>CM068367.1:857669035-858904547 GCA_034769895.1 Magicicada septendecula | reverse complement strand
GGCACTAGGGGGTCTGTGTTGGTTTATTGTCATCATAATCTTCTTCTTCTTCTTCTTCTTCTTCTTCTTCTTCTTCTTCTTCTTCTTCTTCTTCTTCTTCTTCTTCTTCTTCTTCTTCTTCTTCGTCCATTTCCTGCTGAATTCCATCAGCAATCTCCGATATAGTCATGGCTTCCATAGTAACAACATTTTTGTCAATATTGACATAGTCATCAAACCACGCATGACCTTCTAACTTGCTCCATTCCTCATTATCAATGGGAACATCACAACTACCTTCATTATTACAGGCTTTGCTATTACAAATCTGGCTTTGAGAAAGCAGTTATGGACAGTGAGTTGTGATATTCTGTGCCATGTAACTGCGACGTAATGCATTGTCCGTTATAAGAGACCAAAGTAAAGTGCAAAAATAGCACTTTGATAGGCCTACAATGTAGTTTATTTAGGTAGACCTATACCTATAAGTAATTTACATGCGGATTACCGCATTGCCTATACCTGGTATACACAAAAATCAATTGTAAGTTTTAGAGTAATGATAGAAAATCACAGTAGACAATACAGGGTCATCATAAAAGAATACCAAAATTTAAATAACCTCTACTCCTCTCCTGGTACAAATGCTTACTCTTTCTCAACATACTGATACTTTTTTCATTTCAATCTATTCACTATTCCTGAAACAGTACGTAATATCAGGAGTATATCGCGTAGAATCATATGGTACAGTATTGCTTTTACTAGTTAAAGTTATAAAAATCACGAAGAAATCTTACCTGCAAAGTGCAAATTATTACACCTGCAAATTGCTATTTACAATTGCGAATTATTCCCAGGTCCAGCAGTTGCAGTTCGCTTGTCCAATTTCCAGGAAAAAATTCCACTCTCACGTTCTTCAGATGTGACGTATCAGGAGGGTGTGCCATTCATCTGTCCACAAACCGACGGATTTTTCGACCTTTTATGCTCATTTTTTGCATGGATGCCATTTCAAACACTTTTGTCGTAATCCATGACTTATTGTTGGTGTATTTTGTAGGGAGCATTGCAACATTTTTAAAACACCGTGTCCTCGCATTTTTCCCTACAATTGAGGGATACAGTTTTTCACTTCCGTCACTCCAACAGCATTGTCACGCGTTGTTTACCCCACTTTTCATTATGACCGTTAATCTCCTTTGAATGCCAATGTGCGGTCAGGAAGTAAATTTAAAAAAAGGCCTGTTTCATCAGCATTGAACACGTATTTGCGAGCATACTCAGGTATTAGTTTCCTCAAACGGGTTTCTCTCCACTTACATATGTATTAACGTCTACGCTTACTCTCACCACAATGCTTTTGCTGCTGAAGCCGTAGCCATGCCTTATATTAAATTTATGTAGGCAGCCTATGGACGCATGAAAATCTTCGACGTCAAACCTGGATACAGTTCATTTGCTGTTTCACAAACCACTGGCCCGGCGGTAGGAATTCCTTCCGCCCTATGCTGCTGAAACCATTGTAATACACAGTTTTCCAAGGGTTCAAGTTTTCCTCCTTTAATATGTAGGCCTATTCGCTCATTAGTTAGAACACCAAACACATGAGCACTTTCTTCAATTTCAGTTGCTTTAGCTACAAGTGAATTTAACGTTGACGGAGCAATTCCCAACTCCTTGGCGATGTCTACTCGCTTCTTATTCCCGCTTTCCTTCATTACTTTCAAAATGTTTAATTTCTCAGGGATCGTATCACACTTCCTCTTCCTTCCACGCATTTTACACTCACGATGTTATGTTTAATAGAAACAGTAGACCTAACGAACTGACGTCAACAAAGCGATAGAGCTTTACAAGCAGTGAGCAAATACCATACGTTTTGGGGAATCTAAGCTACCTCAAATGTTATTTAACAACGGCTAGCTCAACTGAACAGCACTAATTGATGATTCCCTGGAAATGTATAGGCAGTTCAAAATATATGCGTTCGCACATTCACTTTGTGGTATACGTGACATAAATCAGAATAAATATGTAAATGCAGTTTCAGAACTTACCATATTTCAGAACAAACGTATAAATGAAGTTTTGTATCTCCAGGTACTTAAGAATCTGATCACATATGTATAAAAAACGAATAAACAAAAAAATGTATAACCGAAATAAAATAACATGGAAAGCATAGGAATTTTTCTGGGACTTTGGAGAAAAAACTAGTAGGTGTGGTGAAAAACGTATAAGTGCGAAACATATAAAAGAAGTTTTACTGTATTAACTTTACTAAAATAAAATTGAATTGTTGCTATTAATATTTTATTAAAAATAACATTTACTTTAAAAACATTATTTATGATTTATAATGACACACCCAATTTTTTAAAATTAAAACAAAAAAAATTTATTTTTAACAACCATTTACAATTATGTCTTTTACTCTGAATATATTTACATTTAAGTCTTTACTATCTCATATTCTGTTCTTTATAAGTTCTTTGCACAAAAATATAATTATTCATTTGTCACCTGCGTATTGTCAAAGTTACCATTGTGCGTGTACGTGTGTGTGCGCGGGCGTCTCCTGAACGATGACAATGATGATGATGACCCTTGGTATTCTATAGCCTGTTGTTGATGATGGCCCTGTGTTCCTCCATCAGTCATGGTGTATTGTGATGATGAAGATGATTTCAAGTTGGTCAGCAGACCGACAGAGTGGCGTCGTGTGAGAGATCTTGAGTCTGCCTTTGCCCAAAATTGCCAGAGGTATTTATAGTAGATGGCAATCTGACATGTCAGATATTGTTTTTGACATGTTAAACTTTGTCAATTCGAGTGTAGCATCCTTTTATTTACTGATCACTTTTTAGTATGTTTTCGCAATCACGTAAACTGTATCTTTAGATGAGTGGTTGCATTGTCTTCATATTTTTCACTTGTCATTTATATATAACACACGGGTTAATTACTAGTTAATTATGGTAGTAATCAATGTTAACTAATATATCTTTATTATTGCACTTTACTGCAATAATTTTGCATCACCATACACTTTTAAATGTCCTTAATCCAATGGTGTTTTTATAATTGTGGTATGTCTTTGGTAACAGGTAAAAAACATATTTATTAATTTATTTTAATCATGTCAATACCTGATTTAGTAATAAAAACCAACAATTCATACGTCTCCCCTTCATAGTATAATGCCTGTCGGAACTGGCATTCACACACAGACACACAAATGCTGTATTTACACTGTCAGGGCAGGTGTACACTTTCAACAGGCTATCACCTGCACACACACGCACAAAATATTTAAAACTATTCATCATATTCTTTTTACACTAATTACTAATTACAAAACATACCGCCCTGGGTAATATATTACAACAAATTTATTATATAATTTAAATTTGTGGAGCCCCACGATCTTGAAGCGCCATTTTTTATACAACGATACAATGTTATTAAATGTAAGCGTGCATGCCACAAGTCAAGGGCGACAAAAATGTAACAAATTCTCTTTTCTGTGCAATTTAATTGGTACATTAATTGAACTCATACACTTTATATAACATTACTAACAACATGTACGTGTATTTGGGGTTCAGGTGTAAATATAATAAGAGTATTTTTATTATCAGTATTAAAAACTCATATTTATTATTTTCTCATTATTAAAATTATTCATAAACATCATTGATTGGTCGGTCACGATATTGCTCATTATTTAATGTTTATATCTTACGATATGCAATATTACACATATTTAAAAAATTCTTATATCTAAACATGTTAATCTTATATCTAAACATGTTAAATAATTTTTATTAATTTATTATAAAATTAAAATATTCTTATATTGAAATAAATTGTCTTATCTCAGATCTGACCTCTACTCGCTCAGTCTATACCAATGTTTTGACTTCAATTTAACTTTATATTAATTTTTTGTAGACTGGCTTTTGTTTTAATATTCAACTTTAAATTAATCTTTCTATACTTCAAATATCTAATTACTTTACTATTTATTTTGATAATAAACTCTACTCTCTTTACTTTAAATTATCTTTCATTTATTACTGCTTTTATGTATATGCGATCGCTCATTCTTACGACTAAACATTTATTTAGATTTTAACATATCATTACTAAATATAAACTTTCTTTGTTTCAATTTACTGTCTTTTGAAATCGTCTTTATGAGCTCTTTTGTTTTTATAAATCATTTAAAATGCATTAAGCATGTCACCTCGATTTCTGATGATCTTACGACTGTTGTCCGGGGTTCAGCGTTGTCTAGAGTTAATTTTCCATTCCTCGTCCTGGCGTGGTCCTGGATACGTCTAGGGTCCAGCGTCGATCTACGGCAGCTTCCCTGGATACGTCTAGAGTCCAGCGTCGACCTACGGCAGCTTCCCTGGATACGTCTAGAGTCCAGCGTCGATCCACAGCATATTTCCTGGATATACTCTTGATAGACTAACTATTGCTGTATTTACTTTTCCCGTAATCTTGTCGTGACTTTAATAAACATCATTTCGTTTGTTACTGCGACTTGTAATAGGATAATAAAAATAAACGGTTTTGCCGACGGACAGCATGTCCGGCTGCAACTGAGTCTTGAAATGAAGAGAAGGGTTTTTGGTCGAACCCTTAATTTATACCCCCTCGAGATTCTGCACTGGTCGGCTCCAAAATCGTCCTGTCGATACCTGCGTATCTTGTGACAGCCCCCACTACCGAACCTTTTCATCTATTTGCAATTATTAGCAAATAGCACTGTTTTGCACGGAATCGAGATAGCACAAATCGTAGATACTTTGATTAATCACTCACTATATTAATTTGAGCGTCTTAGGGTAATTTACGTATTTTTTAGCACGCTTATTTTGCACTGTCTTCGCATAACGTGTACTATTAACGTCATCTTTTCACTGGGTATAACTATAATTTTTACCCACACTTTGGTGCCTTTGGTTTGATCATATATTAATTAGTTTTCTCACAGTGAATTAAAACAATTATTTTATTAATTACTTGGGGCGGGTTGCTGAGTTTCCTGTCTATGCCTGCTTCACTCACACACACAAGATACACGTGTAACACACATACAATTGAGCAGGTGTTCACTGCGTGTCGGAACAGGTTAATTGCTACCCTAATCTAACCCTGACCCTATTACCCTGAAATATTTCTGCAATCTCAGACCTGTCCATTTACCCGTAACTTATACAAATTATACAAAATTGACATTTATTTAAATTAATGCCTAATACAGCTAAGGCTGTATCGTTGCAATATATATATATATATATATATATATATATTGTTACTAAACGAGATTCCCCCTCTATATAATTTATAGATTTATGATTTATTTAATTAATTATCGATTGTTTTGTTAGTTATCGATTTGATCGATTTGTGGGTTAATGGAGTCTCTTGTATTACATGCAGTAATTATTTTTTAAAATTGATAAATATGATTTAATTGTAGTGTGATAATTTATTATGGATAAAATAATAATTTGCTGGTCTGTTAATGAATGTAACGGTAGCATCGAACTTGAAGTCGAACTCCTCTTCTATGGAAAAATGTCGTCAGTCTAGTAAAAGTCAAGTGTTGTCTGGACAAATAAATTAATATAAAGAACACTTTTCACGTACCTGGTTGTCGTACTTGATGTTCCGACGTTCACCGCCACTGAATAAACTGTCAAGTTTCCCTTTTGACCAGTTTAAAATTTGTAAACAAGGTTTTATAACACCTTGAATGTTATGTGGGCGCCATATGGGTTTTCTTCGAGAAAAGCCCCATAAAAAACAAACTTCTAATTTTCTAATTGTGTTTTTACTTTTACTGTTGTTTAAATGCTTGTTGCATTTAAAATAATTCAAATGGTGTACTGAAAAATTTCTGTTTCAAATGTACCTCAGTGTATGCAATACTGAGGGTTACCTATCTAAATTAAAATAATTGGAAACAAAAGTTAATGCTGTATGACATCATAGGTTTATTATAACTACTAAAATTGGATTGAATAATACATTTACAGTAATACAATTCGGATAGCAAGTTATCCGTCTACTGTCTGGTCTAGCTCAGTTAAGCACAATCTAAAAAAAACTCTTATGTTTATTAACAAAATTTTAATCTTAATTAACTAGGTACCTCAAGGGTAAGTTCTTGAAAATACAAAATAGAACGATTATTAATTGCTTTTAATAGATACTACTATGATTGTAATTCATTTTTTGGCCTCTTTAAAACTTGCAATTATATATTTGGTTAACGAGAATTTCGTCTGCTTATATCCTAATTAATATTGTAATAACTAATTCTAACACATATAGTCTTACGTCAGATTATTAAACCCTCTAAATAAATGAATACAGTGTTCTCTCTGAATAGTTTGATTGTTTTTGCGTCAGTACAAATATGTTAATAGCTAAAATCAATTGATGGTATATAACAGTGAAATTGGTCACTGTACTACCTTGATTTTTAATCGTATAGATTAAAAATGAACACTTTAACGATCGGATTATATTGATCGCTAATACACTGCACTTTAATCGCACTTGGGAACGAGAAATAACCTCTTCTTACTGATAATGGGTTGTTGCTTTTACAGGTTAAGTTAAATTTGCTTGTTCCGAATACACGCACTGTTTAAAAAGATTCACTATTAACTTTCGATGCACTTATATACGATGACTCGCCTTTCCAATAGTTATTTTACTAAAATTTAAAGTATTTACTACTATTGTGCTGTAGTAGATTATTAAAATATAAAACAAGCCGAGACGCAACTGGTTAGCTCTTGAAGAATGAAGCGAATGCGAAATTTTTAGCGTCTGTCTGATTATATACCCAGCTTCTCGATCGCCGTTAGTGAACAATTTTCGCTAAGTAAACTCTTTTGTGATTGGTACAAAATTCCGTTATAGTGACGTAATGTTTTTGTCAGACACCACCGACGTGTCTCTCGTACCCAATTGTCGTTATTGTTTGTATTCACCGGCAATTTATTAAATCTGGTTAAAAAATGATGCTAACACTCAATATTAAATTATTACAATTCCATTCTTTAAGGTATTATCATCAAATTAAAGCTTATTTTCTGCTCTTTATTTTGATGTGGCTTAATGCCGGTTTGAACCTAGTTTTCACTGACAATACATAAAACTAGTGTTTTGAAACATGGTTTCTTAGTGTCGTCTGCTAATAATGCAAAATGCGACTATTTTTCTATCTTTTACATTTGATTATTTATCTCTGTGTTCTCTTTTGAACGTTATTACATGAATAAAATTACATACATTATTACAATTAAAAGCTGTTTACAGCTGAACAATATTAAATCTTAGTATAATTATGACAATACATTATTCTGACAATTCCTCACTCTCTAAATACATTCTTACATGGCCTACTCATTTTTAAGGCATACAATATTAATTGAGTGGTGGTATTTCACACTTCATTCGTTATATTTACTACTCTGTAAATTTAATGTTCATTAGGGGTCCTGTTTCCCTATTAATTTACTGACATAAACTCGTTTATGCATGGTCTAGATACAGTTATGGTACCAGGTTTATTCCCTGTTTATTATTATTTCTAATTACATCTCGTTTAATTAGGAAGTTGCTTATACACATAAGGCTTCCGTTTATAATTATCCTTATTCTATATTGTTACATCTTTGTTGGTAAAGCTAGCTTTTTATAGCTTTGTGGCTACAGCTAGTATAGTAATAGTCTTTGTTATTTGTGTATCATTGTTCTACTATTTTCAGCCAAAATGCTGTTATTTGTGATTACTTTATTAAAGTCATGGGTTATTTAGTTTCTATTTACATGACTCTACACATTAATGTCTTGAACTGGTTCACTTGACAGCTTATTTGTGAACTTCCATGTCCATTAGTCATAGTCAGTCATTGTTTTTAAGTTGTAGTGTCATGCAGTGTATCATCACTGCTTCTTGGGATCCCTCCTCTTCTTTCTTCTATGCTGGTCCCTTCTCTTCTTTGTTACATTCATTACAATTATTCACTTTATAACATTAGTGTCATATTTTACCCTTCTGGTGTGTGTTTTGGTTATGTAACATTTTGTGATGTTACAAAAGATATATATATATATATATATTGTAGCGCGACAGAAAATCCACTACTTATTAAGTCATATAAAATCATAAAAATTAATTACACCACATATGTTAAAATAATATTGAATGAGATTTAATGAAATCAAAGGAATGAACCACAATAAAATAAAAATCCTCATTACATTATATAAAAACCACTGTTTAAATATCAAAGAAATTATTAAAAGCAACTCATATTATAATATCAGGAATTTACCCAGGAAGTTAGGAGCAGTAAACAAATTAAATAACACCATATCAAGAAGAAATAGAATCAGTTTAAGAGTGGTGAACACCAAAATACCCCAAAGACAAGAAGAAGGAAGAATAAAGTTTGTGATCAGGAAGAAAACAATACCCTGAAACCTTTAGAGAAGAGCAAGGTCCGTGTCAGTAAATAAATTAGATGCTCCAAACTAAACATCAGTCCAGATAATACGAAGTACCTTGGTTTACCCAAGAGTGAAGAATGAAGACAAGAAGACCAGAAGAATGAAGACTAGAAGAAGGACAAGAATGAAGACAAGAAAGAAGATAAGAAGAAGGACAAGAAAGAAGATAAGAAGAAAGACAAGAAAGAAGACAGGAGGAGAGGAAGAAATAGTATGAAAGAAACACCGTTGTAAAACCTATTATTATTATTAACTACCATCAACCCCAAACCCACAAAAACGATTACAAAGAAAGTATAGCATACCAAAATCCTATAAAAATGTAATTATTTAGAAACCTAAAGTGTTGTATAGTATTATAAGAAGTGAACCGACTAAAGCTATTGTGTGATAAAGAAAATAGACAAGCCTTAACAGTCCATGATTACTAAAGGTCTGGTCTGAGATAGTGAGACTCAAAATATCAGAACCACCAGTGAAAGTGAATTTGTGTGTTTTTTGGAAATGCAATAAACTTAAAGTTAGTGATACTATGACTTATCAATATGCTATATAACAACTTTTATATCCAATAGTACACAGCATCATAAAATAATAAAATGGAAGATTTCCAGTATTTTATTATTTTAATGTAACTCTTTATTCACAAGACATTTGTAAAAAATGCTAATAACTAGAGTATGGGTGGTCATGTTTACTGATGAAGGGGATCATAAATAATAATGGTTTAGACCAGAAGGGACTGGCATGAATTTAGTATTCATAGGTTTAAAATGTTTAAATAGGCTGTTTGTTCACAGCCATAAAATCAATCTATTTGTAAGAGTTATTAGAAAATAAGATTTATATTATGTGTTTAAAATGAATTATGTTTGCTAAATAACAGCATACATACCATTAATAATGTTTCAGTAGGTATGCTATGTTAATTCAAAAGGAGTTAAATGTATATGTTCAAACCATGTCAGCAATATGTTCAATTGTACAGATTGCTAAATAATGTTCATAATTTTTTTTTTATAACAGTAGTGTTAATTAAATACTACACCTCACAATAAGTTATAAACCATTTTATTTTCATGTAATAATAACTATGTAAAGTCAGAGGAGTGGTAGGATTAAATTTATTTGAGAAAGACAGAAATGTAAAATTCTAAACTCTAGGCCATTTGGTGAAGTCACAGAAACCATATAAACCAGTATAATTCACTTATAAATCCTGTAAACTAGCAAGATTTAGATAAGGTAGATCAGTTAACCACTACTGGGAATGATCCTATGAGTTAAAATGATAATAAGGAAATATACCTTAAAATATTGTAAATTTTCAAAATATATAAGTTAATTAATTTTAAAGAGCAATGTCAAATTCAGACATTAACACAAAAAATCAGTTCAAAGGTTTAATTTATATGTATTTAAGGAAAGGAAGAGAAATATGACTAATTAAAATTTATTATAATAGTATTAATAACAATTAAAATGGAAGAAAAATTGTATAAAGGCGGAAATCAATGTTTGAGCCTAGATTTCCAAAAGGGAAAGAAATTTGGTAATTTCCACAAAATGTCCACAGATATGGACTATAATATATCAATTTAAAAGGAATGAGATGATTAAACCAATGATATGGTTCATAATTCATGAAAGTGATGAATAAAATAAATAAATTCCATATATAATGTAATTTTGTATCATGTGTATGGGTAATCGAAATATGTTAACAATACTTTTTCAAAGATTAACTGGGCCAGATTTTGACCAAGTTAAAATAGTCTTTTGTTGAATTTCAAGCTGAATAATTGTGTGAAAAAACGTTCCTTACAACCGAGTAGAAAATGGTACTACGGTTAGCCATTAATATAAGTGAATCGAGAGTTAGATGAATTAAACACTTTTTTAACTAAATCTACCAAAATGTTAGCGACAATAGTGAAAACTAACATCTAACTTCATTATACGAGTGATCTAAAACAGTAAAACAATATATTTGATATAATTCACGCTACAAATCATAACCACTTTTACAGACAAATTAACCCACAGAAGTGAACACATACCAAATAACTTAATTAACACCAGTATACACAGAACACTTCTTCAGAACACACCAAACAACCTAATAGACAGATTACACCAGTGCGGGGACATTTCAAACATTCATGAAGGTAATTTTGCTTTGAGTTTTTAACACGACGACTTTCTCAGTAACCTCGCAGATCTAATAGCGGCCATCTTGAAAATACGAATCTGCCTTCCACATCGAGTGACGTCATAGAAGCTACATATGGTCTGACAAAACAATTTATTAAACATTATATATCAGAATTATTTCAATATTGTTAAATAATAATTAATGAAATTACTTTAATTGTTAATGTTATACTTTCTCGTTACCCTTCTCTGACTATTAATATAATCGCTCAAAGAACCTGTCCTTTTTATAATACTTATAATAATTTTTCTACTGTATGCACGAATCGATAATTCCCTGAGACGGAGTCGATAATTGTTCTCAATCGATAAAAAATCGATTATTTATTAAATTGTTTAATAAATCCATTTATTTCAATTGTATTTATCTGTTATTATTTCACAGGCTAATTTAAGGTTATTTATTAAGGCAAAGAGACTTCAGATCTTCCAGAAGTGCTCAATAGTTAATAAATACCTTCCTGATTCTTAAAATTTTTACAGAACATTTAAAACAGCATTATTTCTTAATTACAAACGTCTATTAAAACATAAAAAAATTTTTTTTGAAATAAAATTTTTTCTATTATCTTTTTTTTTTGTAAAGACCGGCATACAGGGTCTGGTTACAAAGTGGCGCTCGCAACAGTGGGGCTTAAAGGAGTCACTACACTACCCACAGTGGAGCGAAACCTTACGAGCGTGGAGGTTTATTTTGAACGAACCTCTAACTTATTTTAATTTTGTAACGGACTGTTACAAATTGGCTAGCCCAAACAGTGGGGATTAATTAGAAAGGAAGAAGCCAAGAAACCCTTTGTAACACGTTTAGTTACAAAGTGGCGTCCAACTTAGAGGGCTGGATAAGATAAGCCTGGCAGCGATTAATTAATAGAGACAGAAGAAAGATGCAAAGACGAGCTACTTCGAAAAAGAGGGCGGCAGAGGCCGAAAAAGAGGTTGACATGGGGGATAAGGAGGCAACACCCGTGCAAGATCCGTAAGTGTTGGTAAACCCGGTAGAACCGAAACAACCAGCACCACCAGAGGAACAACCCGAGATACCAACACAAACCGGGGAGATCAATGTCCCAGACAAGGAAGTAGAGAAGTCTATGACCACTGAAGATACAAGGTGGGACAAAATGATGGAAGTGATCCTCCGGGAATTCAAATCCAGTGAAGAAAGAATGGAAGAAAGCAGCAAGAAGATGGAAAAGAAAATGGATTCCACCACGGAAAGTAACAAGAAGATGGAGGAAAATTTAAGCAAGAAAATAGAGGAAACCAGCAAAAAGTTAGAAGATCTGAAGGAAGACAACCGATCCACGAAGGAAGAATTGGGCCGTAAGATAGAAAATACTAATAAGAGGATCGAAGAAACCGGTAGGAAGATGGAAAAGAAAATGGAAGAAAATAATAAGAATATAAAGGAAGAATTAAGGGAAAATAACAGGAAAATGGAAGAGACGATGGGGGAAAGATTGGAAGAATTGAGAGAGGACAATCAGCTGCTGAGAGAAGAACTAAGGGAAGTTAACCAAGAGAACATGAATAAGTTAGATGAGAGGATTGAATTGGCGAAGGAAGAGTTAAATAAAAAGATAACCGAGACGAAGAAATCCATCATAAAGAAGTTAGAACAGGAAGTCGTGGTTGTGAACCAGCAGATCAGGGAAGTAGACGAAAGATGTCGTCAGACCGAAAATGAAGTGATGGAAGTCCGGGAAGTAATACATCAAGAGATTACACATGTCAAAGAACAACAGGAAACGAAACTGGAAGAAAACAAGAAATTGGCCTTGGAAGAAGTGAATAAAGTGCGGACACAGGTAACCGAAAGATGCGACGGTGTGGAAGCTGCTATGACGAACATAACCGGACAGGTGCGTCAGAGCCAGGAGGAGATAGAATTGATAAGGAACAGACCATCTGGATATCATAATTTCCCCATGTCAGAAAACAGAGAATGGCTCAATTTCCGGCAATATAAACGGAAGCCCATGGAATTCTTGGCACGCATAGAGGAATACCTAGAAAAACACAGAGGGAACCGATGGGTCCAGAACAGGGAGATCCTTGACGAGTCGTTTCGGGAGGTGAATGACCATTGGTGGATGGCCAACCGGAGCGACATCGACAATTATCAGCAATTTAAGAGCCTATTCAAGGCCAAGTACTGGTCGGAGACAACTCAAAATTTAATAAGAGACAATATATGCCACGGCCACTACAAACCACAAGTCGGTAGTTCAATGACAGCTTATTTCCTCGGCAAGGTATGTATGGCCAAGCACTTAGAACCGGCCATACCTGAGGAGTGCCTAATAAATAAGTTGTCATATCATTATGATGAAGAAGTAATTCGTGCGAGGAGGGGCAGCCAAATAAAAACCATCCAGGCAATGACCGAACTCCTCGAAAACTATGAAAATGAAGACTACTACCGACAGAGTCATAGAAGAAGTGATGGGCCCGAACCAAGGACGTATCAGAACAACAACCAGGGTACGAACAACATAAACACTGGGTACCAAGGAGGCCGGGCATACCCACAGAATAACAGTTTTAATAATAATAATAATGTTAAAAATTCTAATTACAATAATAATAATAATAATACGGGTCCAAACCATCCAAACCCGAGTCGACCCTCTAATGGTTATCAGGGTAACCGCAATCCCTACCCTAATAACACAAATAGTCAGAGAAGCCCCAATTATGGTAATGATCGTTACCATAATAATAATAATCGTGCGGGTCCAAATAATGGTAATCCCGTTAATAATAGGTTTCCTCGCCCTCGAGTGAATTTCATACGAGCCACAGATGGACGACAGCGAAGATACAACAACAGTCGAAGAAACAGCTACCGCGGATATGAAGAAAGGCGGAGGAGCCTAGAACGGGACCAACCAAGGTACTATCCGGCAAGAAGGAGTAATAGTTTAGACGATGCTGAAAGGAGGTCTAACCACAAACGACCGGAAGACCAAAGGACAGATCGACAGGGAACCACTCTAAGCATCCCAAATGTGGCATCAACTAGTATGGCACAGAGGAACAATGATGCAGAGCCTTTAAACGGGCACAAGCAGTAACAAATCGCCAGAACCCGTTACTGCTCATAAATACTGGGTATAATCATAATAATGAGTATAATCATATGTGTAATAATAATCGTATCACAGTCATAGGGTGCAACTACCTAAAGGACATCCGACATGAGTTATTGGAGGAGGATAACAGTAATCCCACCAATAACTTCAATAATGAAATAATACATGTCGACGCCGAGGTAGAAGGCATCCCAGCCAAGTTAATGATTGATACTGGTTCGAACGTGTCAATCATAAGTACGACGGAACTGGAGAGGATACAGCAAGAGTGCGGGAGAACTTTACCAACGTTGCCGTTGAATAATATTATTTTGTTGGGTGCAACCGGCCGACAAAACAAAACAATACGTAGGCAAGTCTCCGCCAGTGTGATGAGCTGTGGTATAGCAATTGATATGGAATTCTTGGTGGCGAGCGGTCTGCCGTTTAATATACTGGTCGGGTGCGATGTGCTCAGGAGGAATTCCGCCATCATTGATCTGAGAACCGAAACATTGTCGCTGTTTACTAACGGACATAACTGGACGGCGAACTTGGTGGGTAGTGACCAAGTCATTCCCGATAGTATCCACCAGCAAATCCGCAAAATTAACTACATCCATCCAACATCTATAATTGAACAAAGGATAGATGACACCTCCAATAAAGATTTATGGTCACAAAAAATCCAGGAGATCAGGGATTTCCGGAGCGGTATAACTGGTGAAAAGTTAACAATAAACCAAGCGAACAAATTAATTAACATCTATAACAAATACAAATCAGTCTTTTCTGATGAGCCCGGTAAAGTGAAAAACTTCCAGTGTACTCTACAGTTCCGAGACACAGTGGACTTTAACCGAAGTCTTACCCCATTGCGCAATCACGAAAGCAAGCAGTAAGAGCTGAAATAGAGCAAATGATTAACCGTGACATTATAGAGAGTAGCCATTCCCCATATACAAGTCCTATCGTGGCTATTCCTAAGAAAAACGGACAAGTCCGTTTGTGTTTAGATGCGCGCGAAATAAATAAAATGATCATTAATGACAGGACTTCGCCCGGTGAGATTGAGGAGATTTTAAAACGGTTCCATGGCACCAAGTACTTTAGTACCTGGGATACGGTGTGCGGGTACTGGCAGGTGGAATTACATCCACAGAGTCGCCAGTATCTGGCCTTTATATTCGAAGGGCGGAACTACCAGTTTAAGAGGTTGCCCTTCGGACTGGTAAACTCAGTCGCAGTCTTTGTGCTCTGCATGGACCAGATACTTGGCCAAGAAGCACTACAATTCACCACCGTATATGTCGATGACTTGCTAGTGTCCTCAGAAACTTGGGAGGAACACTGCTACCGTGTGGAACACGTATTACAGAAGCTAGCAGCAAACAATATTACGCTAAAATTAGCAAAATCTCATTTCATTGCTAAGGAAACACAATTCTTAGGCTTCATCTTAAATGATCAGGGAATCTCACCGTCGGCTGAAAAGGTCGAAGCGATTCAGAACTTTCCTACACCTAAGAATCGAAGGCAGTTACAGTCATTCCTGGGACTCTGTAATTATTACCGCAAGTTCCAGGAAAAGTACTCAGAACTGACCGCCAGATTTCAGCCGCAACTGTCATCCAAAAATAAATGGATCTGGGGTAATGAACAACAGAATATATTATCATTAATAAAACAAAAATTCCTTGAACCCATTATACTTCGCCATCCAGATTTTAACAAGCCTTTCTTTCTTAATTGTGATGCCAGTGACATCAGCCTCGGCACTACCTTATATCAAGAGGATGAGGAGGGAGAACATCTTGTGATCTGCTTTGCCAGCAGAGCATTGAATCAATGTGAGAAAAACTACCACGTTACGGAAAAGGAATTATTGAGTGTCGTGTTCGCGTGCGGAAAGTTCCGCACTTATATCCTTGGTTATTCCGTTACCGTCCGGACAGGCCATAAATCTATCTCGTTCCTTAAGAGATGTAAGTTAAGCCATGGAAGGTTAACGCGGTGGATACTATTACTGCAAGAATACGACCTGAAGTGGGAGTATATCCCCGGAAAGAAGAATGTCGTAGCGGACGTATTGTCTAGAGTAGACACTGATAAACAGACGTTCGAGGGGGAGAAGGAGAGTATTCTTAAAGTATACCATATTCTAAGCAGCAGCGCCAGTCTACAATCAATTTTGGAACACCTGAGCACACACCAACAAGCTGACCCGAAGTTAATCTCTATTATCACAAGATTGGAAGCAGGGGATGAGACAATCTCCCAATATTATAAAATCCATAATGGAATCCTGTTTTCAAGACCATCTTTATATAAGGAGGAATGGAAGGTTATTATTCCGACCCATATCGAGAAGGAGATAGTGTTTAATTATCATGTTCAATATGGGCATATGGGCGCCTTAAAGGTGGTAAAGGCCCTGGAAGAGAGCTGCCATATCAAAGACATAAATCGGAAGGTACGAAAGTACATTAGAAACTGTCGCATTTGCCAACTCGTAAAAATCAACAACGAGAAAAGAGAGGGGCAAATGATTCCGATAACCTCTCAATCGAAACTTGAGAAGGTATTCCTGGATATCTGCGGACCATTTCCCCACAGTGGAGGCCGCCACCGATACAAATATCTCGTCATCGTAATGGACCATTATACCAAGTTTGTAAAGCTATACCCAGCGAATCGGGCGACTATGAATAAAGTTCTTGAAATCCTGACCAACCAGTACTTCCCAACCGTCGGAAAACCGGTATCGATCATAACCGACCACGGAACACAATTCAAGAGGAGGAAATGGCGGGATACACTGCTGTCAATGGGGGTTCATACATACAAGACATCAGTATACCACCCGAGCAGTAACCCGGCCGAAAGAGTCTTGCGAGAGGTGGGGCGCCTATTAAGAACGTATTGCCACGATCAGCAGAGGAGGTGGCAAGAATACTTGGAGGCCACTGAAGAATTCCTCAACCTGGCATACCATCCAGCCATAGGAATAACCCCATACTCCGCTATGTACGAAAGACAACCCCCTAGGGAGATCGAGGATATATTGGAGTTCCCCAGAGAGCATAAATATATATTTAATAGAGTTCAATTTCATAATAAGGTGGCCGAAGATCAGGAGGAACAGCGGAATAAGTACGATAAAAGCATGGGTAAGGTTATTAATTATACCGTTGGAGAGAAGGTGTTGTTGAAGAATAGGGAATTACCCAGTTCCTTAGAGGGGATAACAAAAAAATTATTGCTTCTGTACACTGGTCCCTATATTGTCTCTAAGAACAATAACAACAACACGTACGAAATAAAGGAAATGAATTCAAATAAAGTTAAGGGTGTCTTTAACCAGGCATCCATGAAGAAATTTTATGAATAAAAACCATCTAAATTCTAAAAAGACTGTAAGATCACCTTACATACTATTTATGAAAGAAATCTTGTGGCAATAATATAAGAAGAAGAAATTTTATGAATAAAAATAATCCAAATTCCAAAGCAATTGTAAGATCACCTTACATACCAGTTATTTATGAAAAAACTATGTGGCAATAATATAATAATAAAGGAGAGAATTTAGAAATAAAAATCGTCTAAATTCCAAAAACAATGTAATACCTTACATAACAACTATTTGAAGAAAACTTTATGGCAAGAATATAAGAGAAGAATTTAAAAACCCCTAAATTCTAAAACAAAAGTAAGTTCTCCTTACGAACATATTATTTGAAGAAAAAACTATTTAGAAAGAATAGTATAAAAAGAATTTTGACTTATCAACAAAATTAAAAAAAAATAATGTAATACCAAATTACATACAATTATTTGAAAACTTTATGGAAATATAAGAAGAGTGAATTTTGCATTGTGTATAAGTCAAGTTTCCAAACCAAGAGTAAGTACAACTTACCAACCAATTATTAGTAAAACACTTTGGTGAGATAAACAGAAGAGTTTAATACCATATTGATGGTAAGCATAAAATATATTTATCATGTTTATAAAGGATCATAATGGAATGAATAAAGGAAACAGACTTTAGAATTAAAACAAATAATTCTGGAAAGTATGATCATGTCTAACTTCAATATAAAGAGTAAAAACCTTTCCATAAAATGATGCCAAAGGAAATAAAAAAAAAAATTACGATTTGAGTTGATACGATTTGAGTGATTGAATATAATAAAATACAAAAACTTATGTGGAATTATGAGATAATAAAACTTTGAAGTGGTATGAGGAGAAATTATGACCTCATTATAAAATTAATAAAAAACATTCATTCGAAAGGATAATAGCCATGACAGGAATAATGTGAAAATAATATCAAAGATATGTGTAATTAAACGAATTAATATAAAATGATGTATGAATTAAATGTCAATTATAATAACGACAGTTATAAAAAAAGTTCTAGAACATAGAACAAGTGGAAATAATAAAAACGGAGCAATAAAATAAAAATGTCATAAACATATGCTACTATAAACAATGCAGATTATAATAAAAAAACCAGAAGGTAATAAAGAATTTACAACCAAAAGCTTTATATGATAAGAAAAGTTGAAAAATGTAATAATAGAAGAGCTTCCTACCATAATATCAAATGAATGAAACATCCAGTTAACGAGTCAGAAGAACAACTGAGATAGGAATATTAAAATCTCTGAGAAATATAATAAGTAATAAGTGAAGTATCCCAAAGATATTTTTTAAATAGTAACAAATGTGTACTATTCTGAATAATTTTTTAATCTGTCTGTAGATAATTCCAGCAGTATTAATATGTTTTTTGAGCAGAGATGATTTGCCTCTGTACTCAAATATGTGTGAAGTATTGGACAGCAGAGGAAGTAGCGTACAGTGCCTCTCTGAACTGAACCAGCTCACAAATTAGGGAACGATAGGGAGGAAATATCCCAAGGAGAAAATACTAAGAAGAAATATGAAAATGAAATAATAATTATGAAACTCAGATGACTATTACTATCAAGGAAGATCAAGTGAGAATGAGAAGGATATAAACTCAAATATAAATAAGAAAATTTTTAAAATGGAAGGAAGTCCAGAATAATAACAAACCTAGATTAATTATCATAAGCAATTGTTTCAGACAAAGCAAGTATAGTCTGAAAAAATTACTTCTGGAGAAGGGCATTCTGTAGCGCCACAGAAAATCCACTACTTATTAAGTCATATAAAATCATACAAATTAATTACACCACATATGTTAAAATAATATTGAATGAGATTTAATGAAATCAAAGGAATGAACCACAATAAAATAAAAATCCTCATTACATTATATAAAAACCACTGTTTAAATATCAAAGAAATTATTAAAAGCAACTCATATTATAAGATCTGGAATTTACCCAGGAAGTTAGGAGCAGTAAACAAATTAAATAACACCATATCAAGAAGAAAGAGAATCAGTTTAAGAGTGGTGAACACCAAAATACCCCAAAGACAAGAAGAAGGAAGAATAAAGTTTGTGATCAGGAAGAAAACAATACCCTGAAACCTTTAGAGAAGAGCAAGGTCCGTGTCAGTAAATAAATTAGATGCTCCAAACTAAACATCAGTCCAGATAACACGAAGTACCTTGGTTTACCCAAGAGTGAAGAATGAAGACAAGAAGACCAGAAGAATGAAGACTAGAAGAAGGACAAGAATGAAGACAAGAAAGAAGATAAGAAGAAGGACAAGAAAGAAGATAAGAAGAAAGACAAGAAAGAAGACAGGAGGAGAGGAAGAAATAGTATGAAAGAAACACCGCTGTAAAACCTATTATTATTATTAACTACCATCAACCCCAAACCCACAAAAACGATTAAAAAGAAAGTATAGCATACCAAAATCCTATAAAAAATGTAATTATTTAGAAACCTAAAGTGTTGTATAGTATTATAAGAAGTGAACCGACTAAAGTTATTGTGTGATAAAGAAAATAGACAAGCCTTAACAGTCCATGATTACTAAAGGTCTGGTCTGAGATAGTGAGACTCAAAATATCAGAACCACCAGTGAAAGTGAATTTGTGTGTTTTTTGGAAATGCAATAAACTTAAAGTTAGTGATACTATGACTTATCAATATGCTATATAACAACTTTTATATCCAATAGTACACAGCATCATAAAATAATAAAATGGAAGATTTCCAGTATTTTATTATTTTAATGTAACTCTTTATTCACAAGACATTTGTAAAAAATGCTAATAACTAGAGTATGGGTGGTCATGTTTACTGATGAAGGGGATCATAAATAATAATGGTTTAGACCAGAAGGGACTGGCATGAATTTAGTATTCATAGGTTTAAAATGTTTAAATAGGCTGTTTGTTCACAGCCATAAAATCAATCTATTTGTAAGAGTTATTAGAAAATAAGATTTATATTATGTGTTTAAAATGAATTATGTTTGCTAAATAACAGCATACATACCATTAATAATGTTTCAGTAGGTATGCTATGTTAATTCAAAAGGAGTTAAATGTATATGTTCAAACCATGTCAGCAATATGTTCAATTGTACAGATTGCTAAATAATGTTCATAATTTTTTTTTTATAACAGTAGTGTTAATTAAATACTACACCTCACAATAAGTTATAAACCATTTTATTTTCATGTAATAATAACTATGTAAAGTCAGAGGAGTGATAGGATTAAATTTATTTGAGAAAGACAGAAATGTAAAATTCTAAACTCTAGGCCATTTGGTGAAGTCACAGAAACCATATAAACCAGTATAATTCACTTATAAATCCTGTAAACTAGCAAGATTTAGATAAGGTAGATCAGTTAACCACTACTGGGAATGATCCTATGAGTTAAAATGATAATAAGGAAATATACCTTAAAATATTGTAAATTTTCAAAATATATAAGTTAATTAATTTTAAAGTGCAATGTCAAATTCAGACATTAACACAAAAAATCAGTTCAAAGGTTTAATTTATATGTATTTAAGGAAAGGAAGAGAAATATGACTAATTAAAATTTATTATAATAGTATTAATAACAATTAAAATGGAAGAAAAATTGTATAAAGGCGGAAATCAATGTTTGAGCCTAGATTTCCAAAAGGGAAAGAAATTTGGTAATTTCCACAAAATGTCCACAGATATGGACTATAATATATCAATTTAAAAGGAATGAGATGATTAAACCAATGATATGGTTCATAATTCATGAAAGTGATGAATAAAATAAATAAATTCCATATATAATGTAATTTTGTATCATGTGTATGGGTAATCGAAATATGTTAACAATACTTTTTCAAAGATTAACTGGGCCAGATTTTGACCAAGTTAAAATAGTCTTTTGTTGAATTTCAAGCTGAATAGTTGTGTGAAAAAACGTTCCTTACAACCGAGTAGAAAATGGTACTACGGTTAGCCATTAATATAAGTGAATCGAGAGTTAGATGAATTAAACACTTTTTTAACTAAATCTACCAAAATGTTAGCGACAATAGTGAAAACTAACATCTAACTTCATTATACGAGTGATCTAAAACAGTAAAACAATATATTTGATATAATTCACGCTACAAATCATAACCACTTTTACAGACAAATTAACCCACAGAAGTGAACACATACCAAATAACTTAATTAACACCAGTATACACAGAACACTTCTTCAGAACACACCAAACAACCTAATAGACAGATTACACCAGTGCGGGGACATTTCAAACATTCATGAAGGTAATTTTGCTTTGAGTTTTTAACACGACGACTTTCTCAGTAACCTCGCAGATCTAATAGCGGCCATCTTGAAAATACGAATCTGCCTTCCACATCGAGTGACGTCATAGAAGCTACATATGGTCTGACAAAACAATTTATTAAACATTATATATCAGAATTATTTCAATATTGTTAAATAATAATTAATGAAATTACTTTAATTGTTAATGTTATACTTTCTCGTTACCCTTCTCTGACTATTAATATAATCGCTCAAAGAACCTGTCCTTTTTATAATACTTATAATAATTTTTCTACTGTATGCACGAATCGATAATTCCCTGAGACGGAGTCGATAATTGTTCTCAATCGATAAAAAATCGATTATTTATTAAACTGTTTAATAAATCCATTTATTTCAATTGTATTTATCTGTTATTATTTCACAGGCTAATTTAAGGTTATTTATTAAGGCAAAGAGACTTCAAGAAGAAAATATTTTTTTTTAGTGAGATATTGGACCAGCAAGGAAAATCATCAATCGATTGCTGACCGGAGTTAATCTGGTTAACTCCAGACTTGGTTCAGATCTTCCAGAAGTGCTCAATAGTTAATAAATACCTTCCTGATTCTTAAAATTGTTACAGAACATTTAAAACAGCATTATTTCTTAATTACAAACATCTATTAAAACATAAAAAAATTTTTTTTGAAATAAAATTTTTTCTATTATCTTTTTTTTGTAAACACCGGCATACAGGGTCTGCTTACTATATATATATATATATATATATATATAGAGAGAGAGAGAGAGAGAGAGAGAGAGAGAGAGAGAGAGAGAGAGAGAGAGAGAGAGAGAGAGAGAGAGAGAGAGAGAGAGAGTTTTCTGTTACAAACCTATTAATAAAATGTAATTTTTACAAACTACTACTTACTGTACACTCTAAAACAAAACACGCTAGACATATATCAGACACATAGATACTATAATATATACAACTCTGTACTCACCATCTAAAAATATATCACTGCCTAGTTCATCATCTAACCAAAAAATGGTTGCAATAGGACCTGTAATAAAGAATACTTACTGTTGAAATATATTTTCAAAATGTAAATGTTTAAACAAAATTTAAGAGTAATTTACATTTGTGTGCATGTATCTGTGTGCGTTGAAATATACTATAGCTTCTAACAAAGCAGTGTTTATTTCAGAACAGTGTACATAAAACATATCAATAAATATACTTTCAGAAGACATCTGAAATAACTGTAAACTACTGTTTACAATTCCTTCCTACCTTTTTGTTGAAGGAAGGGCTGCTGTTACACAACTTCCTTCACTTTCTGATGACTTTTTTTCTCCTTCACCAGTACCCCTTCATTCTGTTGCTCACCTTGCTTCTTCATCTGATAACATTCTTTTGGTTCTCCTTGGTTTCCTTTCACCTCTGCAAATCTGCTTTTGAACACTTCTCTGTCTTGTATATTTCCATCCCTAATTTCACATGTTTCTAGATCCTGATGAACTTATTTCGTTCATGGTACTTGTGTCTCTTTACTCTCCTGGAAAGTAAGATCTTGTTTGCTATCCTTTCTTGTTCCATTTTCATAAGGTTTTCAATTTTTATCATGGTCAAATTTTTCTCAAACTTTTCATACAGCCCTTGTTTTAGTTTTGAATAAAATATATAAGTATTTGCTGATACTTTTCTGGACCTCAGGATTTTCTATAGAAATTTGCTTTCTTTCTTTTGTATTTTTTAAGAGTCCTTGTGTTATCGTCTCTGTTGCATATAAGCATAGAAATTTCTTTCTTTTCTATTTCCGAGATTCCTTTACTAGCTATTTTCTATGTTACATATAATCATTCTGGTTTGAATACAATACTGTAGTTTCTACATTTGGCCTGATCCTACTCTAACAATCCATAAATTATGCAAATGCAAATATATAATAATGTAGATATCTGTGGAATCAGAGTAATTATCTGTAGCAATAACAGCTGTTGGAAATTATAATACTTGATGTTATCTTGGGAATCAAAAAAATAGAGAAAACATAATACTAAAGACCTCAACTAAAAATAAAACGGTTTTATATATACTGTAATATAACAGTGTATTTGTGGGTTTTATTTCTGTTTGTTTTTGAAGTGAGTATAGTATAAATTGCCTCCACTTATGTCAAATACGGATCGGCTGTTGCAATCGATTTTGTCCCCGTTCTTTTTCCAAATGCTTCGGTCCGTTCGCTGCTCACTCTCCTGTTGAATTACCTGTAATTGTCCTGTAAACCTTCAAATTATCTACAATGACAACTCCTTTGATTCCAAATAACAATATTTATTTTCACTAAAGTTGTTCAGAGAAACGAACAGTCGACTTGTGTCGAAAACAAATATGGGTCGGGTTGACTCTAGCGCTCAATTCGACTTTTACACTAACAAGTTCCAAATAACAAATTGTTTATAATCATATATTAATTCTCAGGGTTTAAGGGTTCTTTTAGACTGTCATTGAATTCAGCAAATACATACAAAAATACAATACATTACAAAGGTAAGTAAAATTTTATAATCTTAATACTATATTTCGTTATTATTGGTTGCTATGGCAACCCAGACTGTCGGCAATAATGGCCGCCGAAAACGTTTGACCAACGCGCTGTCACAAGTTATTTTAAAATAAAAGTTTCAGTGTTCACTGTTTTAGTTTTCAAGATTTTTCTTTAATAAATGATCCCTGGTGTTATTCTGTAAGTGTAGATAGTGTCTACGGTAGTGTTGTGTAATCGTACCTGTAACGTGGTTGATAGAGTCGGGCGTCACTTACAGGCGTTTATGAAAGTGTGTTCTGGTAGGTAATCAGGATTTTCAAAGGTTCTGCATTTATTTGTTGTTTTGATTTAAATATTTTCGTCTTCCAATCTTCCACAGTATTTGTAGCTTCTATTAGTTATAATTTTCCATCGCCAACGGTCCAAAAAACATTACTTTTATTTAATTAAAACTTCTTCATAGGAGCTCATCTGTTCACTGCAATAGTTAACAATACAATACTATATTTCCATATTCCTGCCTTACTATTCAACGGTTCCGTGCCCTCACAATACTGGCCTGTGATTGGTCAAAACAGAGAGTTCATAAGGTCACGTGGTCAGTTTACAAGATTTAAATGTTCATCTGCCTATAAGAAAAATACTCCTTTTTCAGCTTTAAGTTTTCTTAAATTTAAATTACATCATTCTTTTCTTTATGTCATTATGAACATTTTGCTACCTCATTTGCTTACATTGGTTAATTATAAAGGGTGGTTTTTCACCTTACAAAAATTCTAATGTTGGGCCTATACTTTAATTATACATTTGTTATATCACTTTACAATTCCTTAAATTAATCTGATCTGTAATACGTATTACTGTTAAAACAATTAGCTTCATCATATAAATTTTGTCCCTTTCCTGTTTTATCACATTGGTTTACTAATCTACTCGTTTCTGACATTAGTTCCCTTGTATGGAATTTGTGGCCTAGGGCATCAATAGAATTTCATTAAAATATTCTAAATAACATTTATTATTACCTAGGTTTTTGGTTTTGAACCCTTTTTCCTGAGATACATCCTATTACATGAGTCTTGACCCTTAACATGTTTTCACAATAGTTAAAAATGAAATCTTTTGACTTATTACTTAAAGTAGTGTTTACATGGACAAGTTTACAATCATAAATTAACAAATAATATAATCAGAACAAAATCTTTTAACATGTTACCTTCGAGGTATTGCCTTCACGGCCAAATTCTACATTTATAAATTGACAAATAATTTTAAACTACTTGGTGTACCATACTTCCATCCCATTAATCTTATCAAGCATTACTGGCTAATGAATAGATTATTGTTCATAGGTCCTGGTTTCTAATACACCTTTTCTTATTTTGCCAGTACGCTCACACAACCTTATAATGTAGTTTATGAATGTTAATAACTATAGGCTTTGGTGTAGAACACAAATACAACTACTTACACCAAAGCCTTCACTAACATCTCAGTCTGAGATGAAACCATTCACCACCATTCACTATTGGTGTTATTTATAGGTTTTCCTTTTTTTATAAAAGTAATTAACTCGCACTTATGCTGTCACCACTTCACTGACACTTATTGTACACAGGTTTGTCTGTATATTTTATACTTACTTTAATACATTTTAATTAGTTATTTTATATCATTTGCATTGTATTTTTTTCTTTATTATTTATATTGTACAGTCTTTTTTCTGTAACATGGGTTGTTCATTTTTATTTGGTTTTAATAGGGTAGTTTTGGTGATTCTACCTACTGAATTGAGCGGTTTTAAGTTTTGGGATGGGGCTACTATTCTGTCGCATTACAATATGTAACATGAATTTAAATGAAATAAATGATAGTGCACTGAGATCCACCAGCCAACTGTTAACATATTACCAGCCCATAAGAAAGTGACTGTTAATAACTGGTTTCAATTGTCAAAAATGATGGTGTACACACTACGGTAATGAATTTCATGATAATGAGCAATTTCAGCACTCATGGTCACAAATCAGGTAGAAAGCAGTTCACTGCTTATCAGAATGAACTTCATTACTGTGGTATGTACACCATACATACATTGCACAAATGAAAAAAACAGCTACAAATGCTTCAGGAATACTTTATGAATAAGTAGTTTGAAGGGCTAGATATGGATCAAATCAGTAGGATCTGTGGTCAGCTAAGTTAAATAAGTGTTTCAGATGAAGGGAAATATGTATGTAAAACATACCTAATTCCATTATATTGTCACGACAATTACGGAAAACTCTCGAAGAGTCAAGAGCATCCTTCCACCCATTTGTTGGCTAGCCAAGCAGGTGCAGCGTCTCAGTCAAGGCTGCACTCAAGTGTTTGAGACTGTTCGAGAGCATTTGTAAGTACACAAATTATGTTGGCATGCCTGAGAAATTTTTCTGAAACATCTGCTGGCTATATATAGGCAACACTGGCCAGCTTAGTTAGTTAGTTACAGTGGGCGATCAGTGCGGATTAGTTAGTTTATCAGTGGGGATCAAGTGGCTGTTATGGAAAGTGATTCTTGTGTTACAATTAGTGCAGAGCTCTTAATAGTTGACATTATTATTGCCTGTGTACAAATTTAACTAGAATTATTGTATGAGAGAGTACCTTGCTGACTTCACATTTTGACTAATAAAGTTGGTAATTAATGACTTCATTGGTGTCTATATTTTGTGTCTACTGTACCATATGACACCACAAATTACAAACACAAATTATGGTATGGTGGCACGTGAGACCGTCATAACAGTGGTGTTGAAGTGGGATAGAATCTTTAATGGTGGAAACAGAGGAAATTTTGTAGAAGAGTAGTGTAGGCTGTAATTAATCTGTAAGCATGGATACCAATCACGGATGTAATGATGGGTGCTTTCCAAGCGCTGCTCTGGCAAACACAGGAACAACAAAAAGCAGAACGATGACAAGAGGCAGAAGGGACAGAGAAATGACAGCATGAGACATGCAGACAGTAGGCGGAAGATGCAGAAAGACGACAAAAAGAAGAATGGTAACAGGAAAGAGAAGAGGCAGAAGAACAGCAAAAAGCACTCCTGCTCAAGTCAGAAAATCAACAAGACAAGAAATGTAAGCAGAAAGCAGGTGACATCAAAGCATTGATACAGGAGCAAAAGCAGATGCAAGTACATACTACCGCAGAATTGGGTCTCCTGCATGGTGACTTGGGTGAATTACAAGGTGAGCTTAATAACCAAATTACTAGAATATTTGACGTAGAATAATCCATGTCAATTAAAATCGCTGAAGTAGAAAATCTGTCTCGAGTATGAAAGAAGCTGTCAACAAAAATATGTGCAATAGAAGACTCTATTACAAACATAAGAAAACAAATTAATAGTGAAGTCAAGCAGTTCGTAAAATACAACCATGCGTTTCAAAACAAAATCGGTACCAATGGTAAAAATAGAAAAAGACACAGGAAATAAGACAATAGAGAGGATCCTTGCAGTTAAGGCAGTTCATGGAAAGCCCCAACCTTTGATGGAAGCACTCACTGGATGACATATCTTTGGCAATTTGAAGCCGCTCCTTGCGCAAATAATTGGATGTAGAAAGACTAGGCAGTTTCATTCATTCTTGGTTTAAAAGGACCTGCACCAGAGCTACTATAGAAAGTGCCACCTGATAGCCAGAACACATATGCTAAATTGATAAAAGCTTTAGAATTACAGTATGGTGATAAACATTTGCAAGACTTGTACTTAACTCAGTCAAGAGCAAGGCGACAGCATTCTGGGGAGAGTTTTCAAGAATTTGAAGCAAGCATTGACAGACTAATCAGACTGGCAATCCTGAAGCGCCAGAAGTTTTTCGAATGAGGTTTGCAATGCAAACATTCATTGATAATGTCAGAGATAATGAACTACAGCAAGTGTTACAAATGGCAAGATACCAGAATAGTGCAGACACCTTCGTATATGCTTTACAATTTGAGGCTGCCAATTCAGCGTCTGGTTGGGTAAGTCATAAAGTGTGCACTGAAAGACCATAATGGCACAGACGATGAAGAGGAAGAACAAGGAACAGAGACCCAACGATCAGCGCCACAGAATAAAGTAAGAAAGAATGGAAGACTGAAGTGTTATAGATGTGGGAAACCTGCACATCTACAACAAGATTATGGGGTAGAGTTCAGTAGCAGGGAAACGAGCAGTAGTTGGTAAAACAGGGCATGTGCTGACTAACTAGAGGAATGAAGCCCCTATACAATACGCAATTTCTACACTTTAGAAAAATAGTGGGAGCTTTGTAGTTACCGGATTCGTTCAAGAAAACTCAACCTCAATTACAGTGGACACAGATGCCACAATCTCCATTGTGTGCCCTGATGTGGTAAAAAATCTCAAACCAATCTGGTGCACTTGCAGCTTGCGAACAGCTCCTGGACAGCTTGTAAAAGTGTTTGGAAAAGTGGAGATACACCTACTCAGTTGACTTGACTTTGATCATCAAGTACTTGTTGCAGACGCTGTGGATGACGCAATTCTTGGTGTGGACATTATGAACGCATATGGTTATATAGTCAACTTCAAAAACAATGCCTTGAGAATCAGAAAACAAGAGGTAATGCTCTTCACAACATACACATCAGAAAAATCGATAGATGTGATAAATCAAGTGGCAATTACTGTCCTGCCAAACTCCAAAAAAATCATCATGGTTACAACTGAGATAGATACTAGGGGCAACCAGTCCTCTAAATTCGAACTCCAGGTAGTCAGCACACTGGGCATATTAACTGCCAGAAGTTTCATAAAACCAGATAAAAATAGAAATGTACCTATTAGAGTGGCCAATATTTTGGATCAGGCTGTCACTTTACAAAGCAATACCCACCTAACTAAAATGTCTCCTGTGGCCTAGGTAGCCAGAACGACGCAACAAAGATCCAGGCTTCAGACACTTCAAAATTACCAGAGGAACTTCAGGAACTGTTGAATAGATCTTCTGACGACCTCTAAAGTGGTGACGTTAATGAACTCAGATGGTTTTTACATGAATTTAAAAATGCTTTTGCAGTTCAGGGTCAGTCACTGAGAAGAACCTCTCTTATAAAACATTGCATCCATACCGAGAATACAACACCGATACACCAACCTCCTCAAAGACCTCCATCAGCTAAGCAAGAGGAAATGCCTCTGTTAGTACAGGACAGGTTGACAGAGGGAATAATCAAACCATGGTCAAGTGCTTGGTCTTCTCCAGTGTGCTGGTAGCAAATGACACTGAACTATGTTTCTACATAGATTACCGGAGGTTGAATGATGTGAAAAGAAAGATTGCTATCCACTACTTCACGTCGACAATACACTCAACACACTGTCTGGAGTTCAGTAGTTTTTCACATTGGACCTGAAGAGCAGATATTGACAAGTGGGTCTTCATCAAAAAGAAAAGGAAATGACAGCTTTCTTGACCCCCAAGTGGCCTCTTCCAGTTTAAAGTCATGCCAGCTGGACTCTGTAATGCACCAGAAATGTTTGAAAGGTTGATGGATTTGGTCCTCTGAGGCCTGACATGGAAAACTTGCCTTGTTTATTTAAACGATGTCACAGTCATCGGGAAGACTTTTAAAGACCATTTGGAAAACCTTAAGAAGGTCCTAACTAGAATTCATGGTGTCCAACTGAAGCTGAGCCCAAAGAAGTATTCTCTATTTCAGTAGGAAGTACAGTATTTTTGGGCCATGTAGTCTCAGCAGCAGGTGTTAGTATGGATACCAATAAAGCAGACACCATAAGAGACTGGCCAGTTCCGAAGAGTAAACATGAAGTTCAGAGTTTCCTGGGGTTACACTAATATTACAGACTTTTGTAAAAGGCATCGCTACTATTGCTACACCACTACATGAGCTAACAAAAAATAAACAAAACTTCATGTGGTCGAAAGAGTGTGATCAAGCTTTCAGGACCTTGAAAACTGCATTATGTTCACAGCCAATTCTTGCTTTCCCAGCTTCCAAAGGGAAGCACATCGTAGACACAGATGCAAGCAATATTGGTTTAGGAGAAGTTCTGTCTCAAGTGCAAAATTGTGAAGAACGAGTAGTAGCGTATTATAAGAGGCTTTCTAAATCAGAGAGAAATTATTGCATTACCAGGAGAGAGTTGCTGGCTATCATCCGAGCACTTCATGAAGGCCTATATGGGAGAGAGTTTTTATGCACCTACTACGCCGTGCTTGCAAGGCTCTTGTAGATGCAGATGGCTTATCCCAATGACCATGCTCAGAAGATTGCCGGCATTGCCGCAAAAAGGAAGTTCAGAACGCAAGTGAACATGTTGAAGCCTTCACTTTAGGATTCCTGGCAGACAGCTGGATGACACAAGATTTTCGACAGGAACAGATAACGGTTGAAGACATTGGACCGATTCTGACGGCAAAAGAGGAAGGTTGCCGCCCAGATTGGCAAGATTCCAAAGTGATGAAGAGCTACTGGGGACAATGGGAATCTCTAACCTTGGAGAACAGATTGGTGAAAAGGTCTTGGGAAAGAGTGGATGAACTAGATGTAGTCATGCAGCTGATTGTTCCCCAAAGCAAAGTGCAGTCTGTTTTGCAGGAGATGTCTGATGGGGCATCAGGAGATCATCTTGGCATTCATAAAATAATTGAAAAAATACAGAAATGATTCTACTGGCTTCATCTTTGTCATGACATAAAGGAGTGGTGTTGAACATGTGAAATATGTGCCGCAAGCAAGGGCCCACAAACCAGAAGAGGGAAAAATGAGAGAGTATAATGTTGGACTGCCATTCGAGAAAATTGCCATGTTCATGGCTAGAACTTTCTCAGTTACTGACAATGGAAACAGGTACATCATGGTTATAGGTGACTATTTTACTAAGTGGGTGGAAGCTTATACAATTCCAAATCAGGAAGTTACCACTGCGGCAAAGGCATTAGTTCACAACTTGTGTTGCCATTATGGAGTCCCTATGGAATTGCATATGGATCAAGGGAGGAATTTCAAGTCAGAAGTGTTTAACAATTATGCCGTTTACTCAGAATTTGAAAGACCAGGACAATGCCTCTCCATCTTCAGTCCGACAGAAAGGTGAGATTCAATAGGACACTTAAGCAGCATCTGTCAAAGGTTGCTGACGAGGACCAAACAGACTGGGGCCAGTGTATACCATTAAACCTAATTGCGTATAGAAAAACAGTACATGACACAACCGGCATTACTCCAGCACAAGGGAGATTTGTCTTCCTGGAACTTGATGTTCAGATCACCTAAAACTCAGTTACAAGAGCTGCAGAACTACTCTTCACAATTAGAAAAGCAACTGCAAGAAATGAGTCACTTGATAAGAGGACAGCTGAAGATAGCTAGTGATGAAATGAAAACTCGGTATGGCATACACAGCAATAGTGTGGGTTTAAAGAAGAAGATCAGGTTTGGTTGTAGAACCCAAAGCACCATTGTGGTCACTCACCTACACTTCAAACTAACTGGAAAGGACCTAACACTATGAAGAAGAGAATCAACGATGTTGTCTATCGGATTCAACAATAAGGGCAGCGGAAATTCAAGGTTGGCCACCTAGATCGCCTGGCCAAGTATTACTTCAAAGACGATTTGGGGACAAACAAGTTTAAGTATGGGGGCAATGTCACAACAATTACAGAATGCCCTTGAATATTTGAGAGCGTCCTTCCACCCGTTTCTTGACTACCTGAGCAGGTGCAGTGTTTCAGTCAAGGCCACACAAAAAGTACCTTCCAGACTGTTTGCGAGCACTTGTAAGTACACAAATTATGATGGCACACTGCCAAACAAATAAAAAATTATTCTGGAACATCTACAGGCTATACATAGGCAACAGTGGCTGGCTTAGTTAGTTACAGTGGGCAATTAGTTTCTTCAGTGCGGATCAAGTAGTTGTTACGGAAAGTGATTATTGTTTTATAATTAGTGCAGAACTCTTAATAGTTGACATTGTTATTGTGTGTGGGCAAATTTAACTTGAATTATTGTATGAGAGAGCATCTTGTTAATTTCACATTGTGACTAATTACTGTTGGTAATTAGTGACTTCATTGGTGTCTGTATTTTGTTTCTACTGTACCGTATGACAATACATGATACCGTTGTAACAATATTAATAGTAGCAAGTAGATTAAAAAATAAAGCACATGTTGAATTATAACATAAATAAGTGCTCCAAAAACCACTTGTTTTAACGACTGAATGTTAAACAAACTTTTTCAACTCTACTAAAGTAGTTTATAAACACAAGACAAAAATAACTGTAATTATCTTGTTGATACATCCTCTTCGTTCACTTTTTTAATATTATATATACATTAAACTTTCACTATGAACAACTTACTTTTTGGTTTTGTTGCCCAGACGTTTGACGTGGTATTCATCTTCCTCAGTGGGATTTAAATACTGAATGTCTGTACAGTAACGGTTATAGGTTGTAGGTGTGTGTGGTGGGGGTTGCTGGTGGGAGGGAATTGGCGCTGGGATTCGAATTTTGTGTTTCACACCTACAACTTATAACCGTTACTGTACAGACATTCAGTATTTAAATCCCACTGAGGAAGACGAATACCACGTCGAAACGTCTGGGTAACAAAACCAAAAAGTAAGTTGTTCATAGTGAAAGTTTAATATATATATATATATATATATATATATATATATTGTAACGTAACAGAAATGCGGTCCTTGTAATTAGTGGTAATGTGACCAGACAAAATGGTAAAATAAGAAGAACAATGGATAATTTAATGACTATAAATACACTGAAACTAAGTAATGATGATAATTAAGGCAATTACAATTTAGAAATTCTTGGAATTGAGAATAACTAGTGAAGAGATAATACTTAGAATTGCTGTCACAAAAAAGAAGATCAAAGATAGTTACAAATAATGACTGTCAAAAATATTATCTGAAAAAGGTTAATGAAAATAAGATGGAATCACGAAGTATGGAATATATGAACAATTAAATATAAAACGCGACAGCGTAACGAATCCCCAAGATGTTTATTATTAATTAAATAAAAAGATTATTATGATATTATTATATTTTTATAGCTGACTGTAGATGAATTCCAGCAGTACTATATTAAAGTGTAGTGTGGGCAGCAGAGTATGAAGCCAAAAAGTGCCTCTCTGAACTGTACCAGCTCACATGTTAGGGAATGTTAGGGAAATTGAATATTTAAGGGATATTAGAATCGCTGCGAAGAATGACATCAGATTCCAAAAAAGTATGAAGGAAGAAAACAGAAGGAAGATAGCTGACAGAAGGATAATGGAGAAACGCATTGATAGCAGTAACTAGCAATAGGAGAAAAGTCAAACTAAATTCTACTGATTATTGTGACCGATCACTGACAAGTAGTGTTTAAAAGAAACAAGCCAAGAATGTTCATATGATTATTGAATTGTCATTAAATAGAAAAAGGTAAATACAAATCCAAAATGTCACATTGAGAAGTCCATCATTGACCATTGAAATTAATATGAAGGTAAGGAGGATATTCAAGGGCATGGAAAAGATATAAGTTTACTTGACCTAAATTAAATTCAGGTAAATTAAACTTCTTTTGGAGGGGAAGCATATGTAACGTAACAGAAATGCGGTCCTCGACGTTACATAAATAAAATAATAAAATTAGAATAGGGAAGAAAATATTTTAATTTTCCACACTTATAAAAAGGTCAGAAAATAAACCCATAATTGTTTTAAAGTAATAAGAATGCAAGGTAATAATAATAATAAAAGATAAGCATGTAATAATGATAATAGTAATAAACCTCAAGGTTCAGTGAGAGGTAAATAACAGACATTGACACATATTGTAAAAAAAACCAATGTTGACTATTTCAGAATAATTGATGTTTTTTAAAATAGATAAGAATGAGTAAATAGTGTACGACCTAAGTTACTCAAAAATACTTGTTATGAATGGTATGACGTTATATTGTTATCATGACCATAATGTTATATTTTGTGTTATCAAGTGAAAGTTTTCCTGTTAATAGAATATCAGGTAATTAAGTAATATGTATTATTAATTTACTGTTATAGAACTGTGGTTGAACTCAATTATTGAGTATTAATTAATTTCATTTTTTATGTGTTATCTATAGGTCAAGATAAAGTTGTTAGATATTATAAAGATAATTATTTGTATACATGTACGTAGATGATAATAATTGTAAACTTGGATAAAAAGGCTATAATTGTTAACAAAGTACCAAAGGATTTTAATACCACCATATCATAAAAAGATAAAACGTCCTATAATATTACAGATAGTAACAAGTTAAATTCAGAGGTAGATCAAGGTATAATAATAGGCCTAACAGCCAATAACATTATATAATAAATCAGATCAGAAAGGTTAGGTAAAGAAATTAGGAACAAATACTAAATATAATATAATGAGTTAGTAGAAATTAATAATAATTAATAATAAAGAATAAACAAATTCAAACTAAACAAATTATGGTAATGCCATAGTGCAATGATACCGATAGATAATGTTTGGTAACGGAAAAATAATATTTATTAAAATAAACAGACTAAGAGTGAAAAAACGGCAAAATATATATGAATTAGTAAACAAGCTATAAATAAGATTATATTCGGATATAATGGAAGTTAGAAAGGGATTATTTTGATGAGTGGAAGAATACTGTATGAAATGATTATAATATATCACGATATCGAATAAGAATAAAAAAGAGGGTTGCTATGGACGACAAAATAGATAGAATTGGTTGATTTGATTATTGAATTTTTTGACGTGAACGAGGAGAGCTTAACTAAGAGAGATGCTCAATAAAAAACTAATTTAATTTAAAATACTAAGTACCGCAAAAGTTACAATAAATGAATGATAAATTGCAATAGTTTGGTCAAATAACCATTAACCCTATCGTATAATTGGATAATATAAAACGATAATAAGTAACTAAAATTAAAGGAAGAACTTGGATTGCCCAATTCCGGATCATGAACAGAATGTTAAATTAACGAAGTAATAAAACCAGAGAAATAACTACCTGCATAAAGATTTAATCCTCTAAAACAAACGAAACTAAAATAACCACCAAATTACATTGGAACTTGCAGTTTACACATTCCAATAGAAATACGTATTTGGATTCGGAGTTCGTCGAAGCACGTAACCACAAACTTGGACATTGGTGAACAAAAGGAGCGGTATTTCTGCATCACCCAAAGACCAAGAATTCCACTTTTATTACAACTTTGGAGACAAGACGGACGAAGATCATTTCATCTGCTTTCGCTACTGACCAAACACTAATAGAGGTTAGCCGTACACAGCCTCATTGAGCAGCGATGTCCAGCGGACGGTAATGCAACAATTATTTAAATATTATTTAATAAAATATAACTCTATATTGTAATACCTTGTATTCCTATTTATGTATTTTCTGATCTTCCCAACAGTTGAAAGAACCTTCACGCCCTGTATTTAAAAGAATTATAAAAACCATAACTGAATTTAATATAAAACCTTGTACCGATTGATAATCAATTAATTCAGACTTATAGCGTTTTCGTATCTAAAGTAAGAACAATCTTGTTGGATATTAAATATTAAAAACTAATAAAGAATCATTGCAGAATCAATATCTTCTCATTTATGTATGATTTAATGGAGTGGGAATAAGAAATAAGATAGATAGAGAGTATAACCAATAATCACCGTACGCGGTGGGTTAACCTACAAAATTCCCTTGTCTGGGAACCACAGCGCTATTCGCGGACTTCTCAGGTATTAAAGAGAGGAGAATTCCATACAAAATTTCTCTCATTCTCTTCAAAGCAGAATAGGCTTGAGCGGAATTTTCGAATAACACCCTACCTACATAAGTTTCACTCACATCAACACCCTTATATTAAATAGAGAGATAAGGTAGATATAATTAACAATATCACAACACCTACTAAATTAAGATACATAAAATAAATTGGCTTCCATTGCGGGGCACGAACGAGACGTACGTACCAGGTATATTATAAATTGACGAACCCAACAGTGGGGCTTAACCCGAAAACAGTGGGATATTATAATATATATATATATATATATATATTGTAAGTATTCGCGGTGTGTCCGCTACTGTTCAAGCCCCGCGATGGAAGCCAATTTGTAAGTAAACCGATACGTATGGTCTAAATTCCCACTGTTGTATTTGTCAATTGTGTTGTATTAATTTAATTGTATAAATTCTCGGAAATATTTGGAGTTGTGGAATATATGGATGTACTTAATTAATGTTAACTTAATTCTTTAATAATTATCAGTGTTAGTGTGCCTAGAACTTAAATAACTTAAGATTTATTCTACAATTTCATCCAACCCTATTATGCCTTGAAGAGAGTTCTGTCTAATTTTATAATTTTACGCTCCCTCTTTGGTGTCAGATAATTCCGCTATAAGCGCTGTAGTATCAGCTCAACGAAACTTGTAGGTTATTCGATGTTTATATTAACCATTTATTATACTACTTATTCAGTTACTTTTGTTCCAGTTCACTAAACCATACTCCAAATAACAAGGTGTAACAAATATATAAAGGTTCTTTATTTGTGTATTCAATTCACATTAACTCAGATATATTCTAATTAATATATGTTGGGACTATAGATTCAGGTATCGATTGTTGATTATTTAATCCTTTGTTTATATTTGGTTATATATTATATTTGATTCGTATTTTATTTATTTCAGGGTGTGAAGGTTCTTGTAACTGTGGGGAAGACTAAAAATACATAATAAGAATGCAAGATTTACAAAAATTATGTGTTGTGTATTTAGTATGATTAATATAATATAATTTTACCAGACTCTAACGACGCCAATCACGTAGGCGGTTGATCGCTAAATTCGTTGTTCTGGTCAATTATGAAGTACAGTTTTCTTTCTTCAGTTTAATAAAAGCAAATCTTGTCCTGTCCACTTCGGAATATAGCTTCTGAATTGTTTTACAGCACGATTGATGTTTCTTCTGCACCGCCAGGATCCAAATAGGTTCTTCCTTCGGTTGAAGCAGTTAGTGTTGTTCCGTGTATTTGCAAGGTTATAATTTCTGGTGTTGTGAATATTAAGAGTTGTGTTACTATTAATGCTTTATATTTGATTAATTTTTCATTAATTCCCTTCGGACATGGGATAGTCCAAGTTTCTTCTTGTAGAATTTGGTTATTTGTTCTCGATTATTATTTCATAATGTATCGTTATTTTATTAATCTGTGTTAGTGATAGATGTAAGTATTATCATTAGAATTTTATCTTTTTTATAATCGTATCTCTTGATTTCGAATATTACGATTCAATATATTCTTCTTGGGTTTTTTAAATCATCACCTTCAGTTTTTATCCAAAAGCAATCCTTGTTATTTTTTAAATCAACAACCTTCTTCTTAATTTTTTCCCTAGCAACCTATATTAATTTCCGCTTCCACATGTTTTGACTATATAGTGTTTCTTTCATATATTTTTTTGTCTATTCTTTGTCAATTTGCTGTCCTATCGGAATGTAATTTTACCGATAGCTGGTTTATTATTTTATACACATCTTCTACTGGTTTTTTGATATAATTCCGTTTTTTCCTTTTTTATTATATTTAATCCACCTTCGATATTATTTTTACCAATCGATATTATGGCATTATGGTATTATTATAATTTGTATAAATTTTATTAAATATTATTATTAACATAACGTTTTTTCTTCTTTCTAGCTCTTCATAGTGTAATTATTAATTATTATTAATTGATGCATCTAACCTTTAAGTTATAAGTGTTTATTTAGTATTTTTGGCTGTTAGGCCTTTTATTGTAAATTGATCTACCTGTGGTTATGTCTGTTAGGCATCTATAGTCCCTTTTATATAAATTCGTACATACAATCAAAACTTAATTATCAACATTTGTATAAACAATTATTTTTCTACATCTAATAACAAATTTATCTTGATCTCTTGATCACATACAACAAAATTCGAACTTATGAACATTGGTTAACTGCCTCACACTTCATTCTATGACAGTCATTGAATAACACTATTTGTTTCATTATTTTTCATGAACTCAACACATATTTGATATAACATCACATACACTTTATCATAACATTTTTGTTATAATATAATACTTTTTTAACACAAAATTCTTATCTATTATTACCATAAATTAAGTCATTGTTTCATTTTTCTGTTTTGTTTTTTATTAAACATATATCATTAGCTATTATTTATTTTACAGGTTCGTTTATTCTATTCAACACTACCTTGCATTCTTATTCAATTTTGTCTATGACTATAATTGTCATAATTGGGTCTCTGTTCTATTATGGGATTAAGTATCAATTTATTTATCAATCTGTGAATCTTCTTTTATGTGACATAAATGCTATCATTTTTGTTGCGTCACATATGCTTCCCCTCCTAAAAAAGTTTAGTTTACCTGAATGAAGTTTAGGTCGAATAAACTTGCCTTTGCACATGCCTTTTCTTAATTTCATTGTTAATGGTTGACGATGGTCTTCTCAATGTAACTTCATTAGACTAGTACTAGTACCTTTTTTATTTAATAACATTTCATCATTTTATTTAAAATTCTTGATCATTTTTATTTCTGTACACATTATTTGTTGGTAACTGGCTACACTATTCACTGATAACATTAGTTTTACATCTCTCCTATTTATAATTACTATAATTACTGCATTTTTCATTATTCTTCTGTCAACTCGCTTCTTTCTGTTTTCTTCGTCCTATTCCTTTGGAAACTGAATTTATTTTTGCAACTATTCTAATATTCCTTAAATATTTAATTTCCCTAACAATCCCTAACACATGCGTTGGTACAGTTCAGAGAGGCACTGTTTGGCTTCATACTCTGCTGCCCACACTACATCTTAATATAGTACTGCTGGAATTCATCTACAGTCAGCTATAAAATATAATAATAATCTCCTAATAATCTCTTTAATCATTTAATAATTAATATTTGGGACAAGATTTTTTCTTTGTTGCATTTATATTTTTTCATTACTATTCTTCATATTTCGTAGTTCCATTTTAATTCCTAAAACATTCGTTAATATTGACTTTGACAGTTATCAATTGTAATCAGCTTTGTTTTCATTTTTGTTGAGATTGTAATGTTAAGTATCTTCTTCGTTTGTTTTTTTTTTTTTTTCTCTGATCTCAATATTTTTTAACCAGTTGTTGTGTGTTGAACATTATAATTGTATTTCTTACTAAATATTTTCCTTATACTTAATTATTCTTCTTCTTATCGTATTTCACTATTTTGGCTGTTTATTTATTAATGAATTATGTTCATAAATACTCTTTCCTTCTTGTCTTCTTTAACATTATATTAGTTACATTCAATCTTTTTCTTTGTTGCATTTATATTTTTTCATTACTATTCTTCATATTTCGCAGTTCCATTTTAATTCCTTAAACATTCGTTAATATTGACTTTGACAGTTATCAATTGTAATCATTTTTGTTTTCATTTTTGTTGAGATTGTAATGTTAAGTACTTTAATTTTTTTTTTTTCTTCTTTATTTTGGATAAGTAGGTTTGAGGTAATAACTTTTATCTTGGGGTTTGTTATTCATTATACACATTATTTCTTTATACACATAATAATAATTATCGTTTTCTTCTAAAATCTTGGGGTTTGTTATTCATTATACACATTATTTCTTTCTACACATAATAATAATTATCGTTTTTTTCTAAAATCTTGGGGTTTGTTATTCATTATACACATTATTTCTTTATAAACATTTAACAATAATTCTTGTTTTCTTCAAAATCGATAATACGTTGTTCCTATTGTATTTCAGAATTTAGTGGTAGTATTCAACTCAAATTATTTTTAAATTCCAAGTATTTTTCTTCAAGATTGGTAATAAGTTGTTTTTTTTTTTTTTTTTTTTTTTTTTTTTTTTTTTTTTTTGTTAATCCAGAAGTTGTTCAAATATAAGGTAATAAGTTGTCCTTACTTCATTTTAGAATTTATTCATTTATATAAATTCTTTTCTTTTTTGTTAATCCAGAAGTTGTTCAAATATAAGGTAATAAGTTGTCCTTACTTCATTTTAGAATTTATTCATTTATATAAATTCTTTTTCTTTTTTGTTAATCCAGAAGTTGTTCAAATATAAGGTAGTAAGTTGTCCTTACTTCATTTTAGAATTTATTCATTATATTTCTTTTTGGATTTAGTAAATTTTTTTTTTCTTACTAAATTCATTTTATATATAATAGTTATTTCAAATAATTTTTGTAAGTTGGTCTTACTGTCTTTTAAAATTTTGCTGATATATATATGATTTCGTTATTACTATTACTGTTTACATGTTTCTGATCCTCTTCTAACAAATCTTCCCTGATATTCTTTAATAGTGGTTATTAATTATGGTTATTTTATGATTACACTTAATTTTATTTATTAATCGTTGTTCCCCAAGATTACGGTTCAGTGACGGGTATTCATTAATTTTCACTGCCTCTATTAGTTTAAATGAGGGCTTACTCCCTCTTCCCTATTTTCATTCTGATTACTGTGTTGGTTTTGTACTGGTTCCGTGCGATCCTCCGTATTATGTTCTGCGATCCTATAATTTCCATCATGTGGGTAGTTGTCTTCATGCCGAGATTGGTCATAATGGTTGTCATATCGGTGACTCCTTGGGTAGTATCGTCGCTGATTACCTTGAGGTCTGGAGTAAATATAATTGACGTTATGTCTATAATTATTGGGTCGTCTGTCCCCATCTCCTCTATTATTACGACTATCACGATAATTGTAATTGTTATTGCCGCGATAATTATAGTTTCTGGAATTATTATTCGTGTTTTCATTTTGTGTTCTATTAGTATTAACGTTATGCGCAGGTCGATTGCGATCGTTATTATGAGAATTGGCTGGTGGCGCGTTATTGTCATACCTCTGATATTTATGATTTAGCATTCTATTTCTCTGGTATTGGTTCTCGTGTTCATAATTCTCCAAGAATTTGGCCATGGCTGGGATCGTTTTGATTTGACAACACATACGCGCATTTTTTATCCCTTCCTCGTAATGATAGGATAGTTGTATTACCAAACATTCTTCGGGAATTCGGGGCTCTAAGTTCCGCGCCATACATACCTTTCCTAAAAAGTATGAAGTAGGGGACTGGCCTACATTTGTTTCGTATCGACCGTTACTCAAATTATTCCTAATCATATTCTGGGTCGATTCCGACCAATACTTCTCCTTAAATTGTTTTTTGAACTCAGTCATGTCCAGTATATCCGGACGCACCGCTGTCCACCAATTATCATAAGTATCTTTAAACGTTTCATCAATCATGCTTCGTATAATACTCCAGCGACTCTCTCTATTTCTTATGATCACCTCTTCCAATCTCTTTAAAAATTCCATAGGATTGCGCTTATAATTACGAAAATTAATCGATTCTCTGTTCTCATGGTTATTTGTATGACTATTTTGGCATGTCCTATCCCGCCATGAATCTACTTCCTCCTGTAGGAAGGAGGAGGAGGAGGAGGAGGAGGAGGAGGAGGAGGAGGAGGAGGAGGAGGAGGGGAGGAGGAGGAGGAGGAGGAGGAGGAGGAGGAGGAGGAGGAGGAGGAGGAGGAGGAGGAGGAGGAGGAGGAGGAGGAGGAGGAGGAGGAGGAGGAGGAGGAGGAGGAGGAGAAATATATAAATAAATGCAAACAGCTACAGTATGAAGAATCCCAAAGGTGTTTAGTATTAGTCGCTAATTGACTACTGATAATCTTTTTATTTTTTTGTATTGACCGTAGAAATGTTCCGGCAATAATTTTCCTGAGCAGGGATGATGTTCCCCTGGTTTCAGAAGGTGTAAGGATGGACAGCGGAGTTATGGACCCAAAAGTGGCCACCCGACTGGTACCACCGCACAAGATAGGGAAAAATGTTAGGGAAATTGAATATTTAAGGGATAATAATTATAAAATAGCTGAAAAGAGTGATATTAGATTCCAGAAGTATAGATGAAGAAAACAGAGGAAGATACCAGACAGAAGCTTAATTGATAAAGCGAATTTATAGAAGTAAATAGAAATGAGTGTTAAAACAAGTTTAATATGATTAGTGTGACCAGTCCTTATCAAGTAAAATGTGGAAGCACCACTACCCAGAGAAATAAATCATTAATGAATTTGCCTCCAAGAGAGAGAGAGTTGAGTAAGAAAACAGCAATTACCACCAGTCTGAAATACCAGTCAGTATATAACCAGTTTGAAATGAAGGAAGATATTATGAAGAATAAAACCAGGAATATTATGAAAATTGAAACAATCAACAATTTATTTTGGTAAACAAGTAAAACAAAAATAAATTTGTTCTAGTGGGGGGGCTTTATGTAACGTTACATAACCCAGTCCCAATAAATGATAACTTAATTATACTAGCATAAAGGTCAGAAATGGGTAAACTATAACTAGCTATAAATTAAGTTATATCACTAAACATTATAAACTATATTGAAGTGATATACAGTGACAAGTGAGTTATAGTGTACCCAGTGCGTAAATAAGTGAATGTGAAGGGAACTACTTACAGATTTGTGCTGTAGATGTAGGAATTATGGATTATAATAGTAGACTGTGATGCTACTAACTAATTACGTCGTTTGTTTAGTTATTGTATGATTTATATTGTGTAGGCAACTAAAATTTAGTACCTATGTTTAATTTTATATTTAATAAAATAATTATGTTATTATATAAGATAACCCAGGGTTAAAAAATAAAAGAGTTAAATATAAGATGATAATAAAAAATAAAATAATACTGTATGAGGAAAATGGCAGAAGAAAATAGTGCAGTGTAAGAGTACTGTAAGAGATTAATAAATAATATATAAATTCATTTAAAGTTAATAATAATATTAAAGACATATATCTAAAGTTATAAGAAAATAAACGAAAAACTGTTATATAAATCAAATTGGGAAATAAACCAAAATTAAAAGGAATTATTTTTCTATAAATCAAAAATAAATTTATAATAATTAAAAACAGCCTATATACTCAAAAGTAAATAGCAGCACCAATAAAAAATGATACAGAAATTATGTGTTACTTGTATAGTTACGTTATTTTTGAATTTATAAATATGATATATTATATCTCACAAATGTGGTTATGTATACAAAACTAGGACGCCATCTTTTACTACCTAAGTCATGGGCCAGAAGTTCGTTACGCGAAGTCATAGGAAACGGAAATTGCTTGAAATAACAAAACAGCTGTTCTAATTGTTACCAATGAAATACCCCTTTTTATTCTTTACTTTGTTACATAACATTTTTTTAAACCAACTGTAACCCTTCCAAAAACATAATGTGTAATAATAACTTTGATTAAGTTTAATGATTATATGTTTAAATGATTATACAATAATAACATGTATATATTTATATTTATATAGTGGTGCTCAACCCAGCACTTAGAATAATTATGCACGCACACAACCACTCACCCTTTCATTATCATGGTACAAACTTATTTAAATTTTGGAGCTCCTTAAATTTTGATTGAAATTTTGAATAATTTGTTAAATGATTGATTTCTACAATAACATATATTGGGAAATAAAGGATTCAAAATATATAAGGAACGCTCTCACCAATTTCCGTGTTGGCTTCCTCGCACTGCCAGTCTCGTTCGTATATCGGCACAATCGGTGTATTTTACTGCGCTTGACGGGACACCTTTGGTCAACCCACGTAACCCACCGTCGTGGGACCGATTCTAGACGTCGATCTTGTTTACGAACGATTTAATCGGTCGAGGACGCCTACACCAAACCGAACTATTACTTTCCTTAATACATTTTGATAGTAGATATTATACTGTTTATTAACCACCTACAGTGGTCTAAAAAGTTAAAATTCACTCGTAAGTGAATGGGCGGCCGGCCGGCTCAAATCAGAGCTGCAGATGAAATGACGGCAATTTCTGGTTGAAATCTGCGGAAGTGGGGCGTACTGACGTCACATTCCTTTGTCTAAGTTGTTGACATCGCCGTTTGTAGTTGTCAACACATTCTCCGCCTCTGACGTAACGAAGGCTTGGCTCTGCTTATCTCAATAACTGCACACTGTTTTTGTGATGTGACACCGTTTTTTGTCATGAATTAGTTCAAATCCTGGCAAATACTGTAATATAGTCCACTCACCGTAAATTCTATATAGGGTGTTTGAGGTTGGGTTGGGTATGTCAAAAAATAGGAAAATACAATATTTATGATCTCGTTACCATATTTTATGTAATTATACAATGTACCATGATTGTACCATCACAAAACCCCCTCAATGAAAGATGGTGTGACGAAGCACACAAACTTTCATTGACCCTTTCATACTTCCTAAAGGGATCAGTCAGGACAAGTCGCCACAACCCCCTTACAATTTTATATAAAAAATAACAATAACTCACCCTTGGTCTGGTGATGAGGACCGTACCTTCATGACCTTACTGGACTTCTCCTGCGAGATCCCAACACCATAAGGCCACTTAGGCTCTTAACGCCCCTGCTCTGACGCTTTGGCCAGCTCAGGACCGCTGTCACACCCCCAAACACTGAAACAATTTATAAAAAATATGAACATAGTGGCTTATTGAATCACTACATCCTCAACTGATCTGGTTCCCCTTAGCTAAGTGCTGGTTTGTGCCAATAAGCACTGGGTTGGCTTACTATTTATAAAATTATAAATTATATTAAATAAAATTAGAAAGTATAAAAATTATAAAAATAATAAATCTCAAGGATTAAAAAGAATATCTTGCCTGCATATTACAAACCCTAGCTTGAACAATAGTTTCGATTCCTATCGATAATAATTATCTTCGTTCTATAATTACTATAATTGTAACATAAGCACAAAATTATAAAAAATTGAATAAAATATATTTGAAAATATAAAATATATATAATATAAAATATAATTATCTATCTCCCAAACTTGGAGAAAAACAAATCAAGAAATTTAATGAATCGATTTATTTACTTATAACTTTTAAAATAAACTTTTATTATGATTATTAGTATTATTATTATTATTATTATTAACAGTTAATCATCTGGCTGATAAATATTATTAACAACGCCATTTAAAAATTTTTTTCTCTTCCTACACATATTATGACATTATGTTAAAAAGTTTTCAAATAAATACATAATACATTAATAATTAACACTGATATATTAATAATACATTTAATACAATAACCGCGGATACAATAACACTCAATCATATTTAATCATATCTAAGATATGCATTAACATTTGTATAATTAAAATTTAAGTTATATTTAAATTAAAATTTACCATTGCAGTTATTAATTAAACATCAAATTTATTTATTTATAATAATAAAATACATTTTGAACTTATTGTTACTATTCATATTACATTATTATTTCATTATTCATAATTCACTTCTTACTTTCTCTATACTCTGAACTTTCTACCTCCCTAACTACCTAACCTTTCACCTTCTATCTCTGTTTAGTCTGGATAACTCCTACATTCACTATGCTTCATTATATAATTTTACTCACCTTCTTCTAACTAACCATCAAATTTACCTATCATTGACACCAATATCTCAATTATATACTCCATTACTACTTTCATTTAAATCTTATGGCACCGCTCGTCTTTGCACTGGGTTGGGTGTTCCCTAACTGGCTATATACATCTCTAATATGTTGCCCTTCCAAATAATTCGGCAAACACTCCCTTAAACTACACTAATATCTGCCACAACACTATTGGTTGGCTACTCTTTATCACCTCACCCCCACTACAGAATTCATCAACAATAATTATATGTATGTACCTTTACTTAAACACCTTCTTTACAAATAATCACTAACTACTGTGTCCCTAACTATCTAATAATTCTCTTTGTATTTTCTTAAAAATTCTTATCTTTCTAACTCCATTTACATCAATTGCATAACTCACCTGCATTTTATCTATACCCAGGCTCTATACCTGTTTAAACACTTACCTTACTGTAATCATTGACAATTCTCTTATAAAATTCCTCTCCTACCTACTTATAACAATACCTCTTTTCAAAATTCAAATATAATAATTATTTAAACATTCATTATTATTCATTAGTAATTAATTAAAATATTATTATTAAACATTATATATATATAAAATATATAATAATACACACTGGGGTACCTGTAATACATAATACACATCAAATACATGGATAAATACAATTAATACAATAAAAATATACACTCCAACTTCATTATTGGGTCATTACTCAAAATCAGTCCATAACAGTCCAATTCAAAACCACTTTGCACATTATTATTTAATGTTCATATCACAATATAACAGTCTATCCACCATCATTAAACAATAAACGAATCTTAGGTCTATATAAATTCTTATTTAATACATAGATTTTATTATTTGCAACATTATATTTATATTCCTGTATGCAATTGTTATTAATCAAATACTTCCAGTTACTATCAAGTAGAGTTCCGTTTGTCTTAGTATCATATGTCATTAATCGGTTTATACTATAATTATCCCCATAATATTCCACCACAGGTAAGTACCTAATGTCTTTATTCTCATTTCTTGTTATTTTCAATTTATTGTTATTATCAGGTAAGTAGTCATCATTTTCATATACCACATATAACCCTAACCTTTCTAACAGTTGTCTGTAATTTCTTTTTACTTTAAATATTTTTATTACTCTCTTACTCTCACAATATCTCTCTATACTTTCTCTCTTAATACATTTCTATCCATAACACCAAAATACATTTTCTCTCTCCAAATATGCAAGGGTTCCTATCATAAAATCGTTGCACCTCTTAGGTACACAAAAACTAAAAGAAACTTTATTTGTAGAACTATCGTCTATCAAATATAAATTAAAGGCATTCTTATCCTTATAATAATAACATGAAGACTTGTCTTCACCCCCTAATACAACATTAAAAGAAAATTCTACCCCCTGCATTCCTTGTACTAAAATACTTTCTCTCAACTTTCTTTCTGACTTCATAAACTCAAATATTTCATTGTCATGCATTATATTTTCATTATCATGTCTATACTCTTCTACCACCACAATCTTACTACCTGTATTATTTGAATTATCTAGAGTACATTCATTTTTGGAATTATCAGTTTTAAATAGGTTATCCAGTACAGCATTTCGCTGGGTACTACTATCTAGTACTTTCTGACTTTCTAATTTACTTTCTACCACATGTAACTTATCTAATTTTGTAATCAGCTGGTCACATTTCTTAATAAGTTTTTCGTGACTCACTTTTATTTCATTCTTTAATTCATTGAATTTAATATTAGAATCGATTTTCTGTTCATCTAGTTTTTTATCAAAACTGTCAAATTTATTTAATAAAAGTTGCATCATTGCATTAGTTTCATCCTGCTTACTATCTAAACTAGTTGAAATGGATGTATTGACTTTCGTTATTGCTACAGATACAGGCGTATGCACCTCGTCAATCTGACTAGTTTGAGGTGTTTGTACATCCATCTCGCCAGTCAAATTTACATTAGTTGTACCTATTTCTAACGTAATATTGTCATTAGTACTCATTTTGGCAATTGTGTAATGCACGCATGCATACAATTGTATAACCTAATTGTGGGGTTATGTTTACGAATTATAAAATTTTGTGTCCGTTACCTCAAGCAATTTGTTCCGTTCTTTCTAGGCGTACATTAGGTAATAATATGTTTAAATAATACCACCTAATGTCCCTGTTCGGGCGCCATCTGTATAGTTACGTTATTTTTGAATTTATAAATACGATATATTATATCTCACAAATGTGGTTATGTATACAAAACTAGGACGCCATCTTTTACTACCTAAGTCATGGGCCAGAAGTTCGTTACGCGAAGTCATAGGAAACGGAAATTGCTTGAAATAACAAAACAGCTGTTCTAATTGTTACCAATGAAATACCCCTTTTTATTCTTTACTTTGTTACATAACATTTTTTTAAACCAACTGTAACCCTTCCAAAAACATAATGTGTAATAATAACTTTGATTAAGTTTAATGATTATATGTTTAAATGATTATACAATAATAACATGTATATATTTATATTTATATAGTGGTGCTCAACCCAGCACTTAGAATAATTATGCACGCACACAACCACTCACCCTTTCATTATCATGGTACAAACTTATTTAAATTTTGGAGCTCCTTAAATTTTGATTGAAATTTTGAATAATTTGTTAAATGATTGATTTCTACAATAACATATATTGGGAAATAAAGGATTCAAAATATATAAGGAACGCTCTCACCAATTTCCGTGTTGGCTTCCTCGCACTGCCAGTCTCGTTCGTATATCGGCACAATCGGTGTATTTTACTGCGCTTGACGGGACACCTTTGGTCAACCCACGTAACCCACCGTCGTGGGACCGATTCTAGACGTCGATCTTGTTTACGAACGATTTAATCGGTCGAGGACGCCTACACCAAACCGAACTATTACTTTCCTTAATACATTTTGATAGTAGATATTATACTGTTTATTAACCACCTACAGTGGTCTAAAAAGTTAAAATTCACTCGTAAGTGAATGGGCGGCCGGCCGGCTCAAATCAGAGCTGCAGATGAAATGACGGCAATTTCTGGTTGAAATCTGCGGAAGTGGGGCGTACTGACGTCACATTCCTTTGTCTAAGTTGTTGACATCGCCGTTTGTAGTTGTCAACACATTCTCCGCCTCTGACGTAACGAAGGCTTGGCTCTGCTTATCTCAATAACTGCACACTGTTTTTGTGATGTGACACCGTTTTTTGTCATGAATTAGTTCAAATCCTGGCAAATACTGTAATATAGTCCACTCACCGTAAATTCTATATAGGGTGTTTGAGGTTGGGTTGGGTATGTCAAAAAATAGGAAAATACAATATTTATGATCTCGTTACCATATTTTATGTAATTATACAATGTACCATGATTGTACCATCACAAAACCCCCTCAATGAAAGATGGTGTGACGAAGCACACAAACTTTCATTGACCCTTTCATACTTCCTAAAGGGATCAGTCAGGACAAGTCGCCACAACCCCCTTACAATTTTATATAAAAAATAACAATAACTCACCCTTGGTCTGGTGATGAGGACCGTACCTTCATGACCTTACTGGACTTCTCCTGCGAGATCCCAACACCATAAGGCCACTTAGGCTCTTAACGCCCCTGCTCTGACGCTTTGGCCAGCTCAGGACCGCTGTCACACCCCCAAACACTGAAACAATTTATAAAAAATATGAACATAGTGGCTTATTGAATCACTACATCCTCAACTGATCTGGTTCCCCTTAGCTAAGTGCTGGTTTGTGCCAATAAGCACTGGGTTGGCTTACTATTTATAAAATTATAAATTATATTAAATAAAATTAGAAAGTATAAAAATTATAAAAATAATAAATCTCAAGGATTAAAAAGAATATCTTGCCTGCATATTACAAACCCTAGCTTGAACAATAGTTTCGATTCCTATCGATAATAATTATCTTCGTTCTATAATTACTATAATTGTAACATAAGCACAAAATTATAAAAAATTGAATAAAATATATTTGAAAATATAAAATATATATAATATAAAATATAATTATCTATCTCCCAAACTTGGAGAAAAACAAATCAAGAAATTTAATGAATCGATTTATTTACTTATAACTTTTAAAATAAACTTTTATTATGATTATTAGTATTATTATTATTATTATTATTAACAGTTAATCATCTGGCTGATAAATATTATTAACAACGCCATTTAAAAATTTTTTTCTCTTCCTACACATATTATGACATTATGTTAAAAAGTTTTCAAATAAATACATAATACATTAATAATTAACACTGATATATTAATAATACATTTAATACAATAACCGCGGATACAATAACACTCAATCATATTTAATCATATCTAAGATATGCATTAACATTTGTATAATTAAAATTTAAGTTATATTTAAATTAAAATTTACCATTGCAGTTATTAATTAAACATCAAATTTATTTATTTATAATAATAAAATACATTTTGAACTTATTGTTACTATTCATATTACATTATTATTTCATTATTCATAATTCACTTCTTACTTTCTCTATACTCTGAACTTTCTACCTCCCTAACTACCTAACCTTTCACCTTCTATCTCTGTTTAGTCTGGATAACTCCTACATTCACTATGCTTCATTATATAATTTTACTCACCTTCTTCTAACTAACCATCAAATTTACCTATCATTGACACCAATATCTCAATTATATACTCCATTACTACTTTCATTTAAATCTTATGGCACCGCTCGTCTTTGCACTGGGTTGGGTGTTCCCTAACTGGCTATATACATCTCTAATATGTTGCCCTTCCAAATAATTCGGCAAACACTCCCTTAAACTACACTAATATCTGCCACAACACTATTGGTTGGCTACTCTTTATCACCTCACCCCCACTACAGAATTCATCAACAATAATTATATGTATGTACCTTTACTTAAACACCTTCTTTACAAATAATCACTAACTACTGTGTCCCTAACTATCTAATAATTCTCTTTGTATTTTCTTAAAAATTCTTATCTTTCTAACTCCATTTACATCAATTGCATAACTCACCTGCATTTTATCTATACCCAGGCTCTATACCTGTTTAAACACTTACCTTACTGTAATCATTGACAATTCTCTTATAAAATTCCTCTCCTACCTACTTATAACAATACCTCTTTTCAAAATTCAAATATAATAATTATTTAAACATTCATTATTATTCATTAGTAATTAATTAAAATATTATTATTAAACATTATATATATATAAAATATATAATAATACACACTGGGGTACCTGTAATACATAATACACATCAAATACATGGATAAATACAATTAATACAATAAAAATATACACTCCAACTTCATTATTGGGTCATTACTCAAAATCAGTCCATAACAGTCCAATTCAAAACCACTTTGCACATTATTATTTAATGTTCATATCACAATATAACAGTCTATCCACCATCATTAAACAATAAACGAATCTTAGGTCTATATAAATTCTTATTTAATACATAGATTTTATTATTTGCAACATTATATTTATATTCCTGTATGCAATTGTTATTAATCAAATACTTCCAGTTACTATCAAGTAGAGTTCCGTTTGTCTTAGTATCATATGTCATTAATCGGTTTATACTATAATTATCCCCATAATATTCCACCACAGGTAAGTACCTAATGTCTTTATTCTCATTTCTTGTTATTTTCAATTTATTGTTATTATCAGGTAAGTAGTCATCATTTTCATATACCACATATAACCCTAACCTTTCTAACAGTTGTCTGTAATTTCTTTTTACTTTAAATATTTTTATTACTCTCTTACTCTCACAATATCTCTCTATACTTTCTCTCTTAATACATTTCTATCCATAACACCAAAATACATTTTCTCTCTCCAAATATGCAAGGGTTCCTATCATAAAATCGTTGCACCTCTTAGGTACACAAAAACTAAAAGAAACTTTATTTGTAGAACTATCGTCTATCAAATATAAATTAAAGGCATTCTTATCCTTATAATAATAACATGAAGACTTGTCTTCACCCCCTAATACAACATTAAAAGAAAATTCTACCCCCTGCATTCCTTGTACTAAAATACTTTCTCTCAACTTTCTTTCTGACTTCATAAACTCAAATATTTCATTGTCATGCATTATATTTTCATTATCATGTCTATACTCTTCTACCACCACAATCTTACTACCTGTATTATTTGAATTATCTAGAGTACATTCATTTTTGGAATTATCAGTTTTAAATAGGTTATCCAGTACAGCATTTCGCTGGGTACTACTATCTAGTACTTTCTGACTTTCTAATTTACTTTCTACCACATGTAACTTATCTAATTTTGTAATCAGCTGGTCACATTTCTTAATAAGTTTTTCGTGACTCACTTTTATTTCATTCTTTAATTCATTGAATTTAATATTAGAATCGATTTTCTGTTCATCTAGTTTTTTATCAAAACTGTCAAATTTATTTAATAAAAGTTGCATCATTGCATTAGTTTCATCCTGCTTACTATCTAAACTAGTTGAAATGGATGTATTGACTTTCGTTATTGCTACAGATACAGGCGTATGCACCTCGTCAATCTGACTAGTTTGAGGTGTTTGTACATCCATCTCGCCAGTCAAATTTACATTAGTTGTACCTATTTCTAACGTAATATTGTCATTAGTACTCATTTTGGCAATTGTGTAATGCACGCATGCATACAATTGTATAACCTAATTGTGGGGTTATGTTTACGAATTATAAAATTTTGTGTCCGTTACCTCAAGCAATTTGTTCCGTTCTTTCTAGGCGTACATTAGGTAATAATATGTTTAAATAATACCACCTAATGTCCCTGTTCGGGCGCCATCTGTATAGTTACGTTATTTTTGAATTTATAAATACGATATATTATATCTCACAAATGTGGTTATGTATACAAAACTAGGACGCCATCTTTTACTACCTAAGTCATGGGCCAGAAGTTCGTTACGCGAAGTCATAGGAAACGGAAATTGCTTGAAATAACAAAACAGCTGTTCTAATTGTTACCAATGAAATACCCCTTTTTATTCTTTACTTTGTTACATAACATTTTTTAAAACCAACTGTAACCCTTCCAAAAACATAATGTGTAATAATAACTTTGATTAAGTTTAATGATTATATGTTTAAATGATTATACAATAATAACATGTATATATTTATATTTATATAGTGGTGCTCAACCCAGCACTTAGAATAATTATGCACGCACACAACCACTCACCCTTTCATTATCATGGTACAAACTTATTTAAATTTTGGAGCTCCTTAAATTTTGATTGAAATTTTGAATAATTTGTTAAATGATTGATTTCTACAATAACATATATTGGGAAATAAAGGATTCAAAATATATAAGGAACGCTCTCACCAATTTCCGTGTTGGCTTCCTCGCACTGCCAGTCTCGTTCGTATATCGGCACAATCGGTGTATTTTACTGCGCTTGACGGGACACCTTTGGTCAACCCACGTAACCCACCGTCGTGGGACCGATTCTATACGTCGATCTTGTTTACGAACGATTTAATCGGTCGAGGACGCCTACACCAAACCGAACTATTACTTTCCTTAATACATTTTGATAGTAGATATTATACTGTTTATTAACCACCTACAGTGGTCTAAAAAGTTAAAATTCACTCGTAAGTGAATGGGCGGCCGGCCGGCTCAAATCAGAGCTGCAGATGAAATGACGGCAATTTCTGGTTGAAATCTGCGGAAGTGGGGCGTACTGACGTCACATTCCTTTGTCTAAGTTGTTGACATCGCCGTTTGTAGTTGTCAACACATTCTCCGCCTCTGACGTAACGAAGGCTTGGCTCTGGTTATCTCAATAACTCCACACTGTTTTTGTGATGTGACACCGTTTTTTGTCATGAATTAGTTCAAATCCTGGCAAATACTGTAATATAGTCCACTCACCGTAAATTCTATATAGGGTGTTTGAGGTTGGGTTGGGTATGTCAAAAAATAGGAAAATACAATATTTATGATCTCGTTACCATATTTTATGTAATTATACAATGTACCATGATTGTACCATCACAAAACCCCCTCAATGAAAGATGGTGTGACGAAGCACACAAACTTTCATTGACCCTTTCATACTTCCTAAAGGGATCAGTCAGGACAAGTCGCCACAACCCCCTTACAATTTTATATAAAAAATAACAATAACTCACCCTTGGTCTGGTGATGAGGACCGTACCTTCATGACCTTACTGGACTTCTCCTGCGAGATCCCAACACCATAAGGCCACTTAGGCTCTTAACGCCCCTGCTCTGACGCTTTGGCCAGCTCAGGACCGCTGTCACACCCCCAAACACTGAAACAATTTATAAAAAATATGAACATAGTGGCTTATTGAATCACTACATCCTCAACTGATCTGGTTCCCCTTAGCTAAGTGCTGGTTTGTGCCAATAAGCACTGGGTTGGCTTACTATTTATAAAATTATAAATTATATTAAATAAAATTAGAAAGTATAAAAATTATAAAAATAATAAATCTCAAGGATTAAAAAGAATATCTTGCCTGCATATTACAAACCCTAGCTTGAACAATAGTTTCGATTCCTATCGATAATAATTATCTTCGTTCTATAATTACTATAATTGTAACATAAGCACAAAATTATAAAAAATTGAATAAAATATATTTGAAAATATAAAATATATATAATATAAAATATAATTATCTATCTCCCAAACTTGGAGAAAAACAAATCAAGAAATTTAATGAATCGATTTATTTACTTATAACTTTTAAAATAAACTTTTATTATGATTATTAGTATTATTATTATTATTATTATTAACAGTTAATCATCTGGCTGATAAATATTATTAACAACGCCATTTAAAAATTTTTTTCTCTTCCTACACATATTATGACATTATGTTAAAAAGTTTTCAAATAAATACATAATACATTAATAATTAACACTGATATATTAATAATACATTTAATACAATAACCGCGGATACAATAACACTCAATCATATTTAATCATATCTAAGATATGCATTAACATTTGTATAATTAAAATTTAAGTTATATTTAAATTAAAATTTACCATTGCAGTTATTAATTAAACATCAAATTTATTTATTTATAATAATAAAATACATTTTGAACTTATTGTTACTATTCATATTACATTATTATTTCATTATTCATAATTCACTTCTTACTTTCTCTATACTCTGAACTTTCTACCTCCCTAACTACCTAACCTTTCACCTTCTATCTCTGTTTAGTCTGGATAACTCCTACATTCACTATGCTTCATTATATAATTTTACTCACCTTCTTCTAACTAACCATCAAATTTACCTATCATTGACACCAATATCTCAATTATATACTCCATTACTACTTTCATTTAAATCTTATGGCACCGCTCGTCTTTGCACTGGGTTGGGTGTTCCCTAACTGGCTATATACATCTCTAATATGTTGCCCTTCCAAATAATTCGGCAAACACTCCCTTAAACTACACTAATATCTGCCACAACACTATTGGTTGGCTACTCTTTATCACCTCACCCCCACTACAGAATTCATCAACAATAATTATATGTATGTACCTTTACTTAAACACCTTCTTTACAAATAATCACTAACTACTGTGTCCCTAACTATCTAATAATTCTCTTTGTATTTTCTTAAAAATTCTTATCTTTCTAACTCCATTTACATCAATTGCATAACTCACCTGCATTTTATCTATACCCAGGCTCTATACCTGTTTAAACACTTACCTTACTGTAATCATTGACAATTCTCTTATAAAATTCCTCTCCTACCTATTTATAACAATACCTCTTTTCAAAATTCAAATATAATAATTATTTAAACATTCATTATTATTCATTAGTAATTAATTAAAATATTATTATTAAACATTATATATATATAAAATATATAATAATACACACTGGGGTACCTGTAATACATAATACACATCAAATACATGGATAAATACAATTAATACAATAAAAATATACACTCCAACTTCATTATTGGGTCATTACTCAAAATCAGTCCATAACAGTCCAATTCAAAACCACTTTGCACATTATTATTTAATGTTCATATCACAATATAACAGTCTATCCACCATCATTAAACAATAAACGAATCTTAGGTCTATATAAATTCTTATTTAATACATAGATTTTATTATTTGCAACATTATATTTATATTCCTGTATGCAATTGTTATTAATCAAATACTTCCAGTTACTATCAAGTAGAGTTCCGTTTGTCTTAGTATCATATGTCATTAATCGGTTTATACTATAATTATCCCCATAATATTCCACCACAGGTAAGTACCTAATGTCTTTATTCTCATTTCTTGTTATTTTCAATTTATTGTTATTATCAGGTAAGTAGTCATCATTTTCATATACCACATATAACCCTAACCTTTCTAACAGTTGTCTGTAATTTCTTTTTACTTTAAATATTTTTATTACTCTCTTACTCTCACAATATCTCTCTATACTTTCTCTCTTAATACATTTCTATCCATAACACCAAAATACATTTTCTCTCTCCAAATATGCAAGGGTTCCTATCATAAAATCGTTGCACCTCTTAGGTACACAAAAACTAAAAGAAACTTTATTTGTAGAACTATCGTCTATCAAATATAAATTAAAGGCATTCTTATCCTTATAATAATAACATGAAGACTTGTCTTCACCCCCTAATACAACATTAAAAGAAAATTCTACCCCCTGCATTCCTTGTACTAAAATACTTTCTCTCAACTTTCTTTCTGACTTCATAAACTCAAATATTTCATTGTCATGCATTATATTTTCATTATCATGTCTATACTCTTCTACCACCACAATCTTACTACCTGTATTATTTGAATTATCTAGAGTACATTCATTTTTGGAATTATCAGTTTTAAATAGGTTATCCAGTACAGCATTTTGCTGGGTACTACTATCTAGTACTTTCTGACTTTCTAATTTACTTTCTACCACATGTAACTTATCTAATTTTGTAATCAGCTGGTCACATTTCTTAATAAGTTTTTCGTGACTCACTTTTATTTCATTCTTTAATTCATTGAATTTAATATTAGAATCGATTTTCTGTTCATCTAGTTTTTTATCAAAACTGTCAAATTTATTTAATAAAAGTTGCATCATTGCATTAGTTTCATCCTGCTTACTATCTAAACTAGTTGAAATGGATGTATTGACTTTCGTTATTGCTACAGATACAGGCGTATGCACCTCGTCAATCTGACTAGTTTGAGGTGTTTGTACATCCATCTCGCCAGTCAAATTTACATTAGTTGTACCTATTTCTAACGTAATATTGTCATTAGTACTCATTTTGGCAATTGTGTAATGCACGCATGCATACAATTGTATAACCTAATTGTGGGGTTATGTTTACGAATTATAAAATTTTGTGTCCGTTACCTCAAGCAATTTGTTCCGTTCTTTCTAGGCGTACATTAGGTAATAATATGTTTAAATAATACCACCTAATGTCCCTGTTCGGGCGCCATCTGTATAGTTACGTTATTTTTGAATTTATAAATACGATATATTATATCTCACAATGTGGTTATGTATACAAAACTAGGACGCCATCTTTTACTACCTAAGTCATGGGCCAGAAGTTCGTTACGCGAAGTCATAGGAAACGGAAATTGCTTGAAATAACAAAACAGCTGTTCTAATTGTTACCAATGAAATACCCCTTTTTATTCTTTACTTTGTTACATAACATTTTTTAAAACCAACTGTAACCCTTCCAAAAACATAATGTGTAATAATAACTTTGATTAAGTTTAATGATTATATGTTTAAATGATTATACAATAATAACATGTATATATTTATATTTATATAGTGGTGCTCAACCCAGCACTTAGAATAATTATGCACGCACACAACCACTCACCCTTTCATTATCATGGTACAAACTTATTTAAATTTTGGAGCTCCTTAAATTTTGATTGAAATTTTGAATAATTTGTTAAATGATTGATTTCTACAATAACATATATTGGGAAATAAAGGATTCAAAATATATAAGGAATGCTCTCACCAATTTCCGTGTTGGCTTCCTCGCACTGCCAGTCTCGTTCGTATATCGGCACAATCGGTGTATTTTACTGCGCTTGACGGGACACCTTTGGTCAACCCACGTAACCCACCGTCGTGGGACCGATTCTATACGTCGATCTTGTTTACGAACGATTTAATCGGTCGAGGACGCCTACACCAAACCGAACTATTACTTTCCTTAATACATTTTGATAGTAGATATTATACTGTTTATTAACCACCTACAGTGGTCTAAAAAGTTAAAATTCACTCGTAAGTGAATGGGCGGCCGGCCGGCTCAAATCAGAGCTGCAGATGAAATGACGGCAATTTCTGGTTGAAATCTGCGGAAGTGGGGCGTACTGACGTCACATTCCTTTGTCTAAGTTGTTGACATCGCCGTTTGTAGTTGTCAACACATTCTCCGCCTCTGACGTAACGAAGGCTTGGCTCTGCTTATCTCAATAACTGCACACTGTTTTTGTGATGTGACACCGTTTTTTGTCATGAATTAGTTCAAATCCTGGCAAATACTGTAATATAGTCCACTCACCGTAAATTCTATATAGGGTGTTTGAGGTTGGGTTGGGTATGTCAAAAAATAGGAAAATACAATATTTATGATCTCGTTACCATATTTTATGTAATTATACAATGTACCATGATTGTACCATCACATACTAACAGTAACAGAATAACAACATATTGTTTAATCGAAAAAGAGATTGAAGACTGTTCGGTTGAAAAAAGTGATGAGACCAAAATTGTATTAAAAAAACCTTTGAAAACATTTGGAAACAGAACAAAATTATAACAAAAATTAACTCACAGTATCCACATTATGTCCAACTCCTTTAGATATCAAATATAACTTGCTTTACCCAATAACAAAGTGTTAAAAAACCTTCTCAATATCAGGCCTAGCCAAGCCGCGCTTCGAGTTTTTAACGAGATTGTATCTGATAGACATTCATGAAATTACAAAACAACTAGGACGACCACACGAGAAACCGCTTCACGCAAGTAAGAACTTCGAGGAAAGAGGTAATATAAACATTTCTTTTAATATTTAACCAAGAAAACCTCAAATCAAATCGTTGTGCAGTACAGAAATTTCTAAAGAATGTTGTCAAGTGTTTAATAAAAACATAATCTGCACTCTCGCGGACAAATCCGGAACTACGTACTACGAAAATAAACAAAAATTCGAAATTGATTATTTTTATCTTGTAAAGCGTAGTATATAATTATCCATTTCTGACCATCTCATAACACAAAGAACTTACCCTTAACCCTGGGGAAATAAATAAAACGAATTATATGTTGATTGATGTTTAATTAAAGATAAAATTGTAAAATCATTAAAAACCAGATTTTACGATAATTTCATGTTTACCCAATTAAATCGATATAATGAATTAGTGATTGAAAGGATCGATTGTAATATTTGTATATTGGCAGAAGAGGAAATCAATATTATACAAATAAATACTATTAATATTTTATGTTGAATAATAAAATGTGTCTTTTTTATTGTAGAGGGTAGTTGTGGTAGATTTCAGTAAGCTAAGAAGAGGACTATCCATCAGGTAGTATTACGGAACAGTGTCGTTTGGTTAAACCTAACATTTGGAGATTAATGTCAAAATCAGCTGATCTTATGAACGGCGAATATTTGAAAAAATAAGAAATTGTCTACTCCGGGTGTAAACAAATTGTACTCGCTATCTCTTCCAAATAAGACTAAACAACTTCCTTAATCTCAACCAAATCACACACACTCGATTTCTGTTTCGTTTGGGTAACATTACAATCCGATTTATTTAAACATTAATACTTATAATTCATAAGTGGCGATCGCTAAGAGGTACTCTGACCGCTCCGAGACTGTCAAAAGACGGACTTCACACCTTATTAAAGATTATGTTACAAAAATGACGTACTAACATTGGGGCTGAATTACTTATAAACCCGTAATTGTAATACACTCTTAGAGAGGTGGAAACCTTTGATACCCGTGATACGTTACAATATATATATATATATATATATATATATATATATATATATATATATATAATAACTGTACTTTGTCATCAAGAACTCAATTTCATTTGTCACAAAAGATTACGTTTGTGCACCTTCTATGGATAGTTTATCTGACACATGCAGATGTATTAAATACATATTAAGAGTGGGTCGTACATGTAGTTTGTGGTAAGTTCTTTCAGACAAGGATAGCTGAAAGTATAAAACATTTTTATTTTTAAAAAACATACCAGTCTAAAATAGTACCTTTTGGACTTGTTACTAATTTAACCTGTTGTTACTGTTATTAAATAGGGTAGCTTTTACTAACCTGTGATTGCCAAAAAAGCTTTTAGATCTTTAATATTCACAAGTATTAGAAACTCAATTATCCTCTTTAATTTTATTACAGTCTGTACACGCTCGTTAGGCATTAATTATTACCTAAAAGGTTTATGCTTGTTTTCATAAATTCAAATTTATTTGTATTAAACACCAGATTAACTTGTTTAAATTATTTTAAAATACTATTTAAATGTTGCAGATATTCTTTGAATTAAAAAGTATATAAATTTCAAGAATATTGTCTAAAAAATTAGTTTTCAAATTTTCTACCAAAACATTTAACATTTGACAGTAACTTATAATTTTACTATGCTCTGAGTAAAGGTACTTATGATGTGATGCTAGTAATTTTACCATGGAATGTGTCTTGTACCTGTGCAGTGAAAAGAAGAAACAGCATGTGATTGCATATACTAACCGTATCCTGTAGAAACTTGAAGGAACTGGTTTACTTTGGAAAGGTAATTACCGTATTGTTCCAAATACAAGCCGCACTGTTTCTCCTAAAAACATGGTTGCTAATTTGCCCTGCAGCTTGCATTCGTGCGCTAATGAAATTCGAAAGTTATACCTGACTTCTAGCAGGATGAACGCTTTTGGTATCTATGAGTTGTTTATGTTTACTGCCTACGCAACAGCAGTTTGCCTGGCTGTTGTTAACTCTGGCTTTATGATTTATGACTGCAACTGTACATTTTAACAGCAAACTGAATAAAGAATAGGAAGAAAAGTGTACGTGCGTGCACACGCGTGCGTGCTTGCTCCTTTCTGTAGGCGGCAAGACAAAGGATTAGTAGAGGTGGTGTGAGTAACATGTTTCTAAATACCAGGTAAACTGCCAGTGTGTTTTCTGTTGTAACAGTGACAACATCGCTTATCTGTACTTTGTTTTCATTCGGCGTTTTTGTAGTGTGTTTGAGGTATGAATGATGTGGAGACTAAAGGCACGCAGTCAAATCAAATTCCAAAAAATAAATGTAATATGTACGACGTAAATTATAAATTAATTGTGATACAACATGCAGAAAAAACATGCAATCGTGAAGCCGCAAGAAAATTCGATATTGATGAATCCTGTATTCGACGATGGAGAAAACAGAAGGAATGGCTTTTAAATGCAAATACTGCACGACGAGCATTCACGGAACCTCAAGTTGGGCGTTTTGTAGCAGTAGAGTCCAGCGTCTGTGAATACATATGGCTTTTAAGAAGGCAAAGACTCCCTGTCACTAGACATGTGTTAAAATTAAAAGCTTTAGAAATCGTAGGAGAATTAAAAGTCTCCGGTTTCAAAGCCAGCTTCGGGTGGATCAGACGAATGATGCGGCGAAATGGATTTGCGCTTAGACGACGTACATCACTCGCACAAAAACTACCAAGTGACTACAATCCTTCAGTATCAGTGGTTTGTCATTATTATGCAAGAAGCATAATTATTCACTTGAACACATAGGAAATCCCGATGAAACGCCTATATTTTTTGACATGACCTCTAACTTTAAGGTGGACCAAAAGGGAACCAAATCTGTAACAGTAAAGACTACGGGAAATGAAAAATTATCTGTCACTGTAATGCTTGCTGCATTAGCCGATGGACGAAAAATTCTACCTTACGTAATATTAAAACAGAAAACCATGCCAAAAGATAAGTTACCATCAGGTGTAATTTTTCACTGTCATGAAAAAGGTTGGATGACAAGCGATCTTATGGTAGATTGGTTAAAATGTGTATGGAATGGCCAGGAGCATTATTAAAATGATGCGGTTTGTTTGTGCTTGATTCATTTCATGGTCACAGTATGGATGAAATAAAAAAGCTTCTTTACGAAGAAATGAACACTGATATCGCCGTTATTCCTGGAGGAATGACAAGTCAGTTGCAGGTGATGAATGTTGTAGTAAATAAACCTTTTAAAGATAACCTGCAGCGTTTATATAATAACTTGTTGATGGCAAGAAATCATCCTGACTCCTACAGAAAAAATAAAAAAAAACCATCTGTAACAGAACTCGGCAACTGGATCAAGAGTGCGTGGGAAAGCATCCCACCAGAATTCATAATTTGTGGTTTCAAAAAGTGCTGGTTATCGAACTGCATGGATGGAATGGAAGACAATGTCATTTATGAAGAGGATGAAGCGACCGTCTCAGGGACAAGTGACAGTGAAATTGAAGACAGTGACAGTGACAGTAATTAAGTATGGGAATATTTTAAAGTGCACACTATATAAACTACTGTACACTACTATAAAATAACTTAACAATAAAAAAGTATAATTTTTATAAACGGTTAGTAAATAATAATAATTATGTAACAATAATGTACTTTTACGTGCTATTTATTTCTTCATCTTAATAAAATTTAGTAATTCTTATTCAAATGGTGACTTTACACTTTTTGCAAATTTTTAACCTTTAACTACAGTAATTTTTGGGGTGTGGGTTGTATTTGGAACAATACGGTAATGTCGTAGTACATCCATTTAATAAATTCTGTTATTACCTTTATGAAATAGAGATAAACTCATAATCATTCTTTCAGAAATGTAAATGTAATAATTATAACTCACATGCTGGACAATGGCAATAAGATCTGTGATGTCACCATTAGTATCATAAAGCTCCAGATACAATTGCTGACATTGGTTGATATACCACAGTTAAGTCAGAATACCACAGACCAATCAACAAAAGGTTTTTTACTCATGACATACAAAGAAACTGCTGGCATTCTACAAACATACAGAATTTTCATGAGGAACAGGACAAGAATATAGGAAATTAGTACTGGTAGCACTGGCAAAGAAAATTCAATTTAAAGACAACCCACAATACAAGGTCATTTAATGTATATTATAATGTTTGGACAAAATATAAACTAATGGATCAAAGTGGAAGAAAACTCCTGCCCAACTGCTAGACAAAATGACATGGATATCTTATGAGTCTAGCTAACGTATGACCAAACAGGTGTTCATTAGCTATTAAAACATCAAGATATCTTGTATCTCAAGACACCTTGTCATGCATGTCAAACAGCTAACTATCTAAAAATACGCACTACTGAGGAGACAGGTAGCTAACAAGAAAAAAGACATTATGCACAGACTATGATCTACAGTCTCAGAGACTACAGTATCTTAGTGTCTTAATTAAGGTAATACAGTTATAATCTATTACCTGTCATACAACTAAAAATGTACATTACTATCGCTCTTAAGAAAAATGACTTGATAAAGTCTTTAGCGATTAGAAGGAACAAGTCCAGAATTAGGTACAATCAGAACTCATCAACAACATAGAATACAACTGATCTCTATTAGGAAGTCATAACCACCAAACCATAGCACTTCTGGCAACCACAACCGTAGCCAACACCATGCTTCTCATAAACTGCAACTGTATTCCTTCTAGTAATTTGGCAGCATTTATTTAACAACTGAGTCAACGATCAGTATTTAATTTATTACTATGATAAGCATAACTTCTCTCTTCTTTACCAACCCTTCTGCTTTTCAGTGTTAGGTTGTATGAAGCTTCTGTAATCTTCTACATCCTATCAATACACAAAACCTTTATTCGTGTAAACTTTCCTCTTCCGATTTCTTAATATATGCCTGCTATATCATCCTTAATCTTTCTCTACAATTCCAAATAGTTTCACCAATTCACTTGCCACTGGCTCTTCTTAAAACTCTAGTGCAACTTTATCAAAACCTGCCACTTTCCCCAGTTTCATACTATTTATTTCTGTCACTACATCAACATTCTCTATACCCCTACATACATCCCAATTTAATGTTCATCTTCACTGTTAAGTCTGTTTGTTGTATCTGATTCTTCCTGTCAGTTATCTTCAGCAAACTTATCTCCATAATATTGTTTTCACACTTTAAGCACATTCTTCTGTGCTGACAATATTTTGATGAAGACGGCATGATGTGTTCTCAAAATGCTATGCAAAATTAAAACAGACTAAGTTCTTAATTTAAACATACACACAAAATCTTAATTAGTTTAGAATCAAAATTAATTAAGTTCACTTACAAAACCAAAAATTATGCAATGATTTCATACTACAATAGAACTTGGCTAATTCGAACGTGCATAATTCGAATTCGTGGATAATTCGAACTTTTACCGTGGTCCCTTGAATATCGTATGTAAAACCATGCAAAAACATCGTCTGTAATTCGAACTTTTTTTGGTTAATTCGAAATAAAAATTTTGCTCAAACTACAAAAAATCGCCTGCAGTATGGGCTAGACCACGTAACAATAGAGATACGACTGGAAATAGACAAGCAGGCATCGGCCTTTGTGAACAGACACTTGTCCTTTGTGTCAAATTCGTGAAATTGGCGCCAGTATCTCGCGATGACACGTGACTGGCTCGTGTAACGGTACCGTCCGCCATTGTCCCTTGTTCCACGCCTCGTCAGTCAGCCACCCTCACTGTTGCTTTCAGTTCAGTCTGCCTGCATTCGTGGAAGGGTTGTCTTTTTGAGTTTCTACTGTGCGAGCTATATCCTGTAATGGGAGACCATTCCTTTCTTTATACGGTACTGTGTATACAGACTGGTGTGTTTGAGTGATGCTTATTGTGCAGTTTTATGGTGTTGTGTGTTCATCATGCCCCTTTCAAAACCAACACGGACCCAATACAAATCATTGACATTTGCCGAAAAAGTTGCCGTTATTTGGGAAGTGGAAAAGGGACAAAAAAAGAAATCTGAAATTGCTAAGTAATTCGGGATACCACCAAATACACTGTCAATGTATCTAAAAAACAAAGAGAAGATTTTGAATAGTGTGTGTAAAGCCAGCGACAAAGATAGGAAAGGAGCACGAGGACCAGAAAATCCTGATGTGGATGAATCTGTAGTGAAGTGGTTTAAGCAAGCAAGGGACAAAAAATTCCAGTCAGTGGGCCCCTCGTCAGAGCCAAAGCTGAGGAATTCGCATCTAGCTTAGGGAAAAATGATTTTAAGGCCAGCACTGGTTGGCTCGATGGTTTTAAAGAAAGGAATGGCATGTCTTTCAAAACTGTATGTGGGAAAGTGAAGCTGTGTTGACGTTGAAGCTGAAAGTTCATGGAAAGACGATTTGTTGCAAATGATTTCTGATAGAGAAGCTAAAGACATTTTTAATGTAGAGGAGACGGGCTTATTCTTCAAATGCACCCCCGACAAAACACTTGCTTTTAAAGGAGAAAGTTGTAGTGGTGGCAAACACAGCAAGGAGTGCTTAACACATTTAGTCGGAGCAGACATGGATGGCTCGGAAAAACTGCCTTTGCTAATGATAGGGAAGTCAGCCAACCCACGTTATTTCAAAAATGTAAAAATAAAACCAGTTGAATATGAATCAAACAATAAAGCTTGGATGACAGGTGAAATTTTCAAAAGATGGCTTTTGAAAATCAACAGGAAATTTTGGAATCAAAACAGAAGAATCGTCTTGTTTATTGACAAATGTACAGTGCACAACACTATTCCTGTGATGGAAAATGTAAACCTTGTTGGGACCAAGGTACGCAAAAAACAATAATTGCTAATTGCTTTCGTAAAGGTGGTTTCTGGCACATTGAAGGTGAAGAGGAGAATAAAGCTGCTAGAGAAGTCGTACCCACTGTGGATAACTGGGAAGATGTTGGACATGACACAGGCGTTCGTTACGAAGAGTTTGTAAACATGGATGAAGTCTTGGTAGTGTGAGGTGAACAGACAGATGCGGAGATCGTGGCTGATTTTATGAACAAAAGAAATTATGGTGAATCTTCAGATGAAGAAGGGGACCAGCTAGAACTTCCAGAGATACCGATTCCAACAGCTTCACAGACATCAAATTACATTCAAGACTTGAGACGGTTTGTTGAAGGACAGCAGAACGTAAGTGACGCTATTTTCCAAGCACTTAATAAACTTGAAGAGTTTACTACAACTCAGTGTATTAACTGCAAAATGCAATCAAAAGTTTCTAGCTTTTTTAAAAAACTGTAAACGCTATATTTTGTACTGAAACGTGTTTATACGTTTGTAATACATATGTATAAGGAAATTGTTTAATAAAATAACATTTCTTTACTGAATTTTGGTTTTTGATTTGATTTTTCTACCCTTATTAAAACTTTGCTAATTCGAATTTTTGGATAATTCGAATTTTTTACTGGTCCCTTCAGCTTCGAATTAGCCAAGTTCTACTGTAATTACTTCAAAACACACGACAACCTGAACTTTAACTAACAGCAAAACATCATACACATAAGTTGCACAGTGAAAGACATGAACTCCACAATGTAGAATGAACCGTATTATATGCAGTGCCAGATTTACCACTAGGCTGCGGGCTCAGAGGGGGCTGCAAGCTACAGATAGTTTTTTTTTTAACAGAAGTATTTTTATAAAAGCAGGATGCACTTTGATTTATTTAAGTATGATTTTTTGAAATTAAATGATCAATTTTTGTTAACTTTACAAATGGAAGACAGTTCTTATTTAAATATCGCACGCTTACTTTTAAGATGTTGGCATCCTTGAAAACTATTCTGCGCATGCGAATTTTGTGTATGCTTTCCCCGACTTTAATTCTATTAAGCTACATATCCACTGAATATTAGTTTACCATTAGCTTGTTGTATCTTTAGTCAAAGAATAAAAAAAAATCTAGACCAATTTTTTTTAATTTTATAGAAATTATAATAAAAAATTAATGTGTTATACCTAGACTATAAAAAAGAAATTTTTATGTTAAATTTATGAATAAAGCTTAGTTAAGTTACTCTACTTAAAAATAAATTAATTGCTCAATTCTTTTCCATGGTTCTTAATATTTTGAAAAAGATTGCTAAATGAAAGCACGCTTTTTTTATAGTAGCCTACTGGTTTTACATTTTATAGTATTAATCTGGCATAACATTACTTCTGCAGTACATATATTACTTCAAAGTCACTGTGGGGGGGGGACTCAAAAATCTTAAATCCGGCACTGATTATATGATTGTTTTAACTGGTTTTCATGATTTCTTTCTTACCAGGATCTGCAAGACCCGTTGTTTCCAAAAGAATATAATCAAAGTTTCCTCTCTTCTTCATTAAATCTTCTATTGCTTTTACTCCATTATCTCTAAACAAATTTAAACATGCAAATGTAATATGTATTAAACATTTATTAATCACTCCATACATACATTTAATATGAAATGATAAGCACTTTGAATGTATACAAGTGTGTGTGTGTTTCTCACATTTTTGCTGATGCTGAAGCATTTCTAACACCAATATTGACTGACTATATCTGCAGGTGGATTTCTGATTGTATTAAATGTTTTATTTGTCTCTAAAATATTATTGTTTGTCTTCCGTTTTCACTTGAAAACTATGGTCAAGAAAATTAATAGTAACAAAAGAAAATATAAAAATTCATATTGCCTGGTCTACTTACTTTACAGAACAACAAAGGCATCCATTGTTAAGCTCAAGCCACTCTTCAAACAACTTTCCTTCTTGCCCAACAGCAACACTTTTTTCTAGAGCACTTCCTGAAACAATTACAAAAGTAAATTAATATATAAAACTTTACCTTATTATCCGTCTTGTGACTTTCCTTTTTTAAAACAACACTACGCGTTTCGGAACATTTGTTCCATCATCAGGTGTTATTACTCTTGCGAGGTCGTCGAAACATTAAGATATATCACAGACACATAAAACACTAAACATAAGTTCAAATTCAGTATCTACCGCGCGCGATACGTTTTTGGTGCGCACCTTGACAACACTGAACTAACGCTATCAGTTCACCGCTATCGCTGCTCGCGCATGATGTGTGACATGTACCTTAGTTGTTCTGAGATTTGCATCGCAGTGTCATACAACGAGTTAGAGTTGAAATTTAACTGATCATTTAATAAATAATCTGGACTGGTTTTAAAGGCCTTATATATTTCAAATTCTTCATTAGCATTCATATTCCTACCTTTATTGCATATGTGTATTGGTTTAAAGTTTGTACTAAAATCCGTATAATTATGATTATTGTCAATCAAATGTCGTCCAAAATTGGATTTAGTTTTTCCAAAGTCTTTTTTGGGGAGATGTTCTTTGAATCTCTTTATGAAAGGTCTCCCCATCTGGCCTATATATTATATATTATATTAACAATATTATATTATATTGTTACGACGAATCTCCTGGGCACCAAGCTCACGATAATCAACTGTACAGTCGTGTTTATCCGAGTACCGATGTACAGCACAGTAGAGGCCTCCGCAACGACATTCAAATCCCGTGAGGCCAACCTTCTTGCGACACACAGCACAACGGTTTTTCTTCTTCTTTGCATCCTTGTCTTTATCGTGGCCTTCATCTAGGTCTGCGCCATTATCTTTACTACTACTACTGCCTGCTGCTTCACCTTCCGTATCTTTGTTATCTGCAGGTGATGCCGACGCAGAAGTGGCAGGTGTCGAACTGATTACAGGTATGGTGGGCACTGCTGTGTGCGTATCCATCAAGCTCGGTTGTGATGGAGGCGCTGACGAGACTGTGCTGGCTGATGACGGTGTTGTGTTGGGTGGCTGCTGTTTCTTCTTCATTGCTTCCTTGTAACATAGTGAACACAACCCATCGGTAGCTGGGTTGCCATAGAATCCACATCCAGACCGACACAGAGCTTGCATCGAATTCGATTCACGCTCCATATCTTCTATATTGTGTTTTAATCAAACCCCTTTATATAATATGTAAACTTTATGCACGCTTCTTTTTTTTTTATTAACAACAGAATCTGTGTGACTATCAAAAAATATATACTGCAATTAGATACTGTTGGTGGCTAGTTTTAAATGCTACAATTCAATATACAAGTCTATCAGAGTTTGTTTGAAATTCACACTTGATCAGTTGTGGTTTATTCCTTCTTCAGGTGTCAAGATTTCTGCATCACCATGTCCCAACAAATTGCTAGCAGTTTAATTTGGTGAACTCGAGTGTTAACACAGAGATCACTGGTTGTGAAAACGTAGATTGCATCATATACAATCGACTGTCAGAGGCTCAAAAATTCCATATCTAATTATATTTAACAGAATTCACCAAATTATCCACAATCAATCACCTATGACAAGGCATTCCCACACACAACCGATCACAAACTAGCCACAACTGGAAGAGCAAAAAACATCTCCCCAAAAAAGACTTTGGAAAAACTAAATCCAATTTTGGACGACATTTGATTGACAATAATCATAATTATACGGATTTTAGTACAAACTTTAAACCAATACACATATGCAATAAAGGTAGGAATATGAATGCTAATGAAGAATTTGAAATATATAAGGCCTTTAAAACCAGTCCAGATTATTTATTAAATGATCAGTTAAATTTCAACTCTAACTCGTTGTATGACACTGCGATGCAAATCTCAGAACAACTAAGGTACACGTCACACATCATGCGCGAGCAGCGATAGCGGTGAACTGATAGCGTTAGTTCAGTGTTGTCAAGGTGCGCACCAAAAACGTATCGCGCGCGGTAGATACTGAATTTTAACTTGTGTTTAGTGTTTTATGTGTCTGTGATATATCTTAATGTTTCGACGACCTCGCAAGAGTAATAACACCTGATGATGGAACAAATGTTCCGAAACGCGTAGTGTTGTTTTAAAAAAGGAAAGTCACAAGACGGATAATAAGGTAAAGTTTTATATATTAATTTATTCAAAGTGTGACTTGGATACGAATATCATGGATTTTAAATTACAAAAGAGTATTGTATTGATTTAGAAATGTATACCATAATTATATGAAAACAAATCCACAATTTTCAAACCCTAGGCACACTAAATTATAGATTTTACAACTTAGTATTGCAAATAAAACATTTTACAAACTAACAATAAATTATTTGCCACATATTGTTTCGTTGTATGGATCCTGATATAGGTAAGTAGACAATTATAATCAAAAACATATTCATATGAATGCACTTTTGTTATTGAATTACTACATACTTGTTTTTTCTTATTACTGTAAGATGTATCAAAATTATTATTCTCTTAAAAATAACCTGTTTAAAATTTACACATAATTCATTATAGTGGGCAAAATCTACTCTCCTTGCCCATCATTCTTGGTTACAGTATGGTCACAGTTATACAAACCATCAGTAATCAGAAACCAATCATCAATAATCCAAATGGACATTACTAATTCAAACACATTTTAATTTTTGCTTTTCTTATAACCATTTACAAAACAACAATAATTTTAATATAGCATAAATAAAGATTATATTTTTCTAATACAGTAATACAATATAATCAATACAATATTATAATGTAATACAATATATAGTATAGTAGTAATCTACTATAGTAGTAGTAGTAGTATTCGTGTAATCTATGTGTAAGATTTGTAATGTCTTATCATTCACTACATCATATGTAATGCCTATAGTAAAGGTAACTAACACATACCCCAAAATAACTAAATTGTTTGACATCATAACACTCTGATAAGCCAAATGCATTAGACTTATTTATGTCTTTAGATTATCGTGATCATACTGTATTCTGTCCAAATGGACCGGAAGATCTAAAGCATTTCTGAAGAATTTGAATTAACAAATTCTAAACATTATCAAAAATTGTTATTTGGGAATTTTAGTGTCAGTCACAGTTTTAAATCAGCACATTTAATTTAAATCCAATGGCGCATAGTACAATTTTTGTAAAGTGTTATCTAAACATTTCATTTAAAATGTTACAAAAAATGTTATAATTTCTTTTTTTAATACGGTGTATTCCATATTTGTGTTTACCTTATACATTACTGTTCAGAATTAGTGCTTGTTTCCATATAATTATATCTTTCTACTGGGTCATTCCATGTCAATTCAACCAGGCCATCTCATCCACCATCTCAGAATCCTTATACTTTAGAGTATATAACTACAAAATTTCACAAAGATTGGATGATAAATAAAAAAGTTACAAATTATTTTCAAAAGGTTAGCAAGTCTCGTTTCATGACATCCGAATGTTAAAAACACCACAATTTCAAAACGTTGAAAGCCTATACAATGAAAACGGAGAGAGATAGAGGGTTAAAATTTGGTGTGGTTACTTATCTCTGTAGGGAGAACAAATAAGCCAAGTTTCATCAAAATCTGAGATGGTGGGTGAGAAAACGATTTTTTTTTGAATTGATATGGAATGACACTACTGTTTCTTTAGACACACATGTATCTAATCCATGCACAGTGACTATCTTTTCTCCTACACAATAAAAATGTTACTTATTTCATTAACGTTTTATTATGTAGGAAAAAGATAGTCAATGTGCATGAATTAGATACATGTGTATCTAAAGAAACAGTAGGAAGATATAATTATATGGAAACAAGCACTAATTGTGAACAGTCTAAGTAGAAATGAATTATTTATTTGAGAATTAAAGTTCATATAATATAGGCCTATCGTATTAAAAAAAGGTAAGTTCCAAGTGACTACCTGAGCTCTGGGCAGCCACAAAAACTTGCAAAAACCGCATTTTTGTGTTTCTACGTAACTACAGGTCAAAATTCGCACTTTTTATTTGAAAGCTGCGAAAAAATGCATAATTACTTACAGCGATACAGCATTGAAATACAATGCTGCTTAGAGTTGGTTGTTTTTCCAGTGATCTGCGCAAAAACCGAATTTAGTAGAAAACGAGTTCTACCACAGAAAGGGAGACATGTATAGTACTAGGCAAGGGGCCACCCTGCCTTACCTCGAGTTGGTTTTTTCCTGGATTTCACAAAAAGAAAAAAAGGTTAGTAGTTAGGTTAGTTTGCATAGTAACCTAACAAAGTCAGATTTACTTATTTAGTAAAAAAACTAGCTTATTTACTGCGTACGCAGCTAAATTAGTCGTGGACCCCACGTAGAAAATGAAAAAACCGCGTTTTACATTATTTGGATACCATACCGGTATTGTTATTGCAAATTTTTCGAAAAAAAAAATTCTGCGAAATTTTTACGTCCACACTTAGTTTTGACCTGTAGTTTACGTAAAAAAAAAGTGGTTTTTGCAGGTTTTGTGGCTGCCAAAGCTCAGGTTGTCACTCGGAACTATTACCTCTTACCATCTGAATTACATAGTCTTAACACCCTTATTCAATTTTCCAGTAAACAGCAAAATATAAAAACGTGGTTATAGAACCTCCTGGCAACTAGGAGTCAATAAAAAAAGTCAACTACAGTATTACCTTTTTACTACGGTATGACACCGAAGCACCATTTATTATAATCAAAGATAATATGGTATACCGATAATATAGGAACTATACATTACTACACTGCGTCATAAAATTACACATTAAACTTATATTTTATATTAGTTTACCAAATGTTTACCTTCTCCAAATTCATTAAGAATTACTGCTATCTTTTTGTTATGTTGTTCTGTTAATATGTAATTTAACAGTGTTGTTTTTCCTGCACCTAAATATCCTGTTATTATAGTTACTGGAACTTTGTAAACAGCAGGTACCAAATCTGGTATTTCCTCATCGGATAAATCCATCATAAACGTTTTCAAACCTATTCGTACGTATAAAATCCAACAAACAGAAATTGTTCCTCTAACCTCAACATGTACACACGCGGCAGCCACAATTTTTGAAATTCGTACTCTTACAACAGCTGTTCTTTAAGCTATCGGCAGAAAAGACATAGCCACTAGACGTGGGCTAAACTGTTATTTTAAAATACTAGGTATGAAAATACCGTTCCAAAAAAATAACAGGTACAAATACCTGTTATTATATACTATATATACATAACCTATATTACCCTTTGTAAGTAACTCGTTTTGAGTTTCCTGCAGGTCTCCTATGTAATATCTTCAAATAAATACACTCCAAGTAGGTTTATTTTCACCTAGTTAAACCTATTAATATATTAATAAACCTACTTGCTGTGTATTTATTTGAAGATATTATATAACCTATACTATATAATTTGTTATAAGAAATAAATTGTAAACAGTGTTATTTTAGTTACCTAAAGTATTAACAGTGTTACTTTACACTGTGACTTTATTAAACTATTACTGTTTAAATGGAAATAAGAAACAAAGAGAATTTATAGGCCTATCTCCCTTTGGGAATACCAATTTAAGTTTTCACTAGTAGTAAACAAACTAACATTGGTTAGACAAATCAGTTGCGAAACTCGGGGCAATTAAATAATTTAGAGTAGGCCTACACGTAATACCACAAAAAATAATGTGAAAAAACATCAGAAACGTAAAATAGAGGTGGGCTAAACTGTTATTTTAAAATACTTAGTATGAAAATACCGTTCCAAAAAAATAACAGGTACAAATACCTGTTATTATATACTGTATACATAACCTATATTATCCTTTGTAACTCGTTTTGAGTTTCCTGCAGGTCTCCTATGTAATATCTTCAAATAAATACACTGCAAGTAGGTTTATTTTCACCTAGATAAACCTATTAATATATTAATAAACCTACTTGCTGTGCATTTATTTGAAGATATTATATAACCTATACTATATAATTTGTTATTAGAAATAAATTGAAACTAAAAGTATTAACAGTGTTACTTTACATTGTGACTTTATTAAACTATTACTGTTTAAATGAAAATAAGAAACAAGAGAATTTATAGGCCTATCTCCCTTTGGGAATACCAATTTAAGTTTTCACTAGTAGTAAACAAACTAACATTGGGTTAGACAAATCAGTTGCGAAACTCGGGGCAATTAAATAATTTAGAGTAGGCCTACAAATAATACCACAAAAAATAATGTGAAAAAACATCAGAAACGTATAATAAAACATAACAGTAGGCCTAAGCCACAAGAGTGAATGAGAATAAACAAAATTTTACAAATAAAAATAAAAAAACAAATTGTAATAAAATAAATATAAATACATAAATAAAAATTTATAAATAATAAGCAACAACAAAAGTAAATTAAATGCATTACAGATATTTAAGGAACAGGACTAGATAAAGTGCATAAATGTCCATTATAACAATCTCATCATTTACGTGAGATGTGAAGTTAAAACCACATTAATAAAAAGTATAATATAGCTTATCAACATCAGCCACTCTATAGGTTATAACTCAATATAATTAAATACAACTATTTCACTAACGACTCGGAACACAAAGTTTTTTCGAGTAAAAACAAAGTTTTACCAACCGATTTTAGTTACAAGTTGGTGATTGATTAAGTTTTGTGGCTGGTGTTAAGAGAAATTTATTTATTTATTTTAATCTACTGCTATAAGAACAATTTGGAAAAAATACATATGATAAGATTTTAGAATTATTTCAGTGAACTTAATAATTATAAATCTAATGTAAACACACACAAAAATCAGTATTGACTAGCAATTAAAGGATGGGTAGATGGATAGATAGATAAATAATTCAGTAAGTAGGCTACATGAGTAGATGATTAGATAAACAGGTATGTGAGTGTATATCTGAATAGGATAGTAGGTGGATAGATATCCTAAGTAAAGCTATAGGCTAAAATTTGGATAGATGGGTGGGTGGATAGTTTGTGTAGGTGGGTGAGAAGACAGATAAGTTGATGAGTAGGTAGTTTGGATTAGACTGTACTACAAAATAAAATGTATAATCTGACTGAAAATTATACATACCTTTAAGCTCCTTTCAGCAGCTGACTTCATAGCTTTTATTGTCAGTAGTAACTGTCCCATCTATTTTTTTGCGTATTGAAACTGTTCAACAGTTTGTAGGTTTTTCTGAATCTCTTGAAATTGTTCACAAAGTTTCATTCTTTCATTATTTAAAGATATGATCTTTTCTGTGTTTTTACTTTTAGGCCTACTTGCTTCATTTACAACTGTTTCTTCTAACATAATATCCTTTGGAAGATCTATAATAAGAGTATTTTCTTCATTCTCCCTTTCCTCAGGGATCCTATTGGTTAGTGTTCTACAAACAAGGTTGTTTGCAATATGTTTGCACATATTGTTTCGTATGGCACTGTCCATACACAAACACACAAACTCATGAAAGCAAGAGTTACAGTGTATGCACTGTAAATGACATGATTTGCAGTGTTTAATCCGTTTAACAGTATAAAATTCTGTTTGTGTGGATGACAAGACCTGCCACTTGTCATCTATAGTTGTCAAAACTTTCTCTGCGTCCAACAACATACTAGCTTATGACGATTTCTTAATACTTGCAATTTTTTCACAAGTTTTCCTTTTTTCATTTTAATTATCAGATCAAAAATTTATCTCTGAGCAAATGTAATATGGCACAGATTGTTTTATCCAGTCGTTTAATCCGTTTTCATTTAAGATAACAATATTTTAATATTTTATTAAAATTTTCTATAGACATGTTAGTGTTTATGCCTAAATGAATCCGATAACAGTAGGCCCATGATCTGTATTGTTTCTTATTAATATATTGTTTAAAAAATATTCATCAAATGAATGTGTTTCTTTATCATCATGAAGTCTCCTTAAAACTTCATGGAGCATTTTGTTAAAAGCGTCTCGTCCCCTCTCTGGTTTCATCCATTGTTAGAAGTGTGTAAAACTGAAAGTTGTAGTTATTAAGGCCATGGGTGCCATCAATACATACAGCGTCACTACTATACTTTTGTAGAATAGATTTTTGTGTGTTGGTCATGAACAATAACAAAAAATCTTCTTTTTTCAGTTGAGGAAACTCAAAACTATTTACACCTTGTGGTTTATAAACCACTAAGGCAGTGTCCTTTGATGTTTTAAGATCTTCAACCCAAGCCTCGATGCTTACAGGGTCAAATAGATGTTTTGTGGCTTCATCATTTAGAATAAAGCTTTTCTCAATATTTATGATATCTTTTTTATTCACTAGGTGAATTCTTTGAAGACCACAATTTGATATCTAACACCTGATATCTTTTAAAATTTCCTCATGGGGTATTTTACTTGCTAAGTGAGTTGCAATTTGGTTTCTCTCTTTCTTCGTCAAGTGAATATTTTTTAACTCATTTTTATGGCCAACATGTGTAGAAAGATATGACACATTCAAAGTATCATTTTTTAATTTTTTCACCTTGATCATTGCTGGACAAAAGGCATTTATTTTACATGTGCCCATAATTTTTATGTGGCATTTGTTAACACCTTGTTTCCAGTAAAAACCACTTCTGTGGTATTGGTAAACAGATACATTTCCATTTGACTTTTGTTTAACAAAAGAAGTTGTTTTTTTTTTTTTATTTCTTGTTTCCACGCATTAAATTCATCGACAGAATCAAAACTGTGACGTTCAAACTTCATAAAAATGCCATGTACATTTTCAAAATGACTGTAAATATTCTCTTCATTATGTCGCTTTTGTCTCCTTGTTATGAATTTACAAATAGGACATTTTCTTTCAACCAAAAGTGAAGGTTTTTCAATGTTATGGTATTTTCTTTCATGATTTATGAGGGTCTGTTTATGCTCGTATTTTGCACTACATAGAGTACACATGAAAGATCGTGCTAAGGATTTCTTGTCACTTTTATGTATTTTTAATATGTGACGTTTTAAACTACACTGGTCAATTGTTGTATAAGTGCACATATCACATTTATAAATTTGTTTTGGCTCAGAAGAATGGGTTGATTTGATGTGTCGCTGCAAATTCTTGTTTTGGGAATATTGTTTGTTACACAAAATGCAAGTAAATTTAGTTGTTTCAATTTGCTCACCTTTGGCATTTCTTTTGTGAACAATTCTAATATGGTCTTTACAATAAGAACTCTTTGCTGCAAAAATCACATTCTACAGTCAGTAGTATTCATCTGAAAATAAACATAGCATTGTTTTCATAGAATTTAAATTTAATAAGCAAATTTCAGATGAAACGGTAACAACTAAACTTTATTTAACAATCACAATTTATATTCCATATAAAATAACATGGCATATATATAGACCTATATGTTATACCGTATAAAGGCATACTGCAAATACTGATTTGTACTTTTCTTCTCTGCTCATTTTGTTTTCCTGTTAATATCTCTAATAGTATTGTAAATGGAGAAAGTTTGTAAGTTTTCTTACTTTATGAATTTGTAAGAGGCAATTTCGGAAACTTTGCAACAGATTTTTACTATTTGACTTAGCTTATGTATCCAAACAGTTTTACTGTTTCTAAATGCCAGGCATTTAATTTACTTTTAAGTGACTAAGGGCTAACTCAAGCCAAATTAAAATATCAGTTTGTCTGTTGATTTTAATTTAAAACATAATTACTCGGAACATTTTGTCAATTGTTTACTGGTTAATGAGTTATTCACAACTTGGATGGACATGTGTACCTTTGCTTGAAAGATCTTAGAATAGTGATAGTGTTTGACAAGAGTAATTGTGAAATGTGTATAATAAGGTACCGGTACAATGCATAAATGATAGTAAATAGTACACTATAATAAGTAGTACTAGGAGCCTGGCAAAATCTTCCTCAAATGCAACTTACACATATCCCGTTTCTTGCTTAAATGTCATGTGGGCGGGTGAGCGCACACACACACAACATGTATATAAACCTTACCTCTGATCTGACTTAACTAACTTTTAAAGTTTTTATGAACAAATTATTCTTATAACTTTAAATTGTTTTGTTACTTTTAATTGCTTTTGTTTTTTATTTTTATATTACATTTAATGTTTAATTCACTAATTTTTATTATACTATACTGCTAAGCCACTTACTAAATTACATTTATTATAGTACGCGTGCACGCGTATGAAAGAACGTGTGCGTGTGCGCGCGTCCGCGTGCGAGAGAGAGAGAGAGAGAGGTGAGCGCGCGTTTGCTACACACCTGTACATATGTTAAAACAAAACTAGGTATATCAATACATCAAAACAATTATTTCTACTGGAATTTCAAAATCGATTTTTTGTAACAATTGCTTCACCTGGTATTAAAGAAGTAAAAATACAGAATTGTATTGGCTGCCGTAAAACACTCAAGATCCGTTTTTTACCTACAGAAATTTAGAAAGTCTACCTACGTTTGAATATCACTTATTTTGTGCTAATAAAATAAAACAATTCTTACCTTTAAGCGCCTACAGTGTTTTTTGCACAGTAGTTTAGGCTATACTAAGCATAAGCACTAAGCATGACAAGAATAATAAGCGCGGTAAAATGTTCGGACGTCTTCATTAAAATTCGTACCATAATCAGCTAAGCTCGGTCATCGCCCCACCAAGCTGCCAGATTACAGGCTCAGCACGATTTTATGGCTCGCTGGCAGATGCAAGTGGGACTGGCCCGGACCGGTCAGACTGCCTGAGGTGCCCTCACTGACGCACGCACACTCACAGCCGGTCCGCGCGCCACAGGTATGATTCGCAAAGTGTAGTATAGATTCAGTTTACCATTCACTTGCCCCTTTCATGCTCTCGCTCCCCACCATGGCAGATTTGTAGATTGCTCACCGAGCGCAGACGCTTGTCTCTTCGACTAGGACGCAGTGGTTGGCTTGCGTTTGTTTGTTTGTTTTTTTTTAATTGTCCAATGAAACCTACAATTAAGGTTTAATTTAATTCATTGGAAAATTAAATTTAAGCTTACATTTAAGGTACCTAGTGTAAGCGAATAAAATGTAAGCTTAAATTTAATTTTAATTCAATTTTCAAGTCTCTGTCTTAATGGATTTAGAAGACCTATAGTTTTCTTGTGAACAGTAAGTACAAGCACGGTTAGCATTTGGAGCCTGATTTACTCAAACGCAACACAGCTGGTAACACTTGCACAATACACATTAAGTTACGTTTTTAGAACGTCTTTATGATTATCGTAATCAGTGTTTCTTTGAGCAGCCTCATTTGATTATTTTTATTTAAACGCAGTTAGGATTCTGTATAATGTGTCAATACCAACATCTTATAATCATTGCCATATACAGTAATGTAGGTTTCATTGGACAATTAAAAAAAAAAAAAAACAAACAAACGCAAGCCAACCACTGCGTCCTAGTCGAAGAGACAAGCGTCTGCGCTCGGTGAGTAATCTACAAATCTGCCATGGTGGGGAGCGAGAGCATGAAAGGGGCAAGTGAATGGTAAACTGAATCTATACTACACTTTGCGAATCATACCTGTGGCGCGCGGACCGGCTGTGAGTGTGCGTGCGTCAGTGAGGGCACCTCAGGCAGTCTGACCGGTCCGGGCCAGTCCCACTTGCATCTGCCAGCGAGCCATAAAATCGTGCTGAGCCTGTAATCTGGCAGCTTGGTGGGGCGATGACCGAGCTTAGCTGATTATGGTACGAATTTTAATGAAGACGTCCGAACATTTTACCGCGCTTATTATTCTTGTCATGCTTAGTGCTTATGCTTAGTATAGCCTAAACTACTGTGCAAAAAACACTGTAGGCGCTTAAAGGTAAGAATTGTTTTATTTTATTAGCACAAAATAAGTGATATTCAAACGTAGGTAGACTTTCTAAATTTCTGTAGGTAAAAAACGGATCTTGAGTGTTTTACGGCAGCCAATACAATTCCGTATTTTTACTTCTTTAATACCAGGCGAAGCGATTGTTACAAAAAATTGATTTTGAAATTCCAGTAGAAATAATTGTTTTGATGTATTGATATACCTAGTTTTGTTTTAACATATGTACAGGTGTGTAGCAAAAGCACGCTCACCTCTCTCTCTCTCTCTCTCTCTCTCGCACGTGGACGCGCGCACACGCACACGTTCTTTCATACGCGTGCACGCATACTATAATAAATGTAATTTAGTAAGTGGCTTAGCAGTATAGTATAATAAAAATTAGTGAATTAAACATTAAATCTATATCTATAAAAATGAATGTTTGTTTCTTTCTTTCTTTGTCCCGTATGCGTTCCTATACCATTCATCCGATTGCGATGAAACTTCGGTGAGTTGTTGTGCGCACGCCCGCGAAGGTTTATGAATTTTTTTCAATGGGGCCCTTTGGGGGGTTCTTGGGGTCTTCCACATCTCCTCCTAAACCACCGGACCGATTTCAACCAAACTTGGCACAAATATTTTATGCAACGGGAGAACCAACATAGGGTAGGTGTTTTTTCGATGGGGTCCTTTGGGGTCTTCCACATCTTCTCCTAAACCACTGGACCAATTTCAACCAAACTTGGCACAAATATTTTACACAATGGGAGAACCAACATAGGATAGGTGTTTTTTTCGACGGGGTCCATTGGGGGGTCCTTAGGGGTCTTCCACATCTCCTCCTAAACCACTAGACCGATTTCAACCAAACTTGGCACAAATATTTTACGCAACGGGAGTACCAACATAGGATATGTGTTTTTTCGATATGATCCTTCGGGGGTCCTTTTGGGTCTTTCACATCTCCTCCTAAACCACTGGACCGATTTCAACCAAACTTGGCACAAATATTTTATGCAACGGGAGAACCAACATAGGGTAGGTGTTTTTCGATGGGGTCCTTTGGGGTCTTCCACATCTTCTCCTAAACCACTGGACCGATTTCAACCAAACTTGGCACAAATATTTTACGCAACGGGAGAACCAACATAGGATATGTGTTTTTTCGATATGATACTTCGGGGGGTCCTTTGGGGTCTTCCACATCTCCTCCTAAACCACTGGACCGATTTCAACCAAACTTGGCACAAATATTTTACGCAAAGGGAGAACCAACATAGGATAGGTGTTTTTTCGATATGATACTTCGGGGGGGTCCTTTGGGGTCTTCCACATCTCCTCCTAAACCACTGGACCGATTTCAACCAAACTTGGCACAAATATTTTACGCAACGGGAGAACCAACATAGGACAGGTGTTTTTTTCGATACGATCCTCTGGGGGGTCCTTTGGAGTCTTAAAAAACTAACTTATTAGATCTGGTTACTATGGCAACCCAATGGAATAGACTCTGTTCTAAATATATTATCGCATTAAATTGAAGACCACGCGAACGAAGTCTTTATATATTATATATATACAAACACTTTCTTTCTTTGAGTGGCATTGCAACGCATGCCGGGTACTCGCTAGTGTAATATAAAAATAAAAAACAAAAGCAATTAAAAGTAACAAAACAATTTAAAGTTATAAGAATAATTTGTTCATAAAAACTTTAAAAGTTAGTTAAGTCAGATCAGAGGTAAGGTTTATATACATGTTGTGTGTGTGTGCGCTCACCCGCCCACATGACATTTAAGCAAGAAACGGGATATGTGTAAGTTGCATTTGAGGAAGATTTTGCCAGGCTCCTAGTACTACTTATTATAGTGTACTATTTACTATCATTTATGCATTGTACCGGTACCTTATTATACACATTTCACAATTACTCTTGTCAAACACTATCACTATTCTAAGATCTTTCAAGCAAAGGTACACATGTCCATCCAAGTTGTGAATAACTCATTAACCAGTAAACAATTGACAAAATGTTCCGAGTAATTATGTTTTAAATTAAAATCAACAGACAAACTGATATTTTAATTTGGCTTGAGTTAGCCCTTAGTCACTTAAAAGTAAATTAAATGCCTGGCATTTAGAAACAGTAAAACTGTTTGGATACATAAGCTAAGTCAAATAGTAAAAATCTGTTGCAAAGTTTCCGAAATTGCCTCTTACAAATTCATAAAGTAAGAAAACTTACAAACTTTCTCCATTTACAATACTATTAGAGATATTAACAGGAAAACAAAATGAGCAGAGAAGAAAAGTACAAATCAGTATTTGCAGTATGCCTTTATACGGTATAACATATAGGTCTATATATATGCCATGTTATTTTATATGGAATATAAATTGTGATTGTTAAATAAAGTTTAGTTGTTACCGTTTCATCTGAAATTTGCTTATTAAATTTAAATTCTATGAAAACAATGCTATGTTTATTTTCAGATGAATACTACTGACTGTAGAATGTGATTTTTGCAGCAAAGAGTTCTTATTGTAAAGACCATATTAGAATTGTTCACAAAAGAAATGCCAAAGGTGAGCAAATTGAAACAACTAAATTTACTTGCATTTTGTGTAACAAACAATATTCCCAAAACAAGAATTTGCAGCGACACATCAAATCAACCCATTCTTCTGAGCCAAAACAAATTTATAAATGTGATATGTGCACTTATACAACAATTGACCAGTGTAGTTTAAAACGTCACATATTAAAAATACATAAAAGTGACAAGAAATCCTTAGCACGATCTTTCATGTGTACTCTATGTAGTGCAAAATACGAGCATAAACAGACCCTCATAAATCATGAAAGAAAATACCATAACATTGAAAAACCTTCACTTTTGGTTGAAAGAAAATGTCCTATTTGTAAATTCATAACAAGGAGACAAAAGCGACATAATGAAGAGAATATTTACAGTCATTTTGAAAATGTACATGGCATTTTTATGAAGTTTGAACGTCACAGTTTTGATTCTGTCGATGAATTTAATGCGTGGAAACAAGAAATTAAAAAAAAAAAACAACTTCTTTTGTTAAACAAAAGTCAAATGGAAATGTATCTGTTTACCAATACCACAGAAGTGGTTTTTACAGGAAACAAGGTGTTAACAAATGCCACATAAAAATTATGGGCACATGTAAAATAAATGCCTTTTGTCCAGCAATGATCAAGGTGAAAAAATTAAAAAATGATACTTTGAATGTGTCATATCTTTCTACACATGTTGGCCATAAAAATGAGTTAAAAAATATTCACTTGACGAAGAAAGAGAGAAACCAAATTGCAACTCACTTAGCAAGTAAAATACCCCATGAGGAAATTTTAAAAGATATCAGGTGTTAGATATCAAATTGTGGTCTTCAAAGAATTCACCTAGTGAATAAAAAAGATATCATAAATATTGAGAAAAGCTTTATTCTAAATGATGAAGCCACAAAACATCTATTTGACCCTGTAAGCATCGAGGCTTGGGTTGAAGATCTTAAAACATCAAAGGACACTGCCTTAGTGGTTTATAAACCACAAGGTGTAAATAGTTTTGAGTTTCCTCAACTGAAAAAAGAAGATTTTTTGTTATTGTTCATGACCAACACACAAAAATCTATTCTACAAAAGTATAGTAGTGACGCTGTATGTATTGATGGCACCCATGGCCTTAATAACTACAACTTTCAGTTTTACACACTTCTAACAATGGATGAAACCAGAGAGGGGACGAGACGCTTTTAACAAAATGCTCCATGAAGTTTTAAGGAGACTTCATGATGATAAAGAAACACATTCATTTGATGAATATTTTTTAAACAATATATTAATAAGAAACAATACAGATCATGGGCCTACTGTTATCGGATTCATTTAGGCATAAACACTAACATGTCTATAGAAAATTTTAATAAAATATTAAAATATTGTTATCTTAAATGAAAACGGATTAAACGACTGGATAAAACAATCTGTGCCATATTACATTTGCTCAGAGATAAATTTTTGATCTGATAATTAAAATGAAAAAAGGAAAACTTTTGAAAAAATTGCAAGTATTAAGAAATCGTCATAAGCTAGTATGTTGTTGGACGCAGAGAAAGTTTTGACAACTATAGATGACAAGTGGCAGGTCTTGTCATCCACACAAACAGAATTTTATACTGTTAAACGGATTAAACACTGCAAATCATGTCATTTACAGTGCATACACTGTAACTCTTGCTTTCATGAGTTTGTGTGTTTGTGTATGGACAGTGCCATACGAAACAATATGTGCAAACATATTGCAAACAACCTTGTTTGTAGAACACTAACCAATAGGATCCCTGAGGAAAGGGAGAATGAAGAAAATACTCTTATTATAGATCTTCCAAAAGATATTATGTTAGAAGAAACAGTTGTAAATGAAGCAAGTAGGCCTAAAAGTAAAAACACAGAAAAGATCATATCTTTAAATAATGAAAGAATGAAACTTTGTGAACAATTTCAAGAGATTCAGAAAAACCTACAAACTGTTGAACAGTTTCAATACGCAAAAAAATAGATGGGACAGTTACTACTGACAATAAAAGCTATGAAGTCAGCTGCTGAAAGGAGCTTAAAGGTATGTATAATTTTCAGTCAGATTATACATTTTATTTTGTAGTACAGTCTAATCCAAACTACCTACTCATCAACTTATCTGTCTTCTCACCCACCTACACAAACTATCCACCCACCCATCTATCCAAATTTTAGCCTATAGATTTACTTAGGATATCTATCCACCTACTATCCTATTCAGATATACACTCACATACCTGTTTATCTAATCATCTACTCATGTAGCCTACTTACTGAATTATTTATCTATCTATCCATCTACCCATCCTTTAATTGCTAGTCAGTACTGATTTTTGTGTGTGTTTACATGAGATTTATAATTATTAAGTTCACTGAAATAATTCTAAAATCTTATCGTATGTATTTTTTCCAGATTGTTCTTATAGCAGTAGATTAAAATAAATAAATAAATTTCTCTTAACACCAGCCACAAAACTTAATCTGGGCATAAAGATAAACATGTTTTTGATTGTATTTTTACTGTGTCAGCTTTTTGCTTAACAAATTTTGAAAACTTTTTTTACTAATTTTATTAATTACAAAAAAATAACAGTTAAGTAGGTATCATTAAGTGAACTCTTGTTACCTAAAGTAAATCCACGCTTACCAGTCGACAAATTCAATACAATTAGTTTTGAGTGTACTACACGCGGGAAATGTTTACTTTAAACTACGCAACGAGAACTAGATGTAGTTAGATTTTTTTCTTGTAGTGTTTGATCCTTTTTTTTGCGTTGCAGGTCACCGAAAATACTGCACACAACAGAAACATTATCAAACATAGACGGTTCACACCAAAAAACAAACGTCAAAGACAGGACACTAACTCCAAGGAGCAAATCCAGGCAATTGCTTTGGATTTGCTCCTTAATAATCAGAATTAATTATAAATATATCAGGACTCGGAACACTAATTTTTATAAAATTATACATACTTGTAAGCTCCTTTCAGCAGCTGACTTCATCGCTGTCAGTGTTATTAAAAGATGTCTGATCTGTTTTTTGCGTAGTCAAACTATTCTACAGTTCCTATGATTTCCTGAATTTCTGTAAATTCTGCATACAGGTAAAGATTAATTTTTTCTTTTTTTGAAGATACGCTCTTTTCTGTTTCTTTAGTTGTACTTATTTCGTTTAAAATTTCTTCTAATATGACTCCGTCATTCGGAATATCTATAACGAGTGTATCTTCATTCTCCCTTTCCTCATGGATCCTATTGTTAAGTGTTGGTGAATATGTTTGCACATATTGTTTCGTATGGCAACTGTCCATACACGAACACACAAACTCATGAAAGCAAGAGTTACAGTGTATGCACTGTAAATGACATGATGTGCAGTGTTTAATACGTTTAACAAATACAATATGGCACAGATTATTTTATCCAGTCGTTTAATTCGTTTTCCTTTTAGATAACAATATTTTAATATTTTATTAAAATTTTCTATTGACATGTTAGTGTTTATGCCTAAATGAATCCGATAACAGTAGGCCAATGATCTGTATTGTTTCTTATTAATATATTGTTTTATAAAATATTCGTAAAATTAATGTGTTTCTTCATCATTAAACAGTCTTCTTAAAACTTCATGGAGCATTTATAAAAAATTAGTGTTCCTAGCCAGTAGTGATATATTTATAATCAGTGGACAACAAAATCCAGGAAATCAAATTACATTAAGGTACTACATGAAAATTGAAATTTTTATTATTAAATTGAATAATATAATAAATGTTAAAATATGATTACGTTAAGGTAATATTTATTATTAAGAAAAATCGTTACAAGAAAAATCGCTGCATGTGCCAACCAACTAATTTCTTATAAAACTGCCAACTAAATTTCTTACAAAAACGATACGCCAATATCTCGAAAACGAAAAAGCCAATTTTATTGAAACAAAACCAAAATAAAATTTGGAATTTTCTATAATTTTCACTCACTGACACCATATAGTGTTACATGCCTTTTTTCAATGCATCTTGTTAACATAAATATGCTCTAATACTCCTACCAAAAGTACCAAGAAACATGATAGTTTTGTTTCAAGAAATAATTAATTAAATACTTAATTAAATATTGTTTATTTTATTATTTAATTCATGTTAGCTAAGACTATAATAATTATGTTTATTACAGTTAAAGTAATGTTAATAATAATAAGTAAGGAGGACAATGTTTTGGAACCTACTTATAGTGTCTTGTTGTATTTATAAAAACTATATTGTATACAGAAAGTTAAGAGGAATTGTCATCTATTACTAATAGTTATTAGTAATTAGTTTGGGTCATAGTGATTAATATTATATGTGATAATATTAATAACACTAATGTTTATATTAACAGGAAAGTACCAAAATAATAGTAATAGAGATTTGTAAAACTAGGCATGTTAAGCTTAGACATTTAAGGTATTTTGAATAAGAATTTCTATTAAAATTATAATAAACAATGTCAGGTTAAGTTATATGATTACTAATGGTGTCAAATAGTTTTAGTAAAGTGAAAAGTACAAGAAGAACTAATAATAAATAATTTTGGGACAAACAATTAAAAGTGTAAAATGGTAACTCAAGAAATATGTAACAGAAGATAATCAAAAGTTGTGTCAAAATAATCAGTGTTCTATCACAAACTCCAAAATACTAATAAATTGACGATCAAAGATCTTATTAAAAAGTTATAACAGTTTAAAGAAAATGAAAGATAAAATATTAGAAGTTTGTTTATGTTGATGCTAAGATAGCACCATAGTAATATAAAATGTTACATTAGATACCAATAAAAGCTGAGATAGGCCTTAGCAACTGAAATGTTATAATAAATTAAAATAAGGAGTTGATTATTGGATCTGAACGAGAAAGGTTGACATTAAAATAAAAGTGATTAATCCAACATATTGTAAATGTTATATCTGTGAACTGAAAGCCAAGTTAAATAATAATATTAAAACAACATAAATAGATGAAGGAAGTACTGTATCTTTAAAAAGAAGTAAACCAAGGAATCTCTGAAGAAATACCATCAAACTATCCAGGAAGAGAAGTATTTTTTGAAAAATTATTAAACTGAACAATTTTCTTCAAAGGCCTAGGCCAAATTTCTCAAAGACATTGTTTACACTTTTAATTAAAACAATTTCGAACTGTCACTGTAAAAATAATCTATGAATAACATTATTTTTATTATAAAAAACTATTAATATAGAGGAATACTCTCATCTAAAGTGAACTAGGTCTTAAAAACATTTCACTCAACATAACCTAAACACTGAACATTGTAAAATTATTAAATTTTTAAATTAAATACAGAGATACATTGAACACACAAAAGCACTCCACACCACTACAGAACCTACCTTCGCAAACCACCTCATTGAAGCAAACCACACATATAAAAACATCGACAATAACATGAACATACTACACGTACACACAAAAGGCCGAAAACTAGACACTCTAGAACAATTAGAAATATACAAACACACAAAAACAAATAAAAACGACATCCTAAACTAACAGACACAATTCAAATCGCACGCATTATTCGAACACATCTCACCACACACACACAGCTTCGATCTTTCGAAAAACTATCTCGTCACCAATAACAAGACGAACAGCGCTACTAACGACAGCCTCTGATGAAGCCTTCTATAGGTGAAAGCCGGTTTAGGCTGTAAGGTAAAACTTTACGTTTTTACTTATAAAAAACTTAGTGTTCCGAGTCGTCAATATTATAGTGATATTTAGTTTAAATTATTAATATAATCTTGTTAAGGCACTTTGTAATTATTTATAATCCCATGTATTTTGGTACTTTTCCTAACATATCTGTCATTTATATTGTAGTCAAAAGGACCTAACTTAACACATTCTATTTGTATTTTATTTAATAAATATAAAAATATAAATGTGGGCCTTGAGATATAAGAATTATTACTGCTACTGCTGCCATACTGAGCATATGTAAAGAACAGCTGGTTAGATTTTGTTAATGATTATATTTGTTATTTAAAAACAATTTAAAGAAAATAATAAAAGGATTTGAGTTTAATAAATACAGATAAAAGGTTTTCGTTTCTTTATTTAATGAATACAAAAATGTGTATGATATTATAAACACTATACCAGGGACTGTGAATTTGCTTCATCAAAAAAGTTGGCAACACTCTTCATTTGGAAATATGGCAGCCTATTCGAATCTGCTTTGCTGAGTTTTAGTTATCACAACTGGCTATTAAATAAAAGATTTAAAGAGATCGAATTATAGCTGAAATAGAAACCTTTATAATATTTTAAAAAGATAATACTTACTATTTTTACAAATAAATTTTATTTGCAACCTTTGATTGCAAATTGGCGCTCAACAAATATTACCCTGATAAAATACTCATCCTTTAAAACATTAACAAAGTACACATATTAAATAACCATTTATCAGAGAAAGTACCCTTGAGAAAGCACGAGTTATCTTTTATGTAACAAATTGGAGCCCAACTAGTGAGGCTAGAGATAGAATAACTTTGTATTCTTATTGTGAGTTTTATAGCAATTTCTACTCTAGTGGTGGCTACGGTTAAACAACAGAGATGTCAAGGAGAAGAGCAACATCACGTAAACGTATGGAAGGAGAAGAAATAGAATTAAATATAGAAGACAAAGAAGTAATAGTGACTGAAGAAATGGAAACGGTGGTAAGGGATATGCCAGGGGACCAACCAAAGAAACCAATCCAACCAGCACCTGAAGTAGAAGTAATAGTCGGCGACCAAACAAATAAACCCACACAAAAAGAGGACATCAGCATGCAGGATATGTTGAGAATTATAATGGAACAGTATATACAAATACATAAGCAAATGGACGATTTCAATAAGAAACTGGATGATGGTCAGAAAATAGAAAGTGGTAAGGAAACAGAAAGTACAGGAGACAAAGATGCATCATTATCTGAAAATAAAAATAACAGTAACAAAGAGAATAATAAATACCTGGAAAAGAAGACAAAGAAAATAAGAAAAGTACATAAAAAAGAACTAATAAAAACAAGAGAAGAATTGGAGATGATGAAGAATGGACTAATTAATGTGTTTAATCTACCAATTACCGACCAGAATGAAATAATGAATTTTAAAAATAACAGAAGGAACTTAATAGAAACTTTAGAAAGGACTCACAACAAAACAGTGTGCAACAAATTAAGAAGGTCTATAAGAAAATTGAATACACCAAAAGTAAAAATGCATAATAAAATATCAGTGGTAGCATTAACAATGGATATATCATTAACATATTTATTTAATAAGCAAAATGATAAAGTAATTGATGTGGGCCTAGATACTACTGAACATGTATTATTAGTAGGATTGCTGTATAAGGTAGCCAAGATCTATATCTCCAGGACAGAAGTAGTTCTGCACACCAGAGTGATCCGAACGACCAGTACAGAGGAAATAATGGACCATGGTTAAACGGATTCCAAACAAACTATAGAGACAAGGGATTGATTGTATGATTACCGACAAGGCAAACTATTGGAGAAATGAGAAGGAAAAATAATGATAAATGTAATGACAAATGAAAATTAAGGAAAACTTAAACAAATAAACCCACCAAATTCTAAAATAAGTAAGAACATCTTACAGGATACTTTAGAGAAATTATTTTGAATCAATTAAGAAGCCCACCAAATTCTAAAATAAGTAAGAAGATCTTACAGGATACTTTAGAGAAATTATTTTGAATCAATTAAGAAGAGAAAGACGGTTAATAACAATAATAAGGTGATAATAATAAGTAAAGAAAATAAGTACTTAAAACAAATAAATGAAGTGATGGGGAAGTGATAAAGAAAGTAAGTTCATATTGTGAAAGTTTATATATATAAGCCTACAGAACCAACAACACCATTAGAAAACACATAAATAATACTAACAAAGACACAGACACATACAGCAAAATAGGGGTATATAAATTAAATTGTAATGATTGTCACCAATTCTACATCGGCCAGACGGGAAGATCTTTTTCCTCCAGATTTTCAGAACATTTAAAAACTCTCACCACAAACTACATACATTCCACATTTGCCACACATTTACAAAACGAAAACCACAGTTACACAAACATAGAACACAACATGGAAATATTACACTACTTACCTAAAAGTAGAAAACTAAACACAGCTGAACAATTTGAAATATACTGATTTCACGCACTACAACCAAACAACATATTAAATGAACATTATAGATCACATACACTATTCGATACACTGATCCAAACACACAATTTGAACCTCAGCGCCAATTCCCTCCCACCATGAACCCCCACCACACACACCTATAGTCCATAACCGTTATTCTGTAAAATGACATTCAGTATTTACTCCCACTGAGGAAGAGGAACATCACCTCGAAACGTATGGGGAAGTGATAAAGAAAGTAAGTTCATATTGTGAAAGTTTATATATATAATAAAATAAATAATTTAATATTTATAACTAAATTTACCTCAAGATATACTTTTTTCCTATTAGGAACATGTTTCGAGAGTTCCTGTACTCTCATCTTCAGCCTTCGCCATCTTGTTTCTGTGGAGAAACAAGATGGCGAAGGCTGAAGATGAGAGTACAGGAACTCTCGAAACATGTTCCTAATAGGAAAAAAGTATATCTTGAGGTAAATTTAGTTATACATATTAAAGTATTATATACATCAAGAAACGGACTGTAGCAGAAAGTGATTGAAATAAAATAAATGAAGTAATGAACTTGCGGGAAAAGAATTGATGTCTGTAAATAAATAGAGTAACAATAACTATAGCAGTAATTGCTAAAAAGGGGTATTGAAAAAGAAGATGAATAACATAGTGGCAAAGGAATCAATTAACGACGAAATGAAATTAAATAGAAGAGAAAAAATATACAAAAGATATTACCAAAACTGAAAATAAGTCCTTGGATTTCGTTGTCCATGACGTGTCCGTTACTTAACTAAATATCACTATAGTATTGACGACTTGGAACACTAAGTTTTTTATAAGTAAAAACGTAAAGTTTTACCTTACAGCCTAAACCGGCTTTCACCTTTAGAAGGCTTCATCAGAGGCTGCCATAGGTAGCGTTGTCCGTCTTGTTGTTGGCGACGGGATAGTTATTCGAAAGATTGAAGCTGTGTGTGTGTGGTGAGATGTGTTCGAATAATGCGTGCGATTTGAATTGTGTCTGTTCGTTTAAGATGTCATTTGAAAATAAGTTATATGAAAGTAAGGGGAACTGCTGGGATGCAATTTATAATAATGAGAAGAGGTAAGAAGGCAATATGATTCTGAGGGGGTATTTAAAGTAACGCAAGAGTTACTATTTTTTTAAGAGTGTAGAGAGCTAAGGCGCCACTCAAAAGTTATTATTATGGGCAGGGGCCAACGAGCACTGTACCATGCACGGGGTGAATGGTTGGGTGAGGATTAGGTCAGAATAGTGTCACTCACAGCCGATATGCATTCACTGTGCCATTTAAAGTTAGGGAGGAATTGATAACCCCAATTAAGGAATCCACAGGAACAGTGTTATTGACATTGATATGGGTATCGATGTTTATGTAATGTATGGATACCGTACGTCGGAAGTTGTCTTGTTCGGTACGGTACCGTTGAATAGCGTCGGTAATACATAATGTAATCTTATGTTTGTTTGTTCATTAATAAATGTATATAACACTCGCAGTCTTAAACTTTATTAAGCTCAACCTTTAACAGGTTATGGGCCCAGAAATGTAAAAGTAGTTTTGTGACGTCTCCCTTGTTAAGACATCACAAAAGTCGGGAACTAGTTCAATTCGTTACCGGTTTATTAAACTAGCTGCCGTTGTTAGTAAAACTTCCTTACTAACAAATTATAACACATTATTACATAGGAAATAGACAAGGATTGCATAAAGTTATTCACTCACTTGGTGTTAGCAAAAACATCTCTTTATTACTATTCAAAGCTCATGGTTTACTTTGTTTTTTTTTTAAAGAATTACTCTAGTAAATTCTGCTTTTAATGCTTTAAAAATATTAAATGTATTATTCCTTTTATCTCAAAAGTACTCATCTAGATGTTGTTTTAAGTACCTCGGATCCGGGTCTGAACTTTGTTAAAAATTAATTTATCACAACTTTAACCAAATTATTTGAAAAATAATATTGGTTGTAAACTACAGAATTACCTTACATTTAGATAGCGTGATGTTACTACTACTTCATTACAGAAATTACAAATCTTATAATTTATTCTTTACATTATCAAAAGTTCTTTACTGTTCTTTTGTTGAAACAAAACTTTACAAATGTTATGTTTGGATATCACCTGAATTTATCATGAGGTTGTTGTGGGGTCCCTGATGGTCATCTTCTAGTGTGCAATACATGGTTCCTGTTGATGCTACATTTGGTTGATTGTATCTGGTAGTCTCGACGATCGGATTTTTTACTTGAAGTTCATACTGTTGTAGTTTGAATTTTCCACTTCTGGAGTTTGTAGTTCACGTTTTACACCTTAATTACTGTTCACATTTTGCAGTACTAAAATCTGGTAAGTCACATATCTTACTACTTACAGTTTCATTTTTTAAGAGATGTGTCGGCTAAGTTTTCCGTTCTTTTTTTTATTAACTCTTAGCACACTACATTATATATTTTTTTATTATTGTTTTCACGCTACATTCTTTTAAAATAATATCACCACAAACTGGATATAATGTTTCTTAACGGCATACATCTTCCTGTATGTGGACAACACAAAACTGACATCTTTACATGTCGAAGTTTCACTATCGACTGTGTGCATCATTTAGCGGCGAGGGGTCAGTAAGCTAGCGCGGTTTTACGCACTGAGAAAATAGTTCGTTCTTTATTTAGTATTCATTATTCATTAATTAAATTGTTAATTGTACTTTATGTTAACTTTGTTACGAATTAGAAATTTAATTATTTATATAGTCGTATTTTAAATAATTAACGTAATTATTATTAATAGCTAACTAACACCTTTCTTTGCGTGTTGGTACGGGACAATTTCAAGTTGATGCAGGAATCTAGGTATAGGTAAGGGGTGGATAATACTCTTACTAGTTAGAAGGCAAAATTTTTTTATTTGTGCGATTTACGATATTTTTTAAAATCGTCACAGTAGTTGTGAAAATTTGTGCGTAGTCGTAGTGTTGTCGGATAAAAATGTTGCACGTGGTTAACCTACAATTTGGTTATTGTGTAATTGTGAATTACTCAGTAACTGGAATCATGTCGGGCTTTAATATTAATGTTCCTGTGCTATCGGGCAATAATTTTAACAACTGGAAATTCCGTATCAGATCGGTATTGGAAAAGGAACAAATAATTGATGTCTTGGATATGGATCTGCCTACCGACACCACTAAGAATAAAGAGTTTATCATTAATGATGTGAAAGCAAACGCAATAATTATACAAGGGGTTTCAGATAAACATCTGGACATAATTAAAGACACAAAAACTGCGAAAGACATGTTGATTGCTCTTCAAGCTATATTTGTCCGTTCAAGTACGTTTTCGAAGTTGACATTGTGGAGAAAATTGTTTAATCTCAAATGTGGATATAGAGATAAGTTAGAAGACCATTTCTTAAAATTCGATTCAATTATTAGAGAACTAGAAGACCTAGGTTCGAAGATTGATGACTCAGACAAGGTATGTCATTTATTATTGTCTTTATCAAAAAAGTATGATACAGTTATAACTGCTCTAGAGACATTGCCTGACATTAAAATAGATTTTGTCAAAGCTCGGTTGTTAGATAAGGAAATGAAAATTAAAACAAAATGTAATAATAATAATAGTGTTAAAAGTGATTCGATGGAAGTAAGCTTCAAAGCAGCCAGTACTGGCAGTGGTTGCTATACTTGTGGTGATAAGCGTCATTTTATTGCTCATTGTCCAAAGAAAAAGTCTCGTGGTCGTGGAAGAGGACATAGAGGTTATAGCCGAGGAGGTAAGGGTAGATTTTTGCATTTTAATAATGTTAACAGTGAAGTGGCCAAAACTTCATCTGAAATTACCTTTGTGGCCATAAATAATAATAAGAACACTAATATTAAATTAGCTAGCAGTGATATTTTTATTATTGATTCAGGAGCAAGTAATCACATGGTGAAAGATGAACTTGTAAGTGTAAATGACCCATGTTGAAAAATTAGATCATGAAGTGACTATTTTCATTGCTAACGGATATGAAATGAAATCTTCCATGAAGGGAGTGTTACGCTTATTTTGCCAGAATAGGGTGATAAATGTTGAGGCATTAGTCGTGCCTGGGTTGAAACACAATCTGTTGGCCATTAGCAAATTAGTTTCCAAAGGTTATCAAATAATTTTTGATGAAAAACATCTAGTAATAAAAGGAAAGAATTTCAAAATTTGTAGTGATTATGAAAAAGGTTTATATCTATTGAAGGGTGATATGCTTGAAAGTGAACAATGTAATTTTGGACAGTCAGTTATCTCTGAAAATACTTGGCATCGGCATTTAGGTCACCTAAGCAACGAGGGATTGAGACAACTTGGTTTGCCTCAAATAAAAGATAAATGTGCTCCGTGCATGGAAGGAAAAGCAACATGACTGCCTTTCTATAAGAAATTTAAAACTTCCAATTACATAGGTGAACTAATTCATTCTGACATTTGTGGGCCAGTTAGTCCAGCTACTATAGATGATGAAAAATATTTTCAAGTAATAATAGATGATTTTTCACAGTTTGTGGTCGTACGTTTATTGAAGACAAAAGATGAGGCAGGAGAAAATCTTGTAGAGTATATTGCTGAATTAGAAAGACAGCATGGAACATTTGTTAAACGTTTGAGAATGGACAATGGAGGGGAGTTCATTTCAAATAATTTTAAAACTTTTGCAAGATCTAAAGGAATTAAATTAGAATATGCCATGAGCTACAGCCCACAAATGAATGGTAAATCAGAGAGGATGAACAGTACTTTGCTGAATATGGTTAGAACTAAATTGATAGATTCAAGTGTACCTAAACCATTATGGGGAGAGGCTTTAAGATGTAGTGCTTATGAATGTAACTCTTGAAAAAGGCAAAACTCCATCGCTTATATGGCATGGCAGGAACGATATATCTAAACTGAAAATCTTTGGTTGTAGAGCATGGTACACACTACTACCTAAAAATAGAAAGCTCGATCCGAGAGCAGAGAAAGCAGTTATGATTGGTTATTGTGGTGGAGGATACAGATTGTGGTTACCAGAAAATAAAAAGGTAATTCGCTCCAGAGATGTAAGATTTGATGAGAACATAATGCATTACCAAGATCTTGGATTTAACACACTGGTACCAGACTTGAGTAACCCTGAAAGTGAGTCGACAGCTGATGAAAGCAAGGCCGAAATTAAAGAAGAAACTAGTATAACTGAAGGCAAGTCAGAAGCAAGAAAAATGCAAACTTTAGATGATGATGAAAGTATAACTACAAGATCAGGAAGAAAAATAACAGCACCTTCTTATTTACAAGATTTTGAATTGTATACAGCCTACTGTATGTTAACGTGGACAGAGGAACCTCAAACGTACGAAGAAGCAATTAAATCAGAAGACTGGAAGGATGCTATAAGTTCTGAATTAGACTCTCACGAGAGACTCGGTACATGGACTGATACTAAATTACCTGATGGACAAGTAGCAATTGATACAAAGTGGATCTTTAAAATCAAAGAAGATGGGACCAAGAAGGCGAGGTTAGTAGCAAGAGGATTTCCGGTACCATTTGATGAAAATGACAAGTATATATTGTAACATACCAAAATGGCAGTTACATAAAATAACTACCTAATACGTCAAATAAAAGGATATAATGAAAATATTTCATCGAGCATAAAAGAAGGAACAGGAGAATATAAATACAGTGTGTATCTACGAATGAATAATATTGAAACAACCCAACGAAGAAGAAGGAAGAGTAATAAGGATATCATTTAGTATAACAAAGAGAGAGAAAATACCAACGAGCCAATACAATACGTTAGCATCCAGGCCCAATAGATCCAAAATAGTGAGGGGATATGCCAAAAATAATTATTAACATAAAAGGAGACGAATCAAGTACAATCACAATGGTGATAAAACAAACGAATTTGTTTATTAGTGTGAAATAATATGGGACAATGACTACCATAACCATGAATAAAAATATGGAAGAGTATGACAATATTAAGGGAACATGGATTATTACAAATAATGTGTAACCAAGGAGAACACCGACAGTGAGAAACAACTAACCAGAAGAAGAAAAGAAGAAGAAGAGGAAAAGAAATGTACCATGAAGAATGAAGAGTATGTATGAACAGTACAAGACATCAACATTCACAAGATATACAAGGAATTAAAATCAATATAGTGACCAGAAGAAGTATAATGATTATTCGGATACCAATAACAGAGAAACCAGTGTTGAGCATCAATAAGTGATCACGAACAATGACAGTGAATACTTAATATAAGTGTAACAACATGTGATATGATAACCATTTTACCCCAAGTAAACAGCACAAACAATACCAGTGAAAATGTTTATAACGGAGAAAAGTGATTAACCATTCTAAGTGAAAGAATCCACGATTAACTAGTGAAATGCACAGACAATTAGTGTAACAAGTTTAATCAAGATTGTAAAATCACATAGATAATCAGTAAGACCACCAAAAATATGAGACAGAACAGTAAATTAATTGTTCATAGGGATTAATAATAAAAGCTTTGTAATCCTTAACATGAAATGTGCCTGAATGCCATAGCAAGACAGGACAAAATGTAAATGAATACCAGAACAGATAGTAGCAAATAAGCTAATTTGTTGAGTATAAACCAATTAATGTACCAAAGACTAGGTACTACCCACCAAAATATGTAACATAATTAGACTAAGAATACCAGTGTTATTGTTTCAACAAATAGTGTAAAAATGTGTATAACTTAATAATAAACCATTGTAGTAGAATGCCATAATGAGATGGCAATAGTTGAGTTAAATACTGCATAAAAGTATGTAGCACATTGTTGTCAGACAACTGACACATAACCTCACAAGAGTTGAACCTAAAATCATGTACATTAGTTAAACCAAGCAATTATCCACAATTGTTTCAAACAGAGACTAAATAAGAATAAAAATGCAAACCAATGAATACCATATGTACTGAAGGACACAGCAAATAAATCAGATTGAATACAATATCATAAATTTAAATAGACAGAACCCCAATGTGACAAGAGAGTTAGTCAAAAAACATTATCAAAAGAGTGTGACAAATGTTACCAGTAGTTAGAGAAATGTCTAATACTGCTATGAGAACACCTCACAAATGTAATACTAGTAGTTTAATAATTGAAATATTATAAACTAACTAACTGCAATCATAGAACCAGGTGTAAATAACCACCATACTATAACTTAGAGAGCTTTCAGATAACAAAAAGTTAATGAATACATTGAACCAACAATGTACAACAATTGTACACTATTTTAATTACTAACAATATATCCCTTGTGTACTAAAATAACTAAATAAGTGACAAAATGGAGAGATGAGAACAGAAAGTATTTTGATCATACTATATGTGTATACAAAATAACATTTTTAGCAAAATAAAGTATGAACAAATGTAAGTAAATATACCTATTAGTGTTATGATGTCAGAAATATGTAGTAGAATAAGGAATAATGGCGTTACAAGTAAATGTAAACAATCGAACATAATTGGTATAGACGCCATTAACAAATTTTGTTTAAACTATAAATATAACCATTTTATGTACTAACATGAAGGAGAAATGGACTCAAAATGTTTAGTAATAAGTATTAAAGTGTAATTATAACGAAATATGGTGAAAAAGACTTATTTGCATTAAGAACCACCATATGAGTTTTCAAGATGATCAAGTGAATTAATAATGAACGGAATTAGTGCTTGTTTAGACTTAAAATAAAGCCACAAGTGTCTGCGATTTAATGCCACTATCCAAATGACGCTATGACAAAAAATAAGAAACTTATGACCATTATAAGTTTTTCAATCATTTTGAGTATCCATGTATACGTCAGAGATAATCTTGAACCCACGCTTAGAGATGCTAAAAATTAAAAGTTTTATTTTACCAGAGTGTTTTGGGGTTGAGAGTATGACCTTTTGAACCAATCAAATAGCTTAAAATGACCAGACGAAAAGAGACGCTTTAGCGAAATGTTACAATCGTTCCACAACACTCACGGCGAGAGGTCTATGTCAAAGTCAGCAAGATATTTTTTGAAATGTGCGCGTCACCTACAGTAATACACAAACAGACATTAACCTATACTAAACACCACATTACCGAGTGTCAAGTGAATTAAGTGAATAGTGAATTAACATGACCAGTGTATATAACCAGGGAGTACAATATTTTAATAATTTTAAAGAAAATGATAAAAGGAATAATTCTCGTTGACGAACGAGAGTTATTGTTTTGACTGCACTAGTCAAGTAACGCTTGAGTGCTTTAATAAGTAATGATGGACAATTATCAGAATTTAATAAACAAGTTGTAGCACAATCTAATGACAATAATTAATTAAAAAATAATTATTTTATATTTAAAGAATAATTGAGAACGGCGGAATTAAACTTAGATACCGCTCATAGTATGTGAATATAGTCGCTTACTTGACTATAACTTTTGAATTAATAAATAATAATTTTCTTGTGCGAATATTTTCATGACTGATAATTACGCATCATATGAATTATAAATAAAGTGTTTGTAACTATATTATTAAGAATCTTACAGATAACATTACTTATTATAAATAATCACTTACTTGTTCCTAGGCAAACTAACCTAGAACCGAAGCATATATTTTTGTCACAAAGAAACAATTCTGTTCTTAAATGATTTTTATGAAATGAAAGCAATAATAAGAGTTTTTTTCTTTAGATTTTTTCTCTTTCCAGTACATGGTTCTGATAACTAATGAATTAGTAATAATATTTTAACAGTGCAACGTTCAAAGCACGTGTTGACCTTAGCTTCTCTAGACTTTTGCATAACATACGATAGTACGATATTATCGACTATCGTATCAAGAGCAATAATTTTAAATTTTTGTTCTTTTTCATAATCGTGGATAAGTAAACATTGTTATTCAAAACCACATCTTTGTATCTGGTATCATGTGTCTTCAAAGAATTCACGCAAATTGGTAATATAATTAACTAAAGTGAACCTGACCTCGTTCACAATACTATCGTACATTACAACAGTGTTACCAGCGTTGAGCTGTAGAGATCTCAATATTTATTTAATTTATTGTTGTTTATGAAGATGTCATATTAATTGTTTTAAAAGAGTTTTGATGAATTTAAACATTGTCAATAAATCCTCAGTTTATTATCAGTGGACACAGAGTTTTAATTTCTATAAAATAGAAGCAACAGTTTATTTTTTGTTTAGAAACAATTATCTCATAAGGTGGCGGTAATATTTGAATTACTGATATTTTTCAACTTACAATTGAATATTTGAATTATTTTATTGTTTATGTGCATTTTTTTCGATATTCAAAAGGAATATCTATGTATGTCAAGTGTGTTTACAGTAAGAAAAGTCGCCACCGAGGAGAGTGAAGTTATCCACGGATGGTAAGTGGGGAGGTAAATACAGTGAACTAATAGCGAGTCTAATACTCTTTTAAACTACAAACTTTAAATTCCAATCAACCAATTCTAATAATCAGTAATAATAATAATCAACAATAACATCATATCTATATATACTCGACTTGAGTTTATATACACAACAGCATCTATATACCTATATCTAAAATCTAACATCTATATCTATAATTGTATATTATAGATTGGCGCCCAACGTCTGAGCGCGAATTAGGACGACAACACCTAATAATTTAATTAATTAAATAAACAATTGCTCAACCTAATTCGACCGCAAGTACATTACACAGATAGAAAGATGTATAGAAGGTCAACATCGAAGAAACGAGCGGCAGAGGCCGAAAGAGAGGCTAGATTGGAGGAGAAAGAAGCGACGTCAGCAGAGGACGTTGAAGAAATATTACTGGAAATCGAAGATAGACAACCTGAACCGGCAGAGGAGGTTCAACAACCAGAAGGTGAACCAGAGATCACGCAAAAGGATACACAACCAGAAGTAAACCAACCGGAGAGACCAACAAAACCAGGGAACATGGACTACCAGGAGATGATGCGGATGATTATTGAAAGTAACAATAAAACAATGGAAACGTTGAGTCAGAGAATGGAGGAAAATACCAACAAATCAATTGAGTCACTGAACAAGAATATGGAGTCGCTGAATAAGAAGATAGAAGATGGCCAGAAGGACAGCCAGAAGAACATAGAATCATTGAATAAGAAAATAGAAGACGGACAGAGGTAAACGGAAGAGCTATTGGATAAAAATATGGAAATAATGAAAGAAAATCTATCTGCAGAATTATGAGCCAAAATCAATGAAATAAATGAGAAATTAGACCAAATGAATAAGAAAATGAAGGAAGATTACAAGGAGAGCGTGGAGTCGGTAAACACGGTAGTGGATGATGATTATAAGCGATCGGGAGAGACAATAAAAAGATGTTGTGAAGAGACAAAAGAGAGTGTTAAGAAGATAAGAAGAGAATCAAGAACAGATAATAACTCAGAGACCGAAGAGGTACCCGAGAACGAAAACTTGGAACAAAATGCTCTACCAGGATATGATAATAAAATGGAGATAGAAGAGTCACCCGAAGATAACAGCAAGGAACACGTGAGCCAGAGACCCAAAAATAATGAAGAAAGGAACAAAATTATTAAGAAAACGGGAGAGAAGAAACCGGAAGAAAGAAGAATAATACGCCCAAAGAAGACTAGGGTCACAAAAGAATTAATCGAAATGACTCGAAGTGGTCTAATTTATATGATTAACTTCCCAGTCATCAACCGTGAAGAAGGAATCTATAGGACGGAGTATAGAAGGAGCTTCATGAAAATGGACGAAGAGGAAAACTATGTAACAACAAAGAAGAATATGAGCAATAAAGTATTTCAAGCAAAGATTTCCAAAAGAAGAGTAAGGTATTTTAAGAAAAAGGAAGGCTATCAAGAACAATGGGACCGGATCATCGAAGGGTATGCCCGAGAAATGAGAGAATTGAGGAAGAAGAGGAGCCAATTAATGGAAGGACCCAACCAGAAGACAGATGACGGTCAAACAGAATTAGAAGAGATACCAAATAATAGGAATAACAACGACCAGGAGAACACTGGACACGTGTATACTGAAGATAGGGAGAAGAAGAAGATGGAAGAACGGAAGGCAGATGAAGCCCTGATAGCATCAAAATGGAAAAACCAAATGATAGCAAGGTATATGACGAGAACAGATAGGAGCATGAACACTGAAGAAGTTCGAACGACGAGAAGATAGGAGGGCAATGACTATGGGTAAAATGAATAAAAATACATTGAGAAATGGGACGGATTATTTTGATAACGAATAATGCTAACATGAACAACACCTACGAAATACAAGATCCTGTGACAAAGAAAATAAAAGGCAACTACAACCAGACTTCCATGAAACGGTATATTGAAAATTAAATAATGAAAAAAGAGTGAAATATTGCGATGAAGACTATTTATTATTGATACTAAGTCAGAAGTGAAAATATAACTATAAGAATAAATGTTGACTATATTTTAATTTTGTAATATAAAAGTGTGATCCAAAGAAATTATGTAAAGGATGAAGAAAATTGTAATAACCCGTACTACAAATATAACAATACGAGACCGACACATTAGATTCATGGCACTAATATAACAATAAATTCCAAGAGCCAAGTCAACCAGTTAATTACCAACTTACCCGTACTACAAGCGTAATAACAATACGAGAAAGACAAACAACATCCATGGCAAGAAAACTAATTTCCTAGAGCCAAGTCAACAGTAAAACAACATCTAACCCGTACTAATAAAGAGGAGATGATGTACCAGATGATATACAGAACGAGCAACATAAGAAGTTGGAGGAATGAAAGCAAATAAATATTATTGATATAGATAATAAATGATACGTAAACACGAGGCAAGACACTAGAAGAGAGCCTATACCAAATGAAATATAACACAAAGAAGTGAATCATGAAAATGAAGAAGACTATGAAATGACGTTTAATGTAATACCAAGAAAAAAGATTAATTGATGACGAAGAAGAATGAAAAAATAATATATTAACGAAGATGATCATGAGAGTATACCAGTGATGAAATGTAGACAAACTATCCCTGTAAAATGTGAAGAATTTAGTTAAGTTGAATCAAGAAGAAGAGAATATAATAATGTATAAACCGCAGATGCGTGAGATGATCCCAAGGATATTTATTATTTGTCGAAAGAACGACCACTTTATATTTTGAATTAATTTGAGATGAATTGACTGATGAAATGTTCCAGCAATCATTTGTATTATTGACAGAGATGATGTGCCTCTGTATTTATTGATGTTAGTATGGCCAGTGGAGATGTATGCCAAAGTGAGCCACTCTGAACTGCCCCAGCTAAAATTATGTTAGGGAATTAGGGAATTAAATAAACAAGGGAGATAATTACATAGAAAGGAAATAATTATGATTCAAATAGAAGAAAGTGAAGGGATATAAAAAAGCATAAGAGTCAACTTGGAAATGTACAACAATTGATGAACTCTACAATAAAAATAAATATACGAATTCAGAATTAATCAATTCTTATAGGAAGGCTTATGTAACATACCAAAATGGAAGTTACATAAAATAACTACCTAATACGTCAAATAAAAGGATATAATGAAAATATTTCATCGAGCATAAAAGAAGGAACAGGAGAATATACATACAGTGTGTATCTACAAATGAATAATATTGAAACAACCCAACGAAGAAGAAGGAAGAGTAATAAGGATATCATCGAGTATAACAAAGAGAGAGAAAATACCAACGAGCCAATACAATACGTTAGCATCCAGGCCCAATAGATCCAAAATAGTGAGGGGATATGCCGAAAATAATTATTAACATAAAAGGAGACGAATCAAGTACAATCACAATGGTGATAAAACAAACGAATTTGTTTATTAGTGTGAAATAATATGGGACAATGACTACCATAACCATGAATAAAAATATGGAAGAGTATGACAATATTAAGGGAACATGGATTATTACAAATAATGTGTAACCAAGGAGAACACCGACAGTGAGAAACAACTAACCAGAAGAAGAAAAGAAGAAGAAGAGGAAAAGAAATGTACCATGAAGAATGAAGAGTATGTATGAACAGTACAAGACATCAACATTCACAAGATATACAAGGAATTAAAATCAATATAGTGACCAGAAGAAGTATAATGATTATTCGGATACCAATAACAGAGAAACCAGTGTTGAGCATCAATAAGTGATCACGAACAATGACAGTGAATACTTAATATAAGTGTAACAACATGTGATATGATAACCATTTTACCCCAAGTAAACAGCACAAACAATACCAGTGAAAATGTTTATAACGGAGAAATGTGATTAACCATTCTAAGTGAAAGAATCCACGATTAACTAGTGAAATGCACAGACAATTAGTGTAACAAGTTTAATCAAGATTGTAAAATCACATAGATAATCAGTAAGACCACCAAAAATATGAGACAGAACAGTAAATTAATTGTTCATAGGGATTAATAATAAAAGCTTTGTAATCCTTAACATGAAATGTGCCTGAATGCCATAGCAAGACAGGACAAAATGTAAATGAATACCAGAACAGATAGTAGCAAATAAGCTAATTTGTTGAGTATAAACCAATTAATGTACCAAAGACTAGGTACTACCCACCAAAATATGTAACATAATTAGACTAAGAATACCAGTGTTATTGTTTCAACAAATAGTGTAAAAATGTGTATAACTTAATAATAAACCATTGTAGTAGAATGCCATAATGAGATGGCAATAGTTGAGTTAAATACTGCATAAAAGTATGTAGCACATTGTTGTCAGACAACTGACACATAACCTCACAAGAGTTGAACCTAAAATCATGTACATTAGTTAAACCAAGCAATTATCCACAATTGTTTCAAACAGAGACTAAATAAGAATAAAAATGCAAACCAATGAATACCATATGTACTGAAGGACACAGCAAATAAATCAGATTGAATACAATATCATAAAGTTAAATAGACAGAACCCCAATGTGACAAGAGAGTTAGTCAAAAAACATTATCAAAAGAGTGTGACAAATGTTACCAGTAGTTAGAGAAATGTCTAATACTGCTATGAGAACACCTCACAAATGTAATACTAGTAGTTTAATAATTGAAATATTATAAACTAACTAACTGCAATCATAGAACCAGGTGTAAATAACCACCATACTATAACTTAGAGAGCTTTCAGATAACAAAAAGTTAATGAATACATTGAACCAACAATGTACAACAATTGTACACTATTTTAATTACTAACAATATATCCCTTGTGTACTAAAATAACTAAATAAGTGACAAAATGGAGAGATGAGAACAGAAAGTATTTTGATCATACTATATGTGTATACAAAATAACATTTTTAGCAAAATAAAGTATGAACAAATGTAAGTAAATATACCTATTAGTGTTATGATGTCAGAAATATGTAGTAGAATAAGGAATAATGGCGTTACAAGTAAATGTAAACAATCGAACATAATTGGTATAGACGCCATTAACAAATTTTGTTTAAACTATAAATATAACCATTTTATGTACTAACATGAAGGAGAAATGGACTCAAAATGTTTAGTAATAAGTATTAAAGTGTAATTATAACGAAATATGGTGAAAAAGACTTATTTGCATTAAGAACCACCATATGAGTTTTCAAGATGATCAAGTGAATTAATAATGAACGGAATTAGTGCTTGTTTAGACTTAAAATAAAGCCACAAGTGTCTGCGATTTAATGCCACTATCCAAATGACGCTATGACAAAAAAAAAGAAACTTATGACCATTATAAGTTTTTCAATCATTTTGAGTATCCATGTATACGTCAGAGATAATCTCGAACCCACGCTTAGAGATGCTAAAAATTAAAAGTTTTATTTTACCAGAGTGTTTTGGGGTTGAGAGTATGACCTTTTGAACCAATCAAATAGCTTAAAATGACCAGACGAAAAGAGACGCTTTAGCGAAATGTTACAATCGTTCCACAACACTCACTGCGAGAGGTCTATGTCAAAGTCGGCAAGATATTTTTTGAAATGTGCGCGTCACCTACAGTAATACACAAACAGACATTAACCTATACTAAACACCACATTACCGAGTGTCAAGTGAATAGTGAATTAACATGACCAGTGTATATAACCAGGGAGTACAATATTTTAATAATTTTAAAGAAAATGATAAAAGGAATAATTCTCGTTGACGAACGAGAGTTATTGTTTTGACTGCACTAGTCAAGTAACGCTTGAGTGCTTTAATAAGTAATGATGGACAATTATCAGAATTTAATAAACAAGTTGTAGCACAATCTAATGACAATAATTAATTAAAAAATAATTATTTTATATTTAAAGAATAATTGAGAACGGCGGAATTAAACTTAGATACCGCTCATAGTATGTGAATATAGTCGCTTACTTGACTATAACTTTTGAATTAATAAATAATAATTTTCTTGTGCGAATATTTTCATGACTGATAATTACGCATCATATGAATTATAAATAAAGTGTTTGTAACTATATTATTAAGAATCTTACAGATAACATTACTTATTATAAATAATCACTTACTTGTTCCTAGGCAAACTAACCTAGAACCGAAGCATATATTTTTGTCACAAAGAAACAATTCTGTTCTTAAATGATTTTTATGAAATGAAAGCAATAATAAGAGTTTTTTTTCTTTAGATTTTTTCTCTTTCCAGTACATGGTTCTGATAACTAATGAATTAGTAATAATATTTTAACAGTGCAACGTTCAAAGCACGTGTTGACCTTAGCTTCTCTAGACTTTTGCATAACATACGATAGTACGATATTATCGACTATCGTATCAAGAGCAATAATTTTAAATTTTTGTTCTTTTTCATAATCGTGGATAAGTAAACATTGTTATTCAAAACCACATCTTTGTATCTGGTATCATGTGTCTTCAAAGAATTCACGCAAATTGGTAATATAATTAACTAAAGTGAACCTGACCTCGTTCACAATACTATCGTACATTACAACAGTGTTACCAGCGTTGAGCTGTAGAGATCTCAATATTTATTTAATTTATTGTTGTTTATGAAGATGTCATATTAATTGTTTTAAAAGAGTTTTGATGAATTTAAACATTGTCAATAAATCCTCAGTTTATTATCAGTGGACACAGAGTTTTAATTTCTATAAAATAGAAGCAACAGTTTATTTTTTGTTTAGAAACAATTATCTCATAAGGTGGCGGTAATATTTGAATTACTGATATTTTTCAACTTACAATTGAATATTTGAATTATTTTATTGTTTATGTGCATTTTTTTCGATATTCAAAAGGAATATCTATGTATGTCAAGTGTGTTTACAGTAAGAAAAGTCGCCACCGAGGAGAGTGAAGTTATCCACGGATGGTAAGTGGGGAGGTAAATACAGTGAACTAATAGCGAGTCTAATACTCTTTTAAACTACAAACTTTAAATTCCAATCAACCAATTCTAATAATCAGTAATAATAATAATCAACAATAACATCATATCTATATATACTCGACTTGAGTTTATATACACAACAGCATCTATATACCTATATCTAAAATCTAACATCTATATCTATAATTGTATATTATAGATTGGCGCCCAACGTCTGAGCGCGAATTAGGACGACAACACCTAATAATTTAATTAATTAAATAAACAATTGCTCAACATAATTCGACCGCAAGTACATTACACAGATAGAAAGATGTATAGAAGGTCAACATCGAAGAAACGAGCGGCAGAGGCCGAAAGAGAGGCTAGATTGGAGGAGAAAGAAGCGACATCAGCAGAGGACGTTGAAGAAATATTACTGGAAATCGAAGATAGACAACCTGAACCGGCGGAGGAGGTTCAACAACCAGAAGGTGAACCAGAGATCACGCAAAAGGATACACAACCAGAAGTAAACCAACCGGAGAGACCAACAAAACCAGGGAACATGGACTACCAGGAGATGATGCGGATGATTATTGAAAGTAACAATAAAACAATGGAAACGTTGAGTCAGAGAATGGAGGAAAATACCAACAAATCAATTGAGTCACTGAACAAGAATATGGAGTCGCTGAATAAGAAGATAGAAGATGGCCAGAAGGACAGCCAGAAGAACATAGAATCATTGAATAAGAAAATAGAAGACGGACAGAGGTAAACGGAAGAGCTATTGGATAAAAATATGGAAATAATGAAAGAAAATCTATCTGCAGAATTATGAGCCAAAATCAATGAAATAAATGAGAAATTAGACCAAATGAATAAGAAAATGAAGGAAGATTACAAGGAGAGCGTGGAGTCGGTAAACACGGTAGTGGATGATGATTATAAGCGATCGGGAGAGACAATAAAAAGATGTTGTGAAGAGACAAAAGAGAGTGTTAAGAAGATAAGAAGAGAATCAAGAACAGATAATAACTCAGAGACCGAAGAGGTACCCGAGAACGAAAACTTGGAACAAAATGCTCTACCAGGATATGATAATAAAATGGAGATAGAAGAGTCACCCGAAGATAACAGCAAGGAACACGTGAGCCAGAGACCCAAAAATAATGAAGAAAGGAACAAAATTATTAAGAAAACGGGAGAGAAGAAACCGGAAGAAAGAAGAATAATACGCCCAAAGAAGACTAGGGTCACAAAAGAATTAATCGAAATGACTCGAAGTGGTCTAATTTATATGATTAACTTCCCAGTCATCAACCGTGAAGAAGGAATCTATAGGACGGAGTATAGAAGGAGCTTCATGAAAATGGACGAAGAGGAAAACTATGTAACAACAAAGAAGAATATGAGCAATAAAGTATTTCAAGCAAAGATTTCCAAAAGAAGAGTAAGGTATTTTAAGAAAAAGGAAGGCTATCAAGAACAATGGGACCGGATCATCGAAGGGTATGCCCGAGAAATGAGAGAATTGAGGAAGAAGAGGAGCCAATTAATGGAAGGACCCAACCAGAAGACAGATGACGGTCAAACAGAATTAGAAGAGATACCAAATAATAGGAATAACAACGACCAGGAGAACACTGGACACGTGTATACTGAAGATAGGGAGAAGAAGAAGATGGAAGAACGGAAGGCAGATGAAGCCCTGATAGCATCAAAATGGAAAAACCAAATGATAGCAAGGTATATGACGAGAACAGATAGGAGCATGAACACTGAAGAAGTTCGAACGACGAGAAGATAGGAGGGCAATGACTATGGGTAAAATGAATAAAAATACATTGAGAAATGGGACGGATTATTTTGATAACGAATAATGCTAACATGAACAACACCTACGAAATACAAGATCCTGTGACAAAGAAAATAAAAGGCAACTACAACCAGACTTCCATGAAACGGTATATTGAAAATTAAATAATGAAAAAAGAGTGAAATATTGCGATGAAGACTATTTATTATTGATACTAAGTCAGAAGTGAAAATATAACTATAAGAATAAATGTTGACTATATTTTAATTTTGTAATATAAAAGTGTGATCCAAAGAAATTATGTAAAGGATGAAGAAAATTGTAATAACCCGTACTACAAATATAACAATACGAGACCGACACATTAGATTCATGGCACTAATATAACAATAAATTCCAAGAGCCAAGTCAACCAGTTAATTACCAACTTACCCGTACTACAAGCGTAATAACAATACGAGAAAGACAAACAACATCCATGGCAAGAAAACTAATTTCCTAGAGCCAAGTCAACAGTAAAACAACATCTAACCCGTACTAATAAAGAGGAGATGATGTACCAGATGATATACAGAACGAGCAACATAAGAAGTTGGAGGAATGAAAGCAAATAAATATTATTGATATAGATAATAAATGATACGTAAACACGAGGCAAGACACTAGAAGAGAGCCTATACCAAATGAAATATAACACAAAGAAGTGAATCATGAAAATGAAGAAGACTATGAAATGACGTTTAATGTAATACCAAGAAAAAAGATTAATTGATGACGAAGAAGAATGAAAAAATAATATATTAACGAAGATGATCATGAGAGTATACCAGTGATGAAATGTAGACAAACTATCCCTGTAAAATGTGAAGAATTTAGTTAAGTTGAATCAAGAAGAAGAGAATATAATAATGTATAAACCGCAGATGCGTGAGATGATCCCAAGGATATTTATTATTTGTCGAAAGAACGACCACTTTATATTTTGAATTAATTTGAGATGAATTGACTGATGAAATGTTCCAGCAATCATTTGTATTATTGACAGAGATGATGTGCCTCTGTATTTATTGATGTTAGTATGGCCAGTGGAGATGTATGCCAAAGTGAGCCACTCTGAACTGCCCCAGCTAAAATTATGTTAGGGAATTAGGGAATTAAATAAACAAGGGAGATAATTACATAGAAAGGAAATAATTATGATTCAAATAGAAGAAAGTGAAGGGATATAAAAAAGCATAAGAGTCAACTTGGAAATATACAACAATTGATGAACTCTACAATAAAAATAAATATACGAATTCAGAATTAATCAATTCTTATAGGAAGGCTTATGTAACATACCAAAATGGAAGTTACATAAAATAACTACCTAATACGTCAAATAAAAGGATATAATGAAAATATTTCATCGAGCATAAAAGAAGGAACAGGAGAATATACATACAGTGTGTATCTACGAATGAATAATATTGAAACAACCCAACGAAGAAGAAGGAAGAGTAATAAGGATATCATCGAGTATAACAAAGAGAGAGAAAATACCAACGAGCCAATACAATACGTTAGCATCCAGGCCCAATAGATCCAAAATAGTGAGGGGATATGCCGAAAATAATTATTAACATAAAAGGAGACGAATCAAGTACAATCACAATGGTGATAAAACAAACGAATTTGTTTATTAGTGTGAAATAATATGGGACAATGACTACCATAACCATGAATAAAAATATGGAAGAGTATGACAATATTAAGGGAACATGGATTATTACAAATAATGTGTAACCAAGGAGAACACCGACAGTGAGAAACAACTAACCAGAAGAAGAAAAGAAGAAGAAGAGGAAAAGAAATGTACCATGAAGAATGAAGAGTATGTATGAACAGTACAAGACATCAACATTCACAAGATATACAAGGAATTAAAATCAATATAGTGACCAGAAGAAGTATAATGATTATTCGGATACCAATAACAGAGAAACCAGTGTTGAGCATCAATAAGTGATCACGAACAATGACAGTGAATACTTAATATAAGTGTAACAACATGTGATATGATAACCATTTTACCCCAAGTAAACAGCACAAACAATACCAGTGAAAATGTTTATAACGGAGAAATGTGATTAACCATTCTAAGTGAAAGAATCCACGATTAACTAGTGAAATGCACAGACAATTAGTGTAACAAGTTTAATCAAGATTGTAAAATCACATAGATAATCAGTAAGACCACCAAAAATATGAGACAGAACAGTAAATTAATTGTTCATAGGGATTAATAATAAAAGCTTTGTAATCCTTAACATGAAATGTGCCTGAATGCCATAGCAAGACAGGACAAAATGTAAATGAATACCAGAACAGATAGTAGCAAATAAGCTAATTTGTTGAGTATAAACCAATTAATGTACCAAAGACTAGGTACTACCCACCAAAATATGTAACATAATTAGACTAAGAATACCAGTGTTATTGTTTCAACAAATAGTGTAAAAATGTGTATAACTTAATAATAAACCATTGTAGTAGAATGCCATAATGAGATGGCAATAGTTGAGTTAAATACTGCATAAAAGTATGTAGCACATTGTTGTCAGACAACTGACACATAACCTCACAAGAGTTGAACCTAAAATCATGTACATTAGTTAAACCAAGCAATTATCCACAATTGTTTCAAACAGAGACTAAATAAGAATAAAAATGCAAACCAATGAATACCATATGTACTGAAGGACACAGCAAATAAATCAGATTGAATACAATATCATAAAGTTAAATAGACAGAACCCCAATGTGACAAGAGAGTTAGTCAAAAAACATTATCAAAAGAGTGTGACAAATGTTACCAGTAGTTAGAGAAATGTCTAATACTGCTATGAGAACACCTCACAAATGTAATACTAGTAGTTTAATAATTCAAATATTATAAACTAACTAACTGCAATCATAGAACCAGGTGTAAATAACCACCATACTATAACTTAGAGAGCTTTCAGATAACAAAAAGTTAATGAATACATTGAACCAACAATGTACAACAATTGTACACTATTTTAATTACTAACAATATATCCCTTGTGTACTAAAATAACTAAATAAGTGACAAAATGGAGAGATGAGAACAGAAAGTATTTTGATCATACTATATGTGTATACAAAATAACATTTTTAGCAAAATAAAGTATGAACAAATGTAAGTAAATATACCTATTAGTGTTATGATGTCAGAAATATGTAGTAGAATAAGGAATAATGGCGTTACAAGTAAATGTAAACAATCGAACATAATTGGTATAGACGCCATTAACAAATTTTGTTTAAACTATAAATATAACCATTTTATGTACTAACATGAAGGAGAAATGGACTCAAAATGTTTAGTAATAAGTATTAAAGTGTAATTATAACGAAATATGGTGAAAAAGACTTATTTGCATTAAGAACCACCATATGAGTTTTCAAGATGATCAAGTGAATTAATAATGAACGGAATTAGTGCTTGTTTAGACTTAAAATAAAGCCACAAGTGTCTGCGATTTAATGCCACTATCCAAATGACGCTATGACAAAAAAAAAGAAACTTATGACCATTATAAGTTTTTCAATCATTTTGAGTATCCATGTATACGTCAGAGATAATCTCGAACCCACGCTTAGAGATGCTAAAAATTAAAAGTTTTATTTTACCAGAGTGTTTTGGGGTTGAGAGTATGACCTTTTGAACCAATCAAATAGCTTAAAATGACCAGACGAAAAGAGACGCTTTAGCGAAATGTTACAATCGTTCCACAACACTCACGGCGAGAGGTCTATGTCAAAGTCGGCAAGATATTTTTTGAAATGTGCGCGTCACCTACAGTAATACACAAACAGACATTAACCTATACTAAACACCACATTACCGAGTGTCAAGTGAATAGTGAATTAACATGACCAGTGTATATAACCAGGGAGTACAATATTTTAATAATTTTAAAGAAAATGATAAAAGGAATAATTCTCGTTGACGAACGAGAGTTATTGTTTTGACTGCACTAGTCAAGTAACGCTTGAGTGCTTTAATAAGTAATGATGGACAATTATCAGAATTTAATAAACAAGTTGTAGCACAATCTAATGACAATAATTAATTAAAAAATAATTATTTTATATTTAAAGAATAATTGAGAACGGCGGAATTAAACTTAGATACCGCTCATAGTATGTGAATATAGTCGCTTACTTGACTATAACTTTTGAATTAATAAATAATAATTTTCTTGTGCGAATATTTTCATGACTGATAATTACGCATCATATGAATTATAAATAAAGTGTTTGTAACTATATTATTAAGAATCTTACAGATAACATTACTTATTATAAATAATCACTTACTTGTTCCTAGGCAAACTAACCTAGAACCGAAGCATATATTTTTGTCACAAAGAAACAATTCTGTTCTTAAATGATTTTTATGAAATGAAAGCAATAATAAGAGTTTTTTTTCTTTAGATTTTTTCTCTTTCCAGTACATGGTTCTGATAACTAATGAATTAGTAATAATATTTTAACAGTGCAACGTTCAAAGCACGTGTTGACCTTAGCTTCTCTAGACTTTTGCATAACATACGATAGTACGATATTATCGACTATCGTATCAAGAGCAATAATTTTAAATTTTTGTTCTTTTTCATAATCGTGGATAAGTAAACATTGTTATTCAAAACCACATCTTTGTATCTGGTATCATGTGTCTTCAAAGAATTCACGCAAATTGGTAATATAATTAACTAAAGTGAACCTAACCTCGTTCACAATACTATCGTACATTACAACAGTGTTACCAGCCTTGAGCTGTAGAGATCTCAATATTTATTTAATTTATTGTTGTTTATGAAGATGTCATATTAATTGTTTTAAAAGAGTTTTGATGAATTTAAACATTGTCAATAAATCCTCAGTTTATTATCAGTGGACACAGAGTTTTAATTTCTATAAAATAGAAGCAACAGTTTATTTTTTGTTTAGAAACAATTATCTCATAAGGTGGCGGTAATATTTGAATTACTGATATTTTTCAACTTACAATTGAATATTTGAATTATTTTATTGTTTATGTGCATTTTTTTTTATATTCAAAAGGAATATCTATGTATGTCAAGTGTGTTTACAGTAAGAAAAGTCGCCACCGAGGAGAGTGAAGTTATCCACGGATGGTAAGTGGGGAGGTAAATACAGTGAACTAATAGCGAGTCTAATACTCTTTTAAACTACAAACTTTAAATTCCAATCAACCAATTCTAATAATCAGTAATAATAATAATCAACAATAACATCATATCTATATATACTCGACTTGAGTTTATATACACAACAGCATCTATATACCTATATCTAAAATCTAACATCTATATCTATAATTGTATATTATAGATTGGCGCCCAACGTCTGAGCGCGAATTAGGACGACAACACCTAATAATTTAATTAATTAAATAAACAATTGCTCAACATAATTCGACCGCAAGTACATTACACAGATAGAAAGATGTATAGAAGGTCAACATCGAAGAAACGAGCGGCAGAGGCCGAAAGAGAGGCTAGATTGGAGGAGAAAGAAGCGACATCAGCAGAGGACGTTGAAGAAATATTACTGGAAATCGAAGATAGACAACCTGAACCGGCGGAGGAGGTTCAACAACCAGAAGGTGAACCAGAGATCACGCAAAAGGATACACAACCAGAAGTAAACCAACCGGAGAGACCAACAAAACCAGGGAACATGGACTACCAGGAGATGATGCGGATGATTATTGAAAGTAACAATAAAACAATGGAAACGTTGAGTCAGAGAATGGAGGAAAATACCAACAAATCAATTGAGTCACTGAACAAGAATATGGAGTCGCTGAATAAGAAGATAGAAGATGGCCAGAAGGACAGCCAGAAGAACATAGAATCATTGAATAAGAAAATAGAAGACGGACAGAGGTAAACGGAAGAGCTATTGGATAAAAATATGGAAATAATGAAAGAAAATCTATCTGCAGAATTATGAGCCAAAATCAATGAAATAAATGAGAAATTAGACCAAATGAATAAGAAAATGAAGGAAGATTACAAGGAGAGCGTGGAGTCGGTAAACACGGTAGTGGATGATGATTATAAGCGATCGGGAGAGACAATAAAAAGATGTTGTGAAGAGACAAAAGAGAGTGTTAAGAAGATAAGAAGAGAATCAAGAACAGATAATAACTCAGAGACCGAAGAGGTACCCGAGAACGAAAACTTGGAACAAAATGCTCTACCAGGATATGATAATAAAATGGAGATAGAAGAGTCACCCGAAGATAACAGCAAGGAACACGTGAGCCAGAGACCCAAAAATAATGAAGAAAGGAACAAAATTATTAAGAAAACGGGAGAGAAGAAACCGGAAGAAAGAAGAATAATACGCCCAAAGAAGACTAGGGTCACAAAAGAATTAATCGAAATGACTCGAAGTGGTCTAATTTATATGATTAACTTCCCAGTCATCAACCGTGAAGAAGGAATCTATAGGACGGAGTATAGAAGGAGCTTCATGAAAATGGACGAAGAGGAAAACTATGTAACAACAAAGAAGAATATGAGCAATAAAGTATTTCAAGCAAAGATTTCCAAAAGAAGAGTAAGGTATTTTAAGAAAAAGGAAGGCTATCAAGAACAATGGGACCGGATCATCGAAGGGTATGCCCGAGAAATGAGAGAATTGAGGAAGAAGAGGAGCCAATTAATGGAAGGACCCAACCAGAAGACAGATGACGGTCAAACAGAATTAGAAGAGATACCAAATAATAGGAATAACAACGACCAGGAGAACACTGGACACGTGTATACTGAAGATAGGGAGAAGAAGAAGATGGAAGAACGGAAGGCAGATGAAGCCCTGATAGCATCAAAATGGAAAAACCAAATGATAGCAAGGTATATGACGAGAACAGATAGGAGCATGAACACTGAAGAAGTTCGAACGACGAGAAGATAGGAGGGCAATGACTATGGGTAAAATGAATAAAAATACATTGAGAAATGGGACGGATTATTTTGATAACGAATAATGCTAACATGAACAACACCTACGAAATACAAGATCCTGTGACAAAGAAAATAAAAGGCAACTACAACCAGACTTCCATGAAACGGTAAATTGAAAATTAAATAATGAAAAAAGAGTGAAATATTGCGATGAAGACTATTTATTATTGATACTAAGTCAGAAGTGAAAATATAACTATAAGAATAAATGTTGACTATATTTTAATTTTGTAATATAAAAGTGTGATCCAAAGAAATTATGTAAAGGATGAAGAAAATTGTAATAACCCGTACTACAAATATAACAATACGAGACCGACACATTAGATTCATGGCACTAATATAACAATAAATTCCAAGAGCCAAGTCAACCAGTTAATTACCAACTTACCCGTACTACAAGCGTAATAACAATACGAGAAAGACAAACAACATCCATGGCAAGAAAACTAATTTCCTAGAGCCAAGTCAACAGTAAAACAACATCTAACCCGTACTAATAAAGAGGAGATGATGTACCAGATGATATACAGAACGAGCAACATAAGAAGTTGGAGGAATAAAAGCAAATAAATATTATTGATATAGATAATAAATGATACGTAAACACGAGGCAAGACACTAGAAGAGAGCCTATACCAAATGAAATATAACACAAAGAAGTGAATCATGAAAATGAAGAAGACTATGAAATGACGTTTAATGTAATACCAAGAAAAAAGATTAATTGATGACGAAGAAGAATGAAAAAATAATATATTAACGAAGATGATCATGAGAGTATACCAGTGATGAAATGTAGACAAACTATCCCTGTAAAATGTGAAGAATTTAGTTAAGTTGAATCAAGAAGAAGAGAATATAATAATGTATAAACCGCAGATGCGTGAGATGATCCCAAGGATATTTATTATTTGTCGAAAGAACGACCACTTTATATTTTGAATTAATTTGAGATGAATTGACTGATGAAATGTTCCAGCAATCATTTGTATTATTGACAGAGATGATGTGCCTCTGTATTTATTGATGTTAGTATGGCCAGTGGAGATGTATGCCAAAGTGAGCCACTCTGAACTGCCCCAGCTAAAATTATGTTAGGGAATTAGGGAATTAAATAAACAAGGGAGATAATTACATAGAAAGGAAATAATTATGATTCAAATAGAAGAAAGTGAAGGGATATAAAAAAGCATAAGAGTCAACTTGGAAATGTACAACAATTGATGAACTCTACAATAAAAATAAATATACGAATTCAGAATTAATCAATTCTTATAGGAAGGCTTATGTAACGTACCAAAATGGAAGTTACATAAAATAACTACCTAATACGTCAAATAAAAGGATATAATGAAAATATTTCATCGAGCATAAAAGAAGGAACAGGAGAATATACATACAGTGTGTATCTACGAATGAATAATATTGAAACAACCCAACGAAGAAGAAGGAAGAGTAATAAGGATATCATCGAGTATAAGAAAGAGAGAGAAAATACCAACGAGCCAATACAATACGTTAGCATCCAGGCCCAATAGATCCAAAATAGTGAGGGGATATGCCGAAAATAATTATTAACATAAAAGGAGACGAATCAAGTACAATCACAATGGTGATAAAACAAACGAATTTGTTTATTAGTGTGAAATAATATGGGACAATGACTACCATAACCATGAATAAAAATATGGAAGAGTATGACAATATTAAGGGAACATGGATTATTACAAATAATGTGTAACCAAGGAGAACACCGACAGTGAGAAACAACTAACCAGAAGAAGAAGAGGAAAAGAAATGTACCATGAAGAATGAAGAGTATGTATGAACAGTACAAGACATCAACATTCACAAGATATACAAGGAATTAAAATCAATATAGTGACCAGAAGAAGTATAATGATTATTCGGATACCAATAACAGAGAAACCAGTGTTGAGCATCAATAAGTGATCACGAACAATGACAGTGAATACTTAATATAAGTGTAACAACATGTGATATGATAACCATTTTACCCCAAGTAAACAGCACAAACAATACCAGTGAAAATGTTTATAACGGAGAAAAGTGATTAACCATTCTAAGTGAAAGAATCCACGATTAACTAGTGAAATGCACAGACAATTAGTGTAACAAGTTTAATCAAGATTGTAAAATCACATAGATAATCAGTAAGACCACCAAAAATATGAGACAGAACAGTAAATTAATTGTTCATAGGGATTAATAATAAAAGCTTTGTAATCCTTAACATGAAATGTGCCTGAATGCCATAGCAAGACAGGACAAAATGTAAATGAATACCAGAACAGATAGTAGCAAATAAGCTAATTTGTTGAGTATAAACCAATTAATGTACCAAAGACTAGGTACTACCCACCAAAATATGTAACATAATTAGACTAAGAATACCAGTGTTATTGTTTCAACAAATAGTGTAAAAATGTGTATAACTTAATAATAAACCATTGTAGTAGAATGCCATAATGAGATGGCAATAGTTGAGTTAAATACTGCATAAAAGTATGTAGCACATTGTTGTCAGACAACTGACACATAACCTCACAAGAGTTGAACCTAAAATCATGTACATTAGTTAAACCAAGCAATTATCCACAATTGTTTCAAACAGAGACTAAATAAGAATAAAAATGCAAACCAATGAATACCATATGTACTGAAGGACACAGCAAATAAATCAGATTGAATACAATATCATAAAGTTAAATAGACAGAACCCCAATGTGACAAGAGAGTTAGTCAAAAAACATTATCAAAAGAGTGTGACAAATGTTACCAGTAGTTAGAGAAATGTCTAATACTGCTATGAGAACACCTCACAAATGTAATACTAGTAGTTTAATAATTGAAATATTATAAACTAACTAACTGCAATCATAGAACCAGGTGTAAATAACCACCATACTATAACTTAGAGAGCTTTCAGATAACAAAAAGTTAATGAATACATTGAACCAACAATGTACAACAATTGTACACTATTTTAATTACTAACAATATATCCCTTGTGTACTAAAATAACTAAATAAGTGACAAAATGGAGAGATGAGAACAGAAAGTATTTTGATCATACTATATGTGTATACAAAATAACATTTTTAGCAAAATAAAGTATGAACAAATGTAAGTAAATATACCTATTAGTGTTATGATGTCAGAAATATGTAGTAGAATAAGGAATAATGGCGTTACAAGTAAATGTAAACAATCGAACATAATTGGTATAGACGCCATTAACAAATTTTGTTTAAACTATAAATATAACCATTTTATGTACTAACATGAAGGAGAAATGGACTCAAAATGTTTAGTAATAAGTATTAAAGTGTAATTATAACGAAATATGGTGAAAAAGACTTATTTGCATTAAGAACCACCATATGAGTTTTCAAGATGATCAAGTGAATTAATAATGAACGGAATTAGTGCTTGTTTAGACTTAAAATAAAGCCACAAGTGTCTGCGATTTAATGCCACTATCCAAATGACGCTATGACAAAAAATAAGAAACTTATGACCATTATAAGTTTTTCAATCATTTTGAGTATCCATGTATACGTCAGAGATAATCTCGAACCCACGCTTAGAGATGCTAAAAATTAAAAGTTTTATTTTACCAGAGTGTTTTGGGGTTGAGAGTATGACCTTTTGAACCAATCAAATAGCTTAAAATGACCAGACGAAAAGAGACGCTTTAGCGAAATGTTACAATCGTTCCACAACACTCACGGCGAGAGGTCTATGTCAAAGTCAGCAAGATATTTTTTGAAATGTGCGCGTCACCTACAGTAATACACAAACAGACATTAACCTATACTAAACACCACATTACCGAGTGTCAAGTGAATAGTGAATTAACATGACCAGTGTATATAACCAGGGAGTACAATATTTTAATAATTTTAAAGAAAATGATAAAAGGAATAATTCTCGTTGACGAACGAGAGTTATTGTTTTGACTGCACTAGTCAAGTAACGCTTGAGTGCTTTAATAAGTAATGAAGGACAATTATCAGAATTTAATAAACAAGTTGTAGCACAATCTAATGACAATAATTAATTAAAAAATAATTATTTTATATTTAAAGAATAATTGAGAACGGCGGAATTAAACTTAGATACCGCTCATAGTATGTGAATATAGTCGCTTACTTGACTATAACTTTTGAATTAATAAATAATAATTTTCTTGTGCGAATATTTTCATGACTGATAATTACGCATCATATGAATTATAAATAAAGTGTTTGTAACTATATTATTAAGAATCTTACAGATAACATTACTTATTATAAATAATCACTTACTTGTTCCTAGGCAAACTAACCTAGAACCGAAGCATATATTTTTGTCACAAAGAAACAATTCTGTTCTTAAATGATTTTTATGAAATGAAAGCAATAATAAGAGTTTTTTTTCTTTAGATTTTTTCTCTTTCCAGTACATGGTTCTGATAACTAATGAATTAGTAATAATATTTTAACAGTGCAACGTTCAAAGCACGTGTTGACCTTAGCTTCTCTAGACTTTTGCATAACATACGATAGTACGATATTATCGACTATCGTATCAAGAGCAATAATTTTAAATTTTTGTTCTTTTTCATAATCGTAGATAAGTAAACATTTAAACATTATTATTCAAAACCACATCTTTGTATCTGGTATCATGTGTCTTCAAAGAATTCACGCAAATTGGTAATATAATTAACTAAAGTGAACCTAACCTCGTTCACAATACTATCGTACATTACAACAGTGTTACCAGCCTTGAGCTGTAGAGATCTCAATATTTATTTAATTTATTGTTGTTTATGAAGATGTCATATTAATTGTTTTAAAAGAGTTTTGATGAATTTAAACATTGTCAATAAATCCTCAGTTTATTATCAGTGGACACAGAGTTTTAATTTCTATAAAATAGAAGCAACAGTTTATTTTTTGTTTAGAAACAATTATCTCATAAGGTGGCGGTAATATTTGAATTACTGATATTTTTCAACTTACAATTGAATATTTGAATTATTTTATTGTTTATGTGCATTTTTTTCGATATTCAAAAGGAATATCTATGTATGTCAAGTGTGTTTACAGTAAGAAAAGTCGCCACCGAGGAGAGTGAAGTTATCCACGGATGGTAAGTGGGGAGGTAAATACAGTGAACTAATAGCGAGTCTAATACTCTTTTAAACTACAAACTTTAAATTCCAATCAACCAATTCTAATAATCAGTAATAATAATAATCAACAATAACATCATATCTATATATACTCGACTTGAGTTTATATACACAACAGCATCTATATACCTATATCTAAAATCTAACATCTATATCTATAATTGTATATTATAGATTGGCGCCCAACGTCTGAGCGCGAATTAGGACGACAACACCTAATAATTTAATTAATTAAATAAACAATTGCTCAACCTAATTCGACCGCAAGTACATTACACAGATAGAAAGATGTATAGAAGGTCAACATCGAAGAAACGAGCGGCAGAGGCCGAAAGAGAGGCTAGATTGGAGGAGAAAGAAGCGACGTCAGCAGAGGACGTTGTAGAAATATTACTGGAAATCGAAGATAGACAACCTGAACCGGCGGAGGAGGTTCAACAACCAGAAGGTGAACCAGAGATCACGCAAGAGGATACACAACCAGAAGTAAACCAACCGGAGAGACCAACAAAACCAGGGAACATGGACTACCAGGAGATGATGCGGATGATTATTGAAAGTAACAATAAAACAATGGAAACGTTGAGTCAGAGAATGGAGGAAAATACCAACAAATCAATTGAGTCACTGAACAAGAATATGGAGTCGCTGAATAAGAAGATAGAAGATGGCCAGAAGGACAGCCAGAAGAACATAGAATCATTGAATAAGAAAATAGAAGACGGACAGAGGTAAACGGAAGAGCTATTGGATAAAAATATGGAAATAATGAAAGAAAATCTATCTGCAGAATTATGAGCCAAAATCAATGAAATAAATGAGAAATTAGACCAAATGAATAAGAAAATGAAGGAAGATTACAAGGAGAGCGTGGAGTCGGTAAACACGGTAGTGGATGATGATTATAAGCGATCGGGAGGGACAATAAAAAGATGTTGTGAAGAGACAAAAGAGAGTGTTAAGAAGATAAGAAGAGAATCAAGAACAGATAATAACTCAGAGACCGAAGAGGTACCCGAGAACGAAAACTTGGAACAAAATGCTCTACCAGGATATGATAATAAAATGGAGATAGAAGAGTCTCCCGAAGATAACAGCAAGGAACACGTGAGCCAGAGACCCAAAAATAATGAAGAAAGGAACAAAATTATTAAGAAAACGGGAGAGAAGAAACCGGAAGAAAGAAGAATAATACGCCCAAAGAAGACTAGGGTCACAAAAGAATTAATCGAAATGACTCGAAGTGGTCTAATTTATATGATTAACTTCCCAGTCATCAACTGTGAAGAAGGAATCTATAGGACGGAGTATAGAAGGAGCTTCATGAAAATGGACGAAGAGGAAAACTATGTAACAACAAAGAAGAATATGAGCAATAAAGTATTTCAAGCAAAGATTTCCAAAAGAAGAGTAAGGTATTTTAAGAAAAAGGAAGGCTATCAAGAACAATGGGACCGGATCATCGAAGGGTATGCCCGAGAAATGAGAGAATTGAGGAAGAAGAGGAGCCAATTAATGGAAGGACCCAACCAGAAGACAGATGACGGTCAAACAGAATTAGAAGAGATACCAAATAATAGGAATAACAACGACCAGGAGAACACTGGACACGTGTATACTGAAGATAGGGAGAAGAAGAAGATGGAAGAACGGAAGGCAGATGAAGCCCTGATAGCATCAAAATGGAAAAACCAAATGATAGCAAGGTATATGACGAGAACAGATAGGAGCATGAACACTGAAGAAGTTCGAACGACGAGAAGATAGGAGGGCAATGACTATGGGTAAAATGAATAAAAATACATTGAGAAATGGGACGGATTATTTTGATAACGAATAATGCTAACATGAACAACACCTACGAAATACAAGATCCTGTGACAAAGAAAATAAAAGGCAACTACAACCAGACTTCCATGAAACGGTATATTGAAAATTAAATAATGAAAAAAGAGTGAAATATTGCGATGAAGACTATTTATTATTGATACTAAGTCAGAAGTGAAAATATAACTATAAGAATAAATGTTGACTATATTTTAATTTTGTAATATAAAAGTGTGATCCAAAGAAATTATGTAAAGGATGAAGAAAATTGTAATAACCCGTACTACAAATATAACAATACGAGACCGACACATTAGATTCATGGCACTAATATAACAATAAATTCCAAGAGCCAAGTCAACCAGTTAATTACCAACTTACCCGTACTACAAGCGTAATAACAATACGAGAAAGACAAACAACATCCATGGCAAGAAAACTAATTTCCTAGAGCCAAGTCAACAGTAAAACAACATCTAACCCGTACTAATAAAGAGGAGATGATGTACCAGATGATATACAGAACGAGCAACATAAGAAGTTGGAGGAATGAAAGCAAATAAATATTATTGATATAGATAATAAATGATACGTAAACACGAGGCAAGACACTAGAAGAGAGCCTATACCAAATGAAATATAACACAAAGAAGTGAATCATGAAAATGAAGAAGACTATGAAATGACGTTTAATGTAATACCAAGAAAAAAGATTAATTGATGACGAAGAAGAATGAAAAAATAATATATTAACGAAGATGATCATGAGAGTATACCAGTGATGAAATGTAGACAAACTATCCCTGTAAAATGTGAAGAATTTAGTTAAGTTGAATCAAGAAGAAGAGAATATAATAATGTATAAACCGCAGATGCGTGAGATGATCCCAAGGATATTTATTATTTGTCGAAAGAACGACCACTTTATATTTTGAATTAATTTGAGATGAATTGACTGATGAAATGTTCCAGCAATCATTTGTATTACTGACAGAGATGATGTGCCTCTGTATTTATTGATGTTAGTATGGCCAGTGGAGATGTATGCCAAAGTGAGCCACTCTGAACTGCCCCAGCTAAAATTATGTTAGGGAATTAGGGAATTAAATAAACAAGGGAGATAATTACATAGAAAGGAAATAATTATGATTCAAATAGAAGAAAGTGAAGGGATATAAAAAAGCATAAGAGTCAACTTGGAAATGTACAACAATTGATGAACTCTACAATAAAAATAAATATACGAATTCAGAATTAATCAATTCTTATAGGAAGGCTTATGTAACATACCAAAATGGAAGTTACATAAAATAACTACCTAATACGTCAAATAAAAGGATATAATGAAAATATTTCATCGAGCATAAAAGAAGGAACAGGAGAATATACATACAGTGTGTATCTACGAATGAATAATATTGAAACAACCCAACGAAGAAGAAGGAAGAGTAATAAGGATATCATCGAGTATAAGAAAGAGAGAGAAAATACCAACGAGCCAATACAATACGTTAGCATCCAGGCCCAATAGATCCAAAATAGTGAGGGGATATGCCGAAAATAATTATTAACATAAAAGGAGACAAATCAAGTACAATCACAATGGTGATAAAACAAACGAATTTGTTTATTAGTGTGAAATAATATGGGACAATGACTACCATAACCATGAATAAAAATATGGAAGAGTATGACAATATTAAGGGAACATGGATTATTACAAATAATGTGTAACCAAGGAGAACACCGACAGTGAGAAACAACTAACCAGAAGAAGAAGAGGAAAAGAAATGTACCATGAAGAATGAAGAGTATGTATGAACAGTACAAGACATCAACATTCACAAGATATACAAGGAATTAAAATCAATATAGTGACCAGAAGAAGTATAATGATTATTCGGATACCAATAACAGAGAAACCAGTGTTGAGCATCAATAAGTGATCACGAACAATGACAGTGAATACTTAATATAAGTGTAACAACATGTGATATGATAACCATTTTACCCCAAGTAAACAGCACAAACAATACCAGTGAAAATGTTTATAACGGAGAAATGTGATTAACCATTCTAAGTGAAAGAATCCACGATTAACTAGTGAAATGCACAGACAATTAGTGTAACAAGTTTAATCAAGATTGTAAAATCACATAGATAATCAGTAAGACCACCAAAAATATGAGACAGAACAGTAAATTAATTGTTCATAGGGATTAATAATAAAAGCTTTGTAATCCTTAACATGAAATGTGCCTGAATGCCATAGCAAGACAGGACAAAATGTAAATGAATACCAGAACAGATAGTAGCAAATAAGCTAATTTGTTGAGTATAAACCAATTAATGTACCAAAGACTAGGTACTACCCACCAAAATATGTAACATAATTAGACTAAGAATACCAGTGTTATTGTTTCAACAAATAGTGTAAAAATGTGTATAACTTAATAATAAACCATTGCAGTAGAATGCCATAATGAGATGGCAATAGTTGAGTTAAATACTGCATAAAAGTATGTAGCACATTGTTGTCAGACAACTGACACATAACCTCACAAGAGTTGAACCTAAAATCATGTACATTAGTTAAACCAAGCAATTATCCACAATTGTTTCAAACAGAGACTAAATAAGAATAAAAATGCAAACCAATGAATACCATATGTACTGAAGGACACAGCAAATAAATCAGATTGAATACAATATCATAAATTTAAATAGACAGAACCCCAATGTGACAAGAGAGTTAGTCAAAAAACATTATCAAAAGAGTGTGACAAATGTTACCAGTAGTTAGAGAAATGTCTAATACTGCTATGAGAACACCTCACAAATGTAATACTAGTAGTTTAATAATTGAAATATTATAAACTAACTAACTGCAATCATAGAACCAGGTGTAAATAACCACCATACTATAACTTAGAGAGCTTTCAGATAACAAAAAGTTAATGAATACATTGAACCAACAATTGTACACTATTTTAATTACTAACAATATATCCCTTGTGTACTAAAATAACTAAATAAGTGACAAAATGGAGAGATGAGAACAGAAAGTATTTTGATCATACTATATGTGTATACAAAATAACATTTTTAGCAAAATAAAGTATGAACAAATGTAAGTAAATATACCTATTAGTGTTATGATGTCAGAAATATGTAGTAGAATAAGGAATAATGGCGTTACAAGTAAATGTAAACAATCGAACATAATTGGTATAGACGCCATTAACAAATTTTGTTTAAACTATAAATATAACCATTTTATGTACTAACATGAAGGAGAAATGGACTCAAAATGTTTAGTAATAAGTATTAAAGTGTAATTATAACGAAATATGGTGAAAAAGACTTATTTGCATTAAGAACCACCATATGAGTTTTCAAGATGATCAAGTGAATTAATAATGAACGGAATTAGTGCTTGTTTAGACTTAAAATAAAGCCACAAGTGTCTGCGATTTAATGCCACTATCCAAATGACGCTATGACAAAAAATAAGAAACTTATGACCATTATAAGTTTTTCAATCATTTTGAGTATCCATGTATACGTCAGAGATAATCTCGAACCCACGCTTAGAGATGCTAAAAATTAAAAGTTTTATTTTACCAGAGTGTTTTGGGGTTGAGAGTATGACCTTTTGAACCAATCAAATAGCTTAAAATGACCAGACGAAAAGAGACGCTTTAGCGAAATGTTACAATCGTTCCACAACACTCACGGCGAGAGGTCTATGTCAAAGTCAGCAAGATATTTTTTGAAATGTGCGCGTCACCTACAGTAATACACAAACAGACATTAACCTATACTAAACACCACATTACCGAGTGTCAAGTGAATAGTGAATTAACATGACCAGTGTATATAACCAGGGAGTACAATATTTTAATAATTTTAAAGAAAATGATAAAAGGAATAATTCTCGTTGACGAACGAGAGTTATTGTTTTGACTGCACTAGTCAAGTAACGCTTGAGTGCTTTAATAAGTAATGAAGGACAATTATCAGAATTTAATAAACAAGTTGTAGCACAATCTAATGACAATAATTAATTAAAAAATAATTATTTTATATTTAAAGAATAATTGAGAACGGCGGAATTAAACTTAGATACCGCTCATAGTATGTGAATATAGTCGCTTACTTGACTATAACTTTTGAATTAATAAATAATAATTTTCTTGTGCGAATATTTTCATGACTGATAATTACGCATCATATGAATTATAAATAAAGTGTTTGTAACTATATTATTAAGAATCTTACAGATAACATTACTTATTATAAATAATCACTTACTTGTTCCTAGGCAAACTAACCTAGAACCGAAGCATATATTTTTGTCACAAAGAAACAATTCTGTTCTTAAATGATTTTTATGAAATGAAAGCAATAATAAGAGTTTTTTTTCTTTAGATTTTTTCTCTTTCCAGTACATGGTTCTGATAACTAATGAATTAGTAATAATATTTTAACAGTGCAACGTTCAAAGCACGTGTTGACCTTAGCTTCTCTAGACTTTTGCATAACATACGATAGTACGATATTATCGACTATCGTATCAAGAGCAATAATTTTAAATTTTTGTTCTTTTTCATAATCGTAGATAAGTAAACATTTAAACATTATTATTCAAAACCACATCTTTGTATCTGGTATCATGTGTCTTCAAAGAATTCACGCAAATTGGTAATATAATTAACTAAAGTGAACCTAACCTCGTTCACAATACTATCGTACATTACAACAGTGTTACCAGCCTTGAGCTGTAGAGATCTCAATATTTATTTAATTTATTGTTGTTTATGAAGATGCCATATTAATTGTTTTAAAAGAGTTTTGATGAATTTAAACATTGTCAATAAATCCTCAGTTTATTATCAGTGGACACAGAGTTTTAATTTCTATAAAATAGAAGCAACAGTTTATTTTTTGTTTAGAAACAATTATCTCATAAGGTGGCGGTAATATTTGAATTACTGATATTTTTCAACTTACAATTGAATATTTGAATTATTTTATTGTTTATGTGCATTTTTTTCGATATTCAAAAGGAATATCTATGTATGTCAAGTGTGTTTACAGTAAGAAAAGTCGCCACCGAGGAGAGTGAAGTTATCCACGGATGGTAAGTGGGGAGGTAAATACAGTGAACTAATAGCGAGTCTAATACTCTTTTAAACTACAAACTTTAAATTCCAATCAACCAATTCTAATAATCAGTAATAATAATAATCAACAATAACATCATATCTATATATACTCGACTTGAGTTTATATACACAACAGCACCTATATCTAAAATCTAACATCTATATCTATAATTGTATATTATAGATTGGCGCCCAACGTCTGAGCGCGAATTAGGACGACAACACCTAATAATTTAATTAATTAAATAAACAATTGCTCAACCTAATTCGACCGCAAGTACATTACACAGATAGAAAGATGTATAGAAGGTCAACATCGAAGAAACGAGCGGCAGAGGCCGAAAGAGAGGCTAGATTGGAGGAGAAAGAAGCGACGTCAGCAGAGGACGTTGTAGAAATATTACTGGAAATCGAAGATAGACAACCTGAACCGGCGGAGGAGGTTCAACAACCAGAAGGTGAACCAGAGATCACGCAAAAGGATACACAACCAGAAGTAAACCAACCGGAGAGACCAACAAAACCAGGGAACATGGACTACCAGGAGATGATGCGGATGATTATTGAAAGTAACAATAAAACAATGGAAACGTTGAGTCAGAGAATGGAGGAAAATACCAACAAATCAATTGAGTCACTGAACAAGAATATGGAGTCGCTGAATAAGAAGATAGAAGATGGCCAGAAGGACAGCCAGAAGAACATAGAATCATTGAATAAGAAAATAGAAGACGGACAGAGGTAAACGGAAGAGCTATTGGATAAAAATATGGAAATAATGAAAGAAAATCTATCTGCAGAATTATGAGCCAAAATCAATGAAATAAATGAGAAATTAGACCAAATGAATAAGAAAATGAAGGAAGATTACAAGGAGAGCGTGGAGTCGGTAAACACGGTAGTGGATGATGATTATAAGCGATCGGGAGGGACAATAAAAAGATGTTGTGAAGAGACAAAAGAGAGTGTTAAGAAGATAAGAAGAGAATCAAGAACAGATAATAACTCAGAGACCGAAGAGGTACCCGAGAACGAAAACTTGGAACAAAATGCTCTACCAGGATATGATAATAAAATGGAGATAGAAGAGTCTCCCGAAGATAACAGCAAGGAACACGTGAGCCAGAGACCCAAAAATAATGAAGAAAGGAACAAAATTATTAAGAAAACGGGAGAGAAGAAACCGGAAGAAAGAAGAATAATACGCCCAAAGAAGACTAGGGTCACAAAAGAATTAATCGAAATGACTCGAAGTGGTCTAATTTATATGATTAACTTCCCAGTCATCAACTGTGAAGAAGGAATCTATAGGACGGAGTATAGAAGGAGCTTCATGAAAATGGACGAAGAGGAAAACTATGTAACAACAAAGAAGAATATGAGCAATAAAGTATTTCAAGCAAAGATTTCCAAAAGAAGAGTAAGGTATTTTAAGAAAAAGGAAGGCTATCAAGAACAATGGGACCGGATCATCGAAGGGTATGCCCGAGAAATGAGAGAATTGAGGAAGAAGAGGAGCCAATTAATGGAAGGACCCAACCAGAAGACAGATGACGGTCAAACAGAATTAGAAGAGATACCAAATAATAGGAATAACAACGACCAGGAGAACACTGGACACGTGTATACTGAAGATAGGGAGAAGAAGAAGATGGAAGAACGGAAGGCAGATGAAGCCCTGATAGCATCAAAATGGAAAAACCAAATGATAGCAAGGTATATGACGAGAACAGATAGGAGCATGAACACTGAAGAAGTTCGAACGACGAGAAGATAGGAGGGCAATGACTATGGGTAAAATGAATAAAAATACATTGAGAAATGGGACGGATTATTTTGATAACGAATAATGCTAACATGAACAACACCTACGAAATACAAGATCCTGTGACAAAGAAAATAAAAGGCAACTACAACCAGACTTCCATGAAACGGTATATTGAAAATTAAATAATGAAAAAAGAGTGAAATATTGCGATGAAGACTATTTATTATTGATACTAAGTCAGAAGTGAAAATATAACTATAAGAATAAATGTTGACTATATTTTAATTTTGTAATATAAAAGTGTGATCCAAAGAAATTATGTAAAGGATGAAGAAAATTGTAATAACCCGTACTACAAATATAACAATACGAGACCGACACATTAGATTCATGGCACTAATATAACAATAAATTCCAAGAGCCAAGTCAACCAGTTAATTACCAACTTACCCGTACTACAAGCGTAATAACAATACGAGAAAGACAAACAACATCCATGGCAAGAAAACTAATTTCCTAGAGCCAAGTCAACAGTAAAACAACATCTAACCCGTACTAATAAAGAGGAGATGATGTACCAGATGATATACAGAACGAGCAACATAAGAAGTTGGAGGAATGAAAGCAAATAAATATTATTGATATAGATAATAAATGATACGTAAACACGAGGCAAGACACTAGAAGAGAGCCTATACCAAATGAAATATAACACAAAGAAGTGAATCATGAAAATGAAGAAGACTATGAAATGACGTTTAATGTAATGCCAAGAAAAAAGATTAATTGATGACGAAGAAGAATGAAAAAATAATATATTAACGAAGATGATCATGAGAGTATACCAGTGATGAAATGTAGACAAACTATCCCTGTAAAATGTGAAGAATTTAGTTAAGTTGAATCAAGAAGAAGAGAATATAATAATGTATAAACCGCAGATGCGTGAGATGATCCCAAGGATATTTATTATTTGTCGAAAGAACGACCACTTTATATTTTGAATTAATTTGAGATGAATTGACTGATGAAATGTTCCAGCAATCATTTGTATTACTGACAGAGATGATGTGCCTCTGTATTTATTGATGTTAGTATGGCCAGTGGAGATGTATGCCAAAGTGAGCCACTCTGAACTGCCCCAGCTAAAATTATGTTAGGGAATTAGGGAATTAAATAAACAAGGGAGATAATTACATAGAAAGGAAATAATTATGATTCAAATAGAAGAAAGTGAAGGGATATAAAAAAGCATAAGAGTCAACTTGGAAATGTACAACAATTGATGAACTCTACAATAAAAATAAATATACGAATTCAGAATTAATCAATTCTTATAGGAAGGCTTATGTAACATACCAAAATGGAAGTTACATAAAATAACTACCTAATACGTCAAATAAAAGGATATAATGAAAATATTTCATCGAGCATAAAAGAAGGAACAGGAGAATATACATACAGTGTGTATCTACGAATGAATAATATTGAAACAACCCAACGAAGAAGAAGGAAGAGTAATAAGGATATCATCGAGTATAAGAAAGAGAGAGAAAATACCAACGAGCCAATACAATACGTTAGCATCCAGGCCCAATAGATCCAAAATAGTGAGGGGATATGCCGAAAATAATTATTAACATAAAAGGAGACAAATCAAGTACAATCACAATGGTGATAAAACAAACGAATTTGTTTATTAGTGTGAAATAATATGGGACAATGACTACCATAACCATGAATAAAAATATGGAAGAGTATGACAATATTAAGGGAACATGGATTATTACAAATAATGTGTAACCAAGGAGAACACCGACAGTGAGAAACAACTAACCAGAAGAAGAAGAGGAAAAGAAATGTACCATGAAGAATGAAGAGTATGTATGAACAGTACAAGACATCAACATTCACAAGATATACAAGGAATTAAAATCAATATAGTGACCAGAAGAAGTATAATGATTATTCGGATACCAATAACAGAGAAACCAGTGTTGAGCATCAATAAGTGATCACGAACAATGACAGTGAATACTTAATATAAGTGTAACAACATGTGATATGATAACCATTTTACCCCAAGTAAACAGCACAAACAATACCAGTGAAAATGTTTATAACGGAGAAATGTGATTAACCATTCTAAGTGAAAGAATCCACGATTAACTAGTGAAATGCACAGACAATTAGTGTAACAAGTTTAATCAAGATTGTAAAATCACATAGATAATCAGTAAGACCACCAAAAATATGAGACAGAACAGTAAATTAATTGTTCATAGGGATTAATAATAAAAGCTTTGTAATCCTTAACATGAAATGTGCCTGAATGCCATAGCAAGACAGGACAAAATGTAAATGAATACCAGAACAGATAGTAGCAAATAAGCTAATTTGTTGAGTATAAACCAATTAATGTACCAAAGACTAGGTACTACCCACCAAAATATGTAACATAATTAGACTAAGAATACCAGTGTTATTGTTTCAACAAATAGTGTAAAAATGTGTATAACTTAATAATAAACCATTGTAGTAGAATGCCATAATGAGATGGCAATAGTTGAGTTAAATACTGCATAAAAGTATGTAGCACATTGTTGTCAGATAACTGACACATAACCTCACAAGAGTTGAACCTAAAATCATGTACATTAGTTAAACCAAGCAATTATCCACAATTGTTTCAAACAGAGACTAAATAAGAATAAAAATGCAAACCAATGAATACCATATGTACTGAAGGACACAGCAAATAAATCAGATTGAATACAATATCATAAATTTAAATAGACAGAACCCCAATGTGACAAGAGAGTTAGTCAAAAAACATTATCAAAAGAGTGTGACAAATGTTACCAGTAGTTAGAGAAATGTCTAATACTGCTATGAGAACACCTCACAAATGTAATACTAGTAGTTTAATAATTGAAATATTATAAACTAACTAACTGCAATCATAGAACCAGGTGTAAATAACCACCATACTATAACTTAGAGAGCTTTCAGATAACAAAAAGTTAATGAATACATTGAACCAACAATGTACAACAATTGTACACTATTTTAATTACTAACAATATATCCCTTGTGTACTAAAATAACTAAATAAGTGACAAAATGGAGAGATGAGAACAGAAAGTATTTTGATCATACTATATGTGTATACAAAATAACATTTTTAGCAAAATAAAGTATGAACAAATGTAAGTAAATATACCTATTAGTGTTATGATGTCAGAAATATGTAGTAGAATAAGGAATAATGGTGTTACAAGTAAATGTAAACAATCGAACATAATTGGTATAGACGCCATTAACAAATTTTGTTTAAACTATAAATATAACCATTTTATGTACTAACATGAAGGAGAAATGGACTCAAAATGTTTAGTAATAAGTATTAAAGTGTAATTATAACGAAATATGGTGAAAAAGACTTATTTGCATTAAGAACCACCATATGAGTTTTCAAGATGATCAAGTGAATTAATAATGAACGGAATTAGTGCTTGTTTAGACTTAAAATAAAGCCACAAGTGTCTGCGATTTAATGCCACTATCCAAATGACGCTATGACAAAAAATAAGAAACTTATGACCATTATAAGTTTTTCAATCATTTTGAGTATCCATGTATACGTCAGAGATAATCTCGAACCCACGCTTAGAGATGCTAAAAATTAAAAGTTTTATTTTACCAGAGTGTTTTGGGGTTGAGAGTATGACCTTTTGAACCAATCAAATAGCTTAAAATGACCAGACGAAAAGAGACGCTTTAGCGAAATGTTACAATCGTTCCACAACACTCACGGCGAGAGGTCTATGTCAAAGTCAGCAAGATATTTTTTGAAATGTGCGCGTCACCTACAGTAATACACAAACAGACATTAACCTATACTAAACACCACATTACCGAGTGTCAAGTGAATAGTGAATTAACATGACCAGTGTATATAACCAGGGAGTACAATATTTTAATAATTTTAAAGAAAATGATAAAAGGAATAATTCTCGTTGACGAACGAGAGTTATTGTTTTGACTGCACTAGTCAAGTAACGCTTGAGTGCTTTAATAAGTAATGAAGGACAATTATCAGAATTTAATAAACAAGTTGTAGCACAATCTAATGACAATAATTAATTAAAAAATAATTATTTTATATTTAAAGAATAATTGAGAACGGCGGAATTAAACTTAGATACCGCTCATAGTATGTGAATATAGTCGCTTACTTGACTATAACTTTTGAATTAATAAATAATAATTTTCTTGTGCGAATATTTTCATGACTGATAATTACGCATCATATGAATTATAAATAAAGTGTTTGTAACTATATTATTAAGAATCTTACAGATAACATTACTTATTATAAATAATCACTTACTTGTTCCTAGGCAAACTAACCTAGAACCGAAGCATATATTTTTGTCACAAAGAAACAATTCTGTTCTTAAATGATTTTTATGAAATGAAAGCAATAATAAGAGTTTTTTTTCTTTAGATTTTTTCTCTTTCCAGTACATGGTTCTGATAACTAATGAATTAGTAATAATATTTTAACAGTGCAACGTTCAAAGCACGTGTTGACCTTAGCTTCTCTAGACTTTTGCATAACATACGATAGTACGATATTATCGACTATCGTATCAAGAGCAATAATTTTAAATTTTTGTTCTTTTTCATAATCGTAGATAAGTAAACATTTAAACATTATTATTCAAAACCACATCTTTGTATCTGGTATCATGTGTCTTCAAAGAATTCACGCAAATTGGTAATATAATTAACTAAAGTGAACCTAACCTCGTTCACAATACTATCGTACATTACAACAGTGTTACCAGCCTTGAGCTGTAGAGATCTCAATATTTATTTAATTTATTGTTGTTTATGAAGATGCCATATTAATTGTTTTAAAAGAGTTTTGATGAATTTAAACATTGTCAATAAATCCTCAGTTTATTATCAGTGGACACAGAGTTTTAATTTCTATAAAATAGAAGCAACAGTTTATTTTTTGTTTAGAAACAATTATCTCATAAGGTGGCGGTAATATTTGAATTACTGATATTTTTCAACTTACAATTGAATATTTGAATTATTTTATTGTTTATGTGCATTTTTTTCGATATTCAAAAGGAATATCTATGTATGTCAAGTGTGTTTACAGTAAGAAAAGTCGCCACCGAGGAGAGTGAAGTTATCCACGGATGGTAAGTGGGGAGGTAAATACAGTGAACTAATAGCGAGTCTAATACTCTTTTAAACTACAAACTTTAAATTCCAATCAACCAATTCTAATAATCAGTAATAATAATAATCAACAATAACATCATATCTATATATACTCGACTTGAGTTTATATACACAACAGCATCTATATACCTATATCTAAAATCTAACATCTATATCTATAATTGTATATTATAGATTGGCGCCCAACGTCTGAGCGCGAATTAGGACGACAACACCTAATAATTTAATTAATTAAATAAACAATTGCTCAACCTAATTCGACCGCAAGTACATTACACAGATAGAAAGATGTATAGAAGGTCAACATCGAAGAAACGAGCGGCAGAGGCCGAAAGAGAGGCTAGATTGGAGGAGAAAGAAGCGACGTCAGCAGAGGACGTTGTAGAAATATTACTGGAAATCGAAGATAGACAACCTGAACCGGCGGAGGAGGTTCAACAACCAGAAGGTGAACCAGAGATCACGCAAAAGGATACACAACCAGAAGTAAACCAACCGGAGAGACCAACAAAACCAGGGAACATGGACTACCAGGAGATGATGCGGATGATTATTGAAAGTAACAATAAAACAATGGAAACGTTGAGTCAGAGAATGGAGGAAAATACCAACAAATCAATTGAGTCACTGAACAAGAATATGGAGTCGCTGAATAAGAAGATAGAAGATGGCCAGAAGGACAGCCAGAAGAACATAGAATCATTGAATAAGAAAATAGAAGACGGACAGAGGTAAACGGAAGAGCTATTGGATAAAAATATGGAAATAATGAAAGAAAATCTATCTGCAGAATTATGAGCCAAAATCAATGAAATAAATGAGAAATTAGACCAAATGAATAAGAAAATGAAGGAAGATTACAAGGAGAGCGTGGAGTCGGTAAACACGGTAGTGGATGATGATTATAAGCGATCGGGAGAGACAATAAAAAGATGTTGTGAAGAGACAAAAGAGAGTGTTAAGAAGATAAGAAGAGAATCAAGAACAGATAATAACTCAGAGACCGAAGAGGTACCCGAGAACGAAAACTTGGAACAAAATGCTCTACCATGATATGATAATAAAATGGAGATAGAAGAGTCACCCGAAGATAACAGCAAGGAACACGTGAGCCAGAGACCCAAAAATAATGAAGAAAGGAACAAAATTATTAAGAAAACGGGAGAGAAGAAACCGGAAGAAAGAAGAATAATACGCCCAAAGAAGACTAGGGTCACAAAAGAATTAATCGAAATGACTCGAAGTGGTCTAATTTATATGATTAACTTCCCAGTCATCAACCGTGAAGAAGGAATCTATAGGACGGAGTATAGAAGGAGCTTCATGAAAATGGACGAAGAGGAAAACTATGTAACAACAAAGAAGAATATGAGCAATAAAGTATTTCAAGCAAAGATTTCCAAAAGAAGAGTAAGGTATTTTAAGAAAAAGGAAGGCTATCAAGAACAATGGGACCGGATCATCGAAGGGTATGCCCGAGAAATGAGAGAATTGAGGAAGAAGAGGAGCCAATTAATGGAAGGACCCAACCAGAAGACAGATGACGGTCAAACAGAATTAGAAGAGATACCAAATAATAGGAATAACAACGACCAGGAGAACACTGGACACGTGTATACTGAAGATAGGGAGAAGAAGAAGATGGAAGAACGGAAGGCAGATGAAGCCCTGATAGCATCAAAATGGAAAAACCAAATGATAGCAAGGTATATGACGAGAACAGATAGGAGCATGAACACTGAAGAAGTTCGAACGACGAGAAGATAGGAGGGCAATGACTATGGGTAAAATGAATAAAAATACATTGAGAAATGGGACGGATTATTTTGATAACGAATAATGCTAACATGAACAACACCTATGAAATACAAGATCCTGTGACAAAGAAAATAAAAGGCAACTACAACCAGACTTCCATGAAACGGTATATTGAAAATTAAATAATGAAAAAAGAGTGAAATATTGCGATGAAGACTATTTATTATTGATACTAAGTCAGAAGTGAAAATATAACTATAAGAATAAATGTTGACTATATTTTAATTTTGTAATATAAAAGTGTGATCCAAAGAAATTATGTAAAGGATGAAGAAAATTGTAATAACCCGTACTACAAATATAACAATACGAGACCGACACATTAGATTCATGGCACTAATATAACAATAAATTCCAAGAGCCAAGTCAACCAGTTAATTACCAACTTACCCGTACTACAAGCGTAATAACAATACGAGAAAGACAAACAACATCCATGGCAAGAAAACTAATTTCCTAGAGCCAAGTCAACAGTAAAACAACATCTAACCCGTACTAATAAAGAGGAGATGATGTACCAGATGATATACAGAACGAGCAACATAAGAAGTTGGAGGAATGAAAGCAAATAAATATTATTGATATAGATAATAAATGATACGTAAACACGAGGCAAGACACTAGAAGAGAGCCTATACCAAATGAAATATAACACAAAGAAGTGAATCATGAAAATGAAGAAGACTATGAAATGACGTTTAATGTAATACCAAGAAAAAAGATTAATTGATGACGAAGAAGAATGAAAAAATAATATATTAACGAAGATGATCATGAGAGTATACCAGTGATGAAATGTAGACAAACTATCCCTGTAAAATGTGAAGAATTTAGTTAAGTTGAATCAAGAAGAAGAGAATATAATAATGTATAAACCGCAGATGCGTGAGATGATCCCAAGGATATTTATTATTTGTCGAAAGAACGACCACTTTATATTTTGAATTAATTTGAGATGAATTGACTGATGAAATGTTCCAGCAATCATTTGTATTATTGACAGAGATGATGTGCCTCTGTATTTATTGATGTTAGTATGGCCAGTGGAGATGTATGCCAAAGTGAGCCACTCTGAACTGCCCCAGCTAAAATTATGTTAGGGAATTAGGGAATTAAATAAACAAGGGAGATAATTACATAGAAAGGAAATAATTATGATTCAAATAGAAGAAAGTGAAGGGATATAAAAAAGCATAAGAGTCAACTTGGAAATGTACAACAATTGATGAACTCTACAATAAAAATAAATATACGAATTCAGAATTAATCAATTCTTATAGGAAGGCTTATGTAACATACCAAAATGGAAGTTACATAAAATAACTACCTAATACGTCAAATAAAAGGATATAATGAAAATATTTCATCGAGCATAAAAGAAGGAACAGGAGAATATACATACAGTGTGTATCTACGAATGAATAATATTGAAACAACCCAACGAAGAAGAAGGAAGAGTAATAAGGATATCATCGAGTATAAGAAAGAGAGAGAAAATACCAACGAGCCAATACAATACGTTAGCATCCAGGCCCAATAGATCCAAAATAGTGAGGGGATATGCCGAAAATAATTATTAACATAAAAGGAGACGAATCAAGTACAATCACAATGGTGATAAAACAAACGAATTTGTTTATTAGTGTGAAATAATATGGGACAATGACTACCATAACCATGAATAAAAATATGGAAGAGTATGACAATATTAAGGGAACATGGATTATTATTAGAAATAATGTGTAACCAAGGAGAACACCGACAGTGAGAAACAACTAACCAGAAGAAGAAGAGGAAAAGAAATGTACCATGAAGAATGAAGAGTATGTATGAACAGTACAAGACATCAACATTCACAAGATATACAAGGAATTAAAATCAATATAGTGACCAGAAGAAGTATAATGATTATTCGGATACCAATAACAGAGAAACCAGTGTTGAGCATCAATAAGTGATCACGAACAATGACAGTGAATACTTAATATAAGTGTAACAACATGTGATATGATAACCATTTTACCCCAAGTAAACAGCACAAACAATACCAGTGAAAATGTTTATAACGGAGAAAAGTGATTAACCATTCTAAGTGAAAGAATCCACGATTAACTAGTGAAATGCACAGACAATTAGTGTAACAAGTTTAATCAAGCTTGTAAAATCACATAGATAATCAGTAAGACCACCAAAAATATGAGACAGAACAGTAAATTAATTGTTCATAGGGATTAATAATAAAAGCTTTGTAATCCTTAACATGAAATGTGCCTGAATGCCATAGCAAGACAGGACAAAATGTAAATGAATACCAGAACAGATAGTAGCAAATAAGCTAATTTGTTGAGTATAAACCAATTAATGTACCAAAGACTAGGTACTACCCACCAAAATATGTAACATAATTAGACTAAGAATACCAGTGTTATTGTTTCAACAAATAGTGTAAAAATGTGTATAACTTAATAATAAACCATTGTAGTAGAATGCCATAATGAGATGGCAATAGTTGAGTTAAATACTGCATAAAAGTATGTAGCACATTGTTGTCAGACAACTGACACATAACCTCACAAGAGTTGAACCTAAAATCATGTACATTAGTTAAACCAAGCAATTATCCACAATTGTTTCAAACAGAGACTAAATAAGAATAAAAATGCAAACCAATGAATACCATATGTACTGAAGGACACAGCAAATAAATCAGATTGAATACAATATCATAAAGTTAAATAGACAGAACCCCAATGTGACAAGAGAGTTAGTCAAAAAACATTATCAAAAGAGTGTGACAAATGTTACCAGTAGTTAGAGAAATGTCTAATACTGCTATGAGAACACCTCACAAATGTAATACTAGTAGTTTAATAATTGAAATATTATAAACTAACTAACTGCAATCATAGAACCAGGTGTAAATAACCACCATACTATAACTTAGAGAGCTTTCAGATAACAAAAAGTTAATGAATACATTGAACCAACAATGTACAACAATTGTACACTATTTTAATTACTAACAATATATCCCTTGTGTACTAAAATAACTAAATAAGTGACAAAATGGAGAGATGAGAACAGAAAGTATTTTGATCATACTATATGTGTATACAAAATAACATTTTTAGCAAAATAAAGTATGAACAAATGTAAGTAAATATACCTATTAGTGTTATGATGTCAGAAATATGTAGTAGAATAAGGAATAATGGCATTACAAGTAAATGTAAACAATCGAACATAATTGGTATAGACGCCATTAACAAATTTTGTTTAAACTATAAATATAACCATTTTATGTACTAACATGAAGGAGAAATGGACTCAAAATGTTTAGTAATAAGTATTAAAGTGTAATTATAACGAAATATGGTGAAAAAGACTTATTTGCATTAAGAACCACCATATGAGTTTTCAAGATGATCAAGTGAATTAATAATGAACGGAATTAGTGCTTGTTTAGACTTAAAATAAAGCCACAAGTGTCTGCGATTTAATGCCACTATCCAAATGACGCTATGACAAAAAATAAGAAACTTATGACCATTATAAGTTTTTCAATCATTTTGAGTATCCATGTATACGTCAGAGATAATCTCGAACCCACGCTTAGAGATGCTAAAAATTAAAAGTTTTATTTTACCAGAGTGTTTTGGGGTTGAGAGTATGACCTTTTGAACCAATCAAATAGCTTAAAATGACCAGACGAAAAGAGACGCTTTAGCGAAATGTTACAATCGTTCCACAACACTCACGGCGAGAGGTCTATGTCAAAGTCAGCAAGATATTTTTTGAAATGTGCGCGTCACCTACAGTAATACACAAACAGACATTAACCTATACTAAACACCACATTACCGAGTGTCAAGTGAATAGTGAATTAACATGACCAGTGTATATAACCAGGGAGTACAATATTTTAATAATTTTAAAGAAAATGATAAAAGGAATAATTCTCGTTGACGAACGAGAGTTATTGTTTTGACTGCACTAGTCAAGTAACGCTTGAGTGCTTTAATAAGTAATGAAGGACAATTATCAGAATTTAATAAACAAGTTGTAGCACAATCTAATGACAATAATTAATTAAAAAATAATTATTTTATATTTAAAGAATAATTGAGAACGGCGGAATTAAACTTAGATACCGCTCATAGTATGTGAATATAGTCGCTTACTTGACTATAACTTTTGAATTAATAAATAATAATTTTCTTGTGCGAATATTTTCATGACTGATAATTACGCATCATATGAATTATAAATAAAGTGTTTGTAACTATATTATTAAGAATCTTACAGATAACATTACTTATTATAAATAATCACTTACTTGTTCCTAGGCAAACTAACCTAGAACCGAAGCATATATTTTTGTCACAAAGAAACAATTCTGTTCTTAAATGATTTTTATGAAATGAAAGCAATAATAAGAGTTTTTTTTCTTTAGATTTTTTCTCTTTCCAGTACATGGTTCTGATAACTAATGAATTAGTAATAATATTTTAACAGTGCAACGTTCAAAGCACGTGTTGACCTTAGCTTCTCTAGACTTTTGCATAACATACGATAGTACGATATTATCGACTATCGTATCAAGAGCAATAATTTTAAATTTTTGTTCTTTTTCATAATCGTAGATAAGTAAACATTTAAACATTATTATTCAAAACCACATCTTTGTATCTGGTATCATGTGTCTTCAAAGAATTCACGCAAATTGGTAATATAATTAACTAAAGTGAACCTAACCTCGTTCACAATACTATCGTACATTACAACAGTGTTACCAGCCTTGAGCTGTAGAGATCTCAATATTTATTTAATTTATTGTTGTTTATGAAGATGTCATATTAATTGTTTTAAAAGAGTTTTGATGAATTTAAACATTGTCAATAAATCCTCAGTTTATTATCAGTGGACACAGAGTTTTAATTTCTATAAAATAGAAGCAACAGTTTATTTTTTGTTTAGAAACAATTATCTCATAAGGTGGCGGTAATATTTGAATTACTGATATTTTTCAACTTACAATTGAATATTTGAATTATTTTATTGTTTATGTGCATTTTTTTCGATATTCAAAAGGAATATCTATGTATGTCAAGTGTGTTTACAGTAAGAAAAGTCGCCACCGAGGAGAGTGAAGTTATCCACGGATGGTAAGTGGGGAGGTAAATACAGTGAACTAATAGCGAGTCTAATACTCTTTTAAACTACAAACTTTAAATTCCAATCAACCAATTCTAATAATCAGTAATAATAATAATCAACAATAACATCATATCTATATATACTCGACTTGAGTTTATATACACAACAGCACCTATATCTAAAATCTAACATCTATATCTATAATTGTATATTATAGATTGGCGCCCAACGTCTGAGCGCGAATTAGGACGACAACACCTAATAATTTAATTAATTAAATAAACAATTGCTCAACCTAATTCGACCGCAAGTACATTACACAGATAGAAAGATGTATAGAAGGTCAACATCGAAGAAACGAGCGGCAGAGGCCGAAACAGAGGCTAGATTGGAGGAGAAAGAAGCGACGTCAGCAGAGGACGTTGAAGAAATATTACTGGAAATCGAAGATAGACAACCTGAACCGGCGGAGGAGGTTCAACAACCAGAAGGTGAACCAGAGATCACGCAAAAGGATACACAACCAGAAGTAAACCAACCGGAGAGACCAACAAAACCAGGGAACATGGACTACCAGGAGATGATGCGGATGATTATTGAAAGTAACAATAAAACAATGGAAACGTTGAGTCAGAGAATGGAGGAAAATACCAACAAATCAATTGAGTCACTGAACAAGAATATGGAGTCGCTGAATAAGAAGATAGAAGATGGCCAGAAGGACAGCCAGAAGAACATAGAATCATTGAATAAGAAAATAGAAGACGGACAGAGGTAAACGGAAGAGCTATTGGATAAAAATATGGAAATAATGAAAGAAAATCTATCTGCAGAATTATGAGCCAAAATCAATAAAATAAATGAGAAATTAGACCAAATGAATAAGAAAATGAAGGAAGATTACAAGGAGAGCGTGGAGTCGGTAAACACGGTAGTGGATGATGATTATAAGCGATCGGGAGAGACAATAAAAAGATGTTGTGAAGAGACAAAAGAGAGTGTTAAGAAGATAAGAAGAGAATCAAGAACAGATAATAACGCAGAGACCGAAGAGGTACCCGAGAACGAAAACTTGGAACAAAATGCTCTACCAGGATATGATAATAAAATGGAGATAGAAGAGTCACCCGAAGATAACAGCAAGGAACACGTGAGCCAGAGACCCAAAAATAATGAAGAAAGGAACAAAATTATTAAGAAAACGGGAGAGAAGAAACCGGAAGAAAGAAGAATAATACGCCCAAAGAAGACTAGGGTCACAAAAGAATTAATCGAAATGACTCGAAGTGGTCTAATTTATATGATTAACTTCCCAGTCATCAACCGTGAAGAAGGAATCTATAGGACGGAGTATAGAAGGAGCTTCATGAAAATGGACGAAGAGGAAAACTATGTAACAACAAAGAAGAATATGAGCAATAAAGTATTTCAAGCAAAGATTTCCAAAAGAAGAGTAAGGTATTTTAAGAAAAAGGAAGGCTATCAAGAACAATGGGACCGGATCATCGAAGGGTATGCCCGAGAAATGAGAGAATTGAGGAAGAAGAGGAGCCAATTAATGGAAGGACCCAACCAGAAGACAGATGACGGTCAAACAGAATTAGAAGAGATACCAAATAATAGGAATAACAACGACCAGGAGAACACTGGACACGTGTATACTGAAGATAGGGAGAAGAAGAAGATGGAAGAACGGAAGGCAGATGAAGCCCTGATAGCATCAAAATGGAAAAACCAAATGATAGCAAGGTATATGACGAGAACAGATAGGAGCATGAACACTGAAGAAGTTCGAACGACGAGAAGATAGGAGGGCAATGACTATGGGTAAAATGAATAAAAATACATTGAGAAATTGGACGGATTATTTTGATAACGAATAATGCTAACATGAACAACACCTACGAAATACAAGATCCTGTGACAAAGAAAATAAAAGGCAACTACAACCAGACTTCCATGAAACGGTATATTGAAAATTAAATAATGAAAAAAGAGTGAAATATTGCGATGAAGACTATTTATTATTGATACTAAGTCAGAAGTGAAAATATAACTATAAGAATAAATGTTGACTATATTTTAATTTTGTAATATAAAAGTGTGATCCAAAGAAATTATGTAAAGGATGAAGAAAATTGTAATAACCCGTACTACAAATATAACAATACGAGACCGACACATTAGATTCATGGCACTAATATAACAATAAATTCCAAGAGCCAAGTCAACCAGTTAATTACCAACTTACCCGTACTACAAGCGTAATAACAATACGAGAAAGACAAACAACATCCATGGCAAGAAAACTAATTTCCTAGAGCCAAGTCAACAGTAAAACAACATCTAACCCGTACTAATAAAGAGGAGATGATGTACCAGATGATATACAGAACGAGCAACATAAGAAGTTGGAGGAATGAAAGCAAATAAATATTATTGATATAGATAATAAATGATACGTAAACACGAGGCAAGACACTAGAAGAGAGCCTATACCAAATGAAATATAACACAAAGAAGTGAATCATGAAAATGAAGAAGACTATGAAATGACGTTTAATGTAATACCAAGAAAAAAGATTAATTGATGACGAAGAAGAATGAAAAAATAATATATTAACGAAGATGATCATGAGAGTATACCAGTGATGAAATGTAGACAAACTATCCCTGTAAAATGTGAAGAATTTAGTTAAGTTGAATCAAGAAGAAGAGAATATAATAATGTATAAACCGCAGATGCGTGAGATGATCCCAAGGATATTTATTATTTGTCGAAAGAACGACCACTTTATATTTTGAATTAATTTGAGATGAATTGACTGATGAAATGTTCCAGCAATCATTTGTATTATTGACAGAGATGATGTGCCTCTGTATTTATTGATGTTAGTATGGCCAGTGGAGATGTATGCCAAAGTGAGCCACTCTGAACTGCCCCAGCTAAAATTATGTTAGGGAATTAGGGAATTAAATAAACAAGGGAGATAATTACATAGAAAGGAAATAATTATGATTCAAATAGAAGAAAGTGAAGGGATATAAAAAAGCATAAGAGTCAACTTGGAAATGTACAACAATTGATGAACTCTACAATAAAAATAAATATACGAATTCAGAATTAATCAATTCTTATAGGAAGGCTTATGTAACATACCAAAATGGAAGTTACATAAAATAACTACCTAATACGTCAAATAACAGGATATAATGAAAATATTTCATCGAGCATAAAAGAAGGAACAGGAGAATATACATACAGTGTGTATCTACGAATGAATAATATTGAAACAACCCAACGAAGAAGAAGGAAGAGTAATAAGGATATCAACGAGTATAAGAAAGAGAGAGAAAATACCAACGAGCCAATACAATACGTTAGCATCCAGGCCCAATAGATCCAAAATAGTGAGGGGATATGCCGAAAATAATTATTAACATAAAAGGAGACGAATCAAGTACAATCACAATGGTGATAAAACAAACGAATTTGTTTATTAGTGTGAAATAATATGGGACAATGACTACCATAACCATGAATAAAAATATGGAAGAGTATGACAATATTAAGGGAACATGGATTATTACAAATAATGTGTAACCAAGGAGAACACCGACAGTGAGAAACAACTAACCAGAAGAAGAAAAGAAGAAGAAGAGGAAAAGAAATGTACCATGAAGAATGAAGAGTATGTATGAACAGTACAAGACATCAACATTCACAAGATATACAAGGAATTAAAATCAATATAGTGACCAGAAGAAGTATAATGATTATTCGGATACCAATAACAGAGAAACCAGTGTTGAGCATCAATAAGTGATCACGAACAATGACAGTGAATACTTAATATAAGTGTAACAACATGTGATATGATAACCATTTTACCCCAAGTAAACAGCACAAACAATACCAGTGAAAATGTTTATAACGGAGAAAAGTGATTAACCATTCTAAGTGAAAGAATCCACGATTAACTAGTGAAATGCACAAACAATTAGTGTAACAAGTTTAATCAAGCTTGTAAAATCACATAGATAATCAGTAAGACCACCAAAAATATGAGACAGAACAGTAAATTAATTGTTCATAGGGATTAATAATAAAAGCTTTGTAATCCTTAACATGAAATGTGCCTGAATGCCATAGCAAGACAGGACAAAATGTAAATGAATACCAGAACAGATAGTAGCAAATAAGCTAATTTGTTGAGTATAAACCAATTAATGTACCAAAGACTAGGTACTACCCACCAAAATATGTAATATAATTAGACTAAGAATACCAGTGTTATTGTTTCAACAAATAGTGTAAAAATGTGTATAACTTAATAATAAACCATTGTAGTAGAATGCCATAATGAGATGGCAATAGTTGAGTTAAATACTGCATAAAAGTATGTAGCACATTGTTGTCAGACAACTGACACATAACCTCACAAGAGTTGAACCTAAAATCATGTACATTAGTTAAACCAAGCAATTATCCACAATTGTTTCAAACAGAGACTAAATAAGAATAAAAATGCAAACCAATGAATACCATATGTACTGAAGGACACAGCAAATAAATCAGATTGAATACAATATCATAAAGTTAAATAGACAGAACCCCAATGTGACAAGAGAGTTAGTCAAAAAACATTATCAAAAGAGTGTGACAAATGTTACCAGTAGTTAGAGAAATGTCTAATACTGCTATGAGAACACCTCACAAATGTAATACTAGTAGTTTAATAATTGAAATATTATAAACTAACTAACTGCAATCATAGAACCAGGTGTAAATAACCACCATACTATAACTTAGAGAGCTTTCAGATAACAAAAAGTTAATGAATACATTGAACCAACAATGTACAACAATTGTACACTATTTTAATTACTAACAATATATCCCTTGTGTACTAAAATAACTAAATAAGTGACAAAATGGAGAGATGAGAACAGAAAGTATTTTGATCATACTATATGTGTATACAAAATAACATTTTTAGCAAAATAAAGTATGAACAAATGTAAGTAAATATACCTATTAGTGTTATGATGTCAGAAATATGTAGTAGAATAAGGAATAATGGCGTTACAAGTAAATGTAAACAATCGAACATAATTGGTATAGACGCCATTAACAAATTTTGTTTAAACTATAAATATAACCATTTTATGTACTAACATGAAGGAGAAATGGACTCAAAATGTTTAGTAATAAGTATTAAAGTGTAATTATAACGAAATATGGTGAAAAAGACTTATTTGCATTAAGAACCACCATATGAGTTTTCAAGATGATCAAGTGAATTAATAATGAACGGAATTAGTGCTTGTTTAGACTTAAAATAAAGCCACAAGTGTCTGCGATTTAATGCCACTATCCAAATGACGCTATGACAAAAAATAAGAAACTTATGACCATTATAAGTTTTTCAATCATTTTGAGTATCCATGTATACGTCAGAGATAATCTCGAACCCACGCTTAGAGATGCTAAAAATTAAAAGTTTTATTTTACCAGAGTGTTTTGGGGTTGAGAGTATGACCTTTTGAACCAATCAAATAGCTTAAAATGACCAGACGAAAAGAGACGCTTTAGCGAAATGTTACAATCGTTCCACAACACTCACGGCGAGAGGTCTATGTCAAAGTCAGCAAGATATTTTTTGAAATGTGCGCGTCACCTACAGTAATACACAAACAGACATTAACCTATACTAAACACCACATTACCGAGTGTCAAGTGAATTAAGTGAATAGTGAATTAACATGACCAGTGTATATAACCAGGGAGTACAATATTTTAATAATTTTAAAGAAAATGATAAAAGGAATAATTCTCGTTGACGAACGAGAGTTATTGTTTTGACTGCACTAGTCAAGTAACGCTTGAGTGCTTTAATAAGTAATGATGGACAATTATCAGAATTTAATAAACAAGTTGTAGCACAATCTAATGACAATAGTTAATTAAAAAATAATTATTTTATATTTAAAGAATAATTGAGAACGGCGGAATTAAACTTAGATACCGCTCATAGTATGTGAATATAGTCGCTTACTTGACTATAACTTTTGAATTAATAAATAATAATTTTCTTGTGCGAATATTTTCATGACTGATAATTACGCATCATATGAATTATAAATAAAGTGTTTGTAACTATATTATTAAGAATCTTACAGATAACATTACTTATTATAAATAATCACTTACTTGTTCCTAGGCAAACTAACCTAGAACCGAAGCATATATTTTTGTCACAAAGAAACAATTCTGTTCTTAAATGATTTTTATGAAATAAAAGCAATAATAAAAGTTTCTTTTCTTTAGATTTTTTCTCTTTCCAGTACATGGTTCTGATAACTAATGAATTAGTAATAATATTTTAACAGTGCAACGTTCAAAGCACGTGTTGACCTTAGCTTCTCTAGACTTTTGCATAACATACGATAGTACGATATTATCGACTATCGTATCAAGAGCAATAATTTTAAATTTTTGTTCTTTTTCATAATCGTAGATAAGTAAACATTTAAACATTATTATTCAAAACCACATCTTTGTATCTGGTATCATGTGTCTTCAAAGAATTCACGCAAATTGGTAATATAATTAACTAAAGTGAACCTAACCTCGTTCACAATACTATCGTACATTACAACAGTGTTACCAGCCTTGAGCTGTAGAGATCTCAATATTTATTTAATTTATTGTTGTTTATGAAGATGTCATATTAATTGTTTTAAAAGAGTTTTGATGAATTTAAACATTGTCAATAAATCCTCAGTTTATTATCAGTGGACACAGAGTTTTAATTTCTATAAAATAGAAGCAACAGTTTATTTTTTGTTTAGAAACAATTATCTCATAAGGTGGCGGTAATATTTGAATTACTGATATTTTTCAACTTACAATTGAATATTTGAATTATTTTATTGTTTATGTGCATTTTTTTCGATATTCAAAAGGAATATCTATGTATGTCAAGTGTGTTTACAGTAAGAAAAGTCGCCACCGAGGAGAGTGAAGTTATCCACGGATGGTAAGTGGGGAGGTAAATACAGTGAACTAATAGCGAGTCTAATACTCTTTTAAACTACAAACTTTACATTCCAATCAACCAATTCTAATAATCAGTAATAGTAATAATCAACAATAACATCATATCTATATATACTCGACTTGAGTTTATATACACAACAGCATCTATATACCTATATCTAAAATCATCTATATATCTATAATTGTATATTATAATATGATATATAATTACCTTAATATCCACTTTAGCGATACACAGTTTCGTCACTGATGACGCGTTTCGGGACTAATCCCATCCTCAGATACATAATTAATAAATTAAAATCACGACCATGATACTGGTCAAGTCAAAATAAATAAAATAAATTATAAATCGCATGTAATAAGTTTTGCTAACCACGGCTGGAGCTCCCGCATGCGTTCACCCGCAACCGCGATTGTCGCGTGACAATCGCGGTTGCGGGTGAACGCATGCGGGAGCTCCAGCCGTGGTTAGCAAAACTTATTACATGCGATTTATAATTTATTTTATTTATTTTGACTTGACCAGTATCATGGTCGTGATTTTAATATTTTAATTTATTAATTATGTATCTGAGGATGGGACTTAGTCCCGAAACGCGTCATCAGTGACGAAACTGTGTATCGCTAAAGTGGATATTAAGGTAATTATATATCATATAATAAGTGATACGGTACGCAAAAAATAAGTAATTATATTATAATATATACTCCAGTATGCAGAATGTCAATGCTTAGAATATTTCTGACTCAAGCAGCTAACAATGACTGGGTGTTAAGACAAGTAGATGTACCTACAGCATTTTTAAATGGAGTGCTGCAATCAGATGTCTGTATGAAAAGACCTAAAGCTGTTAAAACATCAGAAGAAACTTTTAAATTAAACCGTGCATTATATGGTTTAAAAGTTGCTCCTAAATGCTGGAATGACAATTTTAATCAAATTATGGAACAAAGTGATTTTCGTAGATCAAAAATATGATTGTTGTCTACATTGTTCAAATAATGTTTACTTATTATTGTTTGTTGATGATGCTATCATAACAGGTAATCTTGTTGAAGTAAATAAAGTAATACAAATTCTGTTTGAGAATTTTAAAGTTAAAGATTTGGGCGAAGCCAGTTGTTTTCTAGGCATCCAAATTCGTAGAAATAAAGATGGTGTTATGGTAACTCAAAGTAAAATAATTGACAGTGTGCTGAATGAATTTAATATGAAGAATTGTCGCAGTGTGGCCACACCAATGGAAGTTGGTTTTCAAATTGAAGAAACTGATTTGAATTTAAGTGTTCCATATCGACGTTTGGTATGTATATCGCTGTAACAACAAGACCAGATTTGTCGTTCGCCGTCTCATGCTTGAGTCGTGTTTTGGACAAGCCAACAGATCAAACCTGGAAAGCAGCAAAGCAAGTATTGAGATATTTGAGTAATACTAAGGATTTGGAATTAAAATTTGAAAAAGAAAATAATTCAAGTTTGGAGTGCTTCAGTGATGCTGATTGGGCTAGTGATAAGACTTCAAGAAAAAGTGTAAGTGGATTTATAACTTTTGATGGTTCGAATCCAATTTCATGGTTTTCCAAAAAACAGACTTGTGTCGCATTGTCAACAATGGAAGTATTGTGCAGCATCCGCAGCAGCTCAAGAGACTGTAAATTTAAAAGGAATACTGTGTGAGTTTGGTGAAAGATATAATCAACCAGCTATTATTAAAGTAGATAACTGTAGTGCAATATCTATGATTAAAACTTTTGAGAACTCTAAACGAGGTAAGCACATTGACATTAGAGCTCATTTTATTAAAGACTTGTATATTAAAAAAGAAATTGATGTAGAATATGTGAGTACAGACTTTAATGTAGCAGATATGTTGACTAAACCATTGTGTAAAGACAAATTTATTTAATAATATATATATACTTTCACTTATGAACTTACTATTGTCACTTCCCAAACGTTTCAAGATGTTGTTTCTCTTCTTCAGTGGGTTGAGTACTCGGAAGAAGAGAAACAACATCTTGAAACATTTGGGAAGTGACAATAGTAAGTTCGTAAGTGAAAGTATATATATATTATTAAATTAATAAGTGAACGAAGAGGATGCAACAACAAGATAACAAATTTATTATTCATAGAAATGCAGCTTTGAACAATAAGTAGTTTATATTTGTTTGTATGTAATTTTTGTTTGGTTTGGTAAAGTTAATGCTACTAAGTGTCATTTTTGTAGCAATAATTAATGAGAATAATTTGTTAATTATCTAAGTTAGGTGATTAAAAAATAAAATTATAAACAATGATATATTTGTTAGTTTGTAGGTTATGTGCATTTGGATTTGTGTTGTTGTTTTATGCTAATAATGTAGGTTTAGGTGTTAGGTGTAAGAAACTTTAGTTTTTCTTTTGTGAAAGGGGGTTTGAGCCGTAACTAAGTAGTGTAATGACATTTAATGTTGTTTGAAGTATAACAAACTCATTTTGAGTTACTAGGCTTAGGATTATGTTTTAACGATTTATTATTTTTGTAAACAAAACTATAAATCGAGAGGGGGTGTTAGTTATTGACACTGATATGGGTATCGATGTTTATATAATGTAACGATACCGTACGTCGGAAGTTGTCTTGTTCGGTACCGTTGAATAGCGTCGGTAATACATAATGTAATCTTATGTTTGTTTGTTCATTAATAAATGTATATAACACTCGCAGTCTTAAACTTTATTAAGCTCAACCTTTAACAGTAACCACTTATATAAAGAAGATGAAGAAAAATTAATATATTTTTGTAGATTCACCCAGGAAGAAAGAGAAGTTATTTGAAAATTATTATATAATAACACAGCTTAGGAAAACTCATCAAAACCCAATACCTGAAACCATAATGAAGAAAAGAATGAAAATAAGATTTAAAATACAATGTGATAGAAAAGGTTTTATTAAAAAGCAGGCATTTTCCAAGTTCTACAAAAGAAATAGCAAGGAGGATTCAAGAAGACATTATTGAGAGAAGTACTTGTGAGATCAATCAGCTTGTTTGAGTAATCCGTTTATTACTAAAATAACCCGTTTTTGGGGGGGGGTATTATGTTACATGCCATTTTTCAATGCATCTTGTTAACATAAATATGCTCTAATACTCCTACCAAAAGTACCAAGAAACATGATAGTTTTGTTTCAAGAAATAATTAATTAAATATTTAATTAAATATTGTTTATTTTATTATTTAATTCATGTTAGCTAAGACTATAATAATTATGTTTATTACAGTTAAAGTAATGTTAATAATAATAAGTAAGGAGGACAATGTTTTGGAACCTACTTATAGTGTCTTGTTGTATTTATAAAAACTATATTGTATACAGAAAGTTAAGAGGAATTGTCATCTATTACTAATAGTTATTAGTAATTAGTTTGGGTCATAGTGATTAATATTATATGTGATAATATTAATAACACTAATGTTTATATTAACAGGAAAGTACCAAAATAATAGTAATAGAGATTTGTAAAACTAGGCATGTTAAGCTTAGAGATTTAAGGTATTTTGAATAAGAATTTCTATTAAAATTATAATAAATAATGTCAGGTTAAGTTATATGATTACTAATGGTGTCAAATAGTTTTAGTAAAGTGAAAAGTACAAGAAGAACTTATAATAAATAATTTTGGGACAAATAATTAAAAGTGTAAAATGGTAACTCAAGAAATATGTAACAGAAGATAATCAAAAGTTGTGTCAAAATAATCAAGTGTTCCATCACAAACTCCAAAATACTAATAAATTGAAGATCAAAGATCTTATTAAAAAGTTATAACAGTTTAAAGAAAATGAAAGATAAAATATTAGAAGTTTGTTTATGTTGATGCTAAGATAGCACCATAGTAATATAAAATGTTACATTAGATACCAATAAAAGCTGAGATAGGCCTTAGCAACTGAAATGTTATAATAAATTAAAATAAGGAGTTGATTATTGGATCTGAACGAGAAAGGTTGACATTAAAATAAAAGTGATTAATCCAACATATTGTAAATGTTATATCTGTGAACTGAAAGCCAAGTTAAATAATAATATTAAAACAACATAAGTAGATGAAAGAAGTACTGTATCTTTAAAAAGAAGTAAACCAAGGAACCTCTGAAGAAATACCATCAAACTATCCAGGAAGAGAAGTATTTTTTGATAAATTATTAAACTGAACAATTTTCTTCAAAGGCCTAGGCCAAATTTCTCAAAGACGTTGTTTACACTTTTAATTAAAACAATTTTGAACTGTCACTGTGAAAATAATCTATGAATAACATTATTTTTATTATAAAAAACTATTAATATAGAGGAACACTTTCATCTAAAGTGAACTAGGTCTTAAAAACATTTAACTCAACATAACCTAAACACTGAACATTGTAAAATTATTAATATAATCTTGTTAAGGCACTTTGTAATTATTTATAATCCCATGTATTTTGGTACTTTTCCTAACATATCTGTCGTTTATATTGTAGTCAAAAGGACCTAACTTAACACATTCTATTTGTATTTTATTTAATAAATATAAAAATATAAATGTGGGCCTTGAGATATAAGAATTATTACTGCTACTGCTGCCATACTGAGCATATGTAAAGAACAGCCGGTTAGATTTTGTAAATGATTATATTTGTTATTTAAAAACAATTTAAAGAAAATAATAAAAGGATTTGAGTTTAATAAATATAGATAAAAGGTTTTCGTTTCTTTATTTAATGAATACAAAAATGTGTATGATATTATAAACACTATATCAGGGACTGTGAATTTGCTTCATTCAACTAGATTAAGTTGGCAACACTCTTCATTTGGAAATATGGCAGCCTATTCGAATCTGCTTTGCTGAGTTTTAGTTATCACAACTGGCTATTAAATAAAAGATTAAAAGAGATCGAATTATAGCTGAAATAGAAACCTTTATAATATTTTAAAAAGATAATACTTACTATTTTTACAAATAAATTTTATTTGCAACCTTTGATTGCAAATTGGCGCTCAACAAATATTACCCTGATAAAATACTCATCCTTTAAAACATTAACAAAGTACACATATTAAATAACCATTTATCAGAGAAAGTACCCTTGAGAAAGCACGAGTTATCTTTTATGTAACAGTAGCTATCTCTCATAAAACAAAAGTTTGTCGCATGCCGAAAATTTCACTACATGAAAATTAAAAAAGAAACTTCATGACGTGGAACTGTCTGAAGACTCTGTTTTTGAAAATTGTTAAAACTATCGGTTAAAATTTATGCCTAAAACCATCCTCAAACTTCAATAAACACGGTGATGAAAGAATTTTAAAAATCAGATCAGCTGTTACTGAACTTATGTCGGGCAATGAAACACATTAACTTTCTCTCGGGCTCTCCGCCCCACCGTGCAGCTCGGTTCTCGTCCCACCAAGCTGCCAGATTACAGGCTCAGCATGATCTTATGGCTCGCTGGCAGACGCAAGTGGCCGGTCCCAACCACCACATTTCATGTTACATACTCTACTACTCAATGTAACTAGAGTAATGTATACTACTATTATAAAGAGGTAAAGTTTGATTCACTGCCCGAGATAACCTCAGAAACTGCTGATCCGATTTTTAAAATTCTTTTACCACCGTGTTCCTTGAAGTTTGAGGATGGTTTTAGACATAAATTTTTACCGATAGTTTTAACAGTTTTCAAAAACAGAGCCTTCAGATGGTTCCACGTCATGAAGTTTCTTTTTTAACTTGTATGTAGTGAAATTTTCAGCATGTGACAAAATTTTGTTTTAACATGATAGTGTTTTTAGGCTGGGGGTCATTCCACAAAATGCGTGATGCATCATCGAAAAATGTGACGCTTCCACACTTTCGATTCCCCACAGTCTAGAAATCTTTTGTTTACAAAACATTATCATGCTTCGATATTTCGGTTTCGTTGAAATTCTTTATGCGGACGCACGCACGTGTGTGTGTGTGTAGGGGGAGAGAGAGAGAGAGAGAGAGAGAGAGAGAGAGAGAGATTTCTTTTATAAAAGATAGCTATACGATGTCAGCGAGTGAAATTTAGAGAAAATTCCAAATTTTATTTTGGTTTTTGTTTCAATAAATTCTCCTTTTCGTTTTCGAGATATTGGCGGTTTTGTAAGAAATTTATTGGTTGCCACGTACAGCAAAGCGCACAAGTGCTGCTAGTACAGTATAGGCCCTAAACTATTTCTTATCATAACGATTTTTCTTAATATTAAATATTACCTTAATGCAATCAGATTTAAAATCAATTATAATATTTATCACATTATTACATTTAATAATAATAATTTTAATTTTAAGTAATACCTTAATATGCTAATCAAGTTGTGATGCAGAGGCGAACCTAGGGGGGTTATATGGAGGATATAACCCCCCCCAAAATCCAAAAATGTTTGACCAAAAATTTTAAACTGGTTGCGTTTCTTTTTTTTTTTAATGCAATTAATTGAAAAATACTAACAATCATTATATTCTTAGATTTTGTTGTCCATGACGCATTCGTTGATTAACTAAATATAAGTATATCACTATCGACTCGGAACACAAAGTTTTTTTTTTATAATTACACAAAATCCAAGAATTTAACAGCAAGATGAGCTACAGTCCAAAACTTTTACGTTTTTACCAATAAAAACTTTGTGTTCCGAGTTGGTAGTTATTTACTTATATTTAATCATTATATGTTTTAACAAAATTATTTAACATTATTTTACATGCTGTAAAATTTATATCCACAACCCTGTTGGATACATTTTTAAATCCACACCAGTTATATACATGCTGGTAACCCTCACTTTCTTAATTTTAACGTTCTCTTTAAAGTATTTATATTCCACAGAAAGGTATTTTTAGGCTCGTAAGACAAACTGGAAGCCTATCTGATGTATGCATCCCCGGATTTAGGTGTCCTGCCGCCCCTAGGCACTATTGTTAGCGCCCCCCCCCAATAAGTAATGTCTATATATTTTTCTCTTTGACTGCTGAAAAAAAGTTGCTGAAAATAGTCATTTCAACTATTTCTATAGCAAATATCTCATATCATTTTAAATCTAAAAGGGATAGCCAAGCGATATAGAAACAAACTATTTTAGTCGGCAAAAAAGCGGACAAGAATTTCAATGGAGTGTCCAGACCTGTATGTACGACCGTGCTCCGCTCAGACCACCGCTATTGATAGGCCCAGTGTCAATACCGTGTTATTCAATGACATAATTAAAGGTTATTTCAAAACCATTTTCTTCAATTTGGCCATAATGCAAGTGCCCAATATTGTAATTAAAAACCCAAAAACATGAAATTTTAACAAATAATTTTTCACCTCGTGCCGTCCCCTGAGCCTGCCGCCCCTAGGTACATGCCTAGTGTGCCTAGTGAGAAATCCGGGCCTGGATGTGTTTTTAATTTATTTGAATGAAATTAGTGAATTACAGCTATTATCTGCCTATTAGTTTTAAGTTTTTGTACGATTTTAATTATAACATGAGAAAAACAATACTTTAAGAAAACGATAAGTGGTTGAAAAAATCCCCCCCCCCCGAAATGAAATCCTAGGTTCACTCCAGTTTTGCTGTACCTAAATCCAAGGCACCAATTAAGTCACTAAAAACCAGCTTTAATTATCACAATTAACAGTTTGTAATCCAACACGTTAGTCAACAAGATTATACTCGTACAATAATTCAAGTTAAACTCTCCACACAGTAATAATGTCCCGCACAATTATAAAACCCGTAACACTTCGAAATAAAACACGATAACACATAACACAATTATAAAACATGATACTTCGAACCTCACTGGAATAAATCGCCACTTAAACTGAAACTAAGCGTCGCTGAATGCTTATATTTATACCCTCTGAGATTCCAGAATAATCCATACTATGCGTCAACGCTACTAGAAAACACTAGAGCATAATTGCTTGCCGGCTTGAACACAGTACACGCGGACCCTACAGTTCGCAACCCTAGGGAAATTTCCCTAGGTTTAGGGAATTCTCAAAATTAGTAGGGGGGACAGGGAAATCGTCCAAAAATCTAGGGAAAAATTTGTTTGAATGTCACTGATCATAAATTTTTTTCCTACGATGTAGTCACATGTGAACGTAGCAGTATTTCAGTCATTAGATCGGCGGTGCTTATGAAACTTTCAAAATTCACACTGTAGGGTCCTGTACCTGGCACAAACTATGTATTTCAGGGCAATAACATGTGTTTATACGCATGTGAAAGTAAACAAGTGAGGTAGGCAAAAGCGCTGCCACAACAGAATGAGTTTTTCTAAGGTTTGAACGGACTACAGCAATAAACCTAATCCCCTTTTCCGCGTGTCGGCAAGCCACATGCTCAAAGCAAAGTGCCATACCCGCATGCATCGATGTATACCTATATATGCCCGCACATGGCACAAGCAATGGCGGATCTAGCTTACGATGGTACGGCAAAGTCTAACTTCTGTCTCCTCCTTGTACTTACTTTCCGTGTCCAGATTTCTACTGGATCTGTATTATTCACAAGTAACTAATGGCATGTTATGGAGGTTATGTCCGACAATGTAACTTAAATAAAATTTACTTTGTTAGTGTACATTAAAAGGGTGTATTTATTGGAAGTACTGAAATTAGTTTCCATTTATCGCACATAATTATGGTACAGAGACGATTTTTGGAGGTTGTGTCTACGTTTAACAATCTAACTTAACCTTTTAGATTTTTAAAATTAATTAGACTTAAAAAAATTTTCCTTAGTTAGTGTACATTCAAAGGCTGTAGTTATTGTATGGATAAAAGGCTGTATTTATTCGAAGTACCGGAATTAAAACCTTCCAATTTAGAACCTATAGGCTAGTACAATCTAATGTATAACCAAACAAGTACATTCAAATCCTTTTTTCAACATAATGCAATAAAAAGCAGTGTGCAGTTTCTGTTAACACGCAAATGATTAAGTATTAATAATGGGTTACAGTGGAATTTAATGTTACTACGGTCTGAATTAATGCTAATAAAAATGGAGAATCTTGTAAACATATTAAAGAGTGCTTGTATATTACACACAAAATTACTACAGTACGGACCTGTGTTAATGAATAGAAACAAATAGGACTCTAAACTTTAGTATGTACCAATAAAATTCACCTTTTTTCAAGTACAGTATCTATTGTATTTTCATACTCTTAAAAAAAGGCCATTAACAACATTTTAGTTACTTGTGAATAAAACAGATATAACATTTCCAAACAAGAAATCTTCAATTCTTCCCCTATTTGTTTTATAAAAACTGGAGTTTCTACTGCAGGTTTTTAAGCCCACTAACTACTTAATTTAATATACATAATTGTTCCCGATCTTGTTGGGTAACATTATATTAATACATCTTACTTCCTACTCATATGTACAAACAATGTTTGTAATGGTCGGTCCTAAACGTCTTTAAAATTTAGACAAAGTCTAATGAGCAATTAGACCTAACCTGAATTACTACATCTAAGAATATCTTATTCGGTCATTTAGCTTTATTTATACATTTAATGCATCTTAATTAGTATATTAACAGCACTGCTGTGTCTTACAGTAACACAGTACATTACTCTAACTCTAAAGAATTTCTTGTTTTCAGTTAAAAAAAATTGAAATTGTGCATTTGTTTTCTTTTCCATTCTCTTTTTATAGAAACATGCTTTACATTAATATGTGTACCCTTACTATATTACGGTCCTAAACATCTTTATCAACACTTTATATCTTTAAAATTTAGACAAAGTCTAATGAGCAATTTGGCTTAACCTGAATTTACACGACCTGGCTCAGAACAACTTTATTTTGGTAAATACAAAGATGAAGACTCTGTACACCCTGGTTGCAATTTCTTCAGGGCTCACACCTGCTGCCAGGCTTAGTTCTATAACATGATCAGGAAGAAAGGAATCAGTTCTTGGATTTCGTTGTCCATGATGTGTCCATTACTTAACTAAATACAACTATTTCATTAACTGTTTTAGAACCTCTGAAGAAGCTTTTTAAAAGTGAAAACCAGTTCAGGTTGTAAGGTAAAACTTTATGTTTTTACTCATAAAAAACTTTGTGTTCCGAGTCATTAATGAAATAGTTGTATTTAGTAAAGGAACCAGCTTGAACCTGCAACCACTGTGGAAAGGCTTGTACACCATCACCAAGAAGATTAATGATGTCATCTACGAATAACTCATTAGGCCATTTAGCTTTATTTATACATTTAATGCATCTTAATTAGTACAGTAACAACACTGCTCTGTCTTACAGTAACACAATACATTACACTAACTGTAAAGAATTTCTTGTTTTCAGTTTAAAAAAGTTGAAATTGTGTATTCTTTTCTTTTCCATTCACTTTTTGTGAAACAACCTACATTAATATGTGTATGCTTACTATATTGAAATCCAGTGTTCACTATCCAATAGTTAAAAATTTTGTGAAATTAGTGACACTATGTACTAATGTGTGATTATCAGTTGAAATTCTGAATTCCTTTGATTCATTAATAAATTTTACTAATTTGTTTCTTTATGTCTGTTGAACGATTTCTTATTAGTTTTTAATCTTAGCGTTTTCATTATTCATTTGTAAATTCTTGGATTTTGTTGTCCATGACATATCCATTGGTTAACTAATTATCATTAAAACACACAGGACTGATCCTCTTTTACAAGATCACAAGTATGTTTCAAGACCATTTGCAGGTCAGGTATTGTTCTGTCTGTTCACTTTCTGAAAGGGGTTGAGGAGCAAGGGGGAAAATGTCTCCATTAAAACACACACACACACACACTAGCACACACACAATTCCTTTTTTTCTTTATTTAATTTGAATTCTGTATTAGAACAAATGTTTTCAGAGTTTACAAGTTTTTTTTTTTAATATCTTGGATTAATTTTTTTTTAATTTTATGCAATGTGGACACATACAGAGGAGTGTCAGTTTTTTATGTTTTTTCAGTAAATAAAAATGAGAGAGGGGGAGACAGAGAGACCAAAAACGACATGTACAGAAATTTCATCAGAACTTTTCCTGATATTAAAAAAATAACTAAATAAATAATATATAGTTAAAAAAAATTAAAAAAAACCTTTTTCTAATGGACTAAAAATATCAAAATAATTATATTTTGGAAATACTTAAAACACCTGAGACCAAATATCAGCTACAATGAAAAACGTGGCGCCCATTTCAGAAAATACGATCGTTACTCATATCATATCATATGAAAAACGTGGGGCGCATACCTCTTAATATACTATTAGAGAAACAATTACTGGAGTGCGCCCCAAGTTTTTCATTGTATTAGCTGTTATTTGGTCTCAGTTGTTTCAAGTATTACCATGTATTCAAGTATTTTCATGAATGACTTCTATTTTCAAACTCATACCTCTGAATATATTATTAGAGAAACAATTACTGAATTCCATTAAACCTTATGATATGAGTAACGATCGTATTTTCTGAAATGCGCGCCACGTTTTTCATTGTAGCTGATATTTGGTCTCAGGTGTTTTAAGTATTTCCAAAATATAATTATTTTGATATTTTTAGTCCATTAGAAAAAGGTTTTTTTTTAAATTTTTTTTAACTGTATATTATTTTATCATTTTTAGTCTCTGAGTCCTGCAAATGTGCTCGACAAATATGTTCTGAAGTGCTGGAACGAGAGATAGATAGATAGATAGATAGATAGATAGACTATATATTTACCCGTGGGGATTTACCCCATAGGGCTAATGCATAAGTATACAAAATTTAACATAATTACATAGAATGAGTAGCGCAATAGTACATCAGTTATAAACAAAAGCAAGATTAAAGAGCAGAGTAATTATAATTTAAACAATCTCTCGAAAGTACTTCTGAGTACAATTCCTTCAACTTGGTTGAGGATCATCTGGAGGATTATATTTTCGCAGTCTCTCCATCTCCTCAATGGCTTTTTCGTTGCAGGGTATCTTTCCCGAGAGCTTACTGCACTCCATATCCACGATTCGCACTCCATCCAGCGATCTCACTCTACTTAAAGCAACGTATGCTTGTCCCTTTTGAAATAAGCATTTTCCTAGGTACACGACTGCATAATCGACGGTGCAGCCTTGCATCTTATGAACTGTGCAAGCCCAACACAAGACAATGGGTAGCATTCGTCTCTCGATCGTTCCATAGTTGAATTTAGCAGGAAACTGAATAGATTGAGGTTCAGTCAGATGAATGCCATCCCTACCGAAGTCTATGCGAATAGAGGGAACATCTGTGTCGTATATCTGGTCGCGACGGAAATACTGCCAAATTATCTCGGTGATATTGCCAATTGCGCCATTCACAAGACCCTTCTCGACATTGATGTTGGATCGTAACATTACTTTTGCACCGATAAATATCTCCAAATCCTTGGGCAAGCCCCCCAGTCTTGTTGATGTCGGCTGGGATGATATTGTCCAAGTTGACATTTTCGACATTGCGCGTAGCATCGCATGTTGGAGACAATGAAGCCATCCTTTTGAACCGGTAACTTGAGCATAGTATGTAGAGTTGATCCACCGACTAGTCTCGCAGCTACACCCGTTAAAGCTGCAACTTTCACTGCATTTTTGCCGAAGCAGCGATTGACTTGATTTTTCAGTGCATTAAAAGTAAAGGTCTTGCCGACTCCAGCTCCGCCAGTCACAAACAGCCTGAGGCGTTGTTTGCTTCCGCTCAGCTGCGAGTGACTGCAGAGAAGAGCTCTCGCTGCTTGATGTTCATCGCAGCACAAGCCGATTGGAATTGTTCATCAGTCATACCTTGGTCGGGAATTTCTTCCTCGAGCTCTTCTTCAACAAACTCTTGGGATCGCTGCAGAATATCGAATGCATGAGCTTGGTTGAAAGCGATCTCAAGTTGGCGATCTATTTTGCGGAAAGCCTCCATGTGTTTGCTCTTCTCCTTCAATTCTTGTTCACGGGCAGGGAATGCATCTCGCGCATTATCAAACTCTCCGAGCAGAGCACTCTCAGATTCGTAAGGCTGATATTGAAGAAGGCTATAGAAGTAGTTCTCGGGATCCGTGTGCATCATGAAGAATGGCACTCGTACGACCGCTGGGAAATTTCGTACAACCATTTTTGATTTGTCTGTGAGAGTAATGAGCTTTCGCCTTTGTTGTGACTGTTCCGCATCGTCTTCATCAAGGCTTTCTTCAGTGACGCCTTTGTTGGTGTAGTATGGCTCAAATTGCATTGCAAACTCAACCAAACTCATATCCTTGAAGTTGTATTCTGAATGATTTGTAGGGCGCTTCTCGTATCGCTCAAAGATGTTGGAGCACACTCCCGTTGCCTCATTGCCGTCAAACTTCAGGACGTGATATCGTTGTTCAGGCTTACGCGTGTTCAAGAATACGCACTTTCTCGAACTTCCGCGGAATGGAAGGTGTTGTTGTTGGTTCCACAACAGGAATACACATTCGCATGCTGAAATTTGATGCTCCTTCATAATTCTCATGCATATTTTAAACAACTTGCGAGCAACATTTGAATCTTCTTGACGAATTCGTCTGATCGCCCCTGCAATACCCTGATTCAAGTTTACGGGCTCAGACTTTGCGATATATTTCGCAACGTAATGGGCGATTGCCTCGTTCGTTTCACATGGCTGAATGTCAATGTTGCCATCCCACAATTGAAGGATCGTGGAGCAGTAGTTATTTATCAATTTTTCCTCAGTTCGTCGCTTCAGAATGCAGAACCGTCCGCCATTTCTTATGAACTCATCTGAAGTTTGAGCAACAATGCGAGTGTACTGACACGGCTTACGCGGAAAGGCGAAGCGACATGTTTGAGAGTTGTTTTTGTAACATGTATGAGTGTGGTGATGCGTTTGATTGCGCTTAACCAAATTGTGCATATCAGGATCTTCAGATTCAGATGAGATTACTGCATCGATGAGTTCAATTCCTTCTTCGGTCTCGAATGAAGGTGCATTCTCAATCCAAACAACCATGTGGATGTGCGGACTGCCTCGATTTTGAAATTCCACACGCCACCAGTAATCTCTAACTTTGCCACCTAAAATCTTCGCGTTGTTACTAATATATTTCATGAAGGCATTAAATCTCCTCATGAAATGACGGCTGACTACAACCGAGTATTGTTCAATAAGACGCTGAGATTCGTCAACACTGATATTTGTTGGGTCCTCATTCGATCGTTTGTCAGCAATCAAGAGAGCTCTTCGCATGTCTGGCCAGTTGATGTCATTGCAGCTCAATGTTAAGAACCAAGTTGGTAGTCCAAGGCAACGAATTTGCGCTATCAATTCGTTATGCGCCATTCGCCAGTATGCTGCAGACCCACGTAAGTTTCGCATGTAGAGGTGAAGATCTTCGACAGCTCCCTCTTGTCCTCTTACCTTCTTGCAGCAAGCAGAAATAGTGGACTGAATTTTGAGATATTCGTTCATCGAAAGCGCATAGAAGAGATAGTCATTGGCTGGAACCGTGTATCGCGACCAAGGATTCTCGATTGACAGTAATCTAATGGCGTAATAATCACTTCACGGTTCTCCTTCAAACCATTGTTTCCATACGGAAAACGCATCCACCACGAATACTCTTCTGCTCTTAATTCGTGATTTATGTTAACAATATTGTCCTTCGTCTTACGTTTAATTTCGTTTAAATTTTCGCTATCAACAAATGCATCATCTAATACTTCGTCAACATCTGGCTGAGCGACATCGATAGGAGCCATGACTGATGTCTGAACATGAATATGCTTTTCGGGTGTGGGATGTGTATCAACCATAGGATGCACATCAACCACGGGATCATCATGAGTTGCTTGTGGTATATCATGCTGATGTTGTCGCAAACATTCATCCATCTGAACGACAATGCCCTTCACACGCACGTCGATGAAGTAAATCACAAAAGGTTCATTTTTCGAGTGAACGGTGCGTCGACAAATGCGAACAAATTCCTCAATCGTGCGCTTGCACCTTTGATGCCGCAAGCATGCGAGTCGGTAAAGTAATACTTGTAACTGAAGTGCATGAGGCCTAATGACTTTGACGCAACAACAAGAACGCCAGCTTGATGTTCTGCAAACAAATGACTAATAGCATTTTGCAAAGTTCGGCCGATGATTCCATCATTCATGCGACCCATCAAGCTGCCCTGGCATAGCCAGTTGTCATCATAAACGAGCTCGAACGAATTGTCAAACATTAGAATATCGTTCTTGACTACGTCCAGATTGCGTAGTTGTAGGTAGCCATCAGGAGGTATTCGAAACGCCTCCCCACCTCTTGTTTCAGTCTCAAAGTGAATTAGCGCATAAAAACCATCCGCTTCAATCATATTTTGGTTCAAGGTATTAGTGGTCCAACGACCAGGAGGAAGAATGGTGGCTCTAATAATATTTGCTGTGACCATAGCAAAGCACTGCCGAACCAGCGTAACTGGAATTGAAAATGTCACTCCGACCCTGATGCCAGGAAGCGCGAACAATCCTTGAAGCGTCACAAATTGGCATATATGCACTTTGCAACTGATCATCATTGGCAAAATTATCGTTGCTATGAGCCTCATTGCAATAAGCTTGCTTCTGTTGTGGCTCAGCTGGAACAACGTGAATCATGTCTTGTCGGTCGAGTCTTGCAAATTCGTTGATTGTCACGTCCTTATAAAGCTGATTGTTTGCCAAGAGCCAGCTAAGCGCAGCATACACCCGTTCGCGTGAAATTGTGTATTCACGAGAGATATTTAAATTTTCGAGTCTCTGTGACTACAACCATTCCCGCATTATCACTGTCGCGAGGCAACATAGAAGACAGCTTCTCGCTTACCTCGAAAATCTCAAGTGCGAACAGCGTGGCCTGGCCTTTGAATCCGTATTGGCCATATCTGCCGTCGAATTTGACTATTTTAACGTAAGGTATCATGCGAGACAAGAGTTTTTGCTCAAACTGAGTGAGAACTTTAATTTCACTTGGAATGTCACCATACCCCATTATTATTCCAGTACGCCTTTGATGGATGTTTAGTCTTGCGATTGTTTTTCAAATGACAATGACATCGATGGCAAACTTCCAATACATTTTTGTTCGTGAGTTCCGGAGGTAGATATGATTTGGCAGCAATCATATGATATTTTAGCACTTGATTAGCGTAACACTGCTTTGTGCAGATATCACATGTCCTATCGCAGAAGTTGTTGATTTCCTTATGGAACTCTTGCGCATCAGCAGCACGCTGAGCACGAGCATCGCGGCGACATTGCTGTATATCCTTACGCTTTTGTTCTGTCTCATAGAGTCGTGCTTGAGAGGTGTATACTCTATCTCTTTCGCGTCGAGAAGCGCGTTGATCGTCATTTTCCATCGCACGAGCTTGAGAAGTGTATTCTCGATCTTTAGCAAGACGATAAGCGCGTTGGTCTTTAGTTTCAATAGCACGAGCTTGCGATTTGCGTTCTCGATCTTTAGCAAGACGATAAGCGTGTTGGTCGTCGGTTTCAATACCACGAGCTTGTGACAAGCGTTTTTTACGATTTACAAGTCGCTTTAATTTAACTTCAGCAGTTTACTAAATATCACTATAATATTGACGACTCGGAACACAAAGTTTTTTATAAGTAAAAACGTAAAGTTTTACCTTACAGCCTAAACCGGCTTTCACCTATAGAAGGCTTCATCAGAGGCTGTCGTTAGTAGCGCTGCTCGTCTTGTTGTTGGCGACGAGAAAGTGTTTCGAAAGATTGAAGCTGTGTGTGTGTGGTGAGATGTGTTCGAATAATGCGTGCGATTTGAATTGTGTCTGTTCGTTTAGGATGTCGTTTTTATTTGTTTTTGTGTGTTTGTATATTTCTAATTGTTTTAGAGTGTCTAGTTTTCGGCCTTTTGTGTGTACGTGTAGTATGTTCATGTTACTGTCGATGTTTTTTCATCGACAATAATTCAGCAGTTTCTTGCGAACGCTTGAGCCGATAGTGTTGTCGCTTCTTCTCCAATCGTCGCTTCTTTCCTATTAATATATTAATAAACCTACTTGCTGTGTATTTATTTGAAGATATTATATAACATATACTATATAATTTGTTATAAAAAATAAATTGAAACTAAAAGTATGAACAGTGTTACTTTACACTGTGACTTTATTAAACTATTACTGTTTAAATGAAAATAAGAAACAAAAGAATTTATAGGCCTATCTCCCTTTGGGAATACCAATTTAAGTTTTCACTAGTAGTAAACAAACTAAGATTGGTTAGACAAATCAGTTGCGAAACTCGGGGCAATTAAATAATTTAGAGTAGGCCTACACGTAATACCACAAAAATAATGTGAAAAAACATCAGAAACGTATAATAAAAACATAACAGTAAGCCACAAGCGTGAATAAGAATAAACAAAATTTTACAAATAAAAATAAAAAAACAAATTGTAATAAAATAAATATAAATACATAAATAAAAACTTATAAATAATAAGCAACAACGAAAGTAAATTAAATGCATTACAGATATTTAAGGAACAGGACTAGATAAAGTGCATAAATGTCCATTACAACAATCTCATCATTTACGTGAGATGTGTAGTGAAGTTAAAATCACATTAATAAAAAGTATAATATAGCTTATCAACATCAGCCACTCTATAGGTTATAATTCAATATAATTAAATACAACTATTTCACTAACGACTCGGAACACAAAGTTTTTTCGAGTAAAAACATAAAGTTTTACCAACCGATTTTAGTTACAAGTTGGTGACTAGTATAATATATAATTTATTAGCATATAATCTGTATTATATATCTGCATATCACACGAGAATAAATGTAACAGCAGGATGAATTATTTCCTTTATTAAAAACAGCTTCGTCTCTTTGCGCAGAATGAAGCATACAGGACGAAAAAGTGGCTCGTACTATAGTTCCTACTCGAAATATGCTTGATACTACCTGTTCCTAAAATACTACTGTTCCTCTGATACGCTTAGTATTTTGTGTAACGGTGATACCCCTAGTATTTTAAATACGCGTTACTGGCTGTTCCTTGCGTTCCAGCGATATTTTTGTACGCCTAGTATTTGGCCTTGGCGTATTCGTTTACGTGAACTTGCGTACTTTGTGTGTGTGTGTGTGTGTGTGTGTGTGTGTGTGTCTGTGTAGGTGCGTAGGGGGTGTGCCTCGACTCGGGAACAGCGAGGGCGGCGTGTCTCGACTCGGAACAGCGTCGCCGCGAATAACAGGTAGGGATGGCAATGTTGTACAATATATCGGTTAACCGATATATCGTTAGTAATATATTGTTGCCTTCGATATATATAAGTGAAAATATGTCGATATATCGACAATTACCGATATATCGATGATTTTTATAAACAATGACAATAATATCGGAATTATACCTAATATTTCTGCTTTTGAGTGGTTAATTTAATCGTAGTTCTTGTTCAAGGATTATGAAAGAGATATTTATGTTAAAATTAATTGGAAAAAGGATTTGTAAAAATAAATAAATGCTCCAAAATAATTGTTATTTAGAAAATTTACAATTAAAATAATTATTAAATTGTCTACACCTACATTAGAATAACGCCCTTGTCAACATAATATATCGTTTATTCGTTTTAATTTTAAATATTTTCAAATTCTTCTGGTAAAGACCCCAAAAACAATAATTTTCCCAACATTTTTGGGCTTAGCCTATTTCTGTTCAGAGTAGCTGTGGCCCCAGCTTTGGAAAATAGCCTCTCCGAAGGCACCGAAGTGGTCGGAATGGTAAAAACTTTTTCAGCCAGTTTAAACAGATTGGGATATACGTTTTTCATATCTTCCCAAATTATTAATGGGTCCTGGTTTAAGCTTGCGACTGACATATCCAAATATTGGGTAATTTCATCAGCCTTGTCTTTTTTTTTTTAGATTTGTGGGCGACATTTTTATGATGTGCCCACAAATCTATCGTGGCAGGTTCGGAGCTGCCGGCATCTGTATCAAAACTTGAGTGTGAGTAAGTTTCTTGAATTTTGCTAATTAAATTTCTTAAATGACTAAATAGTTTTTCTGTTGCCATCGGGTCCTTTAGGTGAATGTTTTTAAATCTTGGGTCCAACACTGTGGAAAAAGCCCACAAAAAATTGTCTTCCCCTTTAGAAAAACGTTTGTCCATTTCTTTTAATACATTGTTTTTCAAAGTTATACCAATGCTGCTGGTGACTATCATGTTGGCATAGATTTCCAATGAGCACTTTAGCATTGGTATAACTTTGCTTAAAGTGGTGTATTTCTCACCACTAAACTCAATAGTCATTTTCTCAATAGGTTGTAAAATCTTAATTATTTCTTTTAAGGTCTCTACCTCAACCGCGCTTGTCACAGTAGGCGAATCTACCAAGACAAGTGATGTGTGGCGAACTGCAGGGAGCATCTCCACAAATCTGCATAACATATAATATGTGGAGTTCCATCTGGTTTTACTATCAAGGATCATTTTCTTAATGTTTCCCTCCGGAACTTCCTCTTTCTTAAAATACTTTCGCAGCTCATCACTTGCCTTGGTAGATCGTTTAATCCAAACCACAATGGATCTGACTTTTGTAATTAAATCATTAAGCCCCTCAGTATTTTTCAACGAATTTTCACACACTAAGTTTAACGTATGGGCAAAACATCTTATGTGGCAATCAGTGGAAAAAGTATCTGTTATTGCTTTGACAATATTGGCGCCATTGTCAGTAACAACAGCAACTATTTTGTCATTAGTGATTTCCCATTGATTTAAAAGGGATTGCAAACGTTCAGAAATAAATCTGGACGTGTGAGATTCCTCTAGATGAATTACTCCTAAAGCACACGCTAATACTTTGTGATTATAAATGAAATGAACTGTCACACCCAAAAAACTACGCATTTGAAAATCAGTCCATATGTCAGTCGTTAAAGATAAATGTCTGAGATTTTTTAATACATTTTTAAAAGCTAAGCTAACTACGTCATATTTTTTTTTCAATTAATATCTTAATTGTATTTCTTGTCAGCACCTTGTACCTTGGGGAAACAGTCTTCATTAATTTTAGAAAGCCACATCCTTCCACTGCTGAAAATGGCAGGTTGTCTTTGTATATAAATTGAAGTATGGCCTCAGTTATTTTGGTGTTCTGATATCCTCCTTCTGAAAGCAAAAAAAAAATCATTCAGTTCTACCGCATATACATACATAGCATAGGTATGCAATGAAAATAGAACAAGGAAACACAAACAGGTGAGTACATAATTATTAACCTGCAAATGAAGACGCTGACTTAAACAATTTGGCTATTGTCGGTTGAACTATTGATGTCGATGGCATTTTGGTTTTGCTGATGTTGCTGCTTTGAGTTTCTTGAGTTTGAGGTTCTTTGTGTTCGTCTTGAGACATAGAGGTAGTAGTAGTTAGAGATGGGAAGTTCGATTCTTTTAACTGAATCAATTCCCAACGATTCACTCCTTGTGGAGAATCGATTCTTTTGAACGATTCTTTGATTCTTTTTACCTTATTCCTTCTCTTAAAGGCCCTGGGTACTTTTTAGCCGTTTTCTGTGCTTTATATTGTATAATTGTAATGAAGTAATAAAACTAAATATCATTTTTTTATAATTGAATTAAAATAAAAATCAGACGGCTTAGTGCCAAGTAGTAGTCTTTAATAAAACAAAATATAATAAACAAGAACGTTTTGTAGTTTAAGTGGTGAATGTAAATTTAAAATAAAAAGACATTATTATCATTAATTTTACTTTTCACAAACCTTATTCTACATATTTTAAATTCCATATTTACATGTACATATATTTTTAAATGAGATCATAGTTGTGATTAACAAACAATATTTGAGCTTATCCTATATTTTAATTTGCGTATTTTACATTCTATATTTTAAATTACATATTTACATCACATATTAACATTATTATATTAGGTTACATATACATATTTTAAATGAGGTCACTGTTGTGGTTAATAAACAATATTTGTTCAATTTTCGAGGAGGTCAGACGGGAACGTTTTTGGGTGCAAATCTGGCCCCCTTTAGAGAATATCCTCTCACAGGGGACAGATGTTGCAGGGATGCACAGTCTCTTTAGAATTAAATTTTACAAATTTGCAAAAATGTTTTCCTATCATGCCACCAAACCATTGGGTCAGCATGCCGGTCCAAAATTGGTTCTGCTATGTACTTGTCAACTTCAACAAGAGCAGATGCTGTGGGATCATGGACCGTTCTGAGCATGTTCACCGACGCATCAAATTCTTGCCAAATTAATGATGTTGAAGTGCTTGGCTGATTTGGAGGCAACTCAGTTTGTGTCTGTTGATGAAAAATACAGTGATTAATTTAAATTAATTAAATTAAAACATTATTGAAAAATATACGTACCTAAATCTACAATCGGTAAATACTAAAACAGAAACGCGTCTTTATATTTTCCTTGTTTTCCCAAGAATCGAGATCAAGGTATTTTTTCACACAGCAAGAAACTAAAATGAAAAATCAATAGACTATTTTATAATTTTATTGATTAACTTTAAATGAAAATATTAATGAATGATAGGTTATAATCTTACCACTGGGTTTTCCCCAATTCAGCAATCCGAAAGACGAAGCGGCAACTGGAAGCGTCGAAGGCACATAAACAACTGGAAGGTAAGGAGACGACTGAGCCGTGAACGGAGGAAGAGGCGATGTCGGAGCTGAATAGAATCAAATGGAACGGAAGGAGTCAAGAAGAACTGTAGCTGACTAGCTCAGTCGCCTAAACGGTGAAGGAGTTGTGGGAACTGAAGGAGTCAAGGGAGTCGAAATCCTCACTCGACCACCCCCCACCAACCGATTCCATGTGAATCGTGATTCTTTCATGTGAATCGATTCAGAGTACGGTTCTTTCAGAGGAGTCGATTCTTTGAATCGATTCTCGGTTCTCTTGCCCATCTCTAGTAGTAGTAGAGGAGTCCAAACCCAAAGTGCTCGCGGTCGTGTCTAAAACGTCATCCTCTTTCTCCTTATCTTCGCGGGAAGAACTTGTACTCTAATAGCCAGAGAAACAGAAAAAGCATTAATTTTGTGAAATTAATTTTCATCATCATCAATATTATTATTTTGTTTTTACTAAAACTATGTTTCTATAGGAATTAGGAACTGTATATGTATGTAGCCATGTAGGTTAGGTACAGACTACAGACCTACAGTATTATGTACACGGAAAAAAACCATAAATTTAACTGGGAGTTTAGTTCGTAATATTTACAAAGTCATTTTCCGTTAATTTATGAATATAATAGCTCTTGTGTTAAAGTCAAAAGTCAGGGATTATATTAATAAGATTATACTCAGCGTAAATAATAAACGGCGAACTAGTGTTTACAGTAACTACCTTATTTGGTAAACACAATAATAGTTGCATTGAATACGGAAATAAGGAAATGAAATAATAATGTAAATACAAATTCAGGAAATAATGGTTTTATGAATTCAAATTAAATTATTCTCGAATACTCTGGCAATTTCCATGAATTTGTATTTTAGGCGATAATTTCAATAAAAAATTGTAATTCGCTAACATTTCTATAAAAAAGGTAATTACATACTTGATATATAATTACCTTAATATCCACTTTAGTGATACACAGTTTCGTCACTGATGACGCGTTTCGGGACTAAGTCCCATCCTCAGATACATAATTAATAAACTAAAATATTAAAATCACGACCATGATACTGGTCAAGTCAAAAATAAATAAAATAAATTATAAATCGCATGTAATAAGTTTTGCTAACCACGGCTGGAGCTCCCGCATGCGTTCACCCGCAACCGCGATTGTCACGCGACTGGTCAAAGATTAAGACAAACTGATTGCAGTGTCGAACAGGTAATTTGACGCAAAATTTACCTGGTCATTTAATAAACTGTTTTTGGTGTTACTATCTTTTAAAGCTTTATAAATTTCAAATTCCTCCAGACTATCCATCCGTCTACCCTTTTTACAAATATGCAACGCTGTTAAATTTTCTTCGAAGTTCGTATATTTATGTCCGCTTGATATTAAATGTTGTGCAAAGTTGGACTTATTATTACTTGGCTTAGGAATATGTTCTAAAAATCTTTTATAAAAACATCTGCCAGATTGACCGATATAGAACGCATCACAATCATCACATTTTATTTTATATACACCACATTGCTTTTTTAATGGTAATTTGTTTTTGTTTTTGAAATAACTTCCTAAATTATTATTTGTTTTAAATGATAAAATATAGTTATTATCTTTAAGAACGGGTCTTAAAATATTTGGCATAATACCTGTGAAATTAGCCGAAAGATATTTATAATTTTTGTTACTTGCTTTTATAGAGTTTGAATTTTTATTTTCTAAACGTTTCCTATGCCTATTTATTATTTTGTCAACTATTGTAGATTTATACCCGTTATTTATTGCTATTTGTTTGATAGTGCTAACCTCATTTAAGTAGTCCTCCTTTTCGAGGGGAACATTTAAAAGTCTGTTGACAAGACTGTTAAACACTGCCACTTTTTGTGTAATGGGATGATATGAATCATAGTGTATTACTGTGTCAGTACTAGTGTGTTTTCTAAAGATTTTGTATTTTAAATTATTCCCGTTGTGTAATACAGTGAGGTCTAAAAAATTGATATTTTTGTTGTTTTCGATCTCCATAGTAAATTTTAATTTGTTATGAATTTTGTTTAGGTAATTTTTAAATAATTCTATTTGTCTGGCATTCCCGTTAAAAATAATAAAGGTATCATCTACATATCTGGAGTAATGGATGATTTTACTGGCGAAATAATTATCTTTTAAAATTTTTGTATTTTCTAAATGGTTTAGATATAGGTCCGCCAGGATGCCAGAAAGTGGAGATCCCATGGCAAGTCCTTCATTCTGTTTATAATATGCATTTTCAAATGAAAAATAGTTTTGATGAAGAATGGTTTTTAGTATCATCATCAGTTGGTTAACTTTCTGTATTTCTAAAGAACCTTTATTCATTAAATTATGCCTGAGTAAAATTAAAGTTTCATCAATAGGCACATTAGTGTATAAATCTACTATGTCGAATGATACTAGTTTGTAGTTTGGTTGAATTGTAACGTGGTTTATATTTTTGATAAAATCCTTATAGACCCGTTCTTAAAGATAATAACTATATTTTATCATTTAAAACAAATAATAATTTAGGAAGTTATTTCAAAAACAAAAACAAATTACCATTAAAAAAGCAATGTGGTGTATATAAAATAAAATGTGACGATTGTGATGCGTTCTATATCGGTCAATCTGGCAGATGTTTTTATAAAAGATTTTTAGAACATATTCCTAAGCCAAGTAATAATAAGTCCAACTTTGCACAACATTTAATATCAAGCGGACATAAATATACGAACTTCGAAGAAAATTTAACAGCATTGCATATTTGTAAAAAGGGTAGACGGATGGATAGTCTGGAGGAATTTGAAATTTATAAAGCTTTAAAAGATAGTAACACCAAAAACAGTTTATTAAATGACCAGGTAAATTTTGCGTCAAATTACCTGTTCGACACTGCAATCAGTTTGTCTTAATCTTTGACCAGTCGCGTGACAATCGCGGTTGCGGGTGAACGCATGCGGGAGCTCCAGCCGTGGTTAGCAAAACTTATTACATGCGATTTATAATTTATTTTATTTATTTTTGACTTGACCAGTATCATGGTCGTGATTTTAATATTTTAGTTTATTAATTATGTATCTGAGGATGGGACTTAGTCCCGAAACGCGTCATCAGTGACGAAACTGTGTATCACTAAAGTGGATATTAAGGTAATTATATATCATATAATAAGTGATACGGTACGCAAAAAAAAAAAAAAAAGTAATTACATACTTGCAATTTGCAATGTGTAGTATTGTTTAATAACTTACCGGAAAACCTATTCTTGGTTTCTTGATTGCTTGCGGTAGCGAAGTGGGCGTTGAGGATGAAGATGTCGATTTCATCTCATTAAACAAAACGGGATGTTTTTGATTTAAATGGGCGACCATGTTAGTGGTATTCCCCGATGTTTTCAACTTTTTACCACACGTTTTGCAAATGGCAACGAGATTATCTACCCCACCAGACTTCTCAAAAAACATCCATACAACACTTTTCCGAGGCATTTTTAATGGATAAAACGTCGAAACTCGAAAGCCGGAATAAAGACGTTAACAGGTTAACACGTAAACAACGGACTAAAGCGTTGCGCGTGACGGTCGACGGACGAGTGACGGTGACGACTCAATGTAACTAGAATATACGGTGACGACTGACGACTGTGTGGTGTGAGTTGTGACCTGTAGGCAGTGCCAATGTAGGTGCGAGGCCGTAGAGTCGTGACCTCACGAAAGGCCTACGGCCACGAATCCGTGTGTTAACACTGTTAACGTGTTATTTTGTTAAGTTGATGTCTGAACCGATATATCGGTAAAATATATATCGATATATGTACGATATATCGTACCCACATATATCGATATAGTCTAAAATATATCGATATATTTAAACATATCGATATATCGTTGCCATCCCTAATAACAGGTATTTCAACTTTTCAGTCACTGTTACATCCGTTCCACAAAAATATCGTTCCAAAATACCAGTTACAGGTATATCGGCCCACCTCTACTCAGAGTAGTTCTTTGTGGTTAGGTCGTTTGCGAACGAGACACCGCTAATTAAATTACTACACGTATAATATTAAAACAAGTGGTACAAGACATGGTATTTGTGTTGTTTACCATGTGGGTTTACCACCATGTGAAATGTGAAGTTTATACGCAATCATAAGTCTGACATCAGTAGGTAACAACGATGAGAAACTTTAAGACGTTGAAGTGACCCAAAAACAGCAACAAATGAAAACAATCTTGAATTATGCAGCCCGCTGTAAGGTTTATCTAGAAATTCGGGGAAGCTCAGTAAAAAAAAAGACGGTTATATAAAATTTCGGTGGATAATTCACACTCACACGACGATGGCTGATACAAGTAAAGCTTTAGCGAATTTGTATTTAAAAAATAAGTCGTTACAGTGCAAAAATCTGCACGATTATTTGAAGACTTTACCTCCTGTGATTTTAGAGAGATTGTACAATCACCCTACAACATGCCTTGCTGTATACAGGTACTATTTAGAAGTATAAATATCGCAGTAAAATACAATGAATATTGTTTTGTTTTGGTAATACGAGTCATTGAAGTTACAATAAAAGTAGACTAACATACTTGTTCTATTTCGTTTATTTTATGAGGTTTGATAAAATTAGGTTATACGGTTTCAGTCTAGCATGGCATAGATGAAACTAAATTACGTATGAATATAATTTATTTTTAACAGAATTAGAATTTGTATTTACGTATAATTTAATAAGGTATATGTAAAGGTAGTATAGTCAATAAACCACTGTAAAATAATCCGTTTCACATGCCATTGTTTTCTTCACACTTGTCAGCATCAGTTTACCTCTGCCACTTTCAGGTTCAGTCATGCTATGTCTAGTTACTTATTTTATAAAATTCTTTCCCAGTTAATACTCTAATAGTTTGATGCTGGGTATCATTTTAAATGTTTAAAGGTTAGATTTGAATTTGGTTTGGCAGTCACCATCGGTAAATCTATTTACTTTTTTAATTGTATATATTAGATAATTTGTTTGTAGCACTACCTATGATCTCACATTGTGCCCAAAACATAGTTTAAAAATTTAATAGCAAAAATTTTCTGATGAAAAACTTATGGTATTGTTTTCTTCTTACTCTTTGCCTGTCAGTTACTGTTATTTTATTTTCTGCTTTCTCTCTTAGTCTGTTTTTTAATTTTGTTTTGTATTATTGAAAAACTATATTTCAAACTGGTTACAATGTTTAAATTCACTGTTTTTTTATATGTAGGCTTAGTTATAACCTCATTTTTACTTCCATATTCCTTAAGGAATGGAAGTATGGTGATGGCAAATATCGGTATGGAGAACCATACATGACTTCCATATTCTAAGATTTATATTTAAAATCATTTTCAGCCAAACAGCCAGGCTGTGTCTTACCTGCCTTTTTATTGCTGTATTAAATGAAAAATATTATATTACATTAAAATGAAAAAATTATAATTTTATTGCCTGGCAACAAAATTATTTTATTTTTAACAATTACCATTGTTTCAAAAAGTTTAAATAAATTTTCAAGTACTTTACTCTTGTTAAAACGTAAAAGGTTGCAGGTAAACTACCCCTTCCCCTTAACCGATCTTCACCAAAATCGAAACTCATTGAGACCTCTACAATTCAGGGACGTATGCAAAAATTTCTTTGATTCTGTTTGAATTTGCGGCTGTTATCGTTTGCCATAGAAAATACGCTTGATAAAAAAACGTTGCAGGTAAACTACCCCTTTCCCTCAACCGATCTTCACCAAAAACAATAGGTCTTGAGAACTCTACAATTTAGGGCTGTATGCAAATAATCTTTTGATTCTGTTTGAATTTGCGGCTGTTATCGTTTGCCATAGGAAATACCCTTGTTAAAACATAAAACGTTACAGGTAAACTACCCCTTTCCCTTAACCGATCTTCACCAAAAACAATAGGTCTTGAGTACTCTACAAATCAGGGCTGTATGCAAAACATTATTTGATTCTGTTTGAATTTGCGGCTGTTATCGTTTGCCATAGAAAATACCCTTGTTAAAAAAACGTTGCAGGTAAACTACCCCTTTCCCTCAACCGAACTTCGCCAAAAACAATAGGTCTTGAGAACTCTACAATTTAGGGCTGTATGCAAAACATTATTTGATTCTGTTTGAATTTGCGGCTGTTATCGTTTGCCATAGAAAATACCCTTGTTAAAAAAACGTTGCAGGTAAACTACCCCTTTCCCTCAACCGAACTTCGCCAAAAACAATAGGTCTTGAGAACTCTACAATTTAGGGCTGTATGCAAAACATTATTTGATTCTGTTTGAATTTGCGGCTGTTATCGTTTGCCATAGAAAATACCCTTGTTAAAACATAAAACGTTACAGGTAAACTACCCCTTTCCCTTAACCGATCTTCACCAAAAACAATAGGTCTTGAGAACTCTACAATTCAGGGCTGTATGCGAAACATTATTTGATTCTGTTTGAATTTGCGGCTGTTATCGTTTGCCATAGGAAATACCCTTGTTAAAACAAAACGTTACAGGTAAACTACCCCTTTCCCTTAACCGATCTTCACCAAAAACAATAGGTCTTGAGTACTCTACAAATCAGGGCTGTATGCAAAACATTATTTGATTCTGTTTGAATTTGCGGCTGTTATCGTTTGCCATAGAAAATACCCTTGTTAAAAAAACGTTGCAGGTAAACTACCCCTTTCCCTCAACCGAACTTCACCAAAAACAATAGGTCTTGAGAACTCTACAATTTAGGGCTGTATGCAAATAATCTTTTGATTCTGTTTGAATTTGCGGCTGTTATCGTTTGCCATAGGAAATACCCTTGTTAAAACATAAAACGTTACAGGTAAACTACCCCTTTCCCTTAACCGATCTTCACCAAAATCAACAGATCTTGAGAACTCTACAATTCAGGGCTGTATGCGAAACATTATTTGATTCTGTTTGAATTTGCGGCTGTTATCGTTTGCCAAACAAACAAAATTACCCTTGCTAAAAAAAAACCGTTGCAGGTAAACTACCCCTTTCCCTCAACCGATCTTCACCAAAAACAATAGGTCGCGAGTACTCTGCAAATCAGGGCTGCATGCAAAAAATTATTTGATTCTGTTTGAATTTGCGGCAGTTATCGTTTGCCATAGAAAAAAAATCTATAGACAGACAGACACATAGACAGATAGACAGACAGACAGACAGACACACACAGAGACACTTTTCGGAAAACGACTTTTTTTCATGTTTTGAGTGTAGTAGAATCAGAATCTGCAATAATCTCGAACACGATTTTTTTTGCCATCACCATACTTCCATTCCTTAAGGAATATGGAAGTAAAAAAAATCGTGTTCGAGATTATTGCAGATTCTGATTCTACTACACTCAAAACATGAAAAAAGTCGTTTTCCGAAAAGTGTCTGTGTGTGTGTCTGTGTGTCTGTCTGTCTATCTGTGTGTCTGTCTGTAGATTTTTTTTCTATGGCAAACGATAACTGCCGCAAATTCAAACAGAATCAAATAATTTTTTGCATACAGCCCTGATTTGTAGAGTACTCAAGACCTATTGTTTTTGGTGAAGATCGGTTGAGGGAAAGGGGTAGTTTACCTGCAACGGTTTTTTTTTATCAAGGGAAATTTTTTTGTTTTGGCAAACGATAACAGCCGCAAATTCAAACAGAATCAAATAATGTTTCGCATACAGCCCTGAATTGTAGAGTTCTCAAGACCTATTGTTTTTGGTGAAGATCGGTTAAGGGAAAGGGGTAGTTTACCTGTAACGTTTTATGTTTTAACAAGGGTATTTCCTATGGCAAACGATAACAGCCGCAAATTCAAACAGAATCAAAAGATTATTTGCATACAGCCCTAAATTGTAGAGTTCTCAAGACCTATTGTTTTTGGTGAAGATCGGTTAAGGGAAAGGGGTAGTTTACCTACAACGTTTTTTTTGACAAGGGTATTTTCTATGGCAAACGATAACAGCCGCAAATTCAAACAGAATCAAATAATTTTCTGCATACAGCCCTGATTTCTAGAGTACTCAAGACCTATTGTTTTTGGTGAAGATCAGTTGAGGGGAAGGGGTAGTTTACCTGCAACGTTTTTTTATCAAGCGTATTTTCTATGGCAAACGATAACAGCCGCAAATTCAAACAGAATCAAATAAGTTTTTGCATACGTCCCTGAATTGTAGAGGTCTCAAGGCCTTTAGATTTTGGTGAAGATCGGTTAAGGGGAAGGGGTAGTTTACCTGCAACCTTTTACGTTTTAACAAGAGTAAAGTACTTGAAAATTTATTTAAACTTTTTGAAACAATGGTAATTGTTGAAAATAAAATAATTTTGTTGCCAGGTAACAAAAATAAAGTCATTTTGATTATAAAATATAAATATTTACAACAAGAAAAGAATTTTCAGTTTTCAAAATTTAAATATATTTTTATAAAACAATGGGTTCTTCATTGAGGTGGGGACCATGTCACTCACTCCATCTCAAGCCTCTCCTATTTTGCAGAAAAAGAGGACCCTGTCAAGGCTGATACTTTGACGACAGTGACAGGGCTTTCCACCAAATTCAGCAGAGTGACAGGTAGGCCCAACTCTGATTGGCTCCTCAGATTTCCCCAGCGTTAGTAGGTTCTATGAAAATATTTTATTTCAAAAATGATTTTAAATATAAATCTTAGACATGTTTTATAAATCTCATGTTTTATGTTTTAACATGGGTAATTTTTTATATGACGAACCATAACTGCCGTAAATTCAAACAGAATCAAATAATTTTTTACATATGTGCCTGAGCTATAGAGAACTCAATGTCTGTTGATTTTGGTGAAGATCAGTTACGGGGAAAGGGCAGTTTACCTGAAACATTTTTTGTTGTAACATGAGTAAAGTACTTAATTTTGATAAAGTATCCTGATAAGCTCTTAATAATCCACTGTAGAAACGTAGATGAAATATCTATAAATGAAGAGGCTAGTTGAACGGGCTGGGGGTAATTTTCTATAAATCAAAATTATAGTTGAAGGGGGAGGGGATAATTTTTTTTTATATGTGTACTACGTTATTGGCAACAAAGAAGTATTTTTTTGTTAAAATTCCTTCCCTGGCTGTTTGGCTGAAAATGATTTTAAATATAAATCTTAGAATATGGAAGTCATGTATGGTTCTCCATACCGATTTTTATTATTTTTAATGCAGAGAAGTTGACAGGACTCTTATATATACATATTTAACAAACTTGAAATATCCCTTCAGCAAGTCTTTGAGCATAATTGTAAAGGAAGTGACTAGGAAGTTTGTTACCATCTGCTGTAACTGCCAACATAGCCTACCAGTAAAGATTGTCAAAGTTACAGAAGCACAATTTGTGCCGGTAGGGAGAAAGGCAGGGGTACACGACAATATTGGTAGGGATACTGAACTTACAAAGCGCGTGTTAACATCACAGAGGCTCGTTGGCCAGCTGTGTGCGCCACGTTGAAAAATTAACTACGCTTTTACTTTATAGTGAAAATAGAATAAAAAAAATTATCTGTTACTGATATTAGGGAAGTGGTTCCATTCCATCCAGCAAGTCGTCCGATCATCTGTACAATGTGGAAAGTCAAATTCATTGTCAGTTGTATTGCTGTTGCCAAGTCATATAATAAATTTCTGTACCACTGTCTGTTAACCTCTCTGTCTGCATATTTTTGTTCACACTTGACACTATGATCGCACTACTTTTTCCAGTCTTCACTTGTTAATTCCAAAAAAACCTGTTCAACCAGTCATGAACTACATTCAATTTTTTTTTTTTTTTTTTTAGCGGGGGAGGAAAAATGCATTATGCACCAATCAGGAGACACCCGACTGGTCTCCCGGTGTGTGGGACTTGCACCCACCAAAAAACCTCCACTTTACAGGCAGGGAACCCCCCCCCCTGGAACAACTATTCGTATGGTTTCAGGGTGGCACGTCGTATTGACATTCAATTGATTAAATACGTTACGAGTTGTGGTATTATTTTTTACCCTTGCCCAAATAAGTTCTATGATTAAGTTCTGGATGATAAGGGGGTAATCTGAGAACACTGTGACCGTATTGTTTCAAAATAGAATCTATGTGGAATTGTTCATAATTTGGTTTGGTAGCCTAAGTTTTATTAAACAGTAGAATTCAGGTTTATACATACTTTCACTACATAGAATATTTCTGTTTCGCACACATTATAACATTTCTGCATTTCTAGAAGTGGAATTCAGCACTTTGTGCAACTTTTTATTGTGGTATGAAAACTGGCCAGGCTGGTAGGTTTGGAATTAGTTTCATTTTCAGCCATTTTTTTTGTATTGTCTGCATTCATTTCTTCGTGATAATCACCAGAACACTGACGTGACTTAAAAACAAAAAGTGTGTTTGGAACACCTCCTGTCTCATTGCCTGCATGTATCATTATCAACCTTTGTCCTTTCGATAACTTTTGTTTGTAACAAATTAGGGATCCATCAGACCAACCCATACTTTTTATGTGGGTAGAATGCGTATATGATTCGTCTGAAAATATAATTCGTTGTCCACTTTTTCTGAATTCTTGAATTTTTTTAAATACATGACATGTTTAAAATGGATGTAATCTTTTTCTAATAAAATTAGTCTTGTTGTTGACTGTTTTCTTCCATCTAAATCCCATGTGTTTTATAACTTTTCTAAGCGATTCATGTGAAAAACCAAGCCCAAGTTACGTATGTTCTGTTTTTAAAACAGATACTAATGTTCTTAAACATGGCAAAGCTGTATGAGTGACATGAAAATTGATGCAAATTATATTACGCAAAGGACTAGTCTGAAAACTATCTAAATTCACTTTTTTATTGACATGATTCCGAGTTTTTTTAGGTGTTGTAAAAGGTTCAGTTGGTCCAGTCTATTTGATTCTGTTACAAGTTTTTGAAGACAATGAACAGATATTCCGCACATATCAGCTACTTTATTTAAGATTTTTGACCGTGTCATTGTGGGATTGTCTTTTGAAACAGAATTATGCACATTTGTAATTATTCACTTGCTTTGACTTTTAAATGGATCTCCTTTTCCTATGTGGCGAGCAGCTCTCGGTTGAGGCATTGTATATTTATAAAATACTAGTGGTCGCCCAGTGGTCGAAATTCGACCGTAATTCATTAAATTTTTAAGTTTGAACGTTATTGAGGTTCTTTTGTCAAAGAGAACCTCTATAATCATTGCATATAATTTTTTTCAATTTTGTTCTATTACGTCAGCTGCGAGCGTGTACAAATACGTCATTAGCGTGTGTTGTTTGCCTTAATTCCCTGCAATACCTATGAAATTTAAATTTTAATGTTAGTAACAGTTGAAAAAAAAAACAATTACAGCTTGTATTCGTATTTATTTTTTGATATAATTCATTGTCAGTTTTAAATTTTTCATGTTATTATTGAATCAAATAAACGCTAATAAAAATGAGACTTGACATTCATAGAAGTATAAGATACATTGTTTTCAATTCCAGTGGATTACATTTCATTTTTGGTAAGGTACAAAATTCGAAAACAGGTGGATGATTATCTGCTACAAAGCTTATATAATTTTTTAATTTTTTTTTCTATGCATTAATTTTTGAGTTATTTGAAAAATATGAAAGATAGGAAAAATGAGGTTTAGCTTGGCTAAGCCATATTTAAAAAGCAATAATGTGTTTTTTGACATTTTCTTGGGTTTTTTTTATTGCCATACTGACCAGGTTTCGCCAAGGCTACACAGTTATTTTGCCTATCTTTTTCGAATTATATAAAATTTAAATAAAAAATTAATACAAAATAAAAAATGAAATAAAAAATACGTGCCTCGTATTTTTTCATATATTTTTCATTAAATCAAAAAAACCGGGCGGTTAAAAAAATAAATGTTGTCCATTGAACTTAAAATAGTTTGAAAGTGAATTTAATGATTCAGAACTTCTGTGTAAACGATGTTTTTTGTAAAAACTCTTTCATCATTTGCTAAATGCCCTTGGCTATTATATTCGGAAATATAAAATCTCAAACCATCGAATGATCGAACTCTACTTGCTGCGACGTACAATTGACCATGTGTAAAAACTGGCTGCCTCAATAAAATTCCAATTTTTTCGAATGTTTGTCCTTGAGACTTATTTATTGTCATCGCAAATGCAGGTATAATTGGAAATTGAGTTCTTTGAAAGTTAAATGGTAAAACGGTACCGGAATATGTTAAATTTATACGTGGAATCAAAATTCTCTTATTGCGTGCGGTTTCAGTTAAAACTTCGCAATCAATAGCATTACGATGCATACACTTGATGCGCATTCTTGTTCCATTGACTAATGCTTCCTTTGTATTTAAGTTTCTGATCAGTAAAACGATGCAAATTAACTTCCAATACTAACTTATGTGGTGGCAAACCACTAATAGTCAAAGAATTCAAAAACTCTACTGGATAGTTATTGATTTCATTGTCATCGTCACAAATTATTTTATTGTAGCTATGATATGTTTTCTGTTCACCTGGTATTCGATTAAGTATATCAGTATTAATAAAAGTACAATCATCATTTTTAGGTGCTAAAATAACTGACTTCAATATGTTATCTGAGAGTATGTTTTCGGAAATATTTCCATACACCTCATTAATAATATTATTTTCATCACCTATTAATTGCTGAGGTATTTCAATAATATTTTCACCAAACTGAGGGAATTGTGGGGCTTCATCATTACCAAATTTTTTCAAGAATTCGACAAATTCTATTTCACTTGGTAAGGGTCTCATATTTTGAGTAAACGTTACTTTATGAAAATAAACAAATTTATGCCAACTCGTGACACAATTTTCAATTAAAGTTGCACGTGATCCATGTGGGACAACTGGTAAGATTTGCCGAAAATCACCGCACAGAAGTATCGTTTTCCCTCCAAATGGTTTATGTTTATCATTTTCATCGCATAGATCCTGCAATAATCTATCTATGATTTTCAACACTTGCAGTGGGCACATAGAAATTTCATCAATAATTATCAATGATGATGAATTTATGTAATGTCCATAGCTACTGTTTGCGGTAATATTCGCTACAGAGTTTTCCAAAATGGGTATAGGCAATTTAAACACATTGTGTAAAGTTCTACCTCCAAGTAATAGAGTTGAAGCTATGCCACTGAACGCTGTTGCAATGCAACTAAGATTAAGCGAATTTAATTTGTGAATGATTGCTGTTTGTGTGAATGTTTTGCCACACCTGCATGAGTGGTTAAACAAAAAACATTAGATCCAGTATCATGATGCAAAACTTCACGAATCACACGATCAATTAGATTACGCTGTTCAATATTTGCAGTTTCATAATGCTCAGAAAACAGAAACTCTTGATCTATTGGATCAATAGCATTTGCTTCGTCTGTTCTCTGCGAATACGTGGGAACTTGTAAACCAAGTTCTTGACATGACAAATTATGAACATTCAAAATATCTTCAATTTCTAATAGAGCTGTATTAAAGGATACTTCTTCGTTGTAATCTCTCAAAAAATCTTCACTAAGATATACTTTAAATTCATTCCATAACGCTAATGCATTGGCTGGCACATTTAATGCACAAATGTAACCAAATAAATTTCGCATTTGTTTTGGTGAATGTAATTCTTTTGCTTCATTTAAACATTCGCGCCATTCATTATCATTTGAAGCAATGCCGCGAGCATGGCACGCTTCAACAAAAGAAGTGTGTATAATTCCATTGTATGTTCTAACATCCTCAAATGATTTTGGACCACAGACATGTAATAAAAGCAATCGTAAATGGAAAAGTTCGATGTCTTTTGGTGATACTACATATATGCGTGTAATGATTTTATCACCTCCACGCCTTCTCTTCTTCCATTTTTTTTCGGGAATCTTCCCACACATAATGCAAAGGAATTTCAATATACTTATATTCATGCGCTGATGGATCTGATCGATTCAATTCAAAAAATGCTAATAATTTTGTTTGTCTTGCATTTTCAATTGCTTGACGTTCTTGCCCTTCTCGAAAGTAAACATTCTGTCTATGCGGTAAATGAATGCCAAGTCTAACGATGACATGTGATTGAAAATGCATTGGTAATTCATAGATGTGCCATACAGCTTTAGTTGATCCGACATAACGGCCACTTAAAAAATTTTTAACTTCATCAATTTGTATTTCTTGACCTGGTTCATTTCTCTCTGACCTAATTCAACAAATGCACTGTCATAGCCTTTATACACGTATTTAACACTTTTAACTGTAGTGCATACTTCAACATTTATATGGCAATTAAATTTGGAAAGTAAATACGGATTGTATGGTACAACATAACGATTGTCGAGGCAACTACCGCGAACTTCAGCATTAATACCATTATCACGCCTTCTGTATAATGGATATCCATTTAATGATTCACATGTAAATTCATTAAATCGTTTTGGATAATCTTTTGTGCATTTTCCATCTCTCATACATACAGAATTTGGATTAAGTACACCGCATGGACCATGTATCATGTGTTTTACAACATATTCATGTAATGTAGGATGTGTTTGAATGTTAGGAATCTCCGCAGATACAACTTTATCAATATCGGTAGCGTTAACAATTTTATCTTGCTCATTTAAAGAGAGTAAAATGTGAGCATGAGGCAATCCTCTCTTTTGAAACTCAATTGTATAAATGAGTGCTTCAACTTTACCGAAGATTTTTTTTAGTGTAAGGCCCTCAATTAATGCTTTCAGTTTGGACTTGAATACACGCACAACAATATCAGGTTGAAAATTAGCTGACTCACCTACACCAATATAGCTAATTATTTCAGGCCACCTTGGATTGCAAGTCGTTGTAATAAACAAAGAAGGCTTTCCGAAATGTTGTACAATTGACATTGCATCTAAATAATTCTGATACATATTTCTTGGAGATCCATTAAATGAAGATGGTAAAATTACTCTACGGCCAACATTATTGGCATTGGGGTGCAATTCTAAATAATCTGTTAAATTGTTGTAAACTTCAGACCTAAGACTTGTTTGATTTTGTCGAATGAAATGTAACCTTGTGCCCTCTATTCTCACATACTATCACGGAAAATTGCATTCTCAACAATTTTACGGGGACAAAGTCATATGGTACACAGGGAGAAATATAAATTTATAGAAAGTGGTGGTTTTCTTTAGAAGTAAGAAAACATTAAAATATGTAGTAAAGAGCGATAGGTATTCAAAAGACGACCTTGCGTTGACGCCAGTAAGTCGGCTAAAAATTTACAAATTGTCACGGACGGGTCGGACCGTCATAAAACTGTATTGTTTGCTAGGGTGTAAGAAACATTTACTAAGGTTGTAAAAGTTAAGTGCATCAAACAAAAGGAGCTATATTTTAGAAAGAGGCGTATGTGTGAAATGGAAGGTGACGCGAAGTTTCATACCACGTGTTCACGCGCATTTTGTGGACGAATAACGGATAGCGTCATTTTTTACGCGGGCTGTTCCGTTAAACAGATTGGGTAGTTTTGAATTTAGCGGTAAGTCAGACCAATAGGCGTGTAGTTTGTCGATATTGAGTGAGGGTAGTTTGTAGCGAAGTATAAAAATACGGAGTGTAAGAAGTTAAGTCAGTCAACGGAGAGATTACAGATATTAGACTCGTAATACAGTATTTAGTTTAGTTTACGGGAAAATTACAACACTAAGAATCATATTAGTTGTAATAATAATTTCTCAGTAATTTTATTAAATATATTTCAATCTCCACGTAAGTCAATCACGGTAACGCGATAGTAATCTGTGCGGAAGTTAGCATCGTAAACACTTAATAAATGTTTATAAGAAGATCAACGTAAAACCGAGTAACATATCTAAGTTTAATTAATACAACAACCGTTTAAAAGGTCGAGTTACATAGCGATTTAAATGTGTGAAACGTCATGGTGCGGGACGGTCGATCAATAAGCAGTTATTAATCTGGTGTTAGACGCACTTAGCTTTGTCAATGAAATACTGTGTTTTTCTACAAGTGTATTAGTATACAGCACCTGTGTAATTATCACTAAGCAAGTTGAGTGAATAGTGTAATACTTGTGAAACCAGTGTAATTAGTGCGACCTGACAAGGATAATTATTCAACGGATAACTTCTGATCACCAGCCTGGAAACCACATCGCAGAGGACATCGCATCGCAGAGTAATTCAACAGACACGTAATTAACAACAATGAACAATCATTTTATATTGCTTATTAATATCAAATATATGTCAATCTTGTTTTGGTGACTCAATCAGTCTAAGCATCCATTGCTAAGAAATAAACACTAATAAATTTGATAGTAAATGAATAAAGTACTGAATGATAAATTTGTAATATTTTAATACAACTGGTATTAAAAAATTTAATTAATAACAAATAAATTGTGTTTATTTATTACTGGCGCCCTGGGATAATTCTAAAGAGTCGGTACACGAAAGTAAGTGTGATATCTTATTGTTAAAATTTGATATGTGATAAATATTAATTTTGTCATTGTCATTGAATAATTTAATTTGATAAACTCTTACTTTATACATGCTCGTAGGCCAAGTAGTATGCAAAGTAGTAACACAATAGTAGTGATATATGTCCTATATTTAAAAGTGTATTACAATACATATCGACTATCCACTGCAGAAATAATTTTTGTGAATGGTGCAACATGCTAAAATCTTCTCTAATTGCAAGTCGATAGGCTGCATACTGAAGCATGGTTAATTTATTTCTGGGCGCTCTTGAATTAGATGTAGTTGGTACATTATAAGAAATATTGATATGCCACCCAGTATCACCATTTGGAAAAAGTAATGGATACGCTAAAGGGTCCAATGATGAATCCAAAACAGATATTTTTAATGGTACCATTAACTTTTGAAAACGAAACCATATTTCGTTCAAAGGGTGGCTCACCATCAACTGTACTAAATATTACTGCTACATCAGTTTGAACTGCATCATTATAACGGCGTAGATTTAAATCACGATTTACTTTAATGAGCATACAAATTTGTTTATTTTGATTTTCAACTCTCTGACAATGATCTTTCATTGCAATGAATGACCGAACGAAAGGATTAATGCTTTCCAATTCAAGAGAGATTTCGCGCATTATGTTGTTATTGCATGTTTGATTATAGTGTTCATGTAATCTATAATTGACAGCAGTGTCAACATCATAAAAATATAATTGCGCATAACATGGTGAGCGACCATATCCAGCAGTCATTGGACCTGATCTGTGATAAAAAACATCATGTATTTTAAAATTATACACTCCACGCGTAACTGTATCCGAAATTTTAGCTTCTGAGCTAACCATAGCAAATGATGAATTGTATTTACGAATGTTTTCAAAATAATTTTTTGACTTTTTTTTATTGAAGGTTCATTTGAAGTAAGTCCATCATACAATGATTTAAGGTATTCATTTTGACTTAAGGCCGGTAATATTGCTTTATAACCCTTATGACAACGTGAAGTGAATGTAGTCCTTTCACCTAAAGTGACCTCAGATTCGAAATGTTTTGCATTGCAAAACCTGCATTGTAAATGCATTAATCCACAATCAAAAGTATTAAAATTTCTTGGAATGACATTCAGTACGCATTTAAATGTATCCCTCAAAATAATTTCATCATTTTGTATACTATTTACACTATTTAAATTTGCATTTGGTCTATTATCATTTTGACTTTCACGCGAATATATATTCCTTCTTCTTTGTCTCTCACTCCGACCCGTCAATGTTATACTATTTACACTATTTAAATTTGCATTTGGTCTATTATCATTTTGACTTTCACACGAATATATATTCCTTCTTCTTTGTCTCTCACTCCGACCCGTCAATGTTCTATATCGAGGCATAATGGAAGTAGGTGCGAATATCTGAATGTAAAAAAGAACATGTAATGAAATTACTGAAACTAAGATTAGACAGGGTTTAATTTAAAAATAATAAAATGTACTCACTTTTTTGAAACCACCAATAATAATTAGGCGAGAGTAAGTCAATTCAAATTGCTGCTATAAAATTTTCCTTTTGCAACAGGTGTATATTAAGCAAGCTGTATTTCACTTTCAACTGCACATTAATATATAAAACACAGATATCTAATATACAAAATATAAAATAAACGCTTTTTTGCCTTGACATACACTCCACAGACTATTGAAAAAGGAACATTTGAAATCACACAAAATTCACAGATCATTCAGTCAATCTGTCAGTATTAAGCAAGCTGTATTTCACTTTCAACTGCACGTTAATATTGTAATGGTACATATATTCACCTAACAAAAATGAAGAAAACATGACAACATAAATTGTTTAATCATTAACACTAAAATAAACAAGGGATGAATCAGAGATTAAAGGAATGGGTAACTCAAAATAATAACACGATCAGACATATCCAGGTAGTCAGAACAATAACCTCTAATAATAAAGAAGTAACAAACAAACAAACCAAATGTTAAATACAGTAATACATGGCGATTTAACCTGAGTAGCCCAATAGATGGTAAGTGAGAGAGTAGAACCAGCCACATAAACCAAGAATAATATAAATAATGACAACTGTAAGTGAACTAGAACTAGCCACCACACTACCATAAGAGTGTAGTAATAATAAGAATAATAATGAACAAAGAATTAGCATAGAAGTGTGAAAGTATAATCCGCCACAACACCAAGGAAGTGACATGTAAACGATGGCAAAATAAAGTGAGCCCAGAAAGAATACAAAACTAATGTTAAACCAATGAAAAAGACTAACTAATGAAAATTGTATATGATAGTAATAAATGTAAAGACAGACAAGTTAAAAATATTAATTGTTAAGGACTTGAGATATAGAAGGGTACACTAACCCAAACAAATAGAGTAAACTAGGACAAATCACATTAGCACGACACAAACATATCATGTATAGTCAAACCACACAGAGTGAGAGATTATAAATTGTAAGGAGGATGAACATTTTAAAATAAATGTAAGAAAGAGAGTTTTGAATAAGCAATACACTAATCTTTACCCACCAGTAACCCTAAAACAAGATTGAGTGCAAAGTGTTAGTGTTAATACGCCGAAGTGGGAATAAACCCCATTAAAAAGTGATAAACATGGATAAAACCGTAATCAAAGTTTATAAGTGCATAAACTAGGTTATAAGTTATAAATGAGTGAGATCTGATAATGGTCAAACGCAGGAAGGACTGTGATAGTTGAGAGGCCAATGTGAGTGGACACCCAAAATGTAACTAAATAAACTAATAGTGTTAAAATTAAGTTAGCTTTAGTGATAACTGATTATCATGGTTTTAAATGTGTGGCAATTAATGTAACAAGTGACTATTAAGATTATTAGGAAAGTAAGAAAGATAGACTATCAGTGTGTCAATTCACCATATAGAAAATGTCAGTAATATTAAGGGATAAAAACAATGAATAATCATGATAAGAATAATAAGACATAGTGAAATGGTATTAGGTACCATTAGTTAATAAAACAGTGTCAGATAAGCTTAGTAATAAGGATTTTCTATAATAATCAAAATAATTAATTAAGGTTTATATGTTTGTTTTCTTTTAATGATACTATAAAATAATTATTACCCACTGAAGAGTATGAGTGGATAATAAAAGGTAAATAATTATGTTTTAATGAGTAAGATTTATGTTTCAAGAGAATTATGTTTTAATGAATAAAAATTATATCTATGGGAATTGTTAAAACCATAAGATGCTATGTTATATGATGCAATAAACAAGAAACAAAATAAATACAGTCAGATACAATGACACTAAAAGGCAGTTATGACAGTATACAAATTAACATATGAAACCAATAAAATCACACACAATTACTAGAACAGACATAAACATTGAGCAAATAAACAGAATCATGTATTAAAACAATCAGGACCCATACAAGGGAAGAATAAAATGTAAACTCAGTAATTAAAGAAAAAATAGTCAATTGCTATCTAAGCCTAGGCAGATTCCCAACAGTCAAACTTCAAAAGACTTCAAATTTTAGAATTAAACACTGAAATTAGTAAGACTAAGCTACATAAACTATGAAATACAATCAGACTATCATGTTAAGGCAGGAATATTATGATAATAATGTAAATTAAGAAAACAGTATAATTAAATAAAATCCACAAAACTGTCAAAATGTTGATACCTAAGTAAATACTGTAGTATTGGATGTCAAATTAATCCTTGAGCCAAAATATGAACAGTGGTAATAATATTTACTACTAAAAAGGGAGTACTGAAGATTAATTACATTTAGAAGATCTGTGACCATTTTAAATAAAAATTCAAATATCTTAACAATTATCTCAAGCCAATTTCAGCCAATCAAAAATTGTGAGTTACCATGACAACAACCGTGTATTGACTAATTTTCAGTTAGGAACAAGAATAACTGTAGTGACGCTAAACTGGAGAGAAGCCACGCCGTGAAGGGCACAAATTTTTAACTCTAAAACAGTATAAGTGCCCATAAGTCGATGAAGAAGGACCAGAATAACTGACGAGAGGACATTCCAACCAAGCTATACCAAGGACCAGCGCCGAATTAATCTAGATGACCAAAAAATATATGGAATCCGACCAGAAGAAGACGCCAACCATTCCCGAAGCCCAAGACTGAAGAAGGAAGAACCGACGTCAACCCATTACACCACTTGGACGACTGACAATACATCTTTTATCTACTAACGTTGAGTATTGCTGAATTTATTGATTTATAAAAAAAAAGACAAATTCTCTTTCACAAAATTATAACTAAATGATAAAACTCTCACTATCACTGAAGGTATTTTCAAGGATTGATAAAATAAAAAAGTAACTTTGTAAACACTGAATGACCAAATGATAACCTATGTATACACCAACGACACTGTCACAATTCAACACCACAATATTTAATTTATAGTAAACCTTGTTTAATTGCTATCTTGTTAGATAAACCTCTGTTTCGTACTTAAAAGAACCCTATAGGCAGATTTATTTTGTAAAATAATAACCACACTGTCTTGCAGCTAATACAGTATAAACATTGTACTGCCAACCCAGTGATCCGCTGATTGAGCGAATATTGCTGAGGCTAAAATCATTGTATAAATTATTAATTTTATGAAGCGTTAACAAAAAATAACCAGTCAAAAGCCTAATAAAAGAGTGTGTACCGATAACAACTGTCCATTATTTACTTGTAAAGAATATTATGCATGTTTTGTTTACTAGCAGTGGGTCAACATAACCAACGTTGTCTCAAGTTGGCAACACGTTTCCCCCACTCAGATGAGAATCAGTAACAAGCCAGACGGCGAGCGATTCGAATTTACAATAGTGCAATATCAAACTATACAAATAAAAACTTTTAATTGTTTTCACGAAAAACAATTTGGCGCCTATCCGGAATTACGAAAGAGTGAGAAGAGACAGGTAAGGCACACAGGCTACCAGACGCTTCCGAACGACACCATTTACTTCGCAAAACACATTACAAAAACTTCCAATTCCAAAAATAAACTAGATAAGACACATACACATAAACAAAGGGAAGGGGTGGTTACAATATATAAAACACAGATATCTAATATACAAAATATAAAATAAACGCGCTTTTTTGCCTTGACATACACTCCACAGACTATTGTTGCCTGGCAACAAAATTATTTTATTTTTAACAATTACCATTGTTTGAAAAAGTTTAAATGAATTTTCAAGTGCAAATGAATGTTTTATTTAATTTAATTTAATGTATTTGTAACACATATTATATATAAATTTTAGCTTTCTGCACTCCTTCTTCATATAAACTTTAACTATGCCAAATCTCACACTCCTCCGTGCGTGCAATATGCTTAAAAAGGGGTACAAAGTTTTCTCTTCACGTATTAATATATAGACTAGTGGTCGCCCAGTGGTCGAATTCGACCGTAATTCATTAAATTTTTAAGTTTGAACGTTATTGAGGTTCTTGTGTCAAAGAGTATACCTCTATAATCATTGCATATAATTTTTTTGAATTTTGTTCTATTACGTCAGCTGCGAGCGTGTACAAATACGTCATTAGCGTGTGTTGTTTGCCTTAATTGCCTACAATACCTGTGAAATTTAAAATTTAATGTTAGTAACAGTTGAAATAAAAAACACAATTACAGCTTGTATTCGTATTTATTTTTTGATATAATTCATTGTCAGTTTTAATTTTTTCATGTTATTATTGAATCAAATAAACGCTAATAAAAATGAGACTTGACATTCATAGAAGTATAAGATACATTGTTTTCAATTCCAGTGGATTACATTTCATTTTTGGTAAGGTACAAAATTTGAAAACAGTTTGAAGATTATCTGCTACAAAGCTTATATAATTTTTTAATTTTTTTTCTATGCATTAATTTTCGAGTTATTTGAAAAATATGAAAGATAGGAAAAATGAGGTTTAGCTTGGCTAAGCCATATTTAAAAAGCAATAATGCGTTTTTTGACATTTCCTTGGGTTTTTTTTAATTGCCATACTGACCAGGTTTTGCCAAGGCTACAAAGTTATTTTGCCTATCTTTTTCGAATTATATAAAATTTAAATAAAAAATTAATACAAAATAAAAAATGAAATAAAAATACGTGCCTCGTATTTTTTCATATATTTTTCATTAAATCAAAAAAACCGGGCAGTTAAAAAAATAAATGTTGTCCATTGAACTTAAAATAGTTTGAAAGTGAATTTAATGATTCAGAACTTCTGTGTAAACGATGTTTTTTGTAAAAACTCTTTCATCATTTGCTAAATGCCCTTGGCCATTATATTCGGAAATATAAAATCTCAAACCATCGAATGATCGAACTCTACTTGCTGCGACGTACAATTGACATGTGTAAAAACTGGCTGCCTCAATAAAATTCCAATTTTTTCGAATGTTTGTCCTTGAGACTTATTTATTGTCATCGCAAATGCAGGTATAATTGGAAATTGAGTTCTTTGAAAGTTAAATGGTAAAACAGTACCGGAATATGTTAAATTTATACGTGGAATCAAAATTCTCTTATTGTGTGCGGTTCCAGTTAAAACTTCGCAATCAGTAGCATTACGATGCATACACTTGATGCGCATTCTTGTTCCATTGACTAATGCTTCCTTTGTATTTAAGTTTCTGATCAGTAAAACGATGCAATTAACTTTCAATACTAACTTATGTGGTGGCAAACCACTAATAGTCAAAGAATTCAAAAACTCTACTGGATAGTTATTGATTTCATTGTCATCATCACAAATTATTTTATCGTAGCTATGATATGTTTTCTGTTCACCTGGTATTTGATTAAGTATATCAGTATTAATAAAAGTACAATCATCATTTTTAGGTGCTAAAATAACTGACTTCAATATGTTATCTGAGAGTATGTTTTCGGAAATATTTCCATACACCTCATTAATAATATTATTTTCATCTCCTATTAATTGCTGAGGTATTTCAATAATATTTTCATTATCATTTGAAGCAATGCCGCGAGCATGGCACGCTTCAACAAAAGAAGTGTGTATAATTCCATTGTATGTTCTAACATCCTCAAATGATTTTGGACCACAGACATGTAATAAAAGCAATCGTAAATGGAAAAGTTCGATGTCTTTTGGTGATACTACATATATGCGTGTAATGATTTTATCACCTCCACGCCTTCTCTTCTTCCATTTTTTTTCGGGAATCTTCCCACACATAATGCAAAGGAATTTCAATATACTTATATTCATGCGCTGATGGATCTGATCGATTCAATTCAAAAAATGCTAATAATTTTGTTTGTCTTGCATTTTCAATTGCATGACGTTCTTCCCCTTCTCGAAAGTAAACATTCTGTCTACGCGGTAAATGAATGTCAAGTCTAGCGATGACATGTGATTGAAAATGCATTGGTAATTCATAGATGCGCCATACAGCTTCAGTTGATCCGAAATAACGGCCATTTAAAAAATTTTTAACTTCATCAATTTGTATTTCTTGACCTGGTTCATTTCTCTCTGAACCTAATTCAACAAATGCACTGTCATAGCCTTTATACATGTATTTAACGCTTTTAACTGTAGTGCATACTTCAACATTTATATGGCAATTAAATTTGGCAAGTAAATACGGATTGTATGGTACAACATAACGATTGTCGAGGCAACTACCGCGAACTTCAGCATTAATACCATTATCACGCCTTCTGTATAATGGATATCCATTTAATGATTCACATGTAAATTCATTAAATCGTTTTGGATAATCTTTTGTGCATTTTCCATCTCTCATACATACAGAATTTGGATTAAGTACACCGTATGGACCATGCATCATGTGTTTTACAACATATTCATGTAATGTAGGATGTGTTTGAATGTTAGGAATCTCCGCAGATACAACTTTATCAATATCGGTAGCGTTAACAATTTTATCTTGCTCATTTAAAGAGAGTAAAATGTGAGCATGAGGCAATCCTCTCTTTTGAAACTCAATTGTATAAATGAGTGCTTCAACTTTACCGAAGATTTTTTTTAGTGTAAGGCCCTCAATTAATGCTTTCAGTTTGGACTTGAATACATGCACAACAATATCAGGTCGAAAATTAGATGACTCACCTACACCAATATTGCTAACTATTTCAGGCCAACTTGGATTGCAAGTCATTGTAATAAACAAAGAAGGCTTTCCAATATGTTGTACAATTGACATTGCATCTAAATAATTCTGATACATATTTCTTGGAGATCCATTGAATGAAGATAGTAAAATTACTCTACGGCCAACATTATTGGCATTTGGGTTCAATTCTAAATAATCTGTTAAATTGTTGTAAACTTCAGACCTAAGACTTGTTTGATTTTGTCGAATGAAATGTAACCTTGTGCCCTCTATTCTCACATACATATCAACTATCCACTGCAGAAATAATTTTTGTGAATGGTGCAACATGCTAAAATCTTCTCTAATTGAAAGTTGATAGGCTGCATACTGAAGCATGGTTAATTTATTTCTGGGCGCTCTTGAATTAGATGTAGTTGGTACATTATAAGAAATATTGATATGCCACCCAGTATCACCATTTGGAAAAAGTAATGGATACGCTAAAGGGTCCAATGATGAATCCAAAACAGATATTTTTAATGGTACCATTAACTTTTGAAAACGAAACCATATTTCGTTCAAAGGGTGGCTCACCATCAACTGTACTAAATATTACTGCTACATCAGTTTGAACTGCATCATTATAACGGCGTAGATCTAAATCACGATTTACTTTAATGAGCATACAAATTTCTTTATTTTGATTTTCAACTCTCTGACAATGATCTTTCATTGCAATGAATGACCGAACGAAAGGACTAATGCGTTCCAATTCAAGAGAGATTCGCGCATTATATTGTTATTGCATGTTTGATTATAGTGTTCACGTAATCTATAATTGACAGCAGTGTCAACATTATAAAAATATAATTGCGCATAACATGGTGAGCAACCATATCCATCAGTCATTGGACCTGATCTGTGATAAAAAACATCATGTATTTTAAAATGATACACTCCACGCGTAACTGTATCCGAAATTTTAGCTTCTGAGCTAACCATAGCAAATGATGAATTGTATTTACGAATGTTTTCAAAATAATTTTTTGACTTTCTTTTTATTGAAGGTTCATTTGAAGTAAGTCCATCATACAATGATTTAAAGTATTCATTTTGACTTAAGGCCGGTAATATTGCTTTACCCTTATGACAACATGAAGTGAATGCAGTCCTTTCACCTAAAGTGACCTCAGATTCGAAATGTTTTGCATTGCAAAACCTGCATTGTAAATGCATTAATCCACAATCAAAAGTATTAAAATTTCTTGGAATGACATTCAGTGCACATTTAAATGTATCCCTCAAAATAATTTCATCATTTTGTATACTATTTACACTATTTAAATTTGCATTTGGTCTATTATCATTTTGACTTTCACGCGAATATATATTCCTTCTTCTTTGTCTCTCACTACGACCCGTCAATGTTATACTATTTACACTATTAAATTTGCATTTGGTCTATTATCATTTTGACTTTCACGCGAATATATATTCCTTCTTCTTTGTCTCTCACTCCGACCCGTCAATGTTCTATGTCGAGGCATAATGGAAGTAGGTGCGAATATCTGAATGTAAAAAAAAACATGTAATGAAATTACTGAAACTAAGATTAGACAGGGTTTAATTTAAAAATAATAAAATGTACTCACTTTTTTGAAACCACCAATAATAATTAGGCAAGAGTAAGTCAATTCAAATTGCTGCTATAAAATTTTCCTTTTGCAACAGGTGTATATTAAGCAAGCTGTATTTCACTTTCAACTGCACATTAATATACAAAACACAGATATCTAATATACAAAATATAAAATAAACTCTTTTTTGCCTTGACATACACTCCACAGACTATTAAAAAAGGAACATTTGAAATCACACAAAATTCACAGCTCATTCAGTCAATCTGTCAGTATTAAGCGAGCTGTATTTCACTTTCAACTGCACATTAATATATAAAACACAGATATCTAATATTCAAAATATAAAATAAATGCTTTTTCGCCTTGACATACACTCCACAGACTATTGTTGCCTGGCAACAAAATTATTTTATTTTTAACAATTACCATTGTTTGAAAAAGTTTAAATGAATTTTCAAGTGCAAATGAATGTTTTATTTTATTTATTTTAATGTATTTGTAACACATATTATATATAAATTTTAGCTTTCTACACTCCTCCATATAAACTTTAACTATGCCAAATCTCACACTCCTCCGTGCGTGCAATATGCTTAAAAAGGGGTACAAAGTTTTCTCTTCACATATTAATATATAGATAACAACAGTAAGCGATAAGCAACTGCTGACAGATTACTAAGGATGCTGTTACCCACTCCACTGCAATATTTCTCCCACTATTCCACTCTTGTATTTCACTACGCATACGCTTCTCTAACTTTGACATATTGTACATTAATTATTCGGTCCCATGGGTTCACAAGTACACTCAAATTCCCTTTAGTGTTCATGGTTAAGCTTCTATGTATATCAAAATGAAAATTTGAAATATGATCTGCACTTCCTTCCTGGAAAGAATGTAGCTCCATAGCCCAGTGTGGGCCTCAGCTTCCCTCAGGATTTTCCTCCAGACTTCCCTATCCACAGGCAGTGCCCACCAATTTTTTACTGTAAGCACTTTCACATCCTCAAGGATTCCATCAATCCTTCGTATAGCCTCCACCATTTGCTGACTTTAAATTTGTGCCCACCTTCATTTGCAGCTTTTCTTAAGTCATGCTGTTGCTATTGTTTTTGGTTTTCTATATCCATACTAACACATCCTTATCCACTGAAAACTTTTCTGACTATGGCCTACAGAAAAATGTAGTATTTTCTTTCAGCAATCTTTTTTTATTTCATCAGTAGGCCTACTAGTTGAACTCACTGTACATCTTGTACATTCTGCGTCTACAGATCTATAAAAGAACTGTATGCTCAAAAAGTACAAATCATGCATGATAACGGACTGTAAATTTTACAGAATTACCGGTGAAGTTTATGATAGTGCACAGATTTGCTGATGTCATTGTCCATTCTTTTACTAATGAACTTTACTCCATATTGACAAGACTAGGTTGATGTGTGTTGTCATTGACCTAGAAACGTGTGGATGGATAGTTGTTGATACTGCTGAGCTCTCTGTCAGCTGGTATATGATACATAGCTTTTTTGTTAATGCAGAAACAGTATAATATAAGTATAGTACAGTGTTAGAAATTACCAATATGCAAGCCTATTGCTTTTATAAGTTTACAGAAAATTAGGGGATGTCTTGTAAGCGAGTGAATACAGTATTAGTACTACAGTACCAGTACCAATTTTTCATGTTTAGTATGTTTTGTAGATTGAACAGTTCATAATAGCTCCTGTTTATATGATAACATTATTTTTAAAAACTTTCAGGCTTGGATAATAACAAACTTCATCCCAATTAGTTTGAGAGAAGCATACTAATTCTTTTATGGCTGAAATATGCTATGTACTAGGTTTTTGTGGCTATGTGTTGCCAAGGTCTTTATGATTATGTGTTGCCAAGTATCTATAATGTGTTCTGCAATCTGAACCATCATCCTTTGAGACTTTTATCATTATCCTCTGCAAAGTTTTCAAAGAAATAAGATGCCTTTCCTAAAATTAACCTCTGATGGGCTGATATAGGCATTCACACATGGGTGGTGCCACAGGGGGCCAGGGCATTCTTGTTGAAAATGTTGGTGATTTAAGTAGCGAAATAAACAGAGTTTTGCTGCTTGAACTTGTGTGGCCTGTAGAGACTCGTTATAGAATTACCAACACTATGTTGCCCTAGTGCAGCGATCTTTTAAAACGTGGGTTTGATGTGCATGCGGTTTATGTAATAATGAATAGAGATAGTGGTAGTTTTGTTAGAAGGTATGCAATTGTTGATAGTTTGCCTGAATGTGACATCAGGCAATTGTAAATTTCAAACAACTTTTGAAGCATAGCCTACACTTGTTTTTAAGCAAGAAGCCTTGAGGAGAACACATAGTAGTTAGTTTTGAATCTGGTAGGCCAAAATAAACATGATGAGATGACACTGCTTTATGCATCTGAAAGACTGTGAACGTCATTATGGTCTCAAAATCCAAAAAGGGAAAGTACAATGACATTGTACTTTTTGCCAGCACTTCCGGAAAGGTTTTGTCCAATATCACTCTTGCCAGCAATTTGAAGGTATTCATGTAACTCCTGTTGTCCCATATCTGGCTCCTAGTGGACTCTCTGCGAGGAGCAAATTGTGTTTCGATAGGGACACTCGACTACTCGTCAGCCAATGAGAGTCATTTCCCAGCTAACAGATGCCACCAAAAGGCATCAGTCCACAGGCCCTGTCTTGTTCCAGATATGCAAAGCCATCAACAAAGTTGGTGCCTTTTTCAAACTAACCCACACACCAGTACTTCCGTCCACTGAGTAATCTCATATGGTTATACCAGTACTTGAGCAATGTAAATCCACAGGGTGACCGTCGACAGGGCATGCTCTTGGATTCGCCACAGGCATTCCTCTAGGTCCTGTCCTAAGCCTGTTCTGTATCTCTGTATCTTGTATATACAAACATCCTGACAGTGTATCCCAAAGTCACGTTATCCCTCTTCACTGATGACACAACATTCCATTATAGCCCCTGCCTCCGCAGGAGTTAAACATATAGTTGCAATGTCAGCTGGACATTCCACACTGTTTTACGTATAAGTTCAACTCGCGTAAGTTCAATTCATATTCTTCACCTGAATGAATCAACAGTTATAATGTCTGAGGTGGGTGTAAATGGAATTACTTTACACAGTACCGTACTTCATTAGTAGATATCCATAGGACATCTGGCATTCTTGGATACGAAAATGGTGGTGATGGACCAGCTGGATGGAGAAATGTCACTTTTATTTCATCATTTTTGTTTGTTGTCAACACATAGCCTAACCACCAATTGTTATCATAGGCAACAGTGATGTAACCATTGAGTTCTTTCAAGAGTAGTTTATCAGAAGATTTTCTAACCATTTCCAAAGAAAAATGTTGCTTCATAACAGGTTTTGATTAGTACTTATGAAGTACTCAAGGCTATTGGTATAAAGTCATGCAGTTTCTGTGTGACTAATTGTTGTAACAGAATCATTCAAGTGCTTTTTATAAAAAGGTTTCAGATTCTACTTATTATTTTTGTGTTGAGAAGGCAGATTTTACAGTTGTGATATTAACCACTTCCCACTCAAATAATTATTGAGGGGTAATTATTTGATTTTCATAGGCCCGTTTAAGCTTGCTATAGCTCCTAATCTTTTCACTGAGCCACCTACACCATCGCATGGTCCTTTCCCATGCGAAAAATGCTGAAATCCCATCCCAGTTGCTGAAAAATGCCACTCTGCTTCAATGTTAAAAATTTTTTTAATGAAAACATAAATTATTAAAACTTGTCTTGTTTTGTATTGGGCTTCCATTACATTCCATTGGGCTTGTTTTTGTCTTTATTACTTCAATCAGAGAAGTAATAAATCATATTTACAACTTCAAATTTTGCTCTCAAAAATTCAAGAAGCTTTTTCTGGAAGCAGTAAACAGCTACAGTGTCATGTTCAAGACAAGACAATATGATATTTCAACATAGCTAATATGTTCTGTTTTTCCTTCTCTTTTATAGTCAACCACAAAGGGGTGGACAGTAGCGTGATCACTTGACCAATGGTAGCCCTGGGATTCGTCTTGAATAACAAAGGTGTAATTCTCAGAAAAATCACACATAACTAAAAATTCTCCATTTTTCACGTTTTCTTCTTGACCGCTGCCCATATCAGTGTTTAGATATGAACGAGCTTTGTTGTTTTTGTGTAAAGTTATGATGAACTAATTTTGTAAGTTTTGCATAAAACAAATCAGTAAACTCTCCTGAAGATTTGTAGCATTTCCAAGTTGCAGTAATCTATAATATAACGCGGTAGGTAGTGTGTGAGTCATCGGTATAGGAGACCAGAATTCATTACCATAGTAACAAGTAAATAAACAAATGATATTTACTGGCATCGAATGTATACCTTTATCCGTTCCTATAGTTTTTAATGTTTTTACTATGCGATTGTATTGATATGTTTTGTAATTTTGTATACAGATACGTCTATAAATTTTGTAATTGTCCTATATTTCTGTATATGTTTTAATTGTAAAATTTATGTTTATATGTATTTCTGATGATCCAATGAGTAAGTAATGAAATATCTATAACGCGGTAGGTAGTGTGTCAGTCATCGGTATAGGGAGTTGCAGGGAGTGGGAGTGAGGGGGAAGAGTGATGGAGAGGGAGTGAGGAGGTGGTGGAGTGTGCTGGAGGGGGGCGACACCAGTATGCCCCGTGGAGTCAGGGCGAGAGGCGACCTCACGTGGCGAGGCAGATCTCTCATTTCACTTTCTGTGTGTAGGTGGCGCACAGCGAATCTCAGCCTCTGGTTCAAATTGGAAGCCTTGAGCCATAAGATGCTGCCATTGGGCACAGAATAAAGCCTTTGAGCATAAAGACAGTGGTATTGAGCATACAAATGATCAAATATGCCTCCTAAACGCCAGCAACCACCAACTGCTAAAGAAATTGCAGTAAAAAAAGCACGTAATGCTGAAGCTCAAAGACGCCATAGAGCGGCCGTGTCAGAAGAGCAGCTTCAAGCAGAATGTGAAGCTAATGCTGTAAGTCAACGGCAACGCAGAGAAAACATGCCACAAAATCAACTTCAACAAGAGCGCGAGGCAAATGCTGAAAGACAAAGGGTAACATGCCAACATCAAAGAGGATGTCTGAGTAGATATGTCCTATCCCACAACACCGCTTTGCTTCCCGAAAACTTCAATGAAGACGAAATTGAAGTAAGTTATTTTGGCCCAATGGACGCTAAATGTCCATTTTGCAATGCCAGGCATTTCAAAAATGAATTAATGTCAAATTGCTGCCATAAAGGGACCATTGCATTAGAAGAAATACGAATGCATCCCTTTATTAAAAATTACATGATGGATCAATGGGAGCACAAATTGACCAATCAGTGACCAGACGTTCAGGTCCTTTTTATTACAGAATCCATGGGCAAATTTATCATGCTACATCTGCATTACACCCAAATCAAGGTGTATCACCAAAGTATGCCCAACTGTACATTTTGGATTTGGCCCAAGCCTTGACAGAATGAACAATCAAGCAAACAATGGATGCATTCGTGTCGTAATGGAGAACCTCCAAAAACTTCTTGGAGATATCAATCTGTTCTCTAGAGAATACAAGAACATACTCAAATTTAAACAAGACGAAATGCTAAAGGCAAATCGGGAAAACTGAACGCCAATTGAATATAGCATGACTTTCTTGAGAGAAAGAGTAAATAATGTGCACCCCGGCAGAACCAACGCTCCCACTGCCAGAGGAGAAATTGCTGCCGTTTTTTCACAGTGCAGATGGTGCACCCCCAGAAAATCGGGATATTACAATTCATCCGAAAAGTGGAATTTTACAAGATATATCCATCCTGAGTAGACTCTGTGACCCAATGTGCTACCCTTTGCTTTTCCCATATGGGGATTCAGGGTAGACCACAGATCTGAAGAAAGCTGTTGGTCAAGGAAATGTGTCCCAGCTTCAGTGGTATTCATACCATTTTGCCATTCATGATGGAAACTTTAACCAGTTCCTCAACGCAGGAAAGCTGACTCACCAATTCATGGTTGATGCCTATTGCAAGACCGAGGCAAACCGTTTGAATTGGTTTCGAAAAAATCAAAACGCAAGAGGTGAAGACTATGATGTCCTTCACCGATTTGTGAACAACCACAAGTTTGAGGATGTTAACATATTGGCTGGAAAGAAAGTTATATTGCCTTCAACCTTCCAAGGGAGTCCAAGAAATATGGCTCAAAATTACCAAGATGCTATGGCCATGGTCAGGAAATATGGCAAACCTGACTTATTTGTAACATTCACGTGCTATCCTAAATGGAGGGAAATCAGGGAAAACTTACTTCCCGGTCAGCAACCATGCGACCGGCCTGATTTAGTAGCAAGAGTGTTTGAGTTAAAACTGAAATTGCTACTTGAAGACTTAACCAAACACCATAGATTTGGACATGTTAGGGCTATGCTCCACGTGATCGAGTTCCAAAAACGTGGTCTACCACATGGGCACATATTGCTATTCATGGCCCCAGAAGACAAAGCCTAGGAGAATGAAAGAATTGTCTGTGCAGAACTCCCTGATAAAGATGCCCACCCGAGGCTACATGAAATTGTAAAATCCTGTATGATACACGGCCCATTAAATACAAATGCACCGTGTATGGAAAACGGCAAATGCACAAAATAATTCCCAAAAGATTTCTGTGCCGAGACCAACAGCAATGTCAATGGTTACCCAAAATATCAACGTCGAGATGATGGTAACTTTGTTGAACTTGGGGGGAAACAAAGTGGATAACAGATGGGTGGTGCCATACAACCCATACCTGTCTCTGAAATACAACGCCCACATTAACGTAGAGATTTGTAGCTCAATTCAAAGCGTTAAATACCTGTTCAAATACATTTACAAGGGGCTTGAGTGTGCAAATATTCAATTCGTTACTGTTCCCACAGAACAGGAAGCTACTATTGAATGGGACGAAGTAAAAAAATCACTTGGAGACCCGATATGTAAGTGCACCTGAAGCATGCTGGAGGCTCAGGGAATACAAAATGCACCACGAAACTGATCATGTGGAAATATTAAAAGTCCACCTTTAGGACAAGCATACAATATGTTTTATACCAGGCAAGGAAGCTGAAGCTGTACAGCAAAAAGCCACGAAGTCCAAACTTCTGGCTTGGTTTAAACTTAATCAGGAAGACCCTAATGCCAGAGAGTATTTATATATTGAAATTCCCGAACACTATACCTGGGATGAAAAAAATTCTAAATGGAAACCACGTCTTAGAGGACATGAAACTACAATTGGCAGAATGTTTGCCGTAAGTCCCACGGATAGAGAAAAATGGTTCCTCCGAATTCTCCTTCTCAATGTTAGAGGAGCAACATCTTTTGACGACCTAAGAACGGTCGAAGGAAATCCTATCCCCTTTGCAACTTTCCAAGAAGCATGCTTTGCAAGGGGATTAACTGATGATGACTCTGAATGGGATATTTGCCTAACAGAAGCTGCAACCCATCAAATGCCAGTACAACTTAGGCAGTTGTTTGCATTTATTTGTATCATGTGTGAGCTGTCGGATGCAGCAGCATTATTCGACAGACATAAGGACAATCTTATGGAAGACTATAAGAGATGCTTTCCTGATGGAGAAAAAGCTCTCTATTTGACACTTAAAGAAATTGAATCTGTCCTTCGAACACATGGAAATCTGTTCATTGGCAGATTTTGGCCTAGAACTTCGAGTCGGCAGCTATGACGAGCCAATCCATTCTGGAAAATATTACGATCCAATTGCCGAAAAAACCATGTTCGAAGAAAAGTTTCAAATGCTCAACCCAGGGCAAAGAAGGGCTTTCGACAAAATCAGGGAAGCAATTGAAAACCCTAACTTACCCAAACGTCTATTCTTTATTGATGGACCTGACGGAAGTGGTAAAACCTTCCTTTACAACACAATCATGCGCTATGTGCGTAGCAAAAATGAATTAGTCTTGCCATGTGCATTTACAGGCATAGCAGCAACTTTGCTTGAGGGAGGCAGAACTTCCCACAGTCGTTTAAAGCTGCCTATTCCAATAAATGAAACATCAACCTGTAATGTTCGACATGGGACTAATACAGCAAATGAACTGAAAAAGGCCAAAGTGATAATCTGGGATGAAGCTTCAATGGGCCCAGCATATGGAATAAATGCAGTTGACACACTGTATAAAGAACTCTTAGCTGAAGATCCAAAAGTTCCTTCTAAAAAACCTTTTGGAGGTGCGGTCTTTCTTTTCGGTGGAGATTTTAGACAAATTCTTCCTGTTGTCCCACATGGGAGCAGAACCGAAATACTTTCTTCGTGCATGAAGAATAGTAAGTGTTGGAAAAATATTCAGGTCCTAAAGTTAGACCAAAACATGCGTGCCATTGAGGACAATGTCCCATCAGAACACCGAGGCTTTTCCGATTGGCTTTTAAAACTTGGGAATGGAAAACTCCAAGAGCCTGGATCAGAGGAAGGCATCTTCGAAATTCCTCCAGTCTGCATTGAAAATGGATGTATTGTTGATGCTGTCTTTCCTGAGGTCATCCAATCAGGAGATGACAGAATTGCTAATCGTGCAATTCTGACTCCAAAAAACCACGAGTCACTTGAACTTAATGAAAATGTCCTTAGACGAATTCAATCTGAATTGAAATGCTATACCAGCATAGATTCTATTCAGCAAGACAGTGCAAATGCCGAGGAGGCACCAAACTATCCAATGGAGTTTTTGAACAGCTTAACACCTGGAGGTATCCTCATAGACTTAACTTGAAAGTTGGTGCAGTAGTAATGTTGCTATGAAACATTGACTCAACAAGAGGTCTTTGCAATGCCACCAGAATGGTCGTCAAGCAAATGATGTCAAGTCATTGACTGTGAAATCCTGACCGGATCTTTTAAAGGTACCTGGGTATTTATTCCAAGAGTTATTCTTGCACCCAGTGACCCTGACCTTCCCTTTACATTAAGACAAAAACAGTTTCCATTTAGACTTGCTTTTGCTATGACCATCAACAAAAGCCAAGGACAAACACTGGATTCAGTTGGTATTTATTTGCCATCTCCAGTATTCAGTCATGGACAACTGTATGATGCATTTTCAAGAACAAAGTCCTTTCAGCATCAAGGTAAAAGTCTTAGGAATTGACCAACAAGGCAACTTAAAGAAAGACCACAGAGTTTACACCAAAAATGTGGTCTACAAAGAAGTTTTTGCCCAATAATTAAACTTCATAGCCAGCCGTGGCTTTATCAATATGTGCCAATAAAAATGTTCGCCACCCAGGCATAGAACTGGGTACTTCAGCTAGTCAACATTGTAGAATACCTGGATTGCGGGGTTTTTATTATAAGCCACACGTTGTCGGCGTCATTTTGTAGAATAGCCGGATTACGGGGTTTTTTAAATCCGTTTGTTTTTAAATTTTATATTTAATAACTTTTTGTTTTGAAGTTTGATTTAGTTTTTGATTGTTATTGATTTATTCAATTCAATCGTTTCATTGAATCCAATGTAAATAAATCCGATGAATTGCTCTTGAAGTTAGTTAGCGAAGTATTTAAACTTCGGTTGATTTATTTTAATTTATTATTCTTCTGTCGACTAGGCGAATTGGTGACGTAGATTCCTCACTGAAAGTACAAGTATTTGGTAAGAAATGATCACTTACTTGTAGTGAGTCTGGCCGATCTTGCAGGGTCGATGTAGCAATCTAATCTTTAGATTGACTTACTGTATTCAAATTCGCTGCTGTGTGTCGTGCAATCCAATAAGAGTCGTTCACCTATTCTGAAAACCCTAGTCTACTGAAATGAACTAACTGACTCCGCTTTATCGTATAAAATGAGAATTTATTCTTTTTAACACTTCTTTTAATGATCTATGATATCATTAACCATTTGGGTTCAAAATTAATTAACATTAGTTATTTGTTTCATAAAAATTATTTCAGGGTGGTATAACTGATCTACAACGTCAGTTGTGGTTATCATGCTTTTTAGTTAAATAAATTAATTCAATTGTGGGTTCTTTTAGCTTGCAGAATACCAAATAGTTTACTAGAACTCTTACTCTACTGTTATTGGGCAGTTTGAGGATGACTACAACTCAATCATCTCTTAATATTTAACATATAAAATTATAACCATGCCTGCTTTGGGCATTTTAGGTTAACTAGTTTATTAGTCAACCGACAATAAATGATTTAATGAACGTTTGTTAACGTTAAAAGAACTCTTGATAAAATATTTAAAATGTGAACAATAAAATAATAATTGAAACAGTGTTGTTGAATGAAACATCTGAATCATCATTTGACTCTGTAAAAGGTAATTGTTAAGTTGTAAGTATTTATATAGCTTAACAACATTAGCTTCTTATTCAAAATAGACAGAAATATTTAAATAGTAGTAGTAGTAGTAGTAGACTCTTCCTAAATTACAAAACAGAATTAACATTTGCATTTTTCGTTAACTTTCGTTAATTGCTTCAGACAGTAGACAATTCTTAATCTCTTATTAATGCTTGGTAGTTTAATCTAAGTTTACTGTACAGTGATTCAATCAGGTGTGTGGTTATATCACACTCAGTATTCATACTGTGATATAACTTTTATGTCACATTATAATTAAAACTTAATCACTCATTGTTTACTTTATAAATTTCTTCGGGCGCCATCTTGCCTTCATATTAATTGCAAGAAAGATAATTACTTACCATGTCGGGCCAGATTCTTTTCAGCGAACTCAGGAGAACAGAATTATGGCTGTTTGAAATAAAGAAAGCTTTACTTATTATCCATAATTAGTTTTATTAACATTGAATTATTTTCTTTCATCATCATTTACTTTTTTAAAAGATCATTGACAAACTACCTATTTACCTCCCTCATCTGTTATAAATTCCCATTCTATAACTCACATAAATCAAATTGAAACATGGTACAAAATTTTCAACAATAAGAAAATCAAGATATTAATGATAACTAATTTTTAAAGATACACAAACCAGCCTTCTTTATATATCTACTTTCACTCACACAGTTATTTTATTCCCTTAGAGATCCCATATTTAATTTAATTTTCCCCATCTGTTCTTGCTTTGTGAAAATAATAAAATTTGATGGTTTTATGTATATCCTTGTAGGTACTTAGCTGAATTTGAATCCGAATTCTTGTCCAGAAGACGTCACATTGTTTTACGTGCGCACTTTCACTTTAATTCATTATCTCCGAACTGTTATAGTGTAAAGCAAACTGTTAATTACATTTTAAGTATGTATTTCGATTGTTAAATCATATTTTAAATATATTATTCACATTCTTTCTGTTTTGCGGGCCCGCATTTTACGTTCCGGAACTTTATAGGTACCACTCGGGCGAGTGCTGAATTAAGACTGGGCTGAGACAAACGGCACTATTTTGTGTGGTAGCCGCAGTTGTTTACCAAGTTTTCATTGTTTTCGGCTCTGGTATTACTACGCCAGAAGTAGTTCGTCTAACACTCCCGAATTCCACAGCGGGGATGGTCTCTGACGTATACATTGACGTCACATGGTCCGATGTTGTTACATAATTTGTTTACAATTTGCAAGTTACTGGTGTTCAAAATAACTGCTTTACTTGCATCTGGAGCTGACCTTGACACATTTTCGCTGGTTGTCTATTGCGTCTTTATAATATTGATGAATAATATTAAAAACAGTCGTACCACTTTCGCTACCAACAAAATTTACCTTTCTTGTCACTTTATGTTCACGTTTCCCAAAATTATTAATATTACATTGTAAAAATGTAGTTTACTTTTATGAAAATACAAATTTATTTATTTCCCCAAAAATAGGCCAAAATGTCCCGTTACAATACCCCCTCAATGAGAGGTTTTATGCCGAAGCATAAAAACTCTCATTGACACACTCATACTTGCTAAAGGGATCAACCAGGATATGTCGCCACAACCCCCTTAACGGTTTACAAAAAAAAAAAATATATAATTAACTCACCCTTGGTCCAGTGACTGTGCCCGCACCTGAATGACCTTACTGAACTTCTCTCTCGAGATCCCAACACCATAAAGTCAGCCAGGTACTTAACGCCCCTGCTCTGACGCGCTGGCCAGCTCAGGACCGCCGCCACAGCATCACCAAACTCTGAAACAACAAATTAAAATATCAACTACTGGCCTTATGCAATACTATATCCCTAACTGATCTGTTTCCCCTTAACTGTGCTGGTTTGCGTTAAGAAGCACTGGTTTTGTTTTCTCTTAATTCTTAACTTCTAACACATATATGCATACTAACATAACCAAATCAACTACCTCTAAACACATTATGTCCTTAAACATCTCCCTATTCTATATCTCAAATTAACACAAAATCATCGTACATCATAATAAACATTGTTGTTATTACATTAAAAATAAACAATTCACATTTAAGTTTGACCACAATTTACACACTTTACATCTTTAAACTTGCATATAAAATTATAAAATTTACATTTTAATCTCAATTGAAATTTTATTAATTCACTAGCTGTTACCCGCGACTTCGTCTGCGTGGAATTTCATAAAAAATGTTTGTTCAGTTCGCTGAGTTAATGAAAAGTTAATAATTATGCATTCCTCGTAAAGAAATACCCATGCTAAGTTTAGTCTCATTCTTATTCTTTGCGAGTCGATGTTTCGTGTTTTTTAATTTTTTTTTTCATTTTTGTTTGTTTTGTTCTTTTTTTTGTCTTTTCGTTTTTTAATTTTTTTATTTATTTCTTTGTTTTTTGTTCATTTTTTGGCTTTTTGTATTAACCTCATTGAAAAATCTCTTTATATACAATGTTAGGTGTACGACTTCCTTGGGCTAAAACAATAACGCTAGTGGCATCCCTCGCACGTGAACATGCCACGTATAGCTGCCCATGGGTAAAGCAACCCTTAGTTAAATCTATGCCAGCTTTGCTCAAGGTTTGCCCTTGTGACTTGTTGATTGTCATAGCAAAGCTGACATTGATAGGAAATTGCAGTCTTTTGAATTGAAAGGGAAAATTTGACGGTATTATGGGAATTCGTGGTATAAACACTGTCTCACCTTTTCCGCATCCGGATATTATACGACCTTCTATAACGTTTTTTTGCAATGACACTACTCGCAATCTAGTACCATTGCAAAGTTTCGGTGGGTTTAAATTACGGAGTAGTATGATGGGCACGCCAATCTTAAGTTCTAGTTTGTGGGAGGGTAGACCAGGCACAGTTATACTGTTTAAAAATTCTGTTGGATAATTAACAGCTTCATCCGGATTGCAAACTGTATTGATGGAAAGGTATGTTTGTGATTCACCAGGAAGCTTATCTAAAATGCGCTGATTAAGCGCAGTAACCTGGTCATTCATTGGTGCTAAAATTGATCTTTCACACAGCCACGAATCTTCTTTTATATTGAGATTGTGAACATCATCATAAATACTATTTATTAAAGTTTCAGTGTCCGCCACAACCTGACAAAGACCGGCAGGTAGTTCTATATCATGAGTATCATTCACTTCTGGACACTTCCCCTCTCCTACATCTAGGAGAATTTTGCTAAATTCTGAATCGGCTGAATGTGCTCTCATGTTTTCTTTTAAATGAAGTTTTTTACAATGTCTCCAAAGTACTGAACGTTTTAAACAGGCGTTAATTTCATCCGCTCGCGTACCTTTAGTCACAACTGGTAATATTTGCCTACAATCTCCAGTGAATAAAAATGTTACTCCTCCAATTAATTGAGTATTACCTCTTAGGTCTTGCATTGTTCTGTTCACGGCTTCGATTGAAATTTTGTTTGCCATAGTGCATTCGTCCCAGACTACAAAGACACAATCTTGTAATACTTTGGCTTTATGACTATTTTTTGATACACTGCAGACTGGATTTTCCATATGCTCTGCTTCTATTGGTATTTTAAACATGGAATGTGCTGTTTTTACCCCAGGAAGTAAAGTTGCAGCTATTCCTGAAGATGCGACTGCTATGGCAATCTTTTTTTCTGAACGTATTTTGGCCAGTAAAAGATTTATCAAAAATGTCTTGCCGGTACCACCTGGAGCGTCTAAAAAATATACACCACCAGCGTTAGCAGCATTCACACTGTGAATGAGGAGTCGGTAAACTTGATTTTGTTCGTTGTTTAATCTTGGTTCATTCTGATTTATCGTATGTTGAAGTTCAACTGGGTCAAAATTTATGTGTTCAATATATTCTCTGTTCAAATTATCAACAATCCCATCGGTCGCTTGTGGAGATGGTAAACCATAATGAGGAAGAGTATTGCCGCCTATGGAAAGAAGAATGTCTTGTAACGTAAACAGAGCACGATTAGTAAAGTTTTCTAAATGAGCATTTATGTCTGCATCTGGGTGATATCGTTGGAATTCTCTTACGTAATCTTCCATGAAATGATCCTTAAACTTGTCCCATAACTCTGAGGGATTAGAAACATTGCAGAATACCAATATAATGGCGAATAGCTCTCGAAATTTAGATGCGCTGCTGCTTATACTGGCATCTGTTAATGTGTCGCACCAGTGATTATCGCCTTCTAGTAAACCAAGTGCAAGGCATGCTGCTTGATATGTAGGATGTAAAATACCATTCACTCTTTTGAGACTTTCGAAAGAAGTTGGTCCCTTGACAACATTTAACAACATCCTTAGATGATAATATTCCCGATTATTAGGATGAATTGTATAAATTCTACCAAGAGTATGCTCGTAAAATATGCCGGGATGACCCTCCACAGGAGTACCTCGGTGTCGCCGTTGAAATGTTCCATTTTGTTTATTAAATGTGTAATAACCTGGTACTTCTTCATACAATAAAGTGGCTGTGAATTCGTCATTATGGCACAGATCGAAAAACGCCATCAATGTCGTATTTCTCGGATTTTCTACCACTCCACGGACATTGTTTGGATCAAAATAAATTCTCTGACCATTTTCTAAATGGATGTCCAAATGTGTTACTGCGGGGAAACGTTCGTGAATCGGAAATGATAATATGCGCCAGACTGCTTCAGAAGTACTAATATATCTTCCATTTTGATATGATGTCACTTCATCGTTAGCATTTTGCACACCAAATACCGCCAAGTCTGAACCTTTGTTGACATACTTGCAAATATATTTTATTGATTTCACACTGCTACAAAGTTCAATGTTGATATGTGCTTTAAAAGTGCGCGACAGTACCGGTGAAAATGGAACAATCCAGCGATTGTCGATATCAATAGAGTTAGTTCGTGATCGGATTGTCGTTCGTATACCACCGTTTTCAGGTGAACGACGTCTGTAAAATGGATAACCATCCTCACCTGTAACAGTTTCTGTACTAAAAGATTTAGGAAATCTTTTACTACAAATACCGTTCTTCATACACGGCGATTGAGGATTGTAAGGGCCACATGGACCGTGTACCATGTGGGTTTTTACAACATCAAATAGCTCTGGATCAACTTCTTGGTCTGGCAATTCTGCTCGAATAACATCATTAATTTGCTCAGCTCTTATTTTCGTTTCTAACCATATCAAAATGTGGGCGTGGGGCAAACCACGCTTCTGCCATTCTACACTATACATAAAACAGCGAACGGAACCGAAAATTTTTCTTTTCACCAGGAGATCCATCATTTTTTTTTAGTTTTTGTTTAAAAACTCTTGATACAACATCATGCCGATCAGAAGCCAACTGCCCTGTAAGAAGGTCGTTTGTAATCTCATCCCATTTAGGGTTGGTTGTGAACGTTATAAAAAGATCAGGACGTCCATATTTCCTAACATAACAAAACGCATCCTGTGTGCGTTGGTGCATATATCTAGGTCCTCCCGTAAACGATGAAGGTAGAATAACTAACTGACCCAAGTCCTCTACATTCTCATTGTGATTGATTGCGTCTTGGAGGTGAATATAATTTTCAACTCGAAGCTTTTTTTGATTAGTTCGTATAAAAATGAGTCTCTCTGTTTTGATTTTAGCGTATACGTCAACTAAGTATTGATTAAATAATTGTTTGTAATTATGCAAATGATTGTACTCATTCTTTCTAATCATTAATCGGTAACAATAGTATTGTAGTGCGGAAACTTTTTTTTGGAAATTTGGTTGGCCTGTGTTGGGTTCGACTTGATAGACCGCAAAGTTATATCCGTCTTCCCCATAAACAAACATGAGAGGATACTGTAGGGCATCATATGATCTGTGAGTTTCGGCGATTCTCTGCAACCTATTATCATGTCTGCGAAGTACTATGTCTCGTTTATCACAATCTTGATTTACCAGTAACACAGATACTTCGTTTGTTGTCGGTTCATTATGGCGACCTCTATGCTCTGCTGAAGGTCGTCGGTCAGCATTTATAACTATTTTATAGTCATTTTCGTTTGAATTTGGTGGGAAAGATTGAAGAGCAGTTTTGAAATCACGAATGTAACTGTTTATTTCAATAAGCATACTTTGTAAGCTTTCTACTAACAAAGGGTTTAGATTTGGAAAACATTGTAATCTTGCATCCCTTGTAGTACATAATCGCTCATGAAATATATTTGTAAAAATGATTGTCTCGCATTATCTACAGGAAGAAGGGAACCAATTAAATGATACACCTGCCCCTGTATTTTAAACGTGGGCATATAATTCCCTTCGTGAACTTCGTTTGCCCCAAAAGAAGTCATTTGAAAAGCCGAATTATAACGTCTAATATTATTTAGGAAATGTTGAGATTGTTCATGTTCGCCACATAACAAAGACTTAAGTGGCTCAGGTGGCTGCTGAATAGAGTCCAAGTGCACTTTTCCAGAAGAACAACAAATTCCTTTTGACTCATCTTTCCACCTTAAAGCTTTACAGTAGTTGCAACACACATTCATGGGGCCTATCTCTGATGCAGCAGAATAATTTATTTGGGCATCATAATTGAACCCACTGTTATGTTTTGCTCGCCATGCAATATTACGTCTATTAGTTCTTCTTATTTGGTCATTATTCAGTCGTTGTCGCCGGTTCTCTTCACTTTCAATATCCCGCATAGCATTTGTCGTTTGTCTGGCAGTGACCAGTCGCCTTTCTCGATCAAAATTCGTTTCTGACTGACGAATGGTACTCACTCTTTCATGGAGCTGTGCTAAGCGCTCGATTCTCTGTCCTTGTGACTCATGATATCGATCACATTGTTCTGTGACATGGATGTCATGTTGTTCTTGACTTTCAAATTCACGTTGATTTTGGTGATGACGACGATCACTTTCCAATCGCTGCTCTCTAGAATCATCTGATTCTAGATATCGCGACACAGAGTGTCGAATACGGTCATCTTCTAATCGCTGCTCTCTAGAATCGTCTGATTCTAGATTTCGCGAGACAGCGTGTCGAATACGATCGTTTTCTAGGCGCTGTTCTCTAGACTCCTGAGATTGTTGACTCCTTAACAATGAATGACGGGTTCTATCTAACTGTAATCGTTCGTTTCTCTTAGAACTACTTTCAATGGACCTAGACATGGATTACCTTAATCTACAATTTGTAAGACGACTTTCTCTATCCTGTTGAGATTAATTTTCACGTTGCAATCTTTGATTTTTAGCCTTTCTCGTGTTTTTAGAGAGATTTGATTTTCTTTTAGGCATGACTAATGATTGTAAGTGCACTTTTTAAATTAGAAAACTAAAAACCTAATTTAGAAATATTTATTTTAAAAACAACTACCTACGTACTTAACTAAATAAATAAGTAATTTATGAAGTAAATAAAAAAACTTAACTATTTAATACGAACGAATTTTCATGAAAGAAAACCAAACGACGTTAAACATTTATCTCTAATTATATTATTATATTATAACTTAAAAGTGTCACTGCTAGAAAACAATTTTTTAACGCGCGTTGAGACACAACCATCTGCAACAGCCCGCTCGCGCGTTCTGAGCCCGCGCGACAGGCAACCTTTGTTATATTAAGTCGGAGGAGGAAGTTGGAGGGGGAAGCGGTGAGAGGCGCTCCAAAATAAAAGTAGCCTAAGTTACTCCTTATAACATCAGCTATCTGCCAGTGTCAGCTATAATGACGCCTCATAACCCGAATCCAAACCGCGTGGTTACAATATTCTGATACATTATCGTAAATGGAAACACGTACTCGAAAACCTCAAAATAAATAATTTAGTCAATAGTACACGCACTGGCAACACATTCACATTCACATTATACAAACAAAACTAAACTGCACTCTTAAACTGAATCTCATTAACCAGCACATTCACATTATACAAACCAAACTAAACTGCACTCTTAAACTGAACCTCATTAACCACGTAAATTAGTAAAGACAACAGACAACGCCAACCGCCATGACACCGTCATCTAGTACATTTCTGTGCCATCTGTATCACATACTTGGAACGTTCTCTCAGAGTCGAAAGCATTAAAAGTAATGTAAAAATTGTAAAGATAATTAAAAATTGTTGTGTAAAGATAAATATTTTTAAACAAACAAACAGAAATTATCGCGGGTCTTAGGGAATAGTCAGCGGCAAAATGTAACTTCCGTCGCCGCGCGTGTACTACATTTCGGTGTCCGATGTGTACACCAACTGTTTTCTTCACAAGTAACTAATGCCAGCTTATGGAGGTTATGTACGACAATGTAACTTAAATAAAATTTACGTTGTTAGTGTACATTAAAAGGGTGTATTTATTGGAAGTACAGAAATTAGTTTACATTTATCGCACATAATTACGGTACAGAGACGATTTTGGGAGGTTGTGGACATTAAAAGGGTGTATTTGTTGGAAGTACAGAAATTAGTTTACATTTATCACACATAATTACGGTACAGAGACGATTTTGGGAGGTTGTGGCTACGTTTAACAATATAATTTAAAACTTAATATTGTTTTCTCACTGCTAGAAAACAGGAAGTTGGAGGGGGAAGCGGTGAGAGGCGCCTTTCGGTCCGACGACGGCAGCGGCGTGCGCGTGGGGCACGTGTTGCTCGACTTTTTTCTTTTCTTTTTTTTTTCCAAAATAAAAGTAGCCTAAGTTACTCCTTATAACATCAGCTATCTGCCAGTGAAAGCCTGTCAAAATCGGTCCAGCCGTTTCGGAGATTAGCCGGAACAGATAGACAGACAGACAAATATTTTTAAAATTGTTTTTTTGTTATAAGTACCTTATATACTTTCATATCCATTTAGTAAAAAGCTGTTATTTTGACATTACAAACAGGCACTTCAATTTTATTTATTTGTATACTTACGGTCCGACGACGGCAGCGGCGTGCGCGTGGGGCACGTGTTGCTCGACTTTTTTCTTTTCTTTTTTTTTTCCAAAATAAAAGTAGACTAAGTTACTCCTTATAACATCAGCTATCTGCCAGTGAAAGCCCGTCAAAATCGGTCCAGCCGTTTCGGAGATTAGCCGGAACAAACAGATAGACAGACAGACAAAAATTTTTAAAATTGTTTTTTTGTTATAAGTACCTTATATACTTTCATATGCATTTAGTAAAAAGCTGTTATTTTGACATTACAAACAGACACTTCAATTTTATTTATTTGTATAGATTTCCCCAAAAAAAAAAATTTTTTTTTTTTCAATCTTCATTTACCATAACATTTCATTGATTATTCCATTTTATTAACTTGGGTGATTCTCAGTTATGCATAACAATTCACTTTATCAACTTGGCATTTACCCATAATCTTACCCCTTTTATGACTCTAACGCCCACTTACAAATTCTTTAACTAGTATGACACCCATCTACCAAAAAATCTACCAACCCTTCTCTACCTCTAACTACTTACTATTTTAACTCATTTCTAATCATTCTACCCTTCTAACAGAATACTCTCACCCCTTTTGTACTCAGGATGTGTATTCCCACTTACCAGCTCATTCCCTTATCTGGTTCCCGGACTCCCCCTAGGTAACCCTTTCCGGCGCTAATCGGTCCCCTCCTGTCCCAACACCTTTCGTTGCGGACTCCTTACCACACCACCCCCCTTACAAAGTTCCCATCATCTAATTACTCTTCCCAATACATCACTTTCAACTACTACAAAATATCTCCATTTACTTATTACATCAATATATCAATCATTACTCTACATATTTTCCCCATAGCTACTGTGTCGCTATCAATACTCAATTCTACATTACTTGTATTTCATCTCTTATTCTCTTTAACACCCATCTATGTTCAACTTGGACTGACTCAAATGTCTTACTTAAACAATTACTATCACCCAACTTCTATCTTTTACAACCCATTGACAATTTTAACTATCTCAAATTTATTTCATTATTTATTTAAAATCTTTAAACACATTGAAAACTTTTCTATAAAATATTATTACATTTTTATAATCCTTATCCCTAACATACTACATGCAATTAAGACAATAAGACATAATAAACACAATATAAGAAATATCTAGTGCTCCCATTTCTCAAATCGAAACAAATTATTTATCCAGCTCAGTAGCGAGTCATCATTATTAAATTACAACAAATTTTTAATTTGTTACTCCCCTGAGCAACCTCCTTTATCCACACACACTGATCCCCCCCTGGACTGTGGCGTCCAGTTGCGTCCACAAGGACTGAAGTTTTGGAGGAATTTTGTCATCTCCTTGTCCTTGCTTCTGCGTTACATTTTTAAAAACTAGATACCATAATATCTAAAGTTACATATTATATGCCCTTAAAGTGGGTCTACCACCTGGTTTACTGTTCCCACGCGAACAGAGTGGCAGCCGCTGTTCTATAGTTCCGGGGATTTCCCCTAAAGTCACCCCCCATTAATTTCAAATATACACCAATTTCAAGCACAGCTATGGTCAAATCTACAATTGTTGGCCATAGCTGGCCACCATCCAAAACCACGATTAGTGCTGGTTAGGCAGTAATCACCCGAAAAGGCGGGGAAATCATCTCTAAATTCAGGCATGTTCTCTTCGTCATTATGATACATGGCACGGCAATCAATCAGCATATAATATAAAATTATATAAAAGTTGTGCCGTGTATTTTACGCCATTTTGGCCTCCGATGGAGGTAACACTCTCTGTTACCCCCAACACTTACCGCTACCTACAGTGGCACATGCCACCACTGTACTAGCCAACCTAATAACTAAACTAACCCTTCTACAGTTACAGTTTCTACATCCCATAAGTATATCACTTCTATAAACAACCCCCCAAAATTACCCACACATCTTGAATGACAACATTACATAAGATAATAAACAAATAGACATTAACCTTGATCATTAGCATTGTTACATTCCCATTAAACAAACAATTCTCTTTTAAATAATTTATACAGAAAATTATAAACATTATAATTTGAAATTTTTATTAACTCTTGTATATATCATCATTTCATTATTTATCACTTACTACAATTAGATTCCTCAAAAATTTCAAATTTATTGTTAACATTTATTTTATCTCATATTTCAGTTATTACTACCTTTTGATTATGGTTTCTGTTTAGTACAATTATCTCAAATTAGTTTCATCCTTGAGTTTAAAATCTTTTCCACCTGCAAACATTTACTCTATCTAACTTGTATTATAAAATTTATACTCACAGTACATCATTCAAAACATATGATTCCCAAAACAATACATCTTACATTTATTCGTTTATTAATTATTATCAAATTTAAACTTCATAAATAATTTAAATTCATTCGAAAATTCAACTATATAATATTGTAAATCAATCAAAAAATCTTAAAACATCTCAGATTATTTGCTTCAATCAATTATTAAAAACACAACATATTTTAATTACCTTGCTTCAACACAATTACATAATTCTTATTATTCATTTAGTCTACCAAAATAATATTATTATTATTAAGACAATTTCTACTACATACATACATTGTTTACCTAACATTTTACAATACACACAATTAATTTCACTATCAATTATTTACACATTATTCGTCATTATTGTTCAGTTTTCCACACTTCATTTTCTAAGTCAGCAAGGTCATTATCATAAATTACAATCTTTAAAAATGTCCATTCACTCATTTTAATTTCAACCTCCATCATCATATATATATCGAATATATTTATAACATACCTCATTGTTATCCACACACAATTTGTTATTATTATTATTATGACCATTATCGACATAATATTTGACATCATTCTTATCTATCAATTCATAAAACCCGTCTACATTTGTGATTTTAGTTTGGTCTCCATCAGTAGTTTTATTCAATCTAAAGTCAGTTATCTTCTCATCATATTCTTCTACTACACTCATTACATCATAAGGTAAGTGTTTATCATTTACAGTGGTATTATCAAAATATTCATTTATCTCTCTTTCAAAAGGTAAGCATTTCATATCATCTATTTCCTTCCATTCTAACCTCTCTTTCAACTCTTTATAATTTCTCTTTAACTTATATAATTCTATCTTCTATCTAAATCTCTCTCACCATAACACCATATCACACTTTCGACACCATCCCACACAGAGGGTACTAACTTATAAAAACTCGGGGAACAACTCAAAGACCTCATGTCTTTCAATAATAAGGGACTCTTACCCTTCAACAACAACATTTGCAAACACCTTGGTTTACAATGAACCTAGGGAAAATTTACCCTCTGCCACCCTTCTACCACTATACTATCTTTCCACTTTCTCTCTGACTCATAAACACACATTAACATTCCATTATTACATTCTAAAACTTCATCAGTATTCTTAATATTTACCCCATTATTCTTTAACATCATACTTTCACTTATATCGTCATAGTTCTCACTCCTACTTACCTCAGAACTGTAATTAACACCATTATCATTACTATTCAATACTTTATTATCTAAACCCTAACTCTTCTACTATTCTGTCATTATTAATATTCACAACGTTGTCACCTGACTTCTCAACACTCTATTCTAATCTGTTAAAGTTAGCTTCATTAGCTTGTCAAATTTCATTAGTTTGGTTTAAATGCTCATTAATTTCATTCATATGGGTTTTTAACTCATCAAATCTACTATTTTGTACTTCGAAATTACTCTTGACTTCACTAACATCACTGCTCAATTTATCAAATTTACTATTTTGTTCGTCAAATTTGGCATTGAAATTGCTATTATTAATATCAAATCTATTATTAATAAGATTAAATAAGTCATTTAATGACAACTCTTTTTCTCTTGTTTTAGTTGCCACGGGAGTGGAATTCACTCCCGGCGCACTAATTACAGATTAGTCTACATTACGGTCACTTATTGACAGTGACTCTGTTTGAATACCTGAATCGCTATTTATTTGACTTTCTGTCTGGCTGTCAGTGAAGCTGACTTCATTGTTAATATTATCATTAGTGTTCATCATTGTTATTTATGTAATTCTGACTTATTTACTATACATCTACTTCAATAACACTGTAACATAACCTTATGTGACACTCGTCACCTACGTCTATTTTACGTACACGAATTCATTTATTCCAAACAACCATTTCTGCTCTCCAAGTGGCCTATATTTATATAAATTTATTTATATAAATGGTCCTTAAGTTCGGAAGCCAATTGTGATATAACTTTTATGTCACATTATAATTAAATCTTAATCACTCATTGTTTACTTTATAAATTTCTTTGGGCGCCATCTTGCCTTCATATTAATTGCAAGAAAGATAATTACTTACCATGTCGGGCCAGATTCTTTTCAGCGAACTCAGGAGAACAGAATTATGGCTGTTTGAAATAAAGAAAGCTTTACTTATTATCCATAATTAGTTTTATTAACATTGAATTATTTTCTTTCATCATCATTTACTTTTTTAAAAGATCATTGACAAACTACCTATTTACCTCCCTCATCTGTTATAAATTCCCATTCTATAACTCACATAAATCAAATTGAAACATGGTACAAAATTTTCAACAATAAGAAAATCAAGATATTAATGATAACTAATTTTTAAAGATACACAAACCAGCCTTCTTTATATATCTACTTTCACTCACGCATATACACTCACACAGTTATTTTATTCCCTTACAGATCCCATATTTTTTTAATTTTCCCCATCTGTTCTTGCTTTGTGAAAATAATAAAATTTGATGGTTTTATGTATATCCTTGTAGGTACGTAGCTGAATTTGAATCCGAATTCTAGTCCAGAAGACGTCACATTGTTTTACGTGCGCACTTTCACTTTAATTCATTATCTCCGAACTGTTATAGTGTAAAGCAAACTGTTAATTACATTTTAAGTATGTATTTCGATTGTTAAATCATATTTTAAATATATTATTCACATTCTTTCTGTTTTGCGGGCCCGCATTTTACGTTCCGGAACTTTATAGGTACCACTCGGGCGAGTGCTGAATTAAGACTGGGCTGAGACAAACGGCACTATTTTGTGTGGTAGCCGCAGTTGTTTACCAAGTTTTCATTGTTTTCGGCTCTGGTATTACTACGCCAGAAGTAGTTCGTCTAACACTCCCGAATTCCACAGCGGGGATGGTCTCTGACGTATACATTGACGTCACGTGGTCCGATGTTGTTACATAATTTGTTTACAATTTGCAAGTCACTGGTGTTCAAAATAACTGCTTTATTTGCATCTGGAGCTGACCTTGACACATTTTCGCTGGTTGTCTATTGCGTCTTTATAATATTGATGAATAATATTAAAAACAGTCGTACCACTTTCACTACCAACAAAATTTACCTTTCTTGTCACTTTTATGTTCACGTTTCCCAAAATTATTAATATTACATTGTAAAAATGTAGTTTACTTTTATGAAAATACAAATTTATTTATTTCCCCAAAAATAGGCCAAAATGTCTCGTTAACAATACATAATAAATGATCAATGTTTTTTCAAAATTCTTAATTCTGAAATATTCAAATTAAGTTGAGGATTGTCATTAGTACTGTTGATTGAATAATATTAATAAGATGCAATGACCTACATACTTTATTTTGTACACATTATTAGAATGTTGTTCGATTATATCGTCTTTTTAAAATTCTTAACTAATTTTGAGAAAATCACTGTACTCCCTTTTAAATCCCGGAATTGCTATGGATTATACACTTAGAGATCCTTATTAACGCACTGTTACACTTAAAACATCTTCACTAATAGTGTAGTTATGTTTGCACAAGTTTAGGTTGTGTTGCTTTGTTGACATCGGTGACGCGCACAAATTATGTACACAGCTGATTTCTTTCGGTGTTGAGTAGCCGTCTGCTCTCCTCTAAGGTTGATTAAAAAGTGTCTAGAAATGGCATCTGAATCTGCCGTTCCGTTTTGCGATCGTTGTAAAATTGGCTAATTTCTCGGTTTTGATTGGTTGACGATCTTTAATTCGATGCACATACCCCCTTCGCACAATATTTTAATTGTTGTTATTAGCGTGGGGAGGCTGGGTTTGAGTGTATAAACATTTGCTCGAATTGACACAAATATTTTATAATTGAAATAACTTTCTTATTTGTGCATAGATTTTAAATCTAAGCTTATCACTGTATTGGTAACATTTGGCTCTTCATTTAGAGTCTACTCATGGTGTGCTTTCATTCATTATTAAGGGAGTTAATGTTTGAGATTTATCACATTACACTATTCACTATTAATTGTATTTATTCTTTAATTATAACTATTTAATGGCAATCATATCTCTTTGTGAGCATGCCTTCCAAGTCCTTCAACACTTCTCACTTATTGGTTACTTATATCTATTGACAAAATATAGTTCTTATCCTAACATTGATTTAGCCTAAGAGTCTATGAATTATATTAACAAATTATTTATGATAAAAGGTATCTGGGTAACTTCTGAATTGCCCCAGTTGTAAACATTGAGTTGTTACAACTACTGTTTGTCTTTGTTTGTTGGAATATATTGTTATTCCTTGGTATTTTGTCATTAATATGACCTCTATATGGCACTATAAAGTGTACATTTATTTTAACTCTTATTTGGGAATGTATTGTCTTTTCAGACCATTATTTAGTTTAGAATAGTTTATTAGTAGTAGTATATTGATAGTCAATCTTATGTTTTTAACACACTAGTCTGTTCCTTAGCGTATAGCATTGGATAATAGTAGTTACATCTGGTGTCATATGACAGGTGTGCTTATTTATTTTTATTACACATTATGTCACTGATTATAATTCTTTTATACCATTATAATAGTGATATTATATCTTACTTATTACATAGGTATCCTTCTGTTATTCCTATCTAACATTACAATGTGGTTTTGTCTATGTTTCACATGGTGAATCTCATTTTGACTGTTTTTGTTCACTTTGTTTACTTGAATTCTTAGATAAAGATTACTCTTGGTGTCTGATATTGGTATTGGTAGAAACCTTATTACTTCTACTTGATTTAGGGTAAAAAATATTTCAGTTTAGACATGTTTTGTCTACTACTAAATATGAAATTAGGTGGCAAGTACCTGTATCTAGGTTATGTGGTTTTCTTATTTGCAGCAACAATGGGTGTATTGAGTTGATACAAATTTACATTTTTTAACCTTGTTTTTTCAAGTCTAATGTTATTAATGACAACTGGTAATTCATTAATTAGTTCTTTTTTCCTATCTTACATGATTTTTTGAGTACTTGACTAACAATTATTTAGTTATGAGACAATTTTAATTCTCTTTTATATTACATTGATGCTGTGCATAATATGTCATTATGCTGTTATTTACAGCTTCCTTTTGTGTTAACATTATTGTTACTTCCACTCTTTTGTCTAATATGGGATGCCCTATTCATTTACAATATTATTAGTTATATATGGGTTATCTAAGTTAGCCAGTTATTGTTTTATTTTCAATCTGTAAGTCTCTCAGTTAGTATTTATACGGGTAAGATGTTAATCTATAGTTGACTGGCTCTTGGAATCTATATCTTATGCCATGGTTGTTATGTGTCTTTCTCGTAGTATGTTTCTTCCTTGTTTTTATTTGTTCCTTACTGACCGAATCTATCGGGTTATTGGTTCTTGTGGTATAATCACTGTTTATTGTATCTTCTTTCTTCTTATATGTTATCATTATTGTTTATTACCATTACATTTTATTAACTCCTGCGTTGATTTTATTCTTCTTGATGAGTTGCTCATGTAGTTTCATTCTTGGCATTACCAGATTAAATACTTGATGTCTCTTATTATTAATTCAATTATTATGACATGTGTTAATATTTTGTTACTTCAAATATTGGGTTACTTTAATTATTTCTGGTGCCTGCCTATTCTGAAACTCAATTATCTCTTCTATCTTCTCTTGCCAAATCTTTGATTCTGTTACTTCTGTGTTTTTACCTAGGGTTAATCTATTATCCTCCCTAACAAAAAATGAGCTCGGACACTGAGGGGCACTTTGGCTACCAATTATCTCAGCCGTCTTGTTGCTCATGTGTCTTGTTACAACATATACCCACTGGCAAAATGTAATTATTTCAACCCTAAATTCATCAAAAACTTTGTCCAAGATTTTTCTAATTCCCCGGGCAAGAAGTACAAATTCCCATATACAATCAATGGATCTGGATTGCAAAGGATTTTTGCCAGGCAGTGTTTGCAAGATGACAACTGCTTATTGGTTAAAGACTTTAGTTTTGCATTCTCTATCATTAATTTGATATTTTGTTGAGCAGTGCAAATGCAAATAAATACCACTTTCACCTTTCAAAATACAATGGTTTGGTCTCGGTTCTGCAAACTTTTGATAAACCAACTTTCAAATCAGGAAATCTATCTTTAAATGATCTGTAGACCTATCAATTACATAAAATAAATCTTTTGGAAAGTCTTGTTTTGCACCCAGTGCCTTCTTTAACAGTAATACAGTTTTTCATGTGAGGAATGTGTAACTGTATGTATTTACTGCAAATATATAATAATATCTTACTCTTACCTTTCGGGTTCGGAGTCGAAAGTCGTTCAGACGAAACCAGCTACAGAAATGATTATTTGGGTTCGAGTGGCGAAATAATTATGCTTAACATATGGCTACTCTAGTAATTAATCTTATTTATTTCTATTGGTTTAAATTCACTATTTAAGTTCACTATTGAACAATGATTTACACAAAGAACTCACTTAACACATGATACGGATATTCAAAGTTACCAGAGCTACCTTTAATTCATTAACTTATAACCTCCAAATTATGTAAAGAAAATTACAGTTGATTAATTGCTACACTATAATTCCGGAATTTATTTTATCAAAACCAGTACTTTGATCTTGTACATACATATTCTCGCTTACGCTCTCTCTCTCTCTCTCTCTCTCTCTCTCTCTCTCTCTCTCTCTCTCTCTCTCTCTCTCTCTCTCTCTCTCTCTCTCTCTCTCTCTCTCTCTCTCTAACTCATTCTCGTTCTTTCTACTTTACATTTAAAAATTTTGTATGATATCTCATTGTTGGATTTAAATTCCAAACTTTTATTTTAACGGGATGAATCATGAATGGTCAACGATTCTTATTTAAATTTCTGACTGTTGACTGTTACTTATCTGGATTAGATATCCGCTCAATTTCACCACCACCTGTTAGTCACTTTTTAAGTCACACTCACAAAACTTCAGTTCTGAATGTTGAAAACTCGTTACTATTGTTAATTGTCCGTCATTATTTACTGCACATGTGTTTGAAACTCACTCCCGTAACATTTTTAGTCGGCCGACTTTAATTGATTTGAGTACTCAGTTATATGTGACTGACCGGTCAGAAAGTTGAGTGTCGACTTGGTAATTGCTCGCACACTTTTGTGATGACCGCGAGGTCAGAGTTACAGTTGAACTGGCGTTGGTTCGCTAAATTGCACACAGTGTTTTTTGGTCACGTGATCGTGCATATGTGCTCCCATTGGTGCTGTTGAAAGAGCGCCTTAACGTAGGCGGAAAGTTTAGCAATGTTTTTGCCGCCTGATGTAATCTAGAGTTACATTACTTTCTTCCGTGATTCACGGCTGATGCGAAGTTAGGCGTTATTTCACAATCTGTCTACGCTGCTTGAGTGTGGAGACAAAACATAGGCGTTTGGTTTTGTAATAAACACAGCCAATTTGGTTGACCAACTCGGGGTTCTACAAGGGTGAACAATGACTGCATGGAAAATATAATTTTTAAAATGTTATCTTGACCCTACAATTTCGTACCGTTACAATACCCCCCCAATAAGAGGTTGAAAGCCGAAGCGTTCAAACTCTTATTGCCTAAAACCTAAGAGGATCAGTGAGGATATGGCGCCGCAACCCCCCTGAACACTCTACTAAAATCATGGGTTCTTACCCCCCTAGTCTGGCGACTGCGGCAGCACCCATCCGATCTTACGGGACTTCTCTACTCGAGATCCCACCACCATAAGCTCGGACCGATACCCACCACAGTATCGCCTGACTCTAGAACATTCAATTAAAATTTAATAAACGGCCTTCCATCACTCCATATCCCACGACTGATTTGTTTCCTCTTGGCCATACAGGCTCATTCTTTGCAAAGTACTGGTTCTGTTATTTGCAAAGTACTGGCTTTAGTTTAAAATAATAATATAATCTTACAGTCTACTTGCAGTTCAATCATATAAACAAAATAATATTCCCCGTATAATATTACCCATCCAAAATAACACCTTAATTATACGAAATGACATTAAATCCATTTATACTTAGCTACTATAAAAAATTTTTTTTTTTTCTTTACTACCCCCCTTTTAATCCCTTAACCCCTGATACCCGTTACATTCTACTGTGTGCAGCACTAGACTTCTTGGCCCTCGCAGACCTCAATCTAGCCGTAATCACATCTCCCTCGTGACCTGTAACTGGGTCACCGCCCATCCACACTCACTATTACCCCCCTAGACTGTAGCGTCTAGTTGCTTTCACAAGGACTGATGCGGAAGGGGTGGACATTTTTTCTTTTATTCCACCCCCATCCTTGCTTCGGCGTTACAATAAAATTCGGTATTACACCTACTAGTTTTTATTTATACACCCCTAATGGACTACCACCCCTATCTGGGTGAAAATAGCCCTGTTCCAAAATTAGGTAGATTCCCCAAAAAATAACCCCCCTACTAAATTTAACAAACCACCGGGTTAACAAAATAAAACAAACCACAAGCCGATTATATCAAGTAAAATTTATGATTTGCCACAATTAACTACTTTCACGGTCATGATCCGGTGAGGTCATAGCCGCACTTAGGTGGGGAATCTAACAGATTGTCATTAATAAAAGTTTACATGGACAGTGATATACACATCTCAATTTCCAAACACCGTTTCAGCTCAAACATTTCCTTCAATTTTCCCTTTTAAATGCATTTTTTAATCATTATTTTTTTATCAATTATTTATTTTATCATTACAATCAAAATTCAGATCAAAATAAATTTAAAGTCATTATCAACAATTATCTTTTTAATTTATTTAATTACCGTTCATTAAATTTAATTCATATTGTTTTAATTAACACTTTCAAAATTAATTACATTTTTCAAAAGGATCCGACATAAAATATTACCTACATTATTTCAATCTCATTTGTTCGAAACAACTTTACTTATTTAGATAACGTTTTACAAAGGGCCAAAAAATATTATCTACATTCCATCACATCTGAGGTTTCTATTATATTTCATAATAGAATCTGCTCTTGGCATTGATTCATCAAACTGCAACAGTTAGCAGTTTCAACACTTGGCTGTAGACATTAGTCAAAACATACAACATACCTGTTTACATCAACAATAGTCTGCCAGACTGGTGGCATAAACATTCTGTCTCACCACTCACATAGTCTAAACATTCTGGTTACATCATATACTGACAGATATACTTCCTACAAATTTTTTGTTTCTGTAAATCTTTTAATGTTAACATATTTATCAATTGCTACCAACTCAGATCAAAGTTACTTCATTTGTTTCAAGTCTCTCTTTAAATTCCTCCACAACCACATTCTTAATACCATTATCCCCTACTCATAACCTAACATAACAGGTACCACAAAATAATAATTAAACCTTTTGGTTACATAAGTTTTACTTTAGAATATTTTCCAAAATTATTTTTTCTTAATTACCTGTAAATAGGTTATATGTTACATGTACCGAATAATGGTGTACCGAGATGCGATTGAAGACGAACAGAACCCCACTTCTATGACAGTGAATAACCACCCTTCTTACGGTACTGAATTCTATACCTGCCTCCTTTTTCCAAAATAATAAACAAACCACAACCACTAATCTACAGCCCCATCTCGATACACAACAATTCGGTTAAACTATACAAAATTTATTATTTAGTTTGTCTACTCAGCCACAAAACTTCTCCACTACCTTCCTAATTAAGGGATGAGTTTACAAATCATAAATAACGCCAGTTTATTTAATTTTGAGGATTACCCTAATGTATTGTTAAGAATTAAGGCAATCAAATGGTTCAAAAAAGTGTGCCAATTTGTGTAACTATTGTTTATATGTTTACTCTAATGGGATGGGTAAGGAAATCGGGAAGATAAAAGGGTAAGGATCATTAAGGGGTCAAGAACTAGGACTAAAGGTAAGGACAAAGCTTCCTCCGAAAATAAGGGTAAATGGAGAAAACCAAGGCTCGCGTGGGCAGGGGCGCGTCCCTGAAATAGACGAACCCCACTGGGACAAGTGGGGAACATCTACCCGCTACCACTTATTGTTTTATATTAACTTCTTAATTTTATAGTTTAGGTTGTATTTAATTACCAACTTTAATGTATTATTTTGTTTATTATTATTTCATTTTGACCAATACTTTTTTAAATTGGTGGCATTATGGGTACCCACTATTTCCCCAGTCCTTTGGTTTCGTAGAACGTAGGCGTTATCCATTTTGATTTCAACTACTTCATACGGTCCTTCATACAACAAAAATAATTTTTTAATCTCTTTATCTTGTGCACTTGATAAATCGTGTCTTCTCACTAATACCAGCTGACCTATCTCATACTTAATCCACTTACCTTTGGCATCATGAAGCCGTTTTCTTCTTTCTCCCTTGGTTAACAAGTTTTCATTTGCGAGTTTAAGTTTTACTTCCAGATCTCTTGGGTTGCTCTCCGGGGGAAAGTTGAACAGCTGTTCCAGAATTCTAGGTGGACGTTTTCCTTTAACTAGCTCGTATGGTGTGAACCCCGTTGATTCATGGGTGGTACAGTTTAACCATTCTTCAATTCTTCCCACATAGGCTGGCCACTCACTATGTTTAGCATGGCAGTAGGCCCGGAAAATTCTCCCTAATTCTCGCATAACTCTTTCGGCTTGGTTCGACTGAGGATGATATACCGCCGTGTGTTTGGATATTATGCCTTCCCAACCCAAAGTTTGTCGCCATATTCCGCTTATAAACTGTGGTCCATGGTCAGATAATATTATTTTAGGTTTTCCGGTTTTAATCATATAATCCTTCGTTATTTTCTCACTTAGTACTTTACTAGTGGCCCTCTTTACACTGTATAATCTTACAAATTTCGTGAATGTATCTAACACTACAAAAATATACATTACGCCTCCCCTTCCCTTTGGTAGAGGGCCAAACAAATCTACCGCAACTAAATCAAAAGGTTTTTCTACTTTAATACACCTCATCTCTCCCTCTAAATGGTAATTAACTACTTTTGACTTTTGGCATAAATCGCACCCCCGGAGTAAAGTTCTAACCCTCCGTTCCATATTTTTAAATAAACATGATTCTTTTAATACATTTACGCACTTCCTAGCACCGAAATGCCCATACCGAAAATGACAGTCCCATATTATCTTATCTACCAACCCTTCCGGTATAACTAACCTCCAATCACGCTCTCCCCCCTCTACTTTCTTAAACAAACTCCCTTGATAGATTTGAAAATAACGGCTATACCCTGACTCCTCTAAGTCGGACTCTAAGCTAGTTATTATTTTGTTCAATTTAAGATCTGTTCTTTGCATACTATTAATATCTCTCAATTCTTCCCCAAATAATCTATCTTCCCTGCTAAGTCTGAAAATTTCTATTTCTTTTAAGTCCCTCCCTGTTCTCGTTCCCTCTGTATCTACCCTGGATAAAGTGTCAGGTATTTTGTTTTCTACCCCTTTTATATACTCCCAACTAAAATTGTACTCTTGTAAAGCTAGCACCCACCTTGTTATCCTGCTGTGTGTCAACTTACAGGTGTTTAAAAAAGATAATGCCTTGTGGTCAGTCCGGATGATGGTGGAATTTCCCAGTAGATATGTTCGAAACTTCTTCACCGCAAAAACAATGCTTAATAGTTCCTTCTCCGTTGTTGTGTAGTTTCTTTCAGCAGCTAATAAGGTACGACTGGCGAAAGCGATGGTGTGATGCTCCTTTTCGTCGTCCTCCTGGTACAGTTCTGCACCCAATGCGATGTTACTAGCATCGGTCTGTAAATAAAATGTGCGTTCAAAATTAGGGTGATTCATCATGATCATGTTACTAAAATGGTCCTTTATTTCGATAAACACCTCTCGTTCTCTTTCCCCCCATTTCCATTGTTTATTCTTTTGTAACACTGCGCTCAATTTTGAAGTTATATGGGCATAGTTTTTCTGAAATTTTCTATAAAAATTACATAGCCCTAAAAAACTTTGTAACTGTTTAATATTTTGAGGTTCTGGGAATTTTAAAATTGATTCTACTTTCTCTGGGTTGGCTTTTATCCCCTCTGGTGTAATTATGAACCCTAAAAAATGTATTTCTTTCTGTAAGAATTTAGATTTCTCCCAATTGATAGTCAAACCCCCTATACGCAATCTATCTAATACATATTCTAGATGTTCCACATGTTCGGAAAATGTTCGTGATGCTATCAATATATCGTCTACATAAATGGTTAAAAAATCTAAATTCTGTGGCTGGAGTATTTCATCTAAACATTTTATAAAGCTGGCTACACTGGTGTTCAGCCCAAAAGGTAATCGTTTAAATTGGTAATTCTTTCCATTGAACAGGAATGCTGTGTATTTCCTACTTTCACATGCTAACGGGACTTGCCAGTACCCCGCGGTTAAATCTAATGAGGTCATATATTTAACTCCACTGAATTTTTGAAAGATTTCATTTATTGCTTCAGGTGACTCCCGGTCCGGGATAATTATTTGATTAATCTTACGGGCGTCTAAACATAATCTAACACGGCCATCTTTCTTAATGACTACTACTAACGGGTTAGAGTATGGTGATAGTGATCTTTCTATTATGTCCCCTTCTAACATTTTATCTAATTCCGCCTGAACCGCCCTTCTTTTTGAATAAGGTACCGGATAGCTTCTTTGTACATAGGGTGCGTGCTCCCTTACTTTTAATTCACACTCATAATCTCTTGTCCTCCCTGGTACATCGGCAAACACTTCTCGAAAACACTCTATTACCTGCCACAACGCTTTGCGTTGAGAACTCCCTACGTCACACCCCTCACTACAAAATTTTACCGCTCTATCCTCCCAAATTTGTTTATTTATATTACCCCCTAACTCTCCCTCTCTACATACATACGTATTAACTTCCGTTTCTATTTTACTGGCCCGATTCAGTATCATCTTAACTCCCGAAATTCTGACTTTATCTACTACCCGCTCAAAGTTAATCTCGACTGGTCTACCTTCATTATTAAGTACTAACAACCGCTTCTGGAAATCAATTACCGCCTGATGTTTTATCAAAAAATCATTCCCCAAAATAACCTCCAAATTTAGTCCCCGTACTACTAAAAATGTATTGTCATATTCTACTCCATTAATTATCATGTTCAAATGTACTTGTTTAGTTACACGTTTACTCCTAACCCCGGTAATACCTACAATGGTCACCCCCGCTACTGGCAAAATTGGGATATTTTTGTTAGTCTCTTGCAAACTCTCTAATGTATGTTCGGAAATGACAGAAATTTCGCTACCTGTATCGACTAAAGTTTTTACTTCCTTACCTTCAATTTGAATTCTTACCTCTGTCAGTCCGGTTTCTGGTCTTGCTGTCTCTAAGTCCTCTTCCTCCATCAGTTCCTTGGACATATCGGTACAGATGACGTTATTTATATAGTCCTTGTTGCCTTGGGTCCCGCAGTCATTTGTCGACAACGGTGGGGTCCCTTCACTCACTGTCCTTGTTAGTTTTCCGTCTGAGTGTTTGCACGGCCTGGAGTGTGCCCACCACGACCTCTATTAGAAGTTCCACTGCTTCCCGGTGCTCCTCGGTTGCTGCTCCCTCCTCTCTGTGGTTGACTATTTTGGTTATGTTCAGTATTACTGCGTTGGCAACTCCTCTCTTTATGACACCTGTAACAAGTTGTTCTACTACCATAGTTCTCACAATGACACTCTCCACATCGCCAGTCATCACGTCTATAGTTATTATTGTAGCCTCCCCTTGTCCCTCTATATGTGTTTGGTGTCCCCCTAGATTGATTATGATTATGATTCTCATTGTTATGTACCCCTGACGGGTTTGAGCGCCTACCAATTTCCCGGTCCCTGATATTTTGGAAAATATCTAATATTTGTTCAAGATCATTTATACCTTCCACTTCCCGTGTCATTAGGTTAATTTGCACCTCCCTTGGTAAATGTTTACTTATATGACGTACAAATGATCTAAACGGTAATGGTGGTTCAAGGTGTTTTGCTTCATTGTACATTTTCATTACGTAAATGGTGACATTATTACCATTAGTCCCAAAATTACCCGACCCCATTATCTTACTTCTAAGTACTTCTTGGTCCTCTTCAGACCAGTATTTACTTCTAAAATCCCCTTCAAAACTTTGGAAATCTAACCAATCCCCCTTATGTACCTCCGCCCAAATTGAGGGGCTTCCCTTAAAACATTTCATAACTTTCAACAATTTCATCTCCCAATTACTGTTACAAAATCTATTAAAGTCTCGTACTCTGTTTAGGAATTGCATAGGGTGTACCCCCCTCCTATCCCCAGTAAATGACTCTTTAACTCTATTTCGCTATCTACATTACGGGTGATTACTACTTGCTCATGGACACTGTCTAATGTTTTGTTTATTACCGTGTTTAAGTCATCTTTAACATTGATTATTTTTTGTTCCATTAAATTAAACTTATTGTTAGTTACACGTTCAGATTGAATGCTGGCATTATTTACCATTTCTACAGCACCTTTTAATAGCTGTATTTCTGACTTACAACTACTTTCTGTTTCACTGATCTTACTATCAACATTTTCATTAATTTCTACCATTTTATTTGCAAAACTCAATCGACATTCACTTATTTTGCTGTCGCAATTGCTTTCTATTTCATTTATTTTGAAATTAACATTAGTTTCATATGTCTTAATGTTATCTCTAACTTCTTCTATTTTCTCTACTGCATAATTAAATTGACATTCATTAGCAACATTACACTTATTTATTTTACTTTCAAAATTGTCTTTCATCTCTTGAATTTGCTCACAAACTTGTATTTTGACTGTCTCTGACACTTGTTTATTTACATTAATGATATGATTATTTAATTGTTCATTTACTGATCCTATCACTTGTTCTTTAATAGTGTCATTAGACGTTTATTAATATTATCGGTATTATCTTCTAACTTGGCATTCTGCTTATTTATTTCATCAAACCAACAATCTATAATGTCAAATTTTGTGTTGAAATTGCTACTTAATTCATTTAATTTTACACTCTGTTCATCAAACTTCACACTCTGTTTTTCTATCATTGCTTGTATTACTTTAAACATTTCATAGCTATCGTCAGATTTTTTACTTTGGATAGGTGTCGATTGATGTTCGACATCTTTCATTATTTTTGATTCTGTTAACTGGCTATTACTGTCAGTGAAGCTGACTTCATCATTATTTTCACTCATTTGAATTCCTGAGTCGCCTTTATTGGCCGGCTCAGTTGACATGTTTTCATTCTCCATTCTGAAATTACTTTATTTACGCCCTCACTTCCAAATAACCCGTTCTGCAGCTTGGTTAGGTCTGGCGAATGTAAGTTGTAACCTACACTCGCGTCCCTGTTCGGGCGCCAATGTAACTGTATGTATTTACTGCAAATATATAATAATATCTTACTCTTACCTTTCGGGTTCGGAGTCCAAAGTCGTTCAGACGAAACCAGCTACAGAAATGATTATTTGGGTTCGAGTGGCGAAATAATTACGCTTAACACATGGCTACTCTAGTAATTAATCTTATTTATTTCTATTGGTTTAAATTCACTATTTAAGTTCACTATTGAACAATGATTTACACAAATAACTCACTTAACACATGATACGGATATTCAAAGTTACCAGAGCTACCTTTAATTCATTAACTTATAACCTCCAAATTATGTAAAGAAAATTACAATTGATTAATTGCTACACTATAATTCCGGAATTTATTTTATCAAAACCAGTACTTTGATCTTGTACATACATATTCTCGCTTACGCTCTCTCTCTCTTTAACTCATTCTCGTTCTTTCTACTTTACATTTAAAAATTTTGTATGATATCTCATTGTTGGATTTAAACTCCAAACTTTTATTTTAACGGGATGAATCATGAATGGTCAACGATTCTTATTTAAATTTCTGACTGTTGACTGTTACTTATCTGGATTAGATATCCGCTCAATTTCACCACCACCTGTTAGTCACTTTTTAAGTCACACTCACAAAACTTCAGTTCTGAATGTTGAAAACTCGTTACTATTGTTAATTGTCTGTCATTATTTACTGCACATGTGTTTGAAACTCACTCCCGTAACATTTTTAGTCGGCTGACTTTAATTGATTTGAGTACTCAGTTATATGTGACTGACCGGTCAGAAAGTTGAGTGTCGACTTGGTAATTGCTCGCACACTTTTGTGATGACCGCGCGGTCAGAGTTACAGTTGAACTGGCGTTGGTTCGCTAAATTGCACACAGTGTTTTTTGGTCACGTGATCGTGCATATGTGCTCCCATTGGTGCGGTTGAAAGTTTAGCAATGTTTTTGCCGCCTGATGTAATCTAGAGTTACATTACTTTCTTCCGTGATTCACGGCTGATGCGAAGTTAGGCGTTGTTTCACAATCTGTCTACGCTGCTTGAGTGTGGAGACAAAACATAGGCGTTTGGTTTTGTAATAAACACAGCCAATTTGGTTGACCAACTCGGGGTTCTACAAGGGTGAACAATGACTGCATGGAAAATATAATTTTTAAAATGTTATCTTGACCCTACAATTTCGTACCGTTACAAATGATCAGTTATTTAATCATTTTCATAGAATAAGCGGACAGGTTGGACAACTTCTTAGAGGTGTTTTCTGGTTTTTGGTCTGGACTTTCCAATATTCCTTTTTCTGTAAGAATTTTTTTGCTTGATGCAGCATATAGTTGGGAGGATTAAACTCATGCACGATCTCCCTTATACTCCAAGACTCAGGTAAACAGGTTAATATCATAATGTCCTTTTTCCGACAAATACAGCTGGAGAAGTTAGTTTTAAGATTGTGTATGACTGATTCTTCAAGTAATGATACTCAGTATCATTATCTGAGGAATCTTTGATATTAACAAAATTTATGTCTCATGGCAGTACTAATTTTCTTAAAGTTGTCTTGTTTGTTCATCATCTTTTTTCACAGCACTACACTTTATATAATAATGAAACTTTCTCTTGTGAACTTACTTGACTTTTTCCGTCGAACGCGTTTCGGCGTCGTGTTCGCCTTTGTCAGCTTAGAAACAGACTGCCAGTACTTTGTAACAGTTATTGCTTGGAAGGCATAGTGGGTGTGGTGTGTAGAGGAAGGGGATTGGCGCGGGGATCCAAATTATTGTTTGTTTTTTGTATAATTGTGTCAAAAAGTGTATGTGATTTATATTGTAATTGGTCATTAAGTATGTTGTTTGGTTGTGTTGTGTGGTGTTTGTATATTTCATATTGTTCTGCTGTGTTGAGTTTTCGACCTTTGGGTAAGTAGTGTAATATTTCAAGATTAGTATCTACGTTGGTGTAGCTATGGTTATGTGTATGTATGCGTGTGGCAAACACAGAATGTAATTACTTTACATACAATAACAAGATATACACACAAACAGACGGTCTCCCGATGGGATCCCCCATATCAGGAATACTGGCAGAAATATATATACACAACATAGAACAGAACCACAACAACAAATACACCAACAAAATCATTTACTGGCATAGATATATGGATGACATATTACTTTTATTCAAAGGCAACACAAGACAAGTTGAAAACTTCCACAAATACATAAACACAATACACCACAAATTAAATTTTACACTGGAAATTGAACAAAACAATAGTATAAATTTTCTAGACCTAACAATTAACAAAACTAACAATACACACACATACAAAATATACAGGAAACCTACCACAACCGACATGGTTATACACAACATATCAAACCACCCAACACAACATAAACATGCGGCCTTCAACCATATGCTCCATAGACTAACTAAAATACCCTTAAGTAAACAAGATTATACTGATGAACTCAACACAATCAAATACATAGCAATGAAAAACGGATACAACCCCAATTTAATAAACAAACTACACAAACGCATCAAAAGCAAAAACAACAAAACACAAAATACCATCAACACACAACACAATAAATACATCACACTCACATACCATAACTCCAACACACACAAACTTGCCAACACATTCAGAAAACACAAGTACAAAATAGCATACAGAACTAACAATACCATCAAAAACACATCAACGATAGAAACACAGACATAGACAAATACAATAGAACAGGTGTTTACAAATTAAATTGTAATAACTGCAATAGTTTCTACATAGGCCAGACGGGAAGATCTTTTTCATCCCGTTACTCTGAACACTTAAAAGCCTATCCAACAACAATATACATTCTGCGTTTGCCACACACATACACACACATAACCATAGCTACAACAACATAGATACTAATCTTGAAATATTACACTACTTACCCAAAGGCCGAAAACTCAACACAGCAGAACAATATGAAATATACAAACACCACACAACACAACCAAAAAACATACTTAACGACCAATTACAATATAAATCACATACACTTTTTGACTCAATTATACAAAAAACAAACAATAATTTGGATCCCCGCGCCAATCCCCTTCCTCTACACACCACCCCCACTATACCTTCCAAGCAATAACCGTTACAAAGTACTGGCAGTCTGTTTCTAAGCTGACGAAGGCGAACACGACGCCGAAACGCGTTCGACAGAAAAAGTCAAGTAAGTTCACAAGAGAAAGTTTCATTATTATATAAAATTTTCTTAAGTTTATTCGCAGAGTATTGTTTGGAGGATTTCATTTTTTTTGTTATTAACAGGAGATTCTTGTAATTCAAGAAGTGAATTATTGAGAGGTTTTTTAAAACGTAAAAAGGAGCAGAAAATTTAGGGTCTGGATCAGAATTGAACTAAAATCGTGGCTGTCATAAGGATTGGTCTTTTTTACTTTTAAAACTGCTAGTTTTTTCTACATTTGTCACAGATTTTGTCAAAATTTGGTATCTTGGAAATAAAAGAACACATCTACTGAGTAACATTTCTCAACTTCTTTTTGTCCTTTACAAAATGATTAATTTTATTTAAAGGATTAAAACACTGTAATGTCAAATACCTTTTATCCATATGTTTATTATATTGTTACCAGTGGCGAAGCTAGTAGTTAATGAATGGGTAGGCAAAAGTCTTACCTTAAATTGTTGAGTAGTTCAACACGGCGAGTTTTCTTGCTTGCAAAATTGTCAACTACACGGTCTTTGAACAACTGGTCACTCATCAGTCCTTCACAATTTTTTTTTCAATAGCAATGATGCTAAGAGAGTTAAGTCTTTCATTAGTCATCGTATTGCGTAAGTAGTTTTTTATTCTTTTCAAAGTACCGGTACTCATATTCCTTTCTGAAGAAGCCGTGGTAACAGGAAACGTTAAAATCAAATGAATTAATTTTGAAACTTCCACGTACACTGGTTCTAAGTCATTAAGAATTATAAAATGTAAAGTCTTTGAGGGAACAAATGTTTTCCAGTATCTGAGTAAATGTTTTTTAATTCATTTTCCAGTCTTTCACTATTGAAAAAAGGGTATTTATTTATAAGGCTGTTCAGTTTAGTAGAAGGAAAACTCTCTTTGTAAGAAATGAAGTGATTTGGATCCAACAACTCAACAAACTGGATACTTTCGAAATCACTGAACCGTACCTCCAGCTGCATAATCGAAGTGTCAAGAACTTCATAAGTTAACGTTTCCAGCAGTTTCCTGTTTCTGTCATCTATATTTATCTCGCTGCTTATTTGGTGACATTTTTCAATACAAGACGACACAGTGTTTTCTGATCTCATGTCCTTGAGGATAGCAGTAGTTTTCTTAATTTCAGTGTTGCACAGAATTATATCGGAGATAGTTTTGTGTTGCAGTAGAGAAAAGAGATGGTCAGTATAAACGAATATTTCCCTATAAAAACAAAGTAAGTAAATGAAATGGGTCTTTTTGAGTATGTTAAGCAATCCAACAGCAGAATTGTACGAATCACTATCCCATCCTTCATCATTCTCTATAATGTCCTCAAAAATTTGTCTCAAGTCACCATAGTGGGAAAAGATGGTATGAACTGCTCTGGAATGAAAGTTCCAATGGGTAGTGGATGCTTGTGGAAGTTTAAATCCTCTAGATTCTAAAAGCTGTGATCTCTTTGTGGATCTACAAAAAAAAATGTGTGAAATGCTGTCAGATTGTGAATGAAGAGCTTAACCGATTTTATTGTTTTAGTGCAATGAAGAAGTACGAGGTTTAACTTGTGAGCATAGCAATGTAGAAATAATGCTCTTGGGCAAGTCTGTTTTACAAAGTGCTGAACACCTCCATGCTTTCCAGCCATTACAGAGTCTCCATCATATGTTTGACAGACTACCTTCTCAGTTACACCCCACTTTTTTAAAAAGTCAACAATTAATTCTGATAAGCCTGATGCAGTCTTATCTACTGAAACATCATAAGACTTCAATGATTAAGGTTAATGAACCTTTCTATTGGACCTTCTTTTGAACAAAATCTAAAAATTATGCTGACTTGAGATCTACTTGATACGTCTAAAGTTTCATCTGCCTGAATTCCAATAAAATCACAAGAATCTAACTCTGTCTTAATCTTCTGTTGAATTATATCAGTTACAGATTCAACTAATTCATTCTGAATATCGTTTGATGTACCTTTAAATCCTGACGTAGACTGGAGATGATCTCGAATGTACTGCTCCTGCTTAGAAAGAAGATCTAATAATTCTAGATAATTACCCCGGTTGACTGAGTCTTCCCCTTCGAAATTACCTCGAAATCCAAGCTCCTGTTTCCCGAGAAAACACACAATATCAACAAGTCTTTCAACAACAAGCCTATTTTGTTTCACGACTTCATTATGTTTAACAGCTTGAATTCTAGCGCCTTCAGAGAGAGTATGTTCAATCCTCAATGCGTCCCAGCAAACGGTACCGCTCTTCATTTTGAATATGTTTATTTGAATTCTGGTGTTTGTCTGCCTTTCTAAGAAAGTTTTTTGTTACCGTCACTCCATATAAAATCCATTCTTTTTCACCAGAAAACAAGATACATGTATAACTAAAAAGTCTGTTGGTTTCGGAACAGCCTGTCAACCACGAATATCGCTCGTACCAAGAAAACTGAAATTTTCTAGATACTTTACCATCAAAATGTTTAATTTCTAAATTAGGCGTAAATCTCTTGTTTTGAACACCACATTTTTCTTCGTAACTCCAAGAAGAAAATGGCTTACTTGTTAATAAGTTTAAAAGACCTGACAGAGTATTAAAAGGACCGCGTTCACTCATTTCGGGCGACACACTTATATTCATACAAAATAATATAACTTATTGAACTTCCAAATTTATAACTTGATTTGTTTCTATATATATGTTTAATGTCACAAATAATTTAAATGACAATGTTGATCGTCTATTAGTTCACCGGAATCACAGGCACACTTTTAATAACCGCACAAAATAAACATGATTATAAACAACACAGCGCGCTTTAAAACTCGCACAACAGCAGTGAGACATGCCTCAACGCTACAGTGTGTGGAACGCTGGTCAATCCCCCGCTCCCCGCACTGCCCAGTCTCGGCCAACACATTGCTTACATACGATGTATACAAAAAACGCTGAGGCAGGTTCACGTTGCCTCATTCGCTTTAAACTAACTATGTCTGCTGTCACTTGTCACCGTCTAGCGGTCGCTGAGTAAAGCATGTAATTAGTAAATTCGACAATTACAGTAACAATGTATAATCTTTACATTACATACTTCATACGTATTTATAATTTTTATTCTACAGAATTTTTTAGGGTAGGCATTGCCTCAATTGCCTCCATGTAACTTCGCCACTGATTGTTAAGATATTACAGAACAGTCTACGTGTTTGTCGAATGTGCCAGAAGAATCACGCTCTAATGTATGTGGCATACGTGACTGTCAACGCATCCGTGAGAGTTTTCTCGAAGCTGCCAGCTGCGCGGACTGTGTCAAGGCCGCAGTTAATTACGTAGTTCACACGGGCACTAATACGCAATTAGGAACGTTCTGGTCTGTGAGCGTTGTATAAATACTTGGCGGCAGCGGCCTTAGTTTTCAGTAAAGCTGCGATATATTTACATTGCAGTTCGAGTTATTATTGGGCGATATTACTGTGCGCGTTCAAGTGGTTATTAGTTAAGTGTTGTGTTTTATAATCGGACGGTATAATTGTAATACAGTTGTGTTTAATATTAGTGAAATTTTATTGCGTGTGAACAATTTTTATTTGATTTGTTGTAGAGACTGTGTTGTTAATTACGAACTGTTTAACTGTGAAAATTAAAGCTGGTGATTAGTGACTTAATTGGTGTCTTGTACTTATTTTGTTTTCCACTGTACCTACGACGATCAAGTAGACCGTCGTAACAATATCAAGCCTAATTTTTAATTTATTTAAACAAAAATGTTTGTAAGGGTAATTTTCACAAGAAAAGAAAATTACATTATTTTTGCTCACTATAACTCTCTATAATAAATAAATGTAAACCAAGACCACTCTGTATTTTTTACTTCACCAAATATTCACAGCATCATAAAACACCATACTACAATTAACCATACATGTTATTACATGCCACTCAGCTAGAAGACTGAATGCACACGCGTACAATGCAAGAGTGAGAGAAGCACTCGAATTTGTGTTGACATGTACAAATATGTTTAAACATGACATTTTCAGATTCAAGTTACTAATTATACTGAAATGAAGTGAGATTATCTATAAATTCTCGCTAATAATGTAGTGACAGAATCGTTTTATTTGTGTAATAAAAAGTGATATTTAAGATTAAGTATAGTAGTTTTCCATTAGTAATGTCAGATTAACCACTTATTACACGAGGTATGATCAAAAAGAATCCGGATTGGTACTGTCAATGCCAGGTCAGCTGACTTGGCTCCAAAAAACACGATACAAATGTTTATAGTATACTAAATACTCAGTATAAGTTTTATAATAACAGCTGATCTAGTTTGTTTACAAATGCCCATTGTTGTGTTGTGTGTTAATCTCATTGATGCATTTACCATGTCAGAAATAAATGATAAGAGAATTTGTATAAAATTTTGTCAAAAAGTTGATGAAACAATAAAGATGCATTTGAAAAGTTACAAAAAGTTTATGGCGAAGATTGTATGAGTTGTACAAGGGTTTATGAGTGGTTTAAGCGTTTTAAAGTTGGGTGTGGAAGTGTTGAGAGTGACGAGCATTCAGGAAGGCTTTTAACCAACAAGACTGACCGCAATGTTGAGCTTGTGTGTGCTGCTGTGCGAAAAACCGCAGAATCACCATTCGTGAGCTAGCAAATGGTTTAATATTAGTTTTAGATCAGTTCAGTCCATTCTTACTGATGACTTGGAAATGAGATGTGTTTCTAAAAAGATTGTACGAAAAGCGCTCACAGCTGACCAGAAAAATTCCTGGGTGTCAGTCACTCAAGACCTGCTTGAAACCGCTAAAAAAGATGAGACCTTCATTAAAACAATCGTAATGGGAGATGAATCATGGGTTTATGGATGTGATCCAGAAACTAAGGCCGACTCTTTAGTGTGGAAGACGCCTAATACTCCAAGACCAAAAAAGGCAAAACAGAGCTGAAGCAAAGTCAAGACCGTGCTCACAGTTTTCTTTGATCACAATGGGATTGTTCATCATGAATATACTCCAGCAGGCCAAACAGTAAACATGGATTACTACATTTCTGTTTTTGAGGCGGTTAAGGGATGCAATAAACGAAAAAGGCCAGTCAGTCTTAAAAATAATATTGTGGTCAGTCATAATAACAGGAGAGTTAACATGCTTTAATAAAACTGATTCTACTGAATATGAGTGTACGTAACATATGTTATAATGCATTATACGTTTGTATTTTCATACTTCCATACTTGACAAGAGAAAAAGATATGTACATAGAAATGATATCCTGGAGTAAATATTCTCTGATAATACATTGTGCATAGTTACAATGTGTATATTGCACTTTCTTGTCATAAAAACATGTGGTGTAGCTTTAAATTCAATTAATGAACTTGTATCCATGCAAAAAGTTCTTACGAGTGGCCCACCCTTGACCCCTCCACATTTGAAATGTTGGAGCCCCCACTGCCTACACAAACTGGTTGGTATAGCAGTGTAGTAGCAGATGTTTCAGTAGCAACCAGTAAGCTTTTACATGGTTATATATAAATCAGTGGTCTGTATTGTTTATTTCCATTTGTGTGGTGACTGATACAACATGTTATTACTACTGCAAGATAATTGCAGGAATCCTGTTTGACAACATTTGTTTTCTGCAAGTAGGACACATTGCTGCCAAGATCCACTGTGAGTTCTTGTGTCTTGTTTACAGTGATAGTTTTATGAGCAATGGTACTGTGAGAGATTGTTGTAGAAAACTGAAGGAAAGGCACACAAATGTGTGTGACAAGAGAAAAATGGAGACACTTAATTATGAAATGAAGACCATGATGCCTAGGTAGGAAGCATATGTGTAATTAAGACCTGAAAGGCCAGTGTGATTAGTAGGAACTGTGCTTGTGTGGTTGAGCAGGTTGGCCTTTGTCAGTACTAAGGCACTGAGAAGCTGCTGTACCAAAATGTTTACAGCGAAGGCTTTGCATTTATTGCTGTTTTTGCCAGAGAGGAACAAGCATTAAAAACTGATCTGAAATGCTTAATGGTACTGGATGAAGAGGCTTCTGGCAAATAGAAAGATGGAAGTGACAGCATTCAGTTGCAATTTGGTCTGTACAGAACTATGTCTCAAATTGTCTTGCATGTACAGTGGTCATGCTGACCAATCACCATTGGATCAAAAGTCAGGAGGTGCCATTTTGTTGCTTTTTCCTATTTGTATTTTGGTGATCGCTTTTGCCTAGGATCTGCTGGCATAGCTGTGAGTGTTGCGTAGGGCAAATTCAGCATACTCAGAAAGGTTCAACCTTCATGAAAGTTTACAGAGGATTCAAGTCTAACAGATGATTATTTATGTACCCTTCAGCTGCCTTAGCAAAGCCAGTGTAATAAATTACATAATTTTGTATGAGCCATCTTTTTATGCAAGTGAAAATCTGGATGGTTGTTCAGGACTGTGAAACCAATGCTGATCCCATTGGTAGTATCAGATATTGGCTGGATTCCCTGTTGGTAGTGTTTATCAGTAATGGTAAACAAAAGCTGGTGCCACAATACGATAATTGGATGAAGATGAATGGTGACTATGTAGAAAAGTTGTGTGTGTGTGTGTGTGATTTTGGAGTAGCCCTATATATATGAATTTAGCAGTGAAGTACACATTTTTTCTGATATATTGGATTTATTGAGATTTCTTCTAACAACAACTAGGCTACATGTTATCGAGTGATGCACACATACACACTCATAACTTCATAACTTATTGAGTACAGTATATGGTTTAATGTGTACATTACAGATCTTATATATGTAATGAAATATAAAATTTATTTTGTTTATAGAGAATTACCGCCAATTGCAAAACACTATGTCATTCGTCTTTTGTACGTTGAGCAACCAGTTCCTCAAGCTGTAATAGCATCATGGGTATCTCAAGCATATGCAAAGTAAGTAACTATAAATTAAATATCTCAAGTATATGTCTGTTTAACTTCAGTGTTTTTGTTATATTTACTTTAATGTAGCCTATATGCAATTACGATTATTGTCTATTATATGGGCACCACCTCGCTCACTTAAAAACTGCTGAGATTCTCTATATTTTCTTAGTATTATATTTATGTCATAAACATTTTAAAATGCTGTAGGCCTACTTTAAATATGTCTTGAGTGTATATGATTACATAATAAATTATGAAATTGGAATACCATTAGATAAAGCAGTTCTGATGTAGGTAATGTGTAATCTCCCCAGTGTCCAGTGTCCAGTTATACACAACATTTTTGTTCAGTCGTGTTTCATGGTAATTGAAATGAAAATCCGGGATTTGATGAGTAGTGAAGAAGCTGTGATTGAATTTTTACAGAATATACAGAGTTTTCATAGGGTGCTGCATACATGTAAAAACGGTCATGACATGCTTTTGCATATAGGTGTTGGTGCTGTATGGCATTTTGAAAAATGAGCTTACAACAAAAAAACCATGTTTTGGGAATTAGGTGCTAACTTAAAGCTGCTCTTATCGACAGTAGTCCAGTTCATTTACTCGTAATGACACAAATTAATGACCATTAAATGGTTTGAACATGAGTTGGAAATGTCTAAGGAGATTGTGATTGACTGGAATATGTAACTGACCTGTAAGAAAATGTTAGATAGATGATTCAGAACAAAATTGCTGCTTTATTATGTTAAAAAACTAATTTTATTCTTATTTTATTTTGATTATTATACAGTAGAACTCCCATATTATGAACTTCTAAATAACGAAATTCTCTGTTCAACGAATTTTTTTCAGAAATTTTGAGAATTAGTAAGAAAAACATGTTAAAATGTCCCTACTTAATGAAGTTAGTTTTCTACTTAATGAACTTTTTTTCTGCATAGGTTGAAAAAAATCTTGCCTGAGACTAGAATTCCATTTACGTTTTACTTTATTTTACCTCTGTACGTCTGATAACCAACTATAGTCTGCTGATATTTATTAAAATGTTTGAATAACTTCGCCTATTGTAACTGTGGAATGTAATGTGATCCCGCCCACTCGTCTCCACGTTCGCGTTCAGTTCTCCCCACGACCACTTTCTGTTACTGCTCCACAGTTTACGTACGTCCTTCTGGTTTCGTCTTTGTCTTAGCGTGGTTCTCTGTTTCAGCGAGTTCAAGTGATTTACTGTAAACAGTAGTTGTCAAACTATATTTTTGTCATATTGTCAGTGTTCGTCAGGCAGAATAGCAGTGCAACGTCAGTAATGTCAAAACGCAAGGTTTTAAGTATAAAAGAAAATTAAGAAAGTTGTGTTAGTGATTATAATCACAAACAGAATTATCACTGTTGCACACCACTATAAAAAAATTATTCCGATTAGCGCTTTCAAGCTTCTCAGCTCATCATCAGATCGACAAAATGACAATCGGAATAATTTTTTATAGTGGTGTGCAACAGTGATAATTCCGTTTATCAAAGAAAAATTGCAGATTCTTAATGAAGTTTGAATTAATTAATTTAATGTCTTAATTGTACAGTGGAGTGAAGAAAAAAGAAACTTCATTACGTTTTGGTATTGCGGCAAATTCTTTGTCGACCATTTTAAAGAATCGCGAATCAATTGAAAACACGCTGAGCAGTTAAATACGAATCGAAAACGTTTTGAAACGTGTTTATGAAGATTTAGATGAGGCAGTTCTTAAATGGCTTACCGTGGTCAGTGGAAAAATATTCCTGTATCGGGAGCATTAATAAAAGAGAAAGCTTTAGAATTTGCTAAAATGTTAAACTATCCTGATTTTCAACCCAGAATGAGGTAGTTGGATGGATAAGTTTAAGTGCTGATTTCTCAAAAATGTGTCAGCGGCGAGAGTGCTGATGTTAAAGAAGACGACTGTGTTTCTTGGAAACAAAATGTCTTGCAAAAATTATTGCAGTTATACAACGACGACGATATTTTTAACGCCGATGAGACAGGCCAGTTTTTTAAGTGTCTTTCTGATAAATCCCTTGGTTTTAAAGGAGACAAATGTTTTGACGGGAAGCGTAGTAAAGAGAGGGTGACTGTTATGGTCGTGGCGAATATGAGCAGAAGTGAAAAGTTAAAACTCCTGGTTGTTGGGAAAAGTCAATGGCCACATTGTTTCCGAGGAGTTAAATCTTTGGAAACAGATTTCGATTTTAACCGGAAAGCTTGGATAACTACTGAAATCTACATAACATTTTTAATGAAACTTGACCATGAAATGAATAAACAAAAACGAAAAATTTTATTGTTTGTTGACAATTGCCTTGCGCACCCACGAACTGTTTCCGAGAAATATAAAAATGTTAAGGTTGTTTATCCCCCCCCCTCGCCATGACCGCAAAACTTCAGCCTATGGGCCAGGGGATTATTAAAAATTTGAAAGTCCATTATCGCAAGCGAATTCTTGCAAAAGTTTTGAAGACCATCGATGAAAATAAACCATTTAACACCAGTAAATTAATTTCGTTGAAAAAATGCGTTGAAGCTGTTTCAAAAGCATGGTCTCAGGACGTCATGGGTGAAACAATAACACGATGTTTTAAAAAGGCAGGCTTTAAAACGGAACATGTAGCAGACTCGGAAACAGATGTGAACGAGATTCCTGAGATTGTTAAAGCGCCTGGGAGAAGTTAGAAAACTGTTCTAATATATGTAAAGATGTTCAACTAAGTGACTATCTTCAAGTCAATGGGAATGTTGAAGTAGCACTGTTTCCGGATGATGGAGAGATTATCACTGAAGTTAATTATACAAAAGCTGAAGCATTGCAAAGTAGTAATATAAGAGAAGATATCGAAGAAAATGAAGAAGACGAAGAAGAAGAAGCTGGTTCCAAGGTTACGACCGGTGATTTATTGAATGCGTGTAAGACGATAAGAAACGGAATACATCAGCAGGAAAATGTACAGGATGAGATATTTTTGTCATTAAATAAACTTGAATCATTCATTGAAATTAGAACGATCTTTAAAAAAAAAAAAAACAAGCTAAGATAACAGATTTTTTTTTTCAAACTAAGAACTGTATGTAATAGCCTAGTTTTTAATTTCGTTTCTCCTAAATTTGTGTTTTCATTACTTTTATGGTTTAAAAAAAAAACCTGTATAATACGTGATTATGTTATCTAAATAAATTCCAGTTTTATAATTAACATATTTTGCTGGAAAGTTATTTTTAATTTCACCGTTCAATCACAATTCAATTTGTTAATTTTATCATTCAATTTGTTGTCACTTATTTTATTGATTGTCTATTCATCAATAAAATAAGACATACATTTATTCGTGTTTTTGCTCAAGCTTCACCTATTTTTCATTTTTTCTATTTAACGAATTTTCTTTATAACGAACTTTTTTCGGTACCCTGTGACGCTTCATTATATGGAAGTTCGACTGTATATAAAACATGTTTTTTTTATTATGCAGTAGGAGGCAGTAGCTCTCTTTAGTGAAGGGATATTAAGCTAACATTGTAGTAGCATTGTGTTGGTTGCAGTCACCACTAGTTGATGTTCTATTTAAGATAAAGCTAACTCAAGAATTTCAGATCCTTCTGTGTAGTTTATTGTTTTTAGTTCTAATTTGGTATCACACTGGACAACACCTTTAACTTTAGTATCAATTATCATTACAGTCATATCACCATCAATTAGTTCATGTTGGTTGGCACTTACTACCAGTTCTTCAGTATTGATATCTTCACCTTCCTCATAACCTGGGATTCTTTATATTATGTGAATCAGATTGCCACTTTCATGTATTAGGTCTTTAAATTTTGTGATCGAGTAAAATCTGATCTAGCCAGTGTGTGAGTTTCAATTTCTACTGAAAATTCTGAAGATCTGGTGTGTTCTGAAGGTTACATCTCTCTTGTTGACTTGTTTGAACATTTTAATAATGTTACTCCCCTCATCAGTTGTGTTTATGGATTCTGAAAGGAGTTTGCAGTATTAGTTTTTCTTCTATCTCCAGCATTCCTTGATCTGTCAGCTGGCACAATGAAGTGACTTTTGGAGACATGAACACTGTTTTTATATCACCATTTTAATGTTTAGATGACTTGGTGACTATCTTTGTTATGATGACTTGGTTTGGTATCTATGAGGACGACTGCTTTTCTGGAAAGACACAAGAAATCTTTCAACTAATAGAGCAACTCATTCAAAAATTAAATTATGAAAACTTTTACAGTCCAGCCATGCATTCTTTTGGTTTTAAATTATTAGTAATGTAACAGTTGATAACATGTTTAAAAGCATAGTGTTTTAGATTTGGCAATAACAAGTAACTTTAATTTATTATTGCCAGTGGCATTGCTGCAGGCAGATTTAGTGTTCTCTCTCTCTTCTGTCTTTTGAAACCAAATGGTGACTTTTCTGCCCATGATGCTCATGTTTTGATTGGAAACATCATAAACTTTAAACCAGTTTCATTGCATTTATAACAAGTGCTCTCCTGTTATTCCTTCTTTTCAGTTGTCATGTGCAGTTTGCTTTTAAAATCAAAGATGGCTGACAAATTTGAGAGTACTACAGAAATAATGCTTCACTCATTTGTTTGTATTCACACTTTTTGCTTTTAAAGCACATCCTCAGAATCACAGCTCAATTTTTCTAATTCATTTCTTTTCCTCTTTTGATCACCAACTGTACCTTTTCCTACCCCAAGGATACTGGCAATTTGCTGTATTATTTTACTGCTATCAAGTTGTTTTAATGCTCTAACTTTAAATTACACTGATCGAATGATCGCTTGGCACTTGGTAGAACATTTTATTAATACTTGAATGAATAAATAAACACTTGGTATAGTTGTACACATAATTTTTATTTTACTGATAATTGTTTCACCAGTTATGGCAGCTTCAGAGGTTGGATTTCAGCTGACAGATTTGAAGTGTATATTAGACAGTGGAGGGTTGGAGGTAGTATATGACCAAGGGTGCATTGGAAAATCCCAGGTAAGGGTTGGACAAAGGTGCGTCTTCTACTGTTGTAAACAAAAAGTACCATTACTGGTTAATTATGAATTTGTTATTGGCTTCTGGCTTTGTTTCAGTTGAAACGTATGTCGTCTTTCCAGTCATCATGCTTCTAATTTCTCTGTGCCATTGCATTTAACATGCCTTCCATTCAAGTCTATCGCAGCCTCCCTATTTTTCTTCCTTTAGGAGGGATCCATTCTAGTAATTTCTTTGGCCATCTATCATTATCCACTTGGCACACATGCCTGTACCATTTTAATCTTCTAGCATCGATTGAGTCATTTATCAATATAAATGACATATATTCATTCTTTCCCCGTATTTCTTCATTTTTTTGCCCTATCCAGCAATGTAAGTCTACAGCACCTTATCCAGTATCCCATTCCCATGGCTCATAATCTTTTCCTCTTATGTTCTTAGTCTCCCACACCTCAGCCACATACGTTACAATACTTTCCACTAATGTCTTATAAATTTTGACATTTGTTTTGGGGCTTAGTTGATTGCTCAATAAAGTAGAATGTAACTGTCTCGTTACTTGTTTCTCTTGTCCTATCCAATATTTTATTTCTGTTACACTTGTACTATCCTTTGTAATCATGACACCAAGATATTTGTATGAATCTACTCCCTCTACAACTCTCCGTTCCAACAATATATCTCTGCATATATTTCCACTGACAATATATTCAGTCTTATTTGTATTCATTGTTAAGCCCCATTTCTGATATTCTTCATCTAATTTTCTAAGGATGTAACAGATGTCATCCTCATCCACATCTATAATTATCTGATCAACCTGTCACAAGACTGGCGCCATTCGTACAACATAATCATGTTGTGGTACTGAAAAGGATCATTGGATGAGGACGCTAGTTGCTGCTGTAGGGTTTCTGTGCGACCCACAGGGCGATGTTCAGCAGCCGCTCTTACTGTTGGTGGTGCACCGCAGTCCTCCTCACTTGGCAGCAGGATGTAGAGCTTTGCTTCTTCTTCTTTGTCCATTTTCTGTTCTTCCCTCACTGATGCTGCTTCCTTCACATCATCCGACAGAATTTTTTGGCCTGACCGCACACTTTTTATGCCTCCCAGGTTGGTGTCATTGCAAGCCTATCAGAGAGCTGCTGATTCCTGATTGGAGTTCCCACCAGGTGTTTACAGCAAATGTAATCGAGGCTGGCACGGGGAGCAGATGCTGTCGCTGCTATCAGAGACCATGAAATGCAAAGTGAAGAGCTTTTCGTCATTGATAGCTAGCCCCATGTTGCAACAAGTGCACCTCCATTTGTAACAGATCAATAAAATAAAAATAAAGTAGAAATGACTAAGCCCCAATTATATTCTTTTCTTTTCGACTTACCTTCAAACAGCCAGAAGATTCCCAAGGTCGCCACCACATTTTTTGGAGGAAATGTGGAAACCATTTCACTTTCCCGAAGAAAACCTTTTTGATGAATAAACAAAAACTCCCTTACAAAAAAATTGCAGGGCCGTTTAGGCGAACTTACTGACACAGAATAGGTTTCGGGTAGAGTGCGTAATTAACTAAGCTAACACATTGTAATGAGAAATCTGATTTTATTCTACTAAAACACATTGTATCTTTTTTTTAATGTTAAAAAAAATATAATTCAAAACCAAAATAAATCAAAAAAATCTTCAATGTCAAATCAGTACTTTTTTTTAGCGCTTACTACACCCTTTGTTCTTTCACTCGCTCTCACACGTTATTGAGATTCCATATTCTGTTTGATATATTTTTTTTTTACTCATATAAAAGTAATTTTATTTAAAAAAAAAAAGAAATTTCTACAATTGTGGGAAACTGGTTATGTCCTTATTTTGTACTTATCTCTTCCAACAGTCTCCTGCTTGTTGCACAATGAGTCGTAATTCGCTTTCCCAATGAAAAATCACAATAATAATGTTCTGAAAGTTCAAATTTATGTTTACATTTTGTTTCGATTGAATTCACACCATTTTCCAAAACTTTTTTAAAAAAACTCGGTAGGCCTACCATAACTGCCCGCGGGCACTAATAGAACACATGTGTACTGTTCGGTTGCTGGCTGGAGACTGCAGCGCTTCGCTTTCGTTTCTGTGCCACGATTCAGTTCAAATACGCATTTGAAACCAGTTTATTCTGGTCGCCTCCACCCGTCCCTCCTTTGGATTGACGTCACTTGTTTTTCAGTCGACCATCACGGCGCCTTATTGCCGGCCACTCCTAAACTGTGACTTACTTCGTCTTTGTCAACAAAATGCTTTTTGTATGATTCACAGGCTAAAAATAGAATTTGTTACATAACGTACCGTTACACATTGCTCTGAAGCTGAATTCAAATGTATCTTAAATAAAGTGGGCGCTATAGCACAACCTTGTCACAATCCCTTGGTAACTGGAAATTCATCAGATAGTCTTGAGCCCAGCTTTATCCTGCTAGTAATCTTGGTATATAGTGCTCCCATAGCTCTAACATATACAACACTGACACCATTTTTTAATAATACTGGCCATAGCTTATTCAGTGGGACACTGTCATATGGCTTCTTGATGTCTATAAACACAAAATGGGTTTCTACATTTCTTGCCAGTCTTTTTTTTTAGGAAGTTGTTTTAATGTGAAGGTATTATCTATACAATATCAGCTTGCACAGAACCCATTATGTTCCTCAATTTCCTCAAATTGGCCTTTAGTTCTTGTTTTGATAATTTTTCCATATAATCTTGAGATGGTTAACACTGAAATAAGAAGAAGAATATATCTCGCAAATAAAACATATTATGGATTAAAAAAGCACCTGACATCTAGCTTCATCTCAAGAAGCACGAAATGCAAAATCTACGAAACACTTATCAGGCCAGTGCTGACATATGCTTCAGAAACTTGGACAGTGACAAAAAAATAGTGAGAGACTTCTAGGTTGCTGTGAAAGATGGACTCTAAGAACAATATTTAGCGGAGTACAAGAAAATGGAATGTGGCGCAGGCACTATAATTATGAAGTATGCCATCTGTTCAAAGAACCGGACATTGTCAGGATAATGAAAATAAACAGGCTAAGGTGGGTTGGACACAGAGAGAATAGAGGAAGGACAGCCTGCGAAACATATTTTCTATCAGAAACCAATGGGTAGTAGAAAAAGGGGAAGGCCCCGAAGTAGATTCAAAGACCAGATAGAGGAGGACCTCGGAAAGCTGAACATAAGAAACTGGAAAGCCAGGGCATGCAATAGGAGGAATGGAATCGACTCTTGGAGCAGGCCAAGACCCACCAAGGGTTGTAGAGCCACGGTTGATGATGATGAATCTTGAGATGGAGTTGGTTACACTTAGTCCTCTGTAATTTGATAGTATTTTCGTCTCTGCCTTTCTTGTGGAGGTTGGAAATATATAAAGTCATCCATTCAAGTGGGAGCTCTTCACCTTTTAAAAAGCATTTGAAGACATGCCAGGAAGTCCTTGAGCAGGTCGGTCCCATATTTAAAGAGCTCTATAGGGAGTCCATTTGGCCCTGGTGCCCAGGCATTGTTCGTGGTTGATAGAGCATTCTTAACTTTAGTAACACAAATTGTATCTTTCTCAGAAAACGATACACAGAGAGATTAATATCATTGTCATTTTTTGAAAGGCATACTTGACGATTTTCTTTCAGCAATTCTTGATGATGTTCTTTCCACTGTCTGAAGGATATTAGATTAATGGGAACTGACTCTTTTCTGTCTATTCTTAATTATTTTAATGTTCGCCATGCTTCTGTGGTTCTACTCCAACTGATATACTGATCAATTTATCTGCATTTATTATCCCGCACTTCATTTTTTGTTTTTATTATGGCTTTTTTAACATCCGTACAGCAGCATGTATAGTATTTCCGATTGACTTCTTGATTAGTTGATAACCGTTTCGTATGGGCTCCCTTTTTTCCGTTACCAAATTACTTGTTTCTTCATTTCACCACCAGCTTCTGTATTTATTGTTATTGTCTGGCAATTCCCCTTATGCTTCTTTTGCTGCTACTTGTATACATTTAACTATGTTGTAATACATGTTTAATTCATGTGAGATATTGTGTTACCTAATTTAAAATTAAACGTATGATGCCCATCTGACTAGCAGTGGTATCACCTGTTTTGTGTCCACGACAGAGTAATCCATGGAAAAAATATCTTTTCTCGTAAAAGGTAATGGTCAGTGCCACATTCTACCCGTCTACGGACCCTAATGTCATATTGTAAATGGGTGTGTTGTTTTTAACAACAAAGTCAATTATTGATTTTCTCTGGAGAGTTGGTTGCATCCAGGTATATTTATGGTATATCTCTTTGTTTGAAAAATCCATTTCTAATTTTGAGCGAATGTCGTTGACATATTTCTATCAATCTCCGTCCATTGTCAGTAACATTATTATCTCCAAAGGGCCCTACAATGGCATAATTTCTTCTTGCTCCCACAAGCACATTAAACCACCCAACATTACTTCTTTCCTGTTACTAATTGTATCTAAAAGTTGACTTAATTTGTCATCATGCCAGTTGATTTGGTATCAGTTGAAACAACAAGTATGTAAAAATGAACAAAATCTGTAACAGCACTAACAGCAGTGAGGACCCCAGTGGTGGGAATAGAAGTGTTGCCGTAACACACAATAGAATATGCAGGAAATTTAAAATGATCTACCCACCACAGTTTTATTTCGAATTCTCATGGCCACATAAGACAATCCAGAACGTTGGTTAAAAAACTTTAAGTAACAGGTACTGGGTAATAGTGTATTTGGCTAATACTCTTGCTTTATTTGATCTGTGTGACATTAATAGATATGTGGGAAAATTATAATAAATAAATAAATAAATAAATAACTCATTGCAGATAGGTTTGTGAACAGTAACAGTATAGTTGTGGCAAAGACATGCTTCTCCATATGTTGACTAGCACAGGATCTCCACTCCCGAAATGGTAACATATCTCTTCTATGTACTAACTTCTCTCCTCTTATTACTACTACAAACAACTGACACTAAGTCATTTGTCTATGAGAATACCACTGATTTCATATGCAGTATTGTTTGTCAATATCAGGCTCAATGATGTGACAGTCATTCTGTGGTGAGGAGCTCAACACTAGCCATTCCAGTAGAGGGACTCACCTCATGGTAACCCTGTTTTAATCAACTTCCTTTCCATTTTCCAGAATCCTAACCACTGGACTTCATCTGAAGGGATCACCTTCAAAAGAAAAGCTTCTCTATCAGGAAATAAAAAGTTCAAATTCCAGAAAATACTACTAGCAGATGGTTGCTGAAATATCTGTAACAAAATTGAAACTTTCTAAGTCTCTTATCCATGATTTTTTTCTATTCAGACTTAAAAAAATGAGGAATGATAAATAAATTATACAATGTATTCTTCAGTTTTTTAACATTTATTTTAGGTATAAAAAAGTTTTACTGGAAATAATATAAAGAGTACTTTAAATGTTTTACAGGGATCATAATGAAGTAACAAAAGTTTTATGTGAACTACATGTGTGGCAAGAAGCATCAATACCTGGTGGTCTTGCAGGATGGATTCTGAATCCAGTTTTCAAAAAAAATGCAAAAATTGCTATTAATGGAGGGTAAGTTATTTAATTAAAATATGTTTGGGTTAATTGGCTATAGTAAATGCTTAAGTCATTTCTAAATATTTACTTTTTATTCTGTTAAATTACTGCAGTTATAGCCTGCCAGTTTCATTATATTTTTCAAAGAATGTTTTAGTGGATAGTTAGTGAGGATCGGTCAATAATACAACTTTTAGTAATTTTGCGTCGACGTTTCGACAATATTTATTGTCATCTTCAGGACCTGTGTATGAAATACAGTAGAAATATCAAACATAACGAAACAATTAAATATTTGGATCCAAATTATTTTTGTTTGTTTATGTTTAAACAATCCAAATATTTAATTGTTTCGTTATGTTTGATATTTCTACTGTATTTCATACACAGGTCCTGAAGATGACAATAAATATTGTCGAAACGTCGACGCAAAATTACTAAAAGTTGTATTATTGACCGATCCTCACTAACTATCCACTAAAACATTCACTGATTGACGGTCACTAAAAATTTAAGGATTATATTTTTCATTTTGTTTTTAAACTCAAGGATGACATTACAGTATATAATACACTGGCCATACATATTGTTTTTTTTTTAAAGTAGCATCGTGTTTTTTAATTTTGTGTATATCTGTTTTTTGTTAATTTATAAATAATAAATATATATCTACCCCAAGACGGAAGGTCTTTTTTCTTTGCACATTAAAATTAATAATTATTGATACTGAGATCAAAGAATTTTTTGTCAGTATTGAATGAGTTATAAAATGAGTGACTTAAGTATTTATGATTAATTAAGATTTTTATTTATATACAGGTGATCCCCAGGTTATGGACAAACAGGTGTACAGCATTCATATTTACAAAGCTCCATTACTCCATTGCTCTCTGAGAAGGGTAATTTATAATTAAATTGTTAAATTATTAATTCTGGAACTAATTTCTTCCGTGCGTTTGAACAACTATCATTGCCTAAGCATTTTATATTATCAGGTAGGCTCACCATTTATACAGTCACTTAAGCAAGGAATGACTTTTTTATTTGATTTGTAAATTAATGTTTTACCCTCTGTAAGTCTATTTGTATGTCTCTAAAATGAAAGTCCACTCCAAGCCACATGGGCCTGCGTGAAGATAGAGGAGTTTAGAGGGAAACTAAATTACAAATAATCGAGTATTTGGAAAATGACCAGACACCAACATTCATTGAGAAAGCATTATTAGGCTTGACTGTTAGAACTCTTATAAATGATAAGGTGAAACTAATGGAATGTGTGATAGGTAGAATTCTAACGGAAGCATCAGTTATTACAAAGTTGCATACTATATTAAATATTAGGAATTGAAATGTTATTAGTGATTTAGATAAACGATTAAGAAAAATATCAATTTAGATATTATAATATTTGTAGTATGAGGGCTATTCGGAAAGTAACCTTCGTTTGACTACAAATAAAACACGGATGTAGATACATAAATTTTATTATATACATCTTAAAACTATAGCTTTCCACTATTTTCTACATAATCGCCATTTAAATGTAAACATTTTTAAAGTCTCACAATACGAAAGTCATACAAAACAGTCTGAGAAATTTGCGCGAATTGTTCAGAAAGATCAGAGATTGTGATACGCCAGTTTTCACGGACTCTTTCCTCAATTTTCTGAACGAGTTTATCACTGACTACAGATGGCCTACCACTCCTTTCCTCATCGTGAATGTTTGTTCTTCCATTTTTAAACAAACGAACCACTGACGCATAACAACCTTACTCATAACGTTTTATTATGTAATTATTAACAGGAATAACTGTTTGTTGCACAGTTACGAATAGTGTAAGTATGAGATATGTATTCTATCCCCACATTGTTCTTTCTAAATAGACAAATATATTTTTGTAATGGATAATAATATAAAATATTAAAATTCTACTATCATGTTTCTATAGATAGTAAAACAAATTTTATCATTTGTAGAACTGGTTTGTGTGTGTGTGTGTGTGCACGCGCGCAGGAATGCACGCTGTTAAAGATGAAAATTCACTTCAGTGCCTTCTCTACCAATCTGCCTGCACTGGCTAAAAATTAGGTCTTAGATTATCATCCAAGAAAACCAAAACACTCAACTACAGCTATATGACAGAATTATTGAACAGGTGTTATCCTTCAATTACCTTCGCATACAAGTAACTTCCCCCCAAAATCTAGACGTTGAAGTAAAACAAATCTATTAAAGCTTTAAGATATCAGGTTATTTGAACAGCACAATACAGTCAAACAAATACCTAAGAACTGAAGCCAAGGTGTGCATATGACTTATGCTGAAATGAGAGCTGCTACAGCAAAAACAATACAAATCTTGGAAGTGATCAAGATGAAATCTTAAGAAGGCTACTGAACCTGACATTCGTTGATAGGGAAAAGTGTTGATATAAGGGAAATGTGCAGCATCCAGAAAATAAGTCTGTTCAAAGAAGAATAGAATAGTAGCACAAACATGTAGAGAGAATGTTTGAGGACTGACTCATCAAAATAGTTATGAAGTATATAATATACCCTATACCCATTGGAAAGAGAAGTAGGAGAGCATCCTAAAAAAAAAAAAAAATAAATAAAATGGCATATTTTGGTGGAGAAATACTTTAACAAGAAATTGACATGAGACAAGGTTGCACAAGCAGGTTCCGTTACCATTGCTTTTCAGCGTTTGCCTTGATTAAGAGTTAAGGGAAACCTTTTGGAGATAAGGATGGATTAGAGTGGAATTAGACAAGAGGAAATTAGCAGGTCTCATATATACAAATGACATCAATTGTCATCAGGTCTATAAAGAACACAGTAGTCAACTTAATAGAGTAGGTAGGGGAAATAAGTATCTAAATAAATGTAAATAATGCTAAGTAAATAAAAGGAAGAATTCATACAGGAAAAAAATATTCAAAGAATAAAATAGGGTACACGTTTCTGCTACCTGGATAATATGTTAAAGAAATCTGGGTAAAATCTGTAATGAAAGGGATAATTCAATTCAAACTGGGAAAGCAAGGTAAGGAAACAGAATGTTTGTCTTGAATTAAAGTGATAAAAACTACAGTTGCAAAAGCAGAAGAAAAAGACATATATTATATTCATTAAGTTATAATTATTCTAATTATATTGTCAGATATGTTAAAAGTTGTGTGAACATTTCTTACTATTGAGATTTCCCTTTAATAAAAAAATCATAGTTTTTTTGATGTTTTGCTTATGTATAGTTACTTTATGTTTAAAGTTCAAGCCACTTTTATTTAAGTTTGAAGGTATTACCATTAATATCTGACCTTAAATTGGATGTGGTTTAGAATTTAGAATACTTCATTTTCTTTTTTTTTCCTACTGTTTACATATATACTCATTAGCTGCTCATATTTTTGCTTTTAGTGGTCGACCATGGACAATGTCAGCTCAGTTAGAAGCAGATGCTAAACCCAGAGATATTAGTTATTTAGATAAATATAGTATGGAGAGATGGGAATGTGTTCTGCATTACATGGTGGGATCACAGCAGCAAGAAGGAATTTCTGCTGATGCTGTACGAATATTACTGCATGCAGGACTCATGAAACGGTAACTCTTTTATGAATACGTATTTGATAAGAGAAGAGTAGCAACCATGGTGCAGTATTTTGGTTGGACCAGTCTGTTCCAGTCCATTTTTTGTTGATAAGTAATATTATAATGTATAAAATAATTTTGAATTAGTGTATCATTTAATATGTTAATTATTCATTGAACCTGTGTATTGACTTTATATATCACTGTCTCGGAGTTTATTATTTGTTTCATTGGATTGGGACATTTGTATACATGTTTGAACATACCATGTTATACATATATAATATCATGTGTTTACTTATATATATAAACATATGTTACAGTGAATGTTGAGGTTTCAGTTAAGGTTGACAGTGACTAGTTACAGTCGATGTTCACTGGAAGTTTTAGGGAAAGTTGAATACTCATATTATAATATCATTCATAATCAACTTTCACTAGTGAATGTCGACTGTTCCTAGGGAATGTCAACCTACCCTACTACAGCTTAGGGAAGGTGCACCAACACTAAACATACTAAAGGAATAAATTAGAAGTTACTATCGGAATAAACAAGAACATACTTCATTTAAGGTTGACTTATACGAGAGTAACTAGTACTTCAAAATAAAGCAGCAATATTACATTTTAACACATTTAAAATCTTCATTTAGAATTTAATTTTATTTATTACAGCACGGTAATGCATTATGATACTTAGAATTACAAAGTACATTATTTTCCTTGCAGGTACATTTTTTATTGACATTTAGTTCGGCAAATGCACTTAAAGAATCCTTGGCCACTTCCAGTTGATTGCGCTGTTGCAGTGGTCCGTAAAGAAAGTGTCTTGTCCAGTGGTACTTCACTTACCTAGGATAAAAACTTATCTAGCATATAGCTGGTTCAACACACTATAGCACAATAGCTCTGGTTCCAAGTCGGTAAAATATATCACCCACTATGTCCAAGACGATACTAAGAACTGATCTTGAATCTCATCTTCCACGGTCTACATCAGGAATATTGGAATTTGTACAGTACAACCTTTATCCACCTGTGGTAGATTCTGGTCTGATGTACGTTTTATCCATTTTGCTTGGTTTGTTAAGTAGCTGAATGCCTCCTCTCTTTGTCTTTTTATTTCTATTGTCAATTGGTCGAGGTCAGTTAAGCTGTATGAAGTATCTTCTAGCCTTTTTTCTGTTCCAAAAACAAGTTCTCGTCTTGTTCCATCATAACGGCACTCTTATCTTGTTGGATCACATCGGGACTCACAGCAACTGCATCAAAACAATAAATGGGCGGGAAATAATCTTCAGCCGTCAGATGGCGAGTAAGGAGGCCGATGGCACACCCAACCGATATATTTTTAACATTCCCTGCAAACAGCTGGTGAAGGTTGACACTTACTAGTGAGAGTTGACCTCACAATTTTACTATCAACTTCCACTGACCAGTTTAGTGAATGTTGACAACCCCCAGTCATTGTTATTTATTTTAAATAGCACTTTATTGTCATTTTATTATTTATATATGTGAATGTGGCCCATTTTTTGTTGTTATTATTTATGTGTTGTTCAGTTTGATTAATTCTTAATTGTTCAGTTTTTATTTTGTATTTGATTTTATTTTCTATTTTGATCATAGTATTTTTATTGTATCCATTTTCATAACCAATTTGGTGTATTATATTTCTTTCTTTGTCAGTTTCTTGTTTGTTTAGGGGAATTTTGTACATTCTGTTAAATAGCGAATAGAATGCTGCCATTTTATGTTGTGGTGGGTGGTCAGAATGGTTAGGTATAATGATGTTAGTGGAAGTTGGTTTTCTATATACAGTATTGCATATTGTATGTGGTTGTTGTATCTTGTGATGGTTATGTCTAAATAGTTGATTTTGTTATGTTTTTCTTTTTCTTCTGTGAATTGTATTTTAGGATGTATGTTATTGATTTGTTTCAGTATGTTCTCTGCATTTGTGTTTTTGTTATTTGATACATATAGTCCATCGTCTACATATCTTATCCATATGCCATTTGGGTCATGTGATTTTATAATATTTTGTATTTTTGTGTCTATGTGTTGTAGGAATATTTCTGCTATTATGCTTGATAATGGTAATCCCATTGCTAAACCTTCTTGCTGTTGATAAATTTTGCTATTAAATTCAAAGTAATTTTGTTTTAGTATTAGTTGGAGGCTATTTTTTATTTCGGTTATATATTATTTGTTTTCATTTTGTTCTTTAAGTTTGTTTATTATTATGTCTATTGTTTCTTCTACTGGGATGTTGGTGTACATGTTTGTGATGTCATATGATGTGAAAAATGTATTTTCATTTATATTTATTATTTTTAGTTTGTCTATTAACTCGTATGTATTTTTTATGTTATGATGGTTATTTGTTAGATGGTTATTTTTTAGTTTTTGTGCTATTATTTTTGCTATTTTGTATGTAGGAGCTTTTTTGAAGTTGATTAATGGAGGTATTGGGTTGTTTAATTTGTGTATTTTTATTAGGCTATTAATTTTAGGTGGTTCTGGATTATTATTTATATATTTGTCTGTGTTTTTCATGTTGAAAATGTTTTTAGTTGTTTTTATTAGTTTTATTGTTTGTTTAAGATAGTTTTCTGTTGGGTTTTTGTTTAGTTGTATGCAATTATTATTGTTTATGAAGTATTCGGTTTTTTTAATGTAGTCTGCTTTATCAATGATTGTGATATTACTTATTAACCACATATTAAAATACCAAACAAATTATAAACTTCCGCTTACCGTCAATCGGTGTTCTCGGGTCCAGGGTTGCGTCATACGAACGTTAGGATACAAGCGTAATTTTTAAGGTTGTGTGAATGAATTACACAATACATTTTTTATGAAGAGAAATTATTTTACTTTATTTTTTAGCCATTACTTTGTGTCAGATTAGTTGTTATTCAATTTTTTATATACTTGCAAAACATCGATTATTCTTAACTTGACCTTTAAACGAAATTTTCTTGAAACATGTTCTTATATCATTTCTACTTATACACTAATGCTTACCTTATTCTAGGTCACACATAAACACAAACATAAACAGCCCAGCCTGCCGTTCTCACATACATACAATTTAAATTTTAGAAACCCCAGATCATATTTAATACCCCAAAGCCCTTACACATTTGTTGGAATACTACCCGCCGGCAACGTGGTTTTCGTGCGCACTGATTGTTACTCTTTTAAATTTATTGTTAGTGTCCGAAAATTAGATAGACATGTTCTCCACTGTTTAATCGACCGCGGTCACATGGTTTTAACTGTTATTTCACTTTTTTCTGGTACAATATGAAATTTTGTAAAGAGCCTACTTGGCTCGGTCCGGCGCTGGAACAATCAGTTAACAAACTGGGAGAACGAATGTAGCAGGTGCCGCTAACGTGATCTCATACTTTTGGTGGAAACCACGGCCTTGTAGTTGTTCGTCGTAATTTTGTCCCATGCACTTCACGTAGTTGTTGGGGTGACAACAGTATACGATATTAGTGAGCCACTGTCTAACGTCACGAGATGGGCGGACCTTAATTTGCATAACCGTCGTTTCACTCGATGAAGGTGGATAAAATTTGTTTCCTGACCATGTTGGTTTTTTGAAGTAGCATCACCCCGCGCGTTTACCCATGTCATGTGTACGGGCGCATGGTCACACTCAAACAAAGTTCTCGGAAATGAGGCTTGGTAAATTCTTCGCTTGCTGATTGCACAACGTAATATTGCGTTGCCGCTTCGTTACAACACTGTTCTATTCACCACGTGTTCTGGTCACCGTTGAGAAATAAAATTTACAAATCTTTTTTTTTTTAAAACCCCGGTAATGAAATAAAATAAAAATACCCACATTTTTGGACCGTTACAATACCCCCTCAATGAGAAGTCTTCTGTCCAAAACAGAAGAAATCTCATTGATAAAACCCCTAAGAGGACCGGTGAGGAACTGGTGCCAAAAACCCCCTTTTGTTCTTACTTCTCATGGGTACACGACCCCCCTGGCTCGGCGACTAGGGACACATCTGAACGAGATCACTGGACTTCTCCGTAAGAGATCCCAACACCGAAAAATCGAACAGACACGCACCACAGCGCACCTCACCTTCTAACATGCTACCTCAAAAATCCTCAATCCCTGGCTTAGATTATGCCAGATCCTCAGCCGATATGTTTCCCCTTATATGCAAGCTGGGCTGCCTTTAGCAGATACTGGGCTCACACACACACTTATACTACATATTATAAAATGAAACCTTTCTGCAAAATCTCTCTAAGTTAAAATCAACAATTGCCTCCTGTAAAATCAAACTACAAATCCGTTACCTAAATTGAATAATTCTCTCCATTAATTTTTCTGTTATTTAAAATAAATCAATTAAACATTTCTTAAAATTAAGAACATCCTTAACCTAACATGTGACATTAGACACCTAGAGTCTAACAATACAATTCAATGAAATAAATCAATAAGGATAAACACGGTTAGTACACAAACAATAAAATAATCAAGGTTTAAAAATATCCCTTAGCTGGCAGGCGCAAAATCAAGAACCCCCCCTTTTTTCCCCCCCCAAAAAAAATATTTTCCCAAAAAAAATCTTAAATTCAAAAAATTTAAATTTCTTAAAATATTTCTTTCCATATTGAACTCATTTAAAATTTGTTTAAATTGATCAAAAGCCAAATTTGAATTAACTACCTTGCTAAACATGCCTAGTATATGACTTCACCTATCAGCTGACCAAAACTAGGTCAATTCCAGAACCTTGAACTACATATGTTATGTACAAGTTACATCTGTGAATACATTAAGCTTCTGTAAAATTCTGTTTTGAGACATAAAACATAATAAAATAAAACATTAAAAATTAACAAAATATTATTATAATTAACAATCAAATTGATATGTAACTTATTCAAATAAACCCTTTATAGCTTTACATTTCCAAATTCTATCAAAAATTGTCACTGGTTTCGATTAAAAATTTTATATTCTTGTTATAAATCTCTCTCTTTATTTGACAATCTTATTCTCCATTACTGTGGGTGATTTAAATACTTATAACAATTTAATTTACCACTTGGTAGGCCTACATTTATAATCTCTACCCCTCTGACTCTAATACTCATCAACTTTAACTAACATGACACCCCTCTCTATCAAAATATCTATCAAACAATCTCTGAACCCAACTTACCATGAAACTCAAATCGCCACCTTCTCTCGATATATAAAAAAATACTCTCTAACCCTTTGTACTTAGGATGAGTGTTCCCCCCCCCCCAAAAGCTCATTTCCTTAATCTGGTCCCTGGATTCTACCTAAGGCGACCCCTTTCCACCCAATCTGTCCCTTCCCGTCCCAACCATTTTGTTGCGGATTCCACATTACACTACCCCCTATTACAAAATTGTCTTCCCCAAAGTCTCAATCTTATTACCTCACTTCAACTACAACAAAATAACATCATTAATTATAAACCTCAATATATCCCTCAATACTCTACATATATTCTCCACAACCACTGTGTCAACATCAATACTTCTCAAATTCTACTTCATTATCTCACAACAACATTACATTAATTCAAAACAATATTTTTCTCTCCACTACTTCAACTTTAACTTCAACTTGGACTGATCTATATGTCCCACAAATATTCATCACCCAGAAACTATCTTTTGTTAGCTTTCACAAATTATTACTTTACTTCTCACTTTCTCAAACTACTTGTCTCATTATTTTAAATAGCATCTGTGATACATTGACACATTACATTTAACATTAATTAACTTGACATTAGTAAATTAACATTAATTTAGCAGTGACATTTTACTACTGATCAGCTGATATTCTTAATAAAGTGAAGACACCTTTCAAAAAATTGTGCAGATTACATTAAATATATATGCTTATCAATACTTACATCTACCATCAATGTTTCCCCTTTCTCTGATTCTGGTAATTTTATGTTAACCGCCTGCCAGTCGGTTTAGTTATCTACTTAGTTTCAAAAATACACAAATTATATAAAACATATACCTTTTTTTCAATTCTTATTTCTACGCTATTACAATAAAATACTACATTTAAAAAATATAAAATGAACACCTTATACTGAATGTATGAGCACATATTTATTTAATCGGAACACAAGCATTTTTATTAGAGCAAAAATTAGAGTTAGCAAATTTTTATGATATAAAATTTAAATTCGTGGCTCATCTGAGCCACCTCCCATCCACACACGCTATTGCAATTTATGTAAGACTGTAGCGCCTTTTTGCTTCCACAAAGACTGCATATTTGGAGGAATTTGACATCTCCGTGTCTTTGCTTTGGCATTTACATTTTAACGTTTTGGATATCAACATATCCTTGGTATATATTTACTCGCCCTTAAAACGGGTCTACCACCTGGCTATGCTGTCCCCACGCGGACAGAGTGGCAGCCACTGTTCCATAGTTCCTGGATTTCCCCTAATTTCACCCCCCATTTAATTTCTACTATATACCAATTTCAAGTCAGCTGTGGTCAAGGGACTTGGTATGACCATAGCTGGCCGCTAGCCAAAACCACGATTAGTGCTGGTAAGGCAGTAATCGCCCGAAAAGTCGGGGAAATCTAACTTTCATTTCAGTGCCTGTTCTACATTATCTTAGTTATGTGCGGCACAGACGTCTATCAGGGTACAAATTAAATTTGTACGAAAAAGGTGTACCGCACATTTTCGCCATGTTGGCTTCCGATGGAGGTAACACTCTCTGTTACCCCCAACCCATTTCACTATCTACTTGGGCACAGGCGACCCCAGCGATAGCACCTTAATAACTAAATAATTACAAGTAATGAACTAAAACTTTCGACAATTGCAGTTCCACACTCCACTGTTCTATCACTTCGTTGAGCACCAATCTACCCCCCAAAATTATCCCCACATCTTGCATTGACAACAAGTTTTTATTTTATTTCACATTCTTCAAAATGTTCCCGTGCTCACTGATACTAAAACTTGATAATTATATTTGGTCACTTAATTCTAAAATTTACTTAAATTTAAAATTATAAACATCCAAAATGCTTTGGTATTTTTTTTTCTTCAAAAAAAAATTTTTATATTTACATTGGAGGCTGCCTAACCTTCCAAGACCATGAATAGTAAGATCGTGACCGCCTGAAATGGGGGTGTTCCGCTGTGAGGCAAGTTTGGCGACAACTCAGATCTACTTTGTGAAATTATTTCCCCTTTGTTCTCAACTCTACTCCCTTACCGCTCTCATTTCTTCAGACCCGCCGTCTAACCTATCGCCAAATCCGCCTCTCAGCAAAACTCTTCATTTCGGCTTAAACAAAACTACTGTCAATGGCTCAACTTTAATTTTGCCATGACACTGAAACTTTTTTAAAATTTGTACGTACTGCCTTTTATTTAGGTGCAGCCTCCATTATGTACAAACACTCTAAGGCAGTGCAGGCACGTGACAGGTACACCAAGACCGCTGCACCTTGAGTGTATTAAAAATATGTGCTGTTATTAATTAACCACATAATAAAATACAAAACAAAACTGATTGAACTTCCACTTACCGTCAATCGGTATTCTCGGGTCCAGGATTGCGTCATACGAACGTTAGGATACAGGCGTAATTTTTAAGGTTGTGTGAATGATTTACACAATACATTTTTTATGAAGAGAATTCGTGATCTTTTAATGTTTTAAAGGTCTAATAAGTTTCAACAAATTTTACTAATGCTTTAGCATATTAAACAACATTGAAATGGTTTCTTCTTCTCGTTATACTTTACAGTTATGCAATTTCTATTCTATCCTAGTCTACTAGCTTACCTTATTTTAAGTCATACTTATATACAGACAGAGCCCAGCCTGCAATTTTTCACACTCATACATACATGAAATTTGTTTTTAAAAACCCCCAAATCATTTTTATTACCCCATCACTTTTAAACATTGGTCGTAACCTTCACCGTCGGCAACGTGGTTTCCGCGCGCACTCGTTATTACTTTTTTAGAGTTATTTTTTGTTGTCCGAAAGTTATAGAAATATGTTCTCTACTTTTTAGTCGACCGCGGTCACATAATTTTTTCTCTTATTTCACTTTTTACTGGTAAAATATGAAGTTTTGTAAAGAGCCTAACTTGGCTCGGTCCGGCGCCGGAGCGATCAGTTAACAAACTGGGAGGGAAAATGAAGCAGGTGAAGCTAACGTGATCTCATACTTTTGGTGGAAATCACTGCCTTGGGCTTCGTCGCAGGAGTTTCGTCCCATACAATGCATGTAGTTGTTGGGGTGATGACAGTATACAATCTCATTGAGGCACTGGCTAACGTCACGAGATGGGCGGTTCTTAAGTCTTCATATCCGGCCTCATGGTAAATGAGACTGCATAACATTGGTTTCCTGACATCTTGGGTTTTTGGACGGTAGCGTTACCCCGAGCGTATACCGGTGTTGCGCGTACAGGCGCATGGTCACATTCAAACAAAGTTCTTAGAAATCTAGGGTGGTGCGAATTCTTTGACTGATTTCACAACGTAATATTGCGTTGCTGCCTCGTTACAAACTGTTCCATACCCGTAGTCTGTCACAATGGAATAAAACTTGCACAATATTTTTTATAAAACCCCGAAATGAAATCAAATAAAAATACCCACATTTTTGACACGTTACAAATAATAATGCGTGTCACGTACCTTTTGGGGTCCCCCTCCCCATTCAAATATGTTGCAAGTTTTCTAATTTCAACCAATTTTGGTGGAGCCGGACCATCGTTGTTTTCACCGCCCGAAGGAAGATCCGCCAACCATGGCCCGCCTCCAAGTTCCGAATTCCACGACCAGAACTGGTAAGATCGTGGCCGCCCGAAAATGGGGGAGGATCCCTTCTGAAAACATATAGAAACCAATTAAATTTCATTCATACAATTAATCATTGATAAAATCCTTATGCTGACCAATACAATTTCAAATTTGTAGCGTTGTGCGTTCCCACTATCTCCCTAGTTTCTCTATTCTGTAACACATATGAATTCTTCATTTTAACCTCTATTACCTCGTACGGCCCCTCGTAGAGTAAGAAAAATTTCTTGATCTCCTTATCCTGAGCACTCGATAAATCGTGTCGTCGTACCAGTACCAGCTGTCCGATTTCGTACTGCGTACACTTACCTTTCATATCATGCCTCTGTTTTCTCTTCTCCCCCTTCGTCAATAAACTTTCATTCGCTAGCCTAAGTTTTACATCGCGACCAGTAGTGTTGGTTTCTGGTGGATACTCAATTAATTGCTCCAAAATTCTCTGTGGACGCGTCCCTTTTACTAACTCATAAGGTGTGAACCCCGTCGACTCGTGGGTGGTGCAGTTAAGCCAATTTTCAATCCTCTGAACATAGAGTGGCCACTCGCTGTGTTTGGTGTGGCAGTATGTTCGGATAATTCTTCCCAACTCCCTCATGACTAGCTCCGCCTGATTGGACTGCGGATGATACACTGCGGTGTGCTTTGGGATGATACCTTCCCATCCGAGAGTCTGGCGCCATCTTCCACTGATGAACTGTGGTCCATGGTCGGATAATATCACCTTCGGCTTTCCCACGTTGATCATGTAGTCGCGTGTGATCTTTTCACTCAGCACCTTACTTGTTGCTCGCTTCACGCTATATAACCTTACATATTTGGATAATGTGTCAAGTACAACAAAAATATGCATCACTCCACCCCTACCCTTCGGCAATGGGCCGTACAAATCCACAGCTACTAAATCAAATGGTTTTTCTACTTTAATGTAATTTAATTCTCCTTCTAACCTATAATTTACAACTTTAGACTTCTGACATAGTTCGCAAACTCTAAGTATCTTTCGGACGCGTTTTTCCATATTTTTAAATAGACAAGATTCTCTTAATACATTCACACACTTCCGTGCCCCAAAATGCCCATATCTAAGGTGACAGTCCCACACTATTTTCTCTACCAGCCCTTCAGGTATAACTAACCTCCACTCCCTTTCTCTCCCCTCTACTTTTTTAAATAAACTCCCCTGAAATACTTGAAAATATTGCTTATACCCAAATTCATCTACATCTGATTCTACACTAGTAATTATCTTATTTAATTTACTATCAGCTCTTTGCATTACATTTATGTCCTTCAATTCTTCCCCAAAAAGTTTATCTTCCCTGGACAATCTATAAATCTCTATTTCTTTAATATCTCTACCCGTTCGATTTCTATTTGTGTCTATTCGTGATAGTGTGTCTGGCACCCTGTTCTCTACACCCTTAATATATTCCCAAGAAAAATTATACTCTTGGAGAGCTAACACCCACCTGGTTATCCGGCTGTGTGTGAGTTTGCATGTATTCAGGAACGACAACGCTTTATGGTCCGTCCTGATGATCGTTCTATTGCCCAGCAGATACGTACGGAACTTCTTCACAGCAAAAACTATACTGAGGAGCTCCTTCTCGGTGGTGGTGTAATTACGCTCTGAGGCTAGCAACGTCCGGCTGGCGAAGGCAATGGTCTTGTGTTCTTTTGCCTCGTCCTCTTGGTACAGTTCCGCTCCAAGTGCTATATTGCTGGCGTCTGTCTGTAAGTAGAAATTATCATTAAAATTTGGATGGTTCATTAAAATCATATCAGCAAACTTATTCTTGATTTCATTAAACGCTGCTCTTTCATTATCTCCCCACCTCCATTGTTTGTTCTTTTGCAGCACTGCGCTGAGTCGGGCCGTCGTCTGTGCGTAGTTTCGCTGGAACTTCCTGTAAAAATTACAGAGACCAAGAAAACTTTGTACCTGTTTTATATTCTTAGGCTCCGGGAACGTCAGGATGGACTCTACTTTGTCCGGATTAGCCCGTATTCCTGTAGGTGTTATGATGAAACCTAAAAAATGTATTTCTGTCTGTAAAAATTTTGATTTGTCCCAATTCACTGTCAAACCTCCCTGGTATAATTTCTCCAATACATATTCTAAATGTTCTACATGCTCCTCAAATGTTCTAGAAGCTATTAGAATATCATCAACATATATAGTTAAAAAATCTAAGTTATGCGGTTGCAAAATCTCATCAAGACACTTGATAAAGCTGGCTACACTGGTGTTTAATCCAAACGGTAATCGTTTGAATTGATAATTTTTTCCGTTGAACAAGAACGCGGTATATTTCCTACTATTTGCTGCCAAAGGCACTTGCCAAAACCCGGCGGTTAGGTCTAAAGAGGTCATATATTTCACCCCACTGAACTTCTGAAAGATTTCCTCAATGGCTTCGGGTGACTCCCGGTCTGGAATAATTATTTGATTGATTTTGCGGGCATCTAAACATAACCTAACTCTCCCATCCTTTTTGATCACTACTACTAAAGGGTTGGAATAAGTTGATACCGACCTCTCTATAATGCCCCCTGCTAACATCCTATCCAATTCTAACTGTACTGCCCCCCTTTTAGAATATGGTACTGGATAACTACGTTGGACATATGGCGCATGCTCCCTCACCTTTAGTTCGCATTCATAACCTTTTGCCCTTCCTGGTTCCCTGGCAAACACTCCCCTATAATCCTCGACTACCCGCTACAACGCTTTACGCTGAGAACTCCCTATTACGCCACCCTCTCCACAAAATTTAACCGCTCTATCCGCCCATATTCTCTCCTCACTCTCTTCACTCACTCTCTCTCTCTACACATATTCATACTAAATTCCATGTCCCTATTTATGGTCTTATCTGGTATAACCCTTATACCCGAAATCTTTACTGTGTCTAAAACCCGTTCAAAATTAACCGTTATTCGTTTATTCTCATTATTCAATTCCAAAATTCTTTTTCTAAAATTGATGACCGCATTATTCCGGATTAGAAAATCATTACCCAAAATTACTTCTAAATTTAAACCTCTTACGACTAAAAATGTATTCTCATAACTTTCCCCACTTATTAACATATTCAACTGGACTTGTGTTGTAACCCGTTTACTTCTAACACCCGTAATGCCTACAATGGTTACTCCCGCCACTGGCAAAGACGGAATATTTTTGTTAGTCTCTTTTAATTTATTTAGTACATGTTCCGCTATTACGGATATTTCACTACCTGTGTCTATAAGTGTCAAGACTGACTTACCTTCTATTTCCAGTTTTACCTCAGTCAACCACGCCTCTTGTCTCCTCGTCTCTGCCTCCTCTTCTTCCATCAATTCCGTAGCCAAGTCCGTGTGAATAGTGTTATTCCTGTATTTACTTTCATGGACCCGCGGTTATTCCTCGACAATGGCCGGGCCTCCTCATCCATTGTCCTCCTTAGTTTCCCGTCCTCTCGTCTGTATTTCGGGGCGTATACACTCTGCCCGTATGCTGATTTCCTCCTTCGTTTCTTGTATTCTCTGCTTGTCTGTCCCCGTTCCTCTGCTGTGGGTTGTTGAATCTCTGTTGTGTCCTCGGCTGCTGTCCGGGCCTCGCCCTTCTACATCTATAACAAAAATTACGATCAGCATAATTTTCCACCAGACACCCGTCACATTTCCACATCGGATATCGTCTGTCCCGTTCTCGACCATTGTGTGTGGTTCCCCCGTTTGGTCCTCCTCTTGGTGTATAGTTCCCTCCATTGTGCATATTAGGTTGTTGTATGCGTCTGCTGTCTTCCTGGTCCTTAATATTCTGAAAAACATCCAATATTTTTTCTAATTCATTGATATCACTTACCTCTCTGGTCATTAACGTGATCTGTACTTCCCTTGGTAGATGTTTACTGATGTGGTGTACAAACGACTGGAATGGCAACGGTGGTTCTAAGTACTTAGCTTCATTGTATAGACGGTAATATTACGGTTGCTTCTCCCAAAGCTCCCTGTTCCCATTATTTGACTTCGTAGTATCTCCTGCTCCTCCTCCGACCAGTATTTATTCCGAAAGGCTTTTTCAAAATTTTCATACCTCTCCCATTCGTTTCGATGTGTCTCCGCCCATGTCTCCGAATTACCCTTAAAACATTTCAAAATTTTTATAAGTTTAACTTCCCAACTACTACCATTAAATCTGTCAAATTCCCGTACTCGATTCAAAAATTGCATTGGATGCACTCTACGATTCTCACTACAAAAGGTTTCGAGTTCAACTTCATTATTAGCGTCGCGTGTAATTAATATACGTTCAGTAACATTGTTTAAATTTTGGTTTCTTACTAAGCTTAATTCGTCTCTTACACTACTAATGTTCTGTTCAAGTGAATATAATTTTTTGTCATTACTACACTCAGACTGTATGCTATTTTTTGATATTACATTAATTGATTCATTTAATGCTTGTATTTCTGTCTTACAATGATTTTCAATTTCATTGACCCTAAAGTCTACATTATTTTTGTGTTCATCAATATTCTGACTCATTTTTTCGATGGTCATTACTACGCTACTAAGCTTGCATTCAGTTTCTGTGTTACACTTATTTATTTTATATTCTATTTCATTGTTACACTCGTTTATTGAATTTATTAACATCTTATTATTCTCATCGATTTGTTTCTCAGCTCTATCTATCTGACTGTCTATTTCATTAAATTTAACATCTATCTTCTGTATTGAATTATCTACCTTGGTATCTACTTGGTTAATTTTATTAGTACATTCTTCACTGGTATTTTTACAACATCTATTAATTTCGTTAATTTGGTTTTTTAGCTCATCAAAACTGTTCTTTTGAACCTCCAATTTCTCATTAAAATCCCTACTTTGTTTGTCAAATTTGTCATCAAGTCTAGCACTTATTTCGTTATATTTAATATTGGAATCACTTTTCATTTCTTTATTTTGTTCTAGAAGTAATTGTAACATACTCATGACTTTCTCATTACTGCCTACCTCTTGTTTATTTCGGATAGGTGTTGACGGACTTTCTATTTTATCGTCAGTGAAGCTGACTTCATCGTTATTATTTTTGCTTTCTCTATTCGATTTTGGGGTCGTTTGGATCCCCGAATCATCTGTACTATTTGATTCATTCGTGTTACTTATATTTGTATTTTTGTCGTCTTGACCTACATTCGGTGTTGAATGTACTTCAAGACTGCTCATAACAGCTGATTCATCAAATTCAGTTATTTCGCTTATAACAGTTAAGTCGGACAAACCGACTCCATTCTCTGTATTTTCCATTGTTATAAATTTAATTGTCTCTTTTTTATGACTTTATTATTGGTTGTTATATACTTATTTATTATCTGAACCAACTCTCATATCTTAACTCTTTGACTATATTTTACGTTACGTATTTTCACTTAACCTCTAAATCACGCTTGTATCTTATTTGTAGGTATGGAATTTCATTAATTTATTAAATTCGTTCCTGTCGAGGCGCCATTGTGATCTTACTAATTAACCACATAATAAAATACCAAACAAATTATAAACTTCCACTTACCGTCAATCGGTGTTCTTGGGTCGTATTGTATGTGGTTGTTGTATCTTGTGATGGTTATGTCTAAATAGTTGATTTTGTTATGTTTTTCTTTTTCTTCTGTGAATTGTATTTTAGGATGTATGTTATTGATTTGTTTCAGTATGTTCTCTGCATTTGTGTTTTTGTTATTTGATACATATAGTCCATCGTCTACATATCTTATCCATATGCCATTTGGGTCATGTGATTTTATAATATTTTGTATTTTTGTGTCTATGTGTTGTAGGAATATTTCTGCTATTATGCTTGATAATGGTAATCCCATTGCTAAACCTTCTTGCTGTTGATAAATTTTTCTATTAAATTCAAAGTAATTTTGTTTTAGTATTAGTTGGAGGCTATTTTTTATTTCGGTTATATATTGTTTGTTTTCATTTTGTTCTTTAAGTTTGTTTATTATTATGTCTATTGTTTCTTCTACTGGGATGTTGGTGTACATGTTTGTGATGTCATATGATGTGAAAAATGTATTTTCATTTATATTTATTATTTTTAGTTTGTCTATTAATTCGTATATTTTTTATGTTATGATGGTTATTTGTTAGATGGTTATTTTTTAGTTTTTGTGCTATTATTTTTGCTATTTTGTATGTAGGAGCTTTTTTGAAGTTGATTAATGGAGGTATTGGGTTGTTTAATTTGTGTATTTTTATTAGGCTATTCATTTTAGGTGGTTCTGGATTATTATTTATATATGTGTCTGTGTTTTACATGTTGAAAATGTTTTTAGTTGTTTTTATTAGTTTTATTGTTTGTTTAAGATAGTTTTCTGTTGGGTTTTTGTTTAGTTGTATGCAATTATTATTGTTTATGAAGTATTCGGTTTTTTTAATGTAGTCTGCTTTATCAATGATTGTGATATTACTTATTAACCACATAATAAAATACCAAACAAATTATAAACTTCCACTTACCGTCAATCGGTGTTCTCGGGTCCAGGGTTGCGTCATACGAACGTTAGGATATAAGCGTAATTTTTAAGGTTGTGTGAATGAATTACACAATACATTTTTTATGAAGAGAAATTATTTTACTTTATTTTTTAGCCATTACTTTGTGTCAGATTAGTTGTTATTCAATTTTTTATATGCTTGCAAAACATCGATTATTCTTAACTTGACCTTTAAACGAAATTTTCTTGAAACATGTTCTTATATCATTTCTACTTATACACTAATGCTTACCTTATTCTAGGTCACACATAAACACAAACATAAACAGCCCAGCCTGCCGTTCTCACATACATACAATTTAAATTTTAGAAACCCCAGATCATATTTAATACCCCAAAGCCCTTACACATTTGTTGGAATACTACCCGCCGGCAACGTGGTTTTCGTGCGCACTGATTGTTACTCTTTTAAATTTATTGTTAGTGTCCGAAAATTAGATAGACATGTTCTCCACTGTTTAATCGACTGCGGTCACATGGTTTTAACTGTTATTTCACTTTTTTCTGGTACAATATGAAATTTTGTAAAGAGCCTACTTGGCTCGGTCCGGCGCCGGAACAATCAGTTAACAAACTGGGAGAACGAATGTAGCAGGTGCCGCTAACGTGATCTCATACTTTTGGTGGAAACCACGGCCTTGTAGTTGTTCGTCGTAATTTCGTCCCATGCACTTCACGTAGTTGTTGGGGTGACAACAGTATACGATATTAGTGAGCCACTGTCTAACGTCACGAGATGGGCGGACCTTAATTTGCATAACCGTCGTTTCACTCGATGAAGGTGGATAAAATTTGTTTCCTGACCATGTTGGTTTTTTGAAGTAGCGTCACCCCGCGCGTTTACCCGTGTCATGCGTACGGGCGCATGGTCACACTCAAACAAAGTTCTCGGAAATGAGGCTTGGTAAATTCTTCGCTTGCTGATTGCACAACGTAATATTGCGTTGCCGCTTCGTTACAACACTGTTCTATTCACCACGTGTTCTGGTCACCGTTGAGAAATAAAATTTACAAATCTTTTTTTTTTTTTAAACCCCGGTAATGAAATAAAATAAAAATACCCACATTTTTGGACCGTTACATGATTACTGTTGCTTGACTTTTGTCTGCTTTAGTTATTATTAAATTATTGTTCTTTACTTTATTTTTAACTTCTTTTATTGTTTTATTGTCTTTCTTTTGTTTATGTTTGTTTTTCATTTCGCTAGTGATTATTTTTTTAATTATGTGTGTTGCTTCTGTTCTTTTTTCTTCTTGTATATTGTCTTTTATTAGGTTAATGGCAAATTCTGTTTCTACTATTAAATTTTCTATATTTTTGTTTGCATTTTGAGTTATGTTAGTTTTTGACATATTGTTTAAATATTCTGTTTCTTTTTTGTTATATTCTGTATTGCTAAGGTTAATGGTTCTGGAGTAAAATGTGTGTTTAGTTTTGTTTTTTTGTTCTTGATTTTTGTTTTGTTGTTTTAAGGTGTTGAGTTTTTTGTTGATTGTAATAGTCTTTTGGTTTTTTTCAAATCTTATTTTATTTTCTATGTTATTGTATTTATTATTCCAATTGATTGGATGTAATAAACTTATTAGCTCTAAGTGTAGTTTGTATATGTCTAGTGTTATGCTATTTTTCTTACTGTATAATTGATTAATTTCGTTTTGTATCCATAATCTTTGTGCTTGTATTTGTCGTTTAACAAACTAAATCGAAATAAATAAATTAAATAAAAGCTGCCAGAACCTACCTGCGATTTTCTTTTCGCTTACCTACCTTTTTTAAATTTCAATCAGAAGTCCAGAGTCGCCACGATGTTTTAGGCTATATATCGAAACCTTTACACTCTTCCTTAATAAAACAAAAGGGATAATTTTGCAATGTCACTACCCCCCAATTCAGAAGAAACCCGGGAACGTTAGACGAATTTTTCAGCACAGAACACTAGGAAGTGGTTACGATGAAATAACTACACTAACTCATGGTTATATAAAACAAACCTTATTTTTTATTATACCATTAATTATTTTCTTTATACGTTTTTGAATTTTATTATACTTTCAGAACTCTACTCCAAACAACATTTAGGTCCAATCTACTTATAACAGATGTTTATCATACTGAACAAAACATAAAAATAATTGCTTAAACTTAATGACTAATAAAGGCTGCCCAGCATTTGCACACACACTCACATATTATTCAAATACCCTTTTTTAATTTAAAGCGCTTTCTTAATAAATTATTGGTTTGTATCATAGTTACTCTGTCGGTATTTTCCTGCAGAGCCCGCGCTGCACTCCTTCCATTGTATTTCACCGTTTATGTCCAAAATATGTCCTCCCCAAATTTTGCTCACTACCGAACTGTTCGAGTTGTCTGTTTTACTTTTCTGCCGGTCGTTCTACATTGTTGAAATTTTAGTTAACCCGCGCTCCGACGCAACCACACGGTTTATATGTTATTAGCTGAACTGTCTTTGCCCGGCATTCCCATTTTTATCTACGGGCGAGATGAACACTGTGCCCAGCCGGCGGACGCCCACACTGCTCGCGTCCGGCACTTAGAGATGTTATTTTTCCGACTGACTGACGCCACGCTGAGCGTCGGTAAATTTTACTTCTGCCCGCTCGCGCTCTCATTGGTCGATTTCATCACGTGGCTGGTTTTATGAGCCACGAGTTGGTAACTTCCGCCATCCCAAAAACACATGGCGAGAAAAAATTTTACACTTTGGCCATTTTACTTGGCGGGGTTTCAATCTTCGCGCATGGTGGTGTCGCGCGTACTCTGTGCGTAACAAATTCTTGGAACCACTTGAGTTACAAAACATACCTCGCATTCCATTACAACACCTCCGTTCAAAATCTCACTCCACTGTTCTTTGTTTGAATAAAACCGTTTTAGGTATGGGACTTACTGCATTGGTCACATATACATTTAATAAAATAGAATAAAATAAAATACCCCTTTTCGCCCCATTACAATACCCCCCCAATGAGAGGTCTTCTGCTGGAACAGAAGAACTCTCATTGCTAAACCCCTAAGAGGATCGGTGAGGATATGGTGCCAACAACCCCCGCTAATTTCTAAACGCATTGTGGGTAAACTACCCCCTAGCTCGGCAACCATGGCTGCACCTGAACGAGATTACTGGACTTCTCTGTTCGAGATCCCAACACCATAAAATCGGACAGATACTCACCATAGTGCATCTAACCTTCTAACATTCAACCCCAAAATCAAATCCCTGGCCTTAGACCATGCCATATCCTCCACTGATATGTTCCCCCTTACATGCATACTGGGTTGCCTTTGGCAAGTACTGGCTGCGTACACATACTTATTATTACATTTTTCACAAACTCCATAAAATATTTTATCTTTCCAAGTTCAATTTCTTTTCTCAGATCAACGTTACTTTTTCAAATCAAAACATAGCAAACAAATTAAATCCAAATCATTTAAATTTTGTACAAAAATTAATCTAAGTTCCAAATCAAAATTTCATATTGTTATTGATTTTATCATCTCCTTTCATTTACCATAAAATTCAAAATCCTTAAACTAAAATTTCAACTTCTTCACTAGCCGCTGGCAATCAAAAAAACTTGAATACATTAAATCATAAATTCACTTATCATTACATTTGCCTACACACATATATTAAACAATATAATTCAATAAACACACTAGTAATACATATAAACAACAATATACTCGGAACCTCAAAACATCATCTATACGGCAGGCATAAAAATAAATTTTTTTTTCCAAAAAAATCTTAATTTACCAAAATATCTCTTTTATCAATCTCAAAAAAAAAAATAAATTATTTACTTTAATTAAGTAGCAACATTTCATGGATCAATTACTAGAAACCTGTCCTGTCTCTAACTTCAGTCATCAGCTGATCTCTCTGGGTCAAGTGAATGACCTTGACATATATACACTACACAAAACTACACCATAAAATACACGAAACAATTTTGTAATTTTTTACCTTCAAACATAATACCACATAATAAACATAGAACATTCAAGATTAACATGGTTATTATTATCTTACCATAAACAATAAAATTTCTACTTAAATTGACCAAAATTTACACATTGTGCAGCTTCAATTTGTTTTTACATTCTACTCAATCTTTTACTGGTTTCATTTATTATTACATTTGAACTCTGACTTTCTCTTTAACATTATCATTCTCAATTAGTTTCGGTGACTTAATTATTCATAATAATTCAACTTATAAACGGGTGATTAAATACAACCTCAACCCCTTCTGACCCTAACACTTACTAACAGATTTAATTAGTCTGACACCCCTCTCTCAAAATATTTATCAATAATTCCCTAACTCCATTCCCATCATTCTACCCTTATAACCAAAATACTCTCTATCCTCTTTGTACTTAGGATGTGTGTTTCCTCCCTCCGCAATTCCATTCATAACCGTTTGCCTCTCCACCAAATATCGGCAAAGCACTCTACCAAAACCCTCTACTACCCGCCACAACGCCTGTCGTTGAGGACTCCTTATCACACCACCCCCCTTACAAAATTCCACCATCATCTAATTACACCTCAATCACATCACTTTCATCTACAAAATATCCCTATTGCTACTGTGTCCCTACTAATACTCAATTTCTACATTACTTTTACTCCCAAGAATCTTATTCTCTCTAACACCCATTTGAAACTACCTTTGATTGACTCACATGCCCTACTTACACAATTACTATCACCCAAATTCTATCTTTTACAACCCATTGAAAATTCATGACTATCTCAAATTGCTTTCATCATTTAAATTAAAATCTTTGAACCACATTGAAAATCTATTCTTCAAACATTAATTATATTCAAACATTTAGTTACCATGACAAAATTCTGCAAATTACTTATAAGTGACATACTACATTTATAACCCCAGCAGTCAGCTGATGTCTCAACATCATGTAATTGACCTTCCTCTAGATACATTTTCAAAAATTATACAAAGTACACACGTTTATAATCCATACCCCTAACATACTGTATACAATTAACACAAATACACAAATTTATATAGTTATCATCATAAAATATTGGTGGATTTAGAATCCTTACCATTAAATTGCATTATAAAATTCATACTTACAGTACATCACTCATATACTGTCATAGACACAAAATATAAACAACTGTTACCACCAAATCATGTACACAACTCCATTTATCTTCTGAAACATTTTAACAACCATGTTACTCCACAACTAAAACATTTTACATTTATTTATTTATTATTTATTATCAAGTTCAAATCTCATACAAATAATTTAAATTTATCATCGAAATCTCTTTATATAACATTTTAAATCAATCAAAAATATTTAAACATCTCAAATTATTTTAATTCCATCAAGTATTGAAAACACAACATTTTTAATTACATTACTCCAAAACAATTACACTTTATTTGTTGCCTTCATAATTATTCTTTTTATTTATTTAGTCTGCCAAAATATTATTATTATTATTAAAACAATTTCTACTACTTACACACATTGTTTACATCAAATACATTTTACAACATAAACACAATTAATTTCACTATAAATTTATTTACAAATTCTTGTCATTATTTTTCTGTTTACCACACTTCATTTCATAATCTAGCCAGGTCATTACCACAAATTAAAATATTTAAAATGTCCATTCATTGAGTTTATATTTACCCTCCATCATCATGTAATAGTCTTAAATATTTATAACACAAATCATTCTTGTCAACATACATTACATTGTAATGATCATTATAATGACTACTTTCGTTAATTACATTAACACAATAATTAACTACATTTTTGTCTACCATTAATTCACAAAGCCCGTCTACATTGGTGATTTTAGTTCTGTCTCCATCAGTATTTTTGTTCAACATAAGGTAAGTTATTTTATCATCATATTCCTCCACTACATTCATCACAGCATCAAAATAATCATCCATCTCTCTTTCACAAGGTAAGTCACTTTTTTCACCTCTCTCAATATCTAAAACCTGCACTAACATTTCATAACCTCTATTAACCTCAAAAATCTCTATTTCTCTCTTTCTCTTTCTCTCATCATAATACCTCTCATAACCCCACTGACCTATTTCATACCACGCAAAGGGCACAACAAACTTACTATATGTCTTGGCACTTCCAAGAACATCACAAAAAATAAAGGGACCATTTGAAGACACCTCGTCTTCCATACAACTACCAGAGGAAACTCTGTCCTCATTAAACACCTGTGAAACCTCTGTTTCGCCATAACCTTGGGGAAAATTTGCCCTTTGCCTATCTAACCTTTCATCACACTCTTTCACTAACTGATAAACATTTGTTTCTACCCCTTTACAACCCATTACTCTCTCACTCTCACTAACTATCTCACTAACTATTTCTATATCATCACTCTCTGATACCACATTTTCAATCACATTACCATTTGCAACATCATTGTTATCACTTGTTAACTCTTTATTATAACTATCGTTGTTACTCACCTTGTTAATTATTCCTTCACTACTTTTCGTTATATTACTACCACCACAAACACTTACTTGTTTTAATTCAACTTCTGTATTCTCCTTTAATTGATCTGTCTCGGGTTTCCTCATTAATTTATCCCACTTTTCAAAATGTTTATCCCACTTTTTGTCCATCTCGTCAAACCGTTTATTACAAAGGTTAAGTATGTCATTTAATGTATACTCTTTTTTTTCCACCCCTACACTATCGTTAGGCCTATTCACTGTCTTATTCTCTGGTCCTATCACTTCAACTATTTTACCTTTATTATTTGTCACCTCACTATCAAGACTAATATCATCACTATGCTTTTTAATTTCGGCAAATATTCCCTCTTCTTGTTCTTCCATCTGTCTAAAATTATCGTCCAAATTACCCCACTCCTCGACCGTCATTTTATCTACAATCCCTCTGAATTCACGTTCCCATCCATCCCACATGAAACCAATATCATTATCTCGTACCTCGGCCATGTTCAAAAATTATTTATATAATACCCTTTATGTATGAAAAACCACTATTATTCTATAATTACTCATATAAAATAAAAACACCTAACACAATTGTAAACATAATAACCCTACCAAAACATAACCTTATTCTACGTAATTATATACGATAAATCTTACAAGTACGCCATTACCAATTCCTATTTTCTGTGCTTAAAATAGGTCTAATTCATATAATATTTATACGAACATCCTGGCAGCGAGTCGCCAGTTGTCGTTTAACAAACTAAATCGAAATAAATAAATAAAATAAAAGCTGCCAGAACCTACCTGCGATTTTCTTTTCGCTTACCTACCTTTTTTAAATTTCAGTCAGAAGTCCAGAGTCGCCACGATGTTTTAGGCTATACATCGAAACCTTTACACTCTTCCTTAATACAACAAAAGGGAGTAACCCCTCTTTAAACTTTTTATGCTGTATAAAAAAATTTTTTTTTTTTGAAGAGGGGCCACTAAATATTTAAAACTAGGCAGAAGACCTAGAGAAGCAAAAGAGCGATGGGTCCAGTGAGACGGGACTTGTAAATAACACTCGCTATTAACAACCAATAACAACTTTTATTTCAAATTGCAATGTTTCAACTTCAATCTTAATACCAAAACATGAATTTTAAATTTTAGCAATTCAAGTTTCATATAAATATAAATTTTAATTTTCAGTAATTCAACTTGGTATAAAATATAAATATAAATTTTAAATGTAACATATCAGTCAGCACCCATTTTAAGTTTCCAACTTCCCCAAAACTACCCAAATTAGCAATTTAACATTTATAATCTAATATAATATAGTTTAATATTTAATTCAAATTTTATATTTGATATTAATATGTAATCTTTATAATTGCATGGTTGCATAAATAATCCCTGTACATAACACAGAATTAACGCATACATGATTCACATAATTACACATATAAATATATACATCTATCACAGACACATATTCAATATCACCACATAAATAACAAACACCCTTATAACATTAAAGCCTTGCCACCTGCCTATATATCTTTTCTCTCTATACATATATTGCCCCATCATATGGAAATTTCAACTACCATACATATACATACATCAGTATACATACATCTAGTGCCCCCAGAATCTGGGTTGGCCAGAATGCAGGTTACAACTTCAAATACCCTTGAACCGTGCGTATAACTTAGTGAATTTATAATTACATGTTGGAGAAAAACACAATAATAATAGAGTCAGACAGAAATAATAATAACTCTAAAAGAAAGCAAGCTACAATCTTTATGTGACCTGAACAGTATGAGTGAATATTGTGACATGATAATTTAATATTTTTCCAAGAAATCTGGTTTGACAAATAATTTAAAAATACGAGGTACAACTTTTATGTGACATGAACAGCCTGTGTGAATTTACAATATTATAATTTATAATCTTTAAGAATATCTGGTTTGTCCAGGCAGCCGACATGTTCCTAAGCATGACTGTACATACATTTATCTGTGCATGGGGCCTGCATATATCTGCATGCAAAACCTGCCTATGCAAGGTCTAAAGAGGGGACCGGACTGAAACAAAATAAAAAACTTATAACCCTTATATGACCCAAATGTGAATATGTATACCAAATGATCTAATTTAAATATGTAATAAAACCGCAATTACCATGGATAACCGTACAGGAATTAACTGAACGAGACCAGCCGGTCGGGTCCATCCTGTCACCAACAGCACCCATCAATGTCACTGAAATTCCGGTACCCTAATACTTGAACAACCCCCCTTTTAATATCAGAGTGAGAAAATATGGTGCATGAAAATTTAATTAGCCTTGGACACATGCCGGCCCCCCGGGTGTACACTTAATGTTGAATGTAACTAATTCTATACATAAAGTCCCCGAAATCCGTTTATAGTCCCCATTAAAACTTTTATAGTATGAAAACAATATCATGTGTGTCACAAAATACCCCACAAGTTGTATTAATTGTTATGTGCACAAATTGGCGGTGTCTGTGTAGGCCAGAAATAATAAATGGTTGAATATCACCTTATTCAAATTAAGCTGTGGTCCTTGAGTCCAACGTCTAGCTTGTGGAGTTATGCTGGGGCATGATGATCTTGCCGTTCCTTTCGACAGGTGAAGTCGTGAGCCTCTTTTTATAAGTTCAGGTGCAGATAGACATGCCTAGGCCGGGTCCTCGTCTTGGGCGCAGGGACCCGCAGATCTGTACTAGTTTATCTAGCCATTAGATGGTGAAAGAATTTGATCAAGAAGACTCCAGCTCTGTCAAAGAGAAACGAGGTGTAGGCGGTATGGCCGACAAAGCAAGACAAATGTAATTCGGTTCCGGTCCGACGAATCACGCATATTCTGTCCGCTAGAATGCGCAGGGAGGTTCAACGGCAAAATAGATTTCGGCCGTTAAATCAAGATACAGCGAACAAATTTGCGTTTGACCCAAATATTATGTTTATACATATATAATTTTCTTATATTAGTGCCGGTTGACGAACCGGCACAAGGGATAATTTTGCAATGTGACTACCCCCCAATTCAGAAGAAACCCAGGAACGTTAGACGAATTTTTCAGCACAGAACACTAGGAAGTGGTTACGACGAAATAACTACACTAACTCATGGTTATATAAAACAAACCTTATTTTTTATTATACCATTAATTATTTTCTTTATATGTTTTTGAATTTTATTATACTTTCAGAACTCTACTCGAAACAACATTTAGGTCCACTCTACTTATAACAGATGTTTATCATACTGAACAAAGCATAAAAATAATTGCTTAAACTTAATGACTAATAAAGGCTACCCAGCATTTGCACACACACTCACATATTATTCAAATACCCTTTTTTAATTTAAAGCGCTTTCTTAATAAATTATTGGTTTGTATCATAGTTACTCTGTCGGTATTTTCCTGCAGAGCCCGCGCTGCACTCCTTCCATTGTATTTCACCGTTTATGTCCAAACTATGTCCTCCCCAAATTTTGCTCACTACCGAACTGTTCGAGTTGTCTATTTCTTTACTTTTCTGCCGGTCGTTCTACATTGTTGAAATTTTAGTTAACCCGCGCTTCGACGCAACCACGCGGTTTATATGTTATTAGCTGAACTGTCTTTGCCCGGCATTCCCATTTTTATCTACGGGCGAGATGAACACTGTGCCCAGCCGGCGGACGCCCACACTGCTCGCGTCCGGCACTTAGAGATGTTATTTTTCCGACTGACTGACGCCACGCTGAGCGTCGGTAAATTTTACTTCCGCCCGCTCGCGCTCTCATTGGTCGATTTCATCACGTGGCTGGTTTTATGAGCCACGAGTTGGTAACTTCCGCCATCCCAAAAACACATGGCGAGAAAAATTGTACACTTTGGCCATTTTACTTGGCGGGGTTTCAATCTTCGCGCATGGTGGTGTCGCGCGTACTCTGTGCGTAACAAATTCTTGGAACCACTTGAGTTACAAAACATACCTCGCATTCCATTACAACACCTCCGTTCAAAATCTCACTCCGCTGTTCTTTGTTTGAATAAAACCGTTTTAGGTATGGGACTTGCTGCGTTGGTCACATATACATTTAATAAAATAGAATAAAATAAAATACCCCTTTTCGCCCCATTACATATTATTGTTTTTTGTGTGGTCATATTTTTGTTTTTTGTGTTTATGTTGATGTATATAATACATTTAATATTTATAATTAAATTTACCTCAAATGTTATTTTTCTATTTGGGAAAATAACCAAATATACCAAATAGAAAAATAACATCTTGAGGTAAATTTAATTATAAATATTAAATGTATTATATACATCAAGAAACGGACTGTAGCAGAAAGTGATTTAATAATAAAACCATACAAGGTAAATAAGCGTACAGTGAAAGGGAAAAAACGAAAAGTGAGGTTATCAAACAAAAGTGAATTGTGAAAAAATAGTGAAGTGAACATCAATATTAAGTGAAATCAACAACCAAATAATGGAAAATAAATATAAAACACATAATCTCTCACATAAATATACATTAACATGTACACAAACAACATAACCACAACTCCATATAACCACATTACCAAATTATTAAACAAATTTCAAACAAGAAAAAAACAACTAATGAACACAAACATGAATATGTACTTCAATAGACAATGCCAAAAACATAAATTAACACCTAAATACATCAACATAAACACAAACTACAAAAATATGACCGCACAAAAAACAATAATACAAGCACAAAGATTATGGATACAAAACGAAATTAATCAATTATACAGTAAGAAAAATAGCATAACACTAGACATATACAAACTACACTTAGAGCTAACAAGTTTATTATATCCAATCAATTGGAATAATAAATACAATAACATAGAAAATAAAATAAGATTTGGAAAAACCAAAGACTATTACAATCAACAAAAAACTCAACACCTTAAAACAACAAAACAAAAATCAAGAACAAAAAAAAACAAAACTAAACACACATTTTACCCTTGAACCATTAACCTTAGCAATACAGAATTTAACAAAAAAGAAACAGAATAATTAAACAATATGTAAAAAACTGCTCAAAATGCAAACAAAATCTAGAAAATTTAATAGTAGAAACAGAATTGCCATTAACCTAATAAAAGACAATATACAAGAAGAAAAAAGAACAGAAGCAACACATATAATTAAAAAAATAATCACTAGCGAAATGAAAAACAAAGATAAACAAAAGAAAGACAATAAAACAATAAAAGAAATTAAAAGTAAAGTAAAGAACAATAATTTAATAATAACTAAAGCAGACAAAAGTCAAGCAACAGTAATCATTGATAAAGCAGACTACATTAAAAAAACCGAATACTTCATAAACAATAATAATTGCATACAACTAAACAAAAACCCAACAGAAAACTATCTTAAACAAACAATAAAACTAATAAAAACAACTAAAAACATTTTCAACATGTAAAACACAGACACATATATAAATAATAATCCAGAACCACCTAAAATGAATAGCCTAATAAAAATACACAAATTAAACAACCCAATACCTCCATTAATCAACTTCAAAAAAGCTCCTACATACAAAATAGCAAAAATAATAGCACAAAAACTAAAAAATAACCATCTAACAAATAACCATCATAACATAAAAAATACATACGAATTAATAGACAAACTAAAAATAATAAATATAAATGAAAATACATTTTTCACATCATATGACATCACAAACATGTACACCAACATCCCAGTAGAAGAAACAATAGACATAATAATAAACAAACTTAAAGAACAAAATGAAAACAAACAATATATAACCGAAATAAAAAATAGCTTCCAACTAATACTAAAACAAAATTACTTTGAATTTAAAAGCAAAATTTATCAACAGCAAGAAGGTTTAGCAATGGGATTACCATTATCAAGCATAATAGCAGAAATATTCCTACAACACATAGACACAAAAATACAAAATATTATAAAATCACATGACCCAAATGGCATATGGATAAGATATGTAGACGATGGACTATATGTATCAAATAACAAAAACACAAATGCAGAGAACATACTGAAACAAATCAATAACATACATCCTAAAATACAATTCACAGAAGAAAAAGAAAAACATAACAAAATCAACTATTTAGACATAACCATCACAAGATACAACAACCACATACAATATGCAATACTGTATATAGAAAACCAACTTCCACTAACATCATTATACCTAACCATTCTGACCACCCACAACAACATAAAATGGCAGCATTCTATTCGCTATTTAACAGAATGTACAAAATTCCCCTAAACAAACAAGAAACTGACAAAGAAAGAAATATAATATACCAAATTGGTTATGAAAATGGATACAATAAAAATACTGTGAACAAAATAGAAAATAAAATCAAATATAAAATAAAAACTGAACAATTAAGAATTAATCAAACTGAACAACACATAAATAATAACAACAAAAAATGGGCCACATTCACTTACATAAATAATAAAATGACAAAACTAACAAAACTATTTAAAAACACAGATATAAAAATAGCATACAAAACTAATAAAAATAAATTACAAATTCTAAATAGCTCACACAACAAAGATAATACAACTAACGGTATAAACAAAATTGAATGCCAAGATTGCAATAAATGTTACATAGGACAAACAAAAAAACAGCTGAAAAAACGTTATTTTGAACACCTAAACGCATACAAAAAACCAGAAATATATAAATCCTATTTAGCCACACATGCAATAAACACAGGACACGAATTCCCAGACATAGGCCTAACCAATGTATCACTAATAAAACATATACCACACAAAGGCACCGTAATGAACATTTGGGAAAATTTACAAATATACAAACATAAAACAGAAAACAAACTAATACCAGAACAAATACAAATCAGTACAAAACATGACACAATATTCAAAGCACTCAACGTCGAAAATACACAAAATACAAAAACATATACCACAATCACACACAATAATACAACTTTAAAATACCAAAGACCAAAAAACAACCTTAATAGCAACCAGCAGACAACACACAAATACTTCACCAGAAACAAGATCGCGAAGGCTGAAGATGAGAGAACAGGAACTCTCGAAACATGTTCCAAATAGAAAAATAACATCTTGAGGTAAATTTAATTATAAATATTAAATGTATTATATACATCAAGAAACGGACTGTAGCAGAAAGTGATTGAATATATATATATTTTTTTATTTATTTGAATATAATCGCATCTTCAAATAAATGCTGCAAGTAGGTTTAGCGTATTTATTTGAAGATATTACATGGGATACCTGCAAAAAACTCAACGAGTTACTTACAAAGGAATTATGTATGTATGTATATATCTGTAAAAGCATATTTATATATATTTTGTATAAATATTTTTACACAAAATAAGAATAGTATACTAGATAAATACTAGTAGAATAGTATTTGTTTAAATAAGATTTTCTTACAAGAAAAATGTGATCAGTTTTAAATATAACCATTTTGTAAGTGCAGATATTATCTTATAATTTCTTGAAATGTGTTTCACCAGAGCTTGTCACATCAAGTGTCCGTGAAACTATTAAGTGATAATTTAGTACTTGAATTATAGAATAATAAAAATAATAATGATTGTATTATACAAAAGGTGCAAGAATCTCAGGTCACATTTTCACAAAACACACACACAGATGCTTCACTGTAATAATGCTATAAATATTATATAATAATGCTATAATAATATAGAATGTTTATTCCAGATATAGCCACAGTGTTATTTTACTTGTTTCATAATCCGTAAATAATTAGTTTAAAATTCATTTTTGAATGTAATGTCATGTTATTTATTCACGTATATTTTTCATTTATTTTGTTCATTTCAATGTCTGTCCACTCTGTATTTGTATTTCTTTGTAATATTGTTTTTTATAGCGATGAAGAAGATGGTAGTCCAGTTATAACACGTGAAGGATTTCAGTTTTTACTTCTCGATACCCCAGCTCAAGTATGGTATTTTATTTTGCAGTATTTAGATACAGTACAGTCCAGAGGGCTAGATCTGGTTGAGTGCCTTACATTTTTATTTCAGCTTAGTTTCAGCACACTTGGAAAGGTAAAAATAATTGAGTTATGTGATCAATTTACAATATAAGTTTTTTCAGTGTATTTTAATAACCATAATAATAGTATAAATTTAAGGATAACTTAATTGTCATTGTTGCACCAGTTTTATTATATACAATGTCTGTTCAGAAAGTATCCAGGCATATAATATTCTGAGAAAAAATAGCATATCTAGAACATTAGGGCATTAACCCACTTCACGAAGTATTCCTCTTGGGACTTCAACATTAATCACAGCATCTCTTCCACTTCGTGAAACAGTCTGCAAAGTTCTATTTTTGAATCACCGTCAGCTGCTTCACCGCATTGTCCTGAATCATGTTCACCAGCTGAAACTTCCTCTCTTTCAGTGGCAGCTTTAATTTTTGAAATAACCAGGAATCTCAGACGGTCAAATCAGGATTGTAGTGTGGGTGAGCAGCCTGTGTGATGTGATGTTTTGCCAAGAAATTCTGTACTGTATGTGAAGAATGTGCAAGTACATTGTACGGTGAAAGTGCCAGTCACTGCTTGACCAATGGAAGGACACTTCCGTTTTCTCCTTACTTCATCGCTCAGCCAGTGAAGGATTTCTCCGTAGTACTCCTTAGTTACTGTCTGACCTGAAGTAGGTGCTGCATATACTTGTGATGACTTTGCCATGCTTTTTTTTGATTGAGGAAAGCCAAGTGTCTTCCACTGGGAATACTGGGCTTTTGTTTCTGGGTCGTAACTGTAGGCCCATGATTCATCTCCAGTTATGTCTTGTTTTAGAAAATCTGAGCCACTGTTTGCAGTTTTAAGGAAGTCACTTGCAAATGCAGCATGAAATTCCTTCTGCTCTTGTGACAGGAGCCATGGAACAATTTTGGAGCCAAATGTGTCATGCTGAGATCTTCTGTTAAAATGTAACTCTTGCACTGTTAACTGCAGTTTTCCATTTATTATAGTTCACATGCGACTGCTATTTTTAGAGGTTCTGCTGGTTGAAGGCCACGCAAAATATGAAATAGAAAACTGTAGAAACACATCATTCAAAGCTTTCAATGTGTGCCATTCTAAGTATGCCATGACTCCTCTCTTTCTCCTCTGTATTCACACTAAACCACTGTATGCACATCCAGTTAACCTCTAGCATTCAAACCATGTTACCATAGTGTTATTGTTGTGAAAAGCAGCCTTCAAATTGCCTAATAAAGGCCCCAGGATGAAAAAGTAGCGATGCTGGGAACTCTGCAAAGCATAAGAGAGCTATGAACTACTTTCTGTCAATGAAAAAGTGCTAATTCTCAACTTAATTCAGTAACAATAAAAATCGCGTGTTAAGATCACTAATATCTATGGGAAGAATCAATCTTCCGTTTATGAGGTAGTGAAGAACAAAATAAAAATTCAGACTGTTTTGTTATGACACCTCAAACTACTATACTTAATCTACAGCATGTGAAAATGTGTTGATTACTATAGAAAAAATGACTTTTTCATGTTTTGAGTGTAGTACAATCAGAATCTGCAATAATCTCGAACACAATTTTTTTTGCCATCACCATACTTCCATTTCCTTAAGGAACATGGAAGTAATATCGGTATGGAGAACCATACATGACTTCCATGTTCTAAGATTTATATTTAAAATCATTTTTGAAATGAAATATTTCCATAGAAACTACTTCTTTCTACTTACTGCTTCAGCCTTAACCACAGTACTGTGGTCACTAATGTATACCACCTCCACCTCACGTTATCGCACTCGATTTTCACTGATGATGGTAGTTGACGGCACTGCCGAAATGTCTGGTTTTGAAGAAAACATTGGACTACACCCAAACAGCCCGGGAAGGAATTTTAACAACAAACTACTACTTTGTTGCCAATAACGTAGTACACATATAAAAATTATCCCCTCCCCCTTCAACTATAACGTAGTACACATATAAAAATTATCCCCTCCCCCTTCAACTATAATTTTTTTTATAGAAAATTACCCCCACCCCGTTCAACTAGCCTCTTAATTTTTAGATATTTCATATACGTTTCTACAGTGGATTATTAAGATCTTCTTATCAGAATACTTTATTTATCAAAGTTAAGTACTTTACTCTTGTTACAACAAAAAATGTTTCAGGTAAACTACCCTTTCCCCCGTCACCGATCTTCACCAAAATCAATAGGCCTTGGGTCCTCTACAACTCAGGCACATATGTAAAAAATTATTTGATTCTGTTTGAATTTATGGCAGTCATAGTTCGTCATGAAAAAATTTCTCTTGTTACAACATAAAATGTTGCAGGTAAAATACCCCTTTCCCTTAACCGATCTTCATCAAAATCAACAGGCCTTGAGTTCTCTACAAAGTAGAGAAGTATCCAAAACATTATTTGATTATGTTTGAATTTACGGCAGTTATCGTTCGTCATAGAAACAATTACTCTTGTTAAAACATTAAAAGTGGCAGGTAAACTACCCCTTTCCCTTAACTGATCTTCATCAAAATCAATAGGCATTGAGTCCTCTACAACTCAGGCACATATGTAAAAAGTTATTTGATTCTGTTTGAATTTACGGCAGTTATCGTTCTTCATGAAAAACGTTCTCTTGTTACAACATAAAATGTTGCAGGTAAAATACCCCTTTCCCTTAACCGATCTTCAACAAAATCAACAGACATTGAGTTATCTACAATTTAAGAAGGTATGCACAAAATTATTTGATTCTGTTTAAATGTGCGGCAGTTATCGTTCGTCATAGAAACAGTTACTCTTGTTAAAACTTAAATGTGGCAGGTAAACTACCCCTTTCCCTTAACCGATCTTCACAAAAATCAACAGGCCTTGAGTTCTCTACAAAGTAGGGAAGTATGCAAAACATTATTTGATTCTGTTTGAATTTACGGCAGTTATTGTTCTTCATGAAAAACGTTCTCTTGTTACAATGTCGTGTTTTATTAAATAATTAATTAAATGATCACAAACCCCCACTTACCTTTTATTTATCACTCTCTGGCCAGATCGTCTAGTGGTGTAACCCTATTTCGTATAGCGAATTTAACAGCACAGAAAATTAAATCAGGTACTTGAAATGATTATTCTCACACATATATATCAAGTGAAATAATGTAATGGATTTATTCTTTTTAATACATTTCTTTATATTCTCTTTTTTCAAATTTCTACTCTTTATCTTTTCTTTAAACAAATACTGATGCTAATGTTACATCGGAAATTTAATATAGCTTTCCTACTCTAGTTAGCTTAAATATTTCTTTCTTATATCTATAGATAATACAGCCCAGTATCTGCACATTCTCTCATTTACACACATACCATATTTAATTAAGCGTTTTTTTTTTATTTAAGTTTTCATAATTAATTTGTTTGATATACGGTTACGTGGTATCAGCGTCCCTGCAGGTCACTTGTTGATCTCCACAAATTTTGTTCACTTTTGTCCGAATATTTCTCACTGTTAATTTTGAATACAAACGATTTATTACAGTTGCACGATTGTATCACATTATTTCTCCAACCTTTTATTTGTTGCGTCACCAAATTGTAATTGTTCGTACCTCTAATTCATTTTAGGTTATTGTTAAACGGAACTCACATCCATGTTTTGTTATTCAATCACATTATAAAATTTTGAAAGTATAAAATAAAGTTTTAGGCTGACGAGTCTATGTGCTGAAGCCCGGCCGGGGTTCGGTCTCTCAATAGACTGCTTTAACTATTTTCCCATTTTTAATAATAAATAAAACTTTGCCCGGCCGGCGACGCACACCACTACTGGCGTCCGCTGTTTTCAGATGTTAGTCGTCGACTGCCGAGTTTTTTGTGCGCACACAGCGAAAGAATTTCTTAATACGTGACCAAACTCTGGGAAAGTTGGCCGTCCAAGTGCGCGGTTGAAAGTGCGGGCGCGCCCTCCTTGCAATCTATGCATACCAATGCCAATTCACACCCATCTCGACACTATAGTCTATTCACCACACGTATTTGGTTGCAAATAATATTGAAAAGATTTAACTTCCAAAGCCCTATAGGTCTGTACCGTTACAATACCCCCCCAATGAGAGATCTTCTGCTGGAACAGAAGAAATCTCATTGCTAAACCCCTAAGAGGATCGGTGAGGATATGGCGCCAACAACCCCCTGTTAATTCTTAACACATCATGGGTAAACTACCCCCCTAGCTCGGCGACCATGGCTGCACCAGTACGAGATTACTGGACTTCTCTGTTCGAGATCCCAACACCATAAAATTGAACAGACACACACCATAGTACACCTCACCTTCTAACATTCCACCCCAAAATCAAAACCCTGGCTTTATACCATACCAGATCCTCAACCGATATGTTCCCCCTTACATGCATACTGGGTTGCCTTTAGCAAGTACTGGGCGCGTACACATACTCATAATATCTTCTAAACAAACTCCTTAAACATTTTAAAATCATTTTTCAAATTACAATATAGCAAACAAATTAAATTCAAATCATTAAATTTGATTAAAAATTTCATTTAAGTTCCAAATCAATCTGTTCTATTACCATTACTTTCATCAAAACCAAAAAAAATAAAAATCTTTTACATGAATCTATCAACTCTATCAATTTTCTTCACTATTACTAACAATCATAAAAAAAACACAAATTGAACATCTTATTAAATCATAAACTCACTTATCCTAACATTTGTTATACATATATGCTAAACAATGTAATTCAATAAACACACTAGTAATACACATAAACAATAATATACTTGAAACTCAAAATATCATCTATATGGCAGGCATAATAAAAATAAATTTTTTTTTTAAATATAATAAATTTTATTAAACCGCTCTTTGGACAATCAAAGAAAATATAACTTGAGTTTATAGGAATTATTAAAAGAACATAAGAATTGGCCATATGGACCATGATACAATCCATCAGCTGATCTCTCTGGGTCAGGTGAATGACCTTACCCTATATACACCATAAAATACATGCAACATGTTTGTAACATCTTACTATAAAATATAATACAACATAATAAAATGGATAATACTCATACATAACATTGTTTATCACTGCTTTACAATAAACAATAAAATTCACATTTAAATTTGATCAAAATTACACACTTTATAGCTTTGTTTTATTTTCAAATTCTCTTAAAATCTGTCACTTGTTTCAATTATTTTTTCATTTTAATTCTGATTCTCTCTAACATTTCCCTTTTCAATTAGCTTGGGTGACTCTTAGTTATTCATAATATTTCGATTTACTAATTTGGTTTTTATATATAATCTTACCCCCCTGCTGACTCTAATACTCACTTAACAGCTTTACCCAGTCTGACACCCATCTATCAAAACATCTACCAACCATTCTCTACCTCTAACTTACTACTCTGACTCATTTCGCATCATTCTACCCTTCTAACAAAATACCCTCTACTCGGTTTGTACTTAGGATGTGTGTTCCCTTCCCAATGCTCATTCCCTTATTTGGTTCCTGGACCCTCCCTAGGTAACCCTTTCTGGCGCTAATTGGTTCCCCTCCCGCCACAGCGCTTCTCGTTGAGGACTCCTTATCACACCACCCCCCTTACAAAATTCCCACTATCAACTAATTACTCTCCCATTACATAACTTTCATCTACAAAATATCTCCATTTATTTATTACCTCAATATATCAATCATTACTCTACATATTTTCCCCATAGCTACTGTGTCACTATCAATATTCAAATTCTATCTTACTTTTATTCACAATAATATTGTTCTCTCTAACACCCCTTCAAAATTGATTTGATTTGCTTAAATGCCCTACTTAAAACATTATTATCACCCAAATTCTAACATTTACCACATTTCACATTACATTAAGCATTGAAAATTCAAACTATCTCAATTCATTTTACCATTTAATTCAAAATCTCTTAAAGCACATTTTAAATCAATCAAAATATTTAAACATCTCAAATTATTTTCATTCCATCAATTATTAAAAACACACTATATTTTAATTACCTTCTTTCAAAACAATTACAAGTCATTTAGCATCAACTCTCATTATTTATTTAGTCTATTAAAATATTATTATTATTATAATTATTATTATTATTACATCACTTCCTACTACATACCCATTGTCTACATTAAATATATTTTACAATACAAACATAATTAATTTCACTATAAATTTATTTACAAATTCTTGTCATTATCTTTCTGTTTACCACACTTCATTTTCTAAGTTAGCAAGGTCATCACCATAAATTAAAATATTTAAAATGTTCATTTATTGAGTTTATATTCAGCCTCCATCGTCATATGAGTCTTACTTGTATATAATAATTATCGTCCTTACTCACACTCAATTCATTATTATTATTTATATAATAGTTCTCTAATATTTCAAATTGTTCCGTAAAACCCACATAATAATTTACTGGATTATCCCACATTATTATCAAATCATAAAACCTGTCTTACATCATTGATTTTGGTCTTGTCACCGTCTGTATTATTACCTATCACCCTTGAGTATTTTAATCTCTCAATTTCAAAATCATTTACTACTAATACTCCGCATCTAAGCACAGGTAAGCATTCAATATAATTATCAACGTTATTATTATTTATTTCTGCACTATCTTCATAACAAGGTAAGTTAACTATATTACTAACTCTCTCTCTCTTTATTTTCTCTAGTAGCTCTTCGTAACTTCTAACAACATCAAATAATATTATCCCTCTTTCTCTAAATGTGAACAATTCTACCACTCTCTCACAAAACAACTCATCCTGACACCATCTCACTTTTTCTATCTCACTCCACACAAAAGGCAACATAACATTATCATAACCCATCCTGATTCTTTCAGGGAACTCATGATACATAAAAGGGGACCTACTTCGAGACACCTTGTCTCTCACATAATTACTGGAGGAAACTCTGTTCTCATAATTCATTATTGGAGTTTTTTCTCCATTTAAATCACGGGAAAAAGTTGCCCTTTGTAAACCCAACCTCTCTTTAACCACTATCTTATTACTACTCTCTAATTCCACTAAAACTGCATCTCCACTATTATCATTCACTTTACTTTCTAACACATTTTTAATTACCTCGTTGTTATCACTTGTTATCTTATTATTATAATTATCGGTACTCACCTTGTTCTCAGTTACTTCATTAATTACATTCCCATTACACTTACCGGTATTTCTTGTAACATTATCATCATCTTTTATTCGTTTTATTGCTGTCTGGAAACGTTCATCAATACGTTTACAGAGTACATTACTCAGATCATCAAATTTTACACTTATACTATGCTCAAACTTAATATTTTGTTCTTTAAGTTCTTTAAAATTGATATCATTTTTAATATTCTGTTGTTCACATTTTATTTTCTGTTCTTTAATGTCATTACTTAATTGGTCAAATTTGGTATCGAACTTTTCGTCATTGGCATCAAAACGTTTATTTAATACATTGAAATCACTATTTTTTACCATGTTTTCAGACATAGTTTGTATCAGGTTGAATATATCATTCATTGACAACTCTTTTTCTTTTGTTTTTGTCACTACAGGAGTAGATTGTGCTTCTGCATTATCGATTATAATTGACCCGGTTAGGTCAGCGTTAGTTACTGATTGAATGCTCAAATCAGCTGTTGGCATTGACTGACTTAATTCGCCCACACTTGGTGACAGGTCCATTGACCCAAGGCCACTCTCACTCATAACTGAATCTATCAAATTGTTCTCTTTTTTGTTGTCAGACATTTTATACTGTTCTATTAAATACTTATTAAATTTTACTTGTACTCTAACATGCACAATTTCTCAACACCTCGTAATTTTATTTTGCGTATGTTATTTAAATTTTACGTAAGTTATTTTCGGCTTCTGCCAACCCTATTCCATTCTCTGTGCTTTAAAATAGGCCAATCTGGAATAAATACATTATTTATTCGAAATCCTGGTCACGCGGTACGATTGTAGTGTTTTATTAAATAATTAATTAAATGATCACAAACTTTTGAAAGTATAAAATAAAGTTTTAGGCTGATGAGTCTATGTGCTGAAGCCCGGCCGGGGTTCGGTCTCTCAATAGACTGCTTTAACTATTTTCCCATTTTTAATAATAAATAAAACTTTGCCCGGCCGGCGACGCACACCACTACTGGCGTCCGCTGTTTTCAGATGGTAGTCGTCGACAGCCGAGTTTTTTGTGCGCACACAGCGAAAGAATTTCTTAATACGTGACCAAACTCTGGGAAAGTTGGCCGTCCGAGTGCGCGGTTGAAAGCGTGGGTGCGCCCTCCTTGCAATCTACGCATACCAATGCCAATTCACACCCGTCTCGACGCTATAGTCTATTCACCACACGTATTTGGATGCAAATAATATTGAAAACATTTAATTTCCAAAGCCCTATAGGTCTGTACCGTTACAACAACATAAAATGTTGCAGGTAAAATACCCCTTTCCGTTAACCGATCTTCAACCAAATCAACAGACATTGAGTTATCTACATTTTAAGAAGGTATTCACAAAATTATTTGATTCTGTTTAAATGTGCGGCAGTTATCGTTCGTCATAGAAACAATTACTCTTGTTAAAACTTAAAATGTGGCAGGTAAACTACCCCTTTCCCTTAACCGATCTTCACAAAAATCAACAGGCCTTCAGTATTTTACAATTGAGGAACGTATGCAAAAAAATATTTGAACCTGTTTGAATGTGCGGCAGTTATCGTTCGTCATAGAAACAATTACTCTTGTTAAAACTTAAAATGTGGCAGGTAAACTACCCCTTTCCCTTAACCGATCTTCACAAAAATCAACAGGCCTTCAGTATTTTACAATTGAGGAACGTATGCAAAAAAATATTTGATTCTGTTTGAATGTGTGGCAGTTATCATTTGTCATAGAAAAAATTACCGTTGTTAAAACATAAAATGTTGCAGGTAAACTACCCCTTTCCCTTAACCGATCTTCACCAAAATCGACAGACATTGAGTTCTCTATAGCTCAGGAAGGTATGCAGAACATTATTTGATTCTGATTGAATTTACGGCAGTTATCATTCGTTATAGAAAAAATTACCCATGTCAAAACATAAAACGTTGCAGGTAAACTACCCCTTTCCCTAAATCGATCTTCAACAAAAACAATAGGTCTTGAGAACTCTACAATTCAGGGCTGTATGCAAAACATTATTTGATTCTGTTTGAATTTGCGGCTGTTATCGTTTGCCATAGAAAATACCCTTGTTAAAACAAAAAACGTTGCAGGTAAACTACCCCTTTCCCTTAACCGATCTTCACCAAAACCAATAGGTCTTGAGAACTCTACAATTCAGGGCTGTATGCAAAAAATAATTTGATTCTGTGTGAATTTGCGGCTGTTATCGTTTGCCATAGGAAATACTTACCCTTGTTAAAACATAAAACGTTGCAGGTAAACTACCCCTTTCCCTTAACCGATCTTCACCAAAAACAATAGGTCTTGAGAACTCTACAATTCAGGGCTGTATGCAAAAAATAATTTGACTGTGTGAATTTGCGGCTGTTATCGTTTGCCATAGAAAATACCCTTTTTAAAACATAAAACGTAGCGGGTAAACTACCCCTTCCCTTAACCGATCTTCACCAAAAACAATAGGTCTTGAGTACTCTACAAATCAGGGCTGTATGCAAAACATTATTTGATTCTGTTTGAATTTGCGGCTGTTATCGTTTGCCATAGAAAAAAATCAGCAGATAGACAGACACAAACACACACACAGACACTTTTTGAAAATATCGGTATGGAGAACCATACATGACTTCCATATTCTAAGATTTATATTTAAAATCATTTTCAGCCAAACAGCCAGGCTGTGTCTTACCTGCCTTTTTATTGCTGTATTAAATGAAAAATATTATATTACATTAAAATGAAAAAATTATAATTTTATTGCCTGGCAACAAAATTATTTTATTTTTAACAATTACCATTGTTTCAAAAAGTTTAAATAAATTTTCAAGTACTTTACTCTTGTTAAAACGTAAAAGGTTGCTGGTAAACTACCCCTTCCCCTTAACCGATCTTCACCAAAATCGAAAGTCATTGAGACCTCTACAATTCAGGGACGTATGCAAAAAATTATTTGATTCTGTTTGAATTTGCGGCAGTTATCGTTTGCCATAGAAAAAAAATCTACAGACAGACAGACAGACAGACAGACAGACAGACACACAGACACTTTTCGGAAAACGACTTTTTTTCATGTTTTGAGTGTAGTAGAACCAGAATCTGCAATAATCTCGAACACGATTTTTTTTGCCATCACCATACTTCCATTCCTTAAGGAATATGGAAGTAAAATGACTTTTTTTCATGTTTTGAGGGTAGTACAGTCAGAATCTGCAATAATCTTGATCACGATTTTTTTTACCATCACCATACTCCCATTTCCTTATGGAACATGTGTAACGGGACAAACTATTGGGGTTTATTTTTTTTCTTAAATACTTGTAAAATGTAATTGCCACTCCAGCTGAACAACATTTGAATCATAAACGCTGGGCAGTTTTTTAACACCTTACAGTCAGTGCGGTAACAAGCCAAGCTGTACATAGGTGTTGTTGTTGCACAAAAGCCATTAATGAGTCTGGGAATGTGAAGGTTAGCAACGAGGGGAGCGTATTCGCGCATGGGTGTGCCACTGTGAACGGTTTGAAAAGCATGTACGAAGCAGTCTTTCTCGCCCAGTGTGCAGAAACAAAGAACTCAACACAGTAAGATCCGACCAGTATAAAATTACTCCGTGAGCCGGCCGGTCACAAATATAAGTTTCGAAACAAAAATTACGGGCACCTGCAACAACTAAATATGTAAAAGTATAACAGATACAGTATTAATTGAAATGAAATGAAAGTTGCGTTTTAATTAACAATTTCGATAAGAGTGGTGAATAAAAAAGTGAGAAGAAAATCCGATATGAAGCCAGTTATGTAAGGAGACGGGACTACGTGGACAAAATTCAGCGGAGCAACAAAATGTGGTTTGGACAAAATTTTAATAAGGGTTAAACCAAAATATTATCATTATAATGTCAATTTAAAAGAAAATGAGATCTCTTAAGGGTATGGGGTATTTGCGTGTGCGTGAGCGGGTGAAAAGTATGTTAACATAGAGGTGCTGGTTTGTGGGTTAATTAATTAAATAATCTAATTTTCAGTTATATTTACGTTTATTAATAAAAGCAAAAATGTAATAATCATGTTAGAGTGAGGGTTCAGGAATGAACCGATAATGTTGGCTTTGGGTTTGAATGGGAGAATTCAATGTATGATTGTGATGAAGGTAATAAAAGGTAATAGATTTTTTGGGAACAAATAATTAATTTATTTACTAAATAATCCTATTCTGCCTTCCTGTTCGCTGGAAAAGAACCCTGGTAAGTAACTATTTTATATATATTTGGCAAACCTTAAAGATGGCGTCGGAATTATACAGACGTCAACAAGTGTTTATGTACAAACCGATAAATGATTAAATAACACTTTGTAAATAAGTTAACAAATGACGCTTCCGAACAGTGACTTTATATAAATTATTTATATAAATACAGCCTACTGGGAGGAGCAGAATGGTTATTTGAAGTAAATAATGTATAAATAAGGTACGTAAGTAAGAAGGTTATGTTATAATTTTTATGTTATGTTTTTATGATGTTAGAGATATAAAGTAACAGTTTGAAAGAAATAGAATTTTTTTCTTTAAAATGGCAAAAAATAATGAAAATATCAGCTTCACTGTAGATGGAAGCCAATTGAGCATGACTGAGTCACAAATCATGAGTGAAGGAATTATTCACTCAACGCCAGTCCCGACTAACAGGGCTGAAGATAATGAAATAATGAAAATGATGCAAATGCTTTTTAATGCACAGAATAAGTTTGATGAGAAATTTAGTAAACTTGATGAAAAATTTAACGAACAGAAAAGTGAAATTAGAGAAATCCAAAATAATTTTAACATAAAATTTGATGAAGTAAAAAATGAGATCAGAAAACGAAATGATAATTTTGATAAAACAATTTGACGAAGTGAATAAAAGGTTAGACGAGAGATTATAACACAAAAAATTTCGAAAAGTTTTATTTTATAATTAGCAGTAAGGAATGTCGCTGAAAGCAATAACGAAGGGTGTATGTGTGGAAAACATATTTTGTAAGGGACAAAAGGAGAACGAGCAAGCACGCTGTAGTGACGGACAGGTCATAAATTTCGTAGGCAGCTGCAACGCATACCCTGTGAACAAGCAGAGTTCACTGCTCCCGGTACGTAGAACACCAGTTTTTTGTGAAAACACATTGATTCCATAGGAAACTACATACAATGTGTACAGAGCCATTAAAGGAGAAAAGGCTTAACAATGGTCAAGCATACATGTGTACGCCAGCTGTCAGGAGAAAGCGACGAAGGGTGGATTGATTTGAAGGACTCCAGAGGTCGATGACAGGGTTTTGACCTTACTTGGAAACGAAAGCGCAGAGAGTACGTCCCAAACTCAAGGATGGGGTGTTGCCTGGCAACTAAAAGAAAAAACCAACTTTCAAAGAAGGGTAGGCGAGGCCCTTGAACAACAATAGATAATAACGGCAGAGCGACGAAGTTGAGAAACAATGAAAATGGAAGAGAAACTCAGAGTTGTCACTGAAGACTTCAGAAAAAACGACAGATACAATTTATTGCTGCGTTGTCTGGAAATGACAACGACCTCAAAATACGAAGCAAGGGAAGAATCTGGTGGGGAACCAGGAGCCCTATCAGAGAACGCCTTTGAAAAGATAGGTGGTATTTGGACTTGGAGGGAAAAATATGAAACCAATAAGGACACGGCGTCGTTGGAATCAGAAGTCTGGTGGGAGATTTGGTGAGGAAAATATAGGAAGGAGACAGGAACGCGCTCGAGGAGTTCTAACTAAAATTCGGACGCGAGAGGAGTGAAGTCCGTGACGGGAGAAATTAGCATTTTATCGAACTTAGAATAATTCGATACACACTGTGAGAAGGTAGTTTTCGAACTTATAACAAAAATTAATACAGTCATTACAAGCAAACGAACTGTGAAGTAGAGTCACACTATTAGCCTACCAGTGTACATTAACTGAAACAAATAGTAACCAGACAATAATGTAATTTCAGTGTATACGAACACTTTACAACAATAACTTTTAAGAACGATTAACAACACAAACTACATTCATGAACACTTAATAACCAGACATACCGCAACAAAGGTGCGTAATATTAATTCAGATTTGAAATGATTTACGATGTCGGTGTACAACAGAGAATGCTAACTTTTATTCATAAATTATAATCCGAATGCGTGGAGTTGGTGAGTGAAGTGTCTGTGAGTGACATCGTGGAATTCATCCAGTGCCATCTATCATCTGGAGGAGTTATCTGCACGATTCTAGAACGATCGACATGAGAGAATCATCACCGCAACCACCGAGTGATTGGATATTCGAATACCAAGTATAGTAAAACATGTCTTAATTAATTTAGATCCACTGTCTGTCATCTCAAAGAATCCACACACACTAAAATTCAAGAAAGTAATCGTAAAGGAATTAAAGAAATCGATTCTAAAGTTTGTTTAGAAGTAAAATTATCATTCTTTATCAGTTTGGAGTAATGTTTATTTCCAAGTTCTAAATGAATCCGTAATTACAAAATATAGTAACAACTTAAGAGATATTCATATTAAGAATTTATAAGATGAAGCTAACATACATTATACAGCGTACATTATAATTTACTTAAGTACTAAACGCAATTGATGAATGATCATTAATATGGAACCATTAGATTGAGAGTTTGGATAACTAATTTTATTAATTTATTATTTTGATATTTACAGTTTAATGAGTATTCAATTTTATTAATTTATTATTTTGATATTTACAATTTAATAATGAGTATTCAAGTTTATTAATGTATTATTGTTTGATATTTACGATTTAGCCATGAGTATTAAATTTTGGTAATGTGTTAATTTTATATATTGACAAGTACTAATGAGTACGTAGAATTTTGTGCTATATTAATACTTACAAGTAATAGCAAACTAATGTGAATAAATTTAAGAGCTATCAGTAGAAATGAGCATTTATTATTATTTTTTAACCCTGAGATAAAGAGAATCAACAGTAATTAATGTTAAATTGGCGTCCACACGCGGGACATTAAATAGATAATATAACAGTAATTGTTAAAATTTTGTTAAATTGGCGTCCATCGCTGGGCGTAAACGGGTACAACTCGTTTTTTTGTTAAATTGGCGCCGCACCGCACGGCTTGATAAAATAGTATGCTAGGGCAGTGACAGACAGTGGCTAGCAATAAGTTTAAAATAAGTACATGTAAGTAGCGTAAGCTATATTATTGTTGTCGTATATCGGTCTCTAAGTCTCTGAATGATAACCCGAAGTCAAGCTAAAATGGCATCTAGTGGAGAGAATTCAAATGAGTTTGATATCAATAACCAGATGGGCTATGAGCAGCCTGAGGACGGAAACGTAATGAATGAAGAAAGCTCAACAACCGGTGTAGGAACTAGGGCCGGGGGACCGCAATCACAGTCGCAGTCATCTGAAGCAAATTTTCAAATGTTAATGGCATTGATGAAACAACAATTTGAAGAATCGAAAAAACAATTTGAAGAATCGAAAATGCAACATGAAGAAATGAAAAAGCACATAGACGAAAAAATTGAAGAAACGAAAAAACAGAATGAAGAAATAGGTAAACAACTCGCCGAGAAATTAGACGAAAAAATAGAGTTAATGAGGGGAGAGTTACAAGGATAAATACATCAGGTAAATACAGAACTACAAAGACAGTCAGAAAAGTTAGAGGAAGTACACAAGAAGAGCGAAAGCAGAATCAAAGAATTGAGCAAAGAATTAAAGAAGCAGGCGAAAGAAAATAAGGAAACCCGAGAAAAGGACAGGAAAGAATGGCAGGAAGCCATAACCAACACTCAACAACAAAATCAACACCAAATCGGAAGCGTAGAACAGCAAGTAAGAAGCATCAAGGAAGCGCACTGCAGTACGGAGGATAAAATAAAAGAGGTCTCCACGGAAAAAGGGCGAGAGCTGGAGGAAATCACAAATAAACTAACGACTGTTCGCGAGAGCCAACAGCGGGTGCAACGTCGCCTGGAAGAGATGGAGCAGAGACCGGCTGGAGCCATGAATGCAGCAGTCATCAATAAGGAAGCCACGTTCGACGGGGAAGACAATTTCCCGATGGAATTCCTAAAGGAATTGAGGGAAATCCAGGAAACCTACTATGGGGAAGAAAATACTCGTTGGATTGGGCGACATTTAACCGGCGAAGCAGCTCTATGGTGGAGAATTGTAAGAGAACAGATTAAGTCCTTCCAAGAGTTCGAGGAAGCATTTACCAGTAAGTATTGGAGCGCGACCCAACAGGAGCGGGTTCGTGACCAATTAGAGTACGGCAGATTTAATTCGAGCGGTAATCTCGACATGATTCAGTACATGGAGAGATGCGTGCTGAAAAGCCGGCAATTGATAACTATATTGTCGGATAAGCACATGATAACGAAGTTAGCCCGGCATTACAATAGAGAAATTCAAATCGCGGTGGTCACCAGAGGTATAGTTACCATAAATAGTTTCGAAGGTCTGCTAAGGGAATACATGGACATTAGCAAGAGGGTAAATAATGGCCAACAAAGTGAGCGACAGCCCATAAATTTTAAAAGAGACACTCAGCCGACCCGACAACAAAATAACGATGTCAGTAAGCCGCGTGCCAACTGGCGGGAGAATTTCCGACAGAGGGAGGTAAACAGACCCAGTGCGGGGGAAAATAAACAAAACCCTGTCAATAGTCAATAGTTTGTTATTGAGCGACAAGTGAAAGGGAAGCCAGACGAAGGGCCGTCTACATCGAGGCAATGACTTCCGACGATGAGTACAATGAACCCGGCAAGTAAAGAAAAGGTTGAAATAAACACCAGAACGGTAAACATTACCACAATTTTTCCTGATCTTAAGGAAGACCTAATGGAAGAATCTACTCAAAATATTGACGTCAAAATGATAAAGAGCCCAGAGTTACTAATTCAATTAAACCATGTACCCGTAATTGCCCTAATAGATTCAGGCAGCGCGGTAAACGCGTTATCCGAAGACTGGTATAATAACCACAAGAGGGAGATGGCGAACCATGAAATATTAAGTGTAAACAATACGAACATAATTAGTGCTGTCGGGAGTAAATCAAAAAGTATAAGAAAACAAATATTTTGTGAGGTAATTATTAGAAATAGGTTAAGCGTAGATTGTGTCTTCCTAATAGTACCTAGTTTAGTAAGGAACTGTATATTGGGTATGAACTTCTTACATCAGTCAAGAAGTGTAATCAACATACCTGAACGTTGGATACAATTTCAACCGGAGGGAGAAGTGATTGATGAAGAACGCCTTTGTGAGATACCATTACTCAGCATGGAAGAAAAGGTGGGCGGCGTGGAGGAAGAAATCAACAAGAAAATTGGAGAACTGGAAGGGGTAAGCCAAACCAGGAAAGGTCAATTAGGTCAACTGTTAATTAAAAACAAGAGAATCTTCAATGAACGGCCAGGTCTCATCACGGGATATCAGCATTGCTTCCGGGTGACCGACAGCACACCCTACCTGCAGAAAGGATGGCCCGTTCCCATCAAGCACCAGAGGGCGGTCCAGGAGGAAATTAAAAGAATGCTGGATTATGGCGTCATAGAAAGAGCTAACAGCCCTTACGTCCAACCTCTGGTCACTGTTATCAAAAGGGACGGGAGTGTGCGATTGTGCTTAGATGCCCGGAAGGTGAACAGTATCACCATCCCAGATTATGAGGGACCCCCGCCAATCAATGAAATACTTGCTAGATGCAGCAGTATCAAAGTAATGTCTACGATTGACCTCACTAATAGTTTTTGGCAAGTCCCACTCCATGAAGAGTGCCGCGACCACACTGGTTTCCTGTACGAAGGAAAGGGATACCGATTTAAGGTAACACCTTTCGGATTGAGCACAAGGTTAGCGAGTTTGACAAGGGGGCTCGATCACGTGCTTAACGACGAGGTAAAAAGGCATACCATAATATATGTGGATGACATTCTGTGCTTCTCTAGGAACGAGGAAGAACACATCAAACATCTAAGGAACTTGCTGGAAAATTTGAAGGAGGCGAAAATTATGGTGAACCTGAAGAAATCCCAGTTCTTTAGAAAGGAGATCCAATACCTGGGGTATTGTCTCACCACCAATGGAATTAAACCAACTGACGATAAGGTGTCAGCGATTTTAAATTTTCCGGTTCCACGAAACCCAAAACAACTGAAAGGTTTCTTGGGCTTAACCAACTTCTACAATAAATTTACCGACAAGTACGCCGAATATACCCAACCAATGTTAAAACTTCTACAGAAGGGTAATAAATTTAGATGGGATGCCACCATGCAAGAGCATTTCCAGCGGGTAAAATAATTGTTTATAGATTCTGTTGTATTAAAATTTCCAATTCAGGGACGCCGGTTCTATCTTCAATGCGATGCCAGCAGCTACGCGTACGGAGGTCAGTTATACCAGGTTGACCAGAAAGGAGAGATAGCAGTAATAGCATACACCAGCAGGACTTTCAAGAACGCAGAAAAAAATTATTTCACCACAGAAAAAGAATTATTAGCCATAGTACAGTGTTTGAAGAAATTTAGGATATATATACTCGGACAACCTCTCACAATAATCACAGATAACAAAGCCTTAACATTCATCAAGAAATGCCACTTGAATAATACAAGAATCACACGCTGGATACTGGCAATCCAGGAATACAACTTTGAAATCCTCCATTGTAAAGGGAAAGAAAATATCGTTGCGGATATTTTAAGCCGATACCCTGAAGATGCAGAACTGAACAAACCACTCGACGAGAGACAGGAATATTATATACACGCCATAGAAATCAAACTAAGGAAAGCTACAGCTACAAAATTAAGGAAAATCCACCAAGTACAATTTGAAAACCCGAAATTCAGGCGAATAATTGACCAGATCAAGGAAGGAAACAATGGTAAATTAAACCAGCATTTTAAAATCATTAATGAGAAACTATATCGGAGATGCAAGGAGAGGTGGAAATTGTACGTTCCAAGGGAATTTCAGACGGAGCTAATCCAGGAGATTCACAGCATCTATGGACATCCCGGGACGAAGAAAACACTGCAGCTGCTAAAAGAGCACTTCACTTGTGATGAGATGTGCAGAAGTGTCAGCAAGATCGTCAAATATTGTGACTTGTGCCAGAGATGCAAAGACAGCGGCAATCGAAATATCGCCGGGAAAACAAGGCCTATTCTTCCTACAAAGAAGGGAGAATCCTCAGTTTAGACTACTATGGAAGTTTACCGACATCTAGCGGTGGAGTAAAGTATTTACTTGTAGTTGTAGACAACTTTACGAAATATGTAGAGCTGTACGCTGTACGTAGAGCTACAACAAGTATAACGTTAAAACGAGTACGAGTGATTATGTTTGAATTTACGGCAGTTATCGTTCATCATAGAAAAAATTACCCTTGTTAAAACATAAAACGTTGCTGATAAACTACCCCTTCCCGTAACCGATCTTCAACAAAATCAACAGACCTTGAGTTCTCTTTAGTTCAAAAAGGTATGCAAAAACCTAGTTGATTCTGTTTGAATTTACGGCAGTTATCGTTCGTCATATAAAAAATTACCCTTGTTAAAACATAAAATGTTGCTGGTAAACTACCCCTTTCCCTTAACCGATCTTCACCAACACCAATAGGTATTGAGAACTCTACAATACAGGGCTGTATGCAAAACATCATTTGATTCTGTTTGAATTTGCGGCTATCGTTTACCATAGAAAAAAATTACCCTTGATAAAACACCGTTGCAGGTAAACTACCCCTTCCCCTTAACCGATCTTCACCAAAAACGACAGGTCTTGAGTACTCTACAATTCAGGCCTGTATGCAAACAATTATTTGATTCTGTTTGAATTTGCGGCTCTTATCGTTTGCCATAGAAAACACCCTTGATAAAACATAAAACGTTGCTGGTAAACTACCCTATTCCATTAACCGATCTTCACCAAAAACAATAGGTATTGAGAACTCTACAATTCAGGGCTGTATGCAAAACATTATTTGATTCTCTTTGAATTTACGGCAGTTATCGTTCGTCATAGAAAAAATACCCTTGTTAATAAATAAAATGTTGCAGGTAAACTACCCCTTTCCCTTAACCAATCTTCAACAAAATCAACAGACCTTGAGTTCTGTATAATTCAAAAAGGTATGCAGAAGAGTAGTTGATTCTGTTTTAATGTACGGCAGTTATCGTTCGTCATAAAAAAAAATTACCCTTGATAAAACATAAAATGTTGCAGGTAAACTACCCTATTCCCTTAAGCGATCTTCACCAAAACCAACAGGTCTTGAGAACTCTACATTTCAGGGCTGTATGCAAAATATTATGTGATTCTGTTTGAATTTGCGGCTGTTATCGTTTGCAATATAAAATACCCTTGATAAAACAAAAAACGTGGCAGGTAAACTACCCCTTTCCCTTAACCGATCTTCACCAAAAACAATAGGTCTTTAGTACTCAACAAAACAGGGCTGTATGCAAAAACTTATTTGATTCTGTTTGAATTTGTGGCTCTTATCGTTTGCCATAGAAAAAACCCTTTTGAAACATAAAACGTTGCAGGTAAACTTCCCCTTTCCCTTAACCGATCTTCACCAACACCAATAGGTATTGAGAACTCTACAATACAGGGCTGTATGCAAAACATCATTTGATTCTGTTTGAATTTGCGGCTGTAATCGTTTACCATAGAAAAAAATTACCCTTGGTAAAAAACCGTTGCAAGTAAACTACCCCTTTCCCTTAACCGATCTTCACCAAAAACAATAGGTCTTTAGTACTCAACAAAACAGGGCTGTATGCAAAAACTTATTTGATTCTGTTTGAATTTGCGGCTCTTATCGTTTGCCATAGAAAAAACCCTTTTAAAACATAAAACGATGCTGTTAAACTACCCCTTTCCCTTAACCGATCTTCACCAACACCAATAGGTATTGAGAACTCTACAATACAGGGCTCTATGCAAAACATCATTTGATTCTGTTTGAATTTGCGGCTGTTATCGTTTACCATAGAAAAATATCGGTATGGAGAACCATACATGACTTCCATATTCTAAGATTTATATTTAAAATCATTTTCAGCCGAACAGCCAGGCTGTGTCTTACCTGCCTTTTTATTGCTGTATTAAATGAAAAATATTATATTACATTAAAATGAAAAAATTATAATTTTATTGCCTGGCAACAAAATTATTTTATTTTTACCAATTACCATTGTTTCAAAAAGTTTAAATAAATTTTCAAGTACTTTACTCTTGTTAAAACGTAAAAGGTTGCAGGTAAACTACCCCTTCCCCTTAACCGATCTTCACCAAAATCGAAAGTCATTGAGACCTCTACAATTCAGGGACGTATGCAAAAAATTATTTGATTCTGTTTGAATTTGCGGCTGTTATCGTTTGCCATAGAAAATACGCTTGATAAAAAAACGTTGCAGGTAAACTACCCCTTCCCCTTAACCGATCTTCACCAAAAAGAATAGGTCTTGAGTACTCTACAAATCAGGGCCGTATGCAAAAAATTATTTGATTCTGTTTGAATTTGCGGCTGTTATCGTTTGCCATAGAAAATACGCTTGATAAAAAAACGTTGCAGGTAAACTACCCCTTCCCCTTAACCGATCTTCACCAAAAAGAATAGGTCTTGAGTACTCTACAAATCAGGGCCGTATGCAAAACATTATTTGATTCTGTTTGAATTTGCGGCTGTTATCGTTTGCCATAGAAAATATGCTTGATAAAAAAACGTTGCAGGTAAACTACCCCTTCCCCTTAACCGATCTTCACCAAAAAGAATATGTCTTGAGTACTCTACAAATCAGGGCCGTATGCAAAACATTATTTGATTCTGTTTGAATTTGCGGCTGTTATCGTTTGCCATAGAAAATACCCTTGTTAAAAAAACGTTGCAGGTAAACTACCCCTTTCCCTCAACCGATCTTCACCAAAAACAATAGGTCTTGAGAACTCTACAATTTAGGGCTGTATGCAAATAATCTTTTGATTCTGTTTGAATTTGCGGCTGTTATCGTTTGCCATAAGAAATACCCTTGTTAAAACATAAAACGTTACAGGTAAACTACCCCTTTCCCTTAACCGATCTTCACCAAAAACAATAGGTCTTGCGTACTCTACAAATCAGGACTGTATGCAAAATATTATTTGATTTTGTTTGAATTTGCGGATGTTATCGTTTGCCATAGAAAATACCCTTGTTAAAAAAATGTTGCAGGTAAACTACCCCTTTCCCTCAACCGAACTTCACCAAAAACAATAGGTCTTGAGAACTCTACAATTTAGGGCTGTATGAAAATAATCTTTTGATTCTGTTTGAATTTGCGGCTGTTATCGTTTGACATAGGAAATACCCTTGTTAAAACATAAAACGTTACAGGTAAACTACCCCTTTCCCTTAACCGATCTTCACCAAAATCAACAGATCTTGAGAACTCTACAATTCAGGGCTGTATGCGAAACATTATTTGATTCTGTTTGAATTTGCGGCTGTTATCGTTCGCCAAACAAACAAAATTACCCTTGCTAAAAAAAAACCGTTGCAGGTAAACTACCCCTTTCCCTCAACCGATCTTCACCAAAAACAATAGGTCGTGAGTACTCTGCAAATCAGGGCTGCATGCAAAAAATTATTTGATTCTGTTTGAATTTGCGGCAGTTATCGTTTGCCATAGAAAAAAAATCTACAGACAGACAGACAGACAGACAGACAGACAGACACAGACAGACAGACAGACACACACACAGACACTTTTCGGAAAACGACTTTTTTTCATGTTTTGAGTGTAGTAGAATCAGAATCTGCAATAATCTCGAACACGATTTTTTTTGCCATCACCATACTTCCATTCCTTAAGGAATATGGAAGTAAAAAATACGCTTGATAAACAAACGTTGCAGGTAAACTACCCCTTCCCCTTAACCGATCTTCACCAAAAACAATAGGTCTTGAGTACTCTACAAATCAGGGCTGTATGCAAAACATTATTTGATTCTGTTTGAAATTGCGGCTGTTATCGTTTGCCATAGAAAATACCCTTGTTAAAAAAACGTTGCAGGTAAACTACCCCTTTCCCTCAACCGATCTTCACCAAAAACAATAGGTCTTGAGAAATCTACAATTCAGGGCTGTATGCGAAACATTATTTGATTCTGTTTGAATTTGCGGCTGTTATCGTTTGCCAAAAAAAAAAAATTTCCCTTGATAAAAAAAACCGTTGCAGGTAAACTACCCCTTCCCCTCAACCGATCTTCACCAAAAACAATAGGTCGCGAGTACTCTACAAATCAGGGCTGTATGCAAAAAATTATTTGATTCTGTTTGAATTTGCGGCAGTTGTCGTTTGCCATAGAAAATACGCATGATAAAAAACGTTGCTGGTAAACTACCCCTTCCCCTCAACCGATCTTCACCAAAAACAATAGGTCTTGAGTACTCTACAAATCAGGGCTGTATGCAGAAAATTATTTGATTCTGTTTGAATTTGCGGCTGTTATCGTTTGCCATAGAAAATACCCTTGTTAAAAAAACGTTGTAGGTAAACTACCCCTTTCCCTTAACCGATCTTCACCAAAAACAAAAGGTCTTGAGAACTCTACAATTTAGGGCTGTATGCAAATAATCTTTTCATTCTGTTTGAATTTGCGGCTGTTATCGTTTGCCATAGGAAATACCCTTGTTAAAACATAAAACGTTACAGGTAAACTACCCCTTTCCCTTAACCGATCTTCACCAAAAACAATAGGTCTTGAGAACTCTACAATTCAGGGCTGTATGCGAAACATTATTTGATTCTGTTTGAATTTGCGGCTGTTATCGTTTGCCAAACAAACAAAATTACCCTTGCTAAAAAAAAACCGTTGCAGGTAAACTACCCCTTTCCCTCAACCGATCTTCACCAAAAACAATAGGTCGCGAGAACTCTGCAAAACCGGGCTGTATGCAAAAAATTATTTGATTCTGTTTGAATTTGCGGCAGTTATCGTTTGCCATAGAAAAAAAATCTACAGACAGACAGACAGACAGACAGACAGACACACAGACAGACACACAGACACTTTTCGGAAAACGACTTTTTTTCATGTTTTGAGTGTAGTAGAATCAGAATCTGCAATAATCTCGAACACGATTTTTTTTGCCATCACCATACTTCCATTCCTTAAGGAATATGGAAGTAAAAATTACCCTTGATAAAAAACCGTTGCAAGTAAACTACCCCTTTCCCTTAACCGATGTTCACCAAAAACGATAGGTCTTGAGAACTCTACAATTCAGGGCTGTATGCAAAACATTATTTGATTATGTTTGAATTTGCGGGTGTTATCGTTTGCCATAGGAAATACCCTTGTTAAAACATAAAACGTTGCAGGTAAACTACCCCTTTCCCTTAACTGATCTTTACCAAAATCAACAGATCTTGATAACTCTACAATTCAGGGCTGTATGCGAAACATTATTTGATTCTGCTTGAATTTGCGGCTGTTATCGTTTGCCATAGAAAAAAAATCTACAGACAGACAGACACACAAACAGACAGACAGACACACACACACAGACACTTTTCGAAAAACGACTTTTTTTCATGTTTTAATTGTAGTACAATCAGAATCTGCAATAATCTCGAACACGATTTTTTTTGCCATCACCATACTTCCATTTTTTTAAGGAACATGGAAGTAAAAGCAAGATACCTGTATGTTAAATTGCACTTACATATTACTGTATAAATTAATACCAAAAAAATTGGAACCTCAATAGTTACACCCTTTAGTAACGAATTTCACACTTTACATAATGTGTAAAATGCAATGTAATTTGTTTTTTTGTTTTTGTCATAGTACTTCTTTTATTTAGTAAGAGGGTAGGTTGTGTACAGTTAGGTATAATTTGTTTTCATTTTAATACAATTCAGAATTGGGAAAAGGTCAGCTTGTATAGGGAAGGTTAATTAATTACCGTATTGGCTCGAATATAAGACGACCATAGATTTTTGAAGATATTTTACAAGAAAAAATGGAAAATAGCCTGCATATAAGACGACCATGAATTTTTTGAAGGATGCTATGTGAAAGAATGGTCTAAATACCATACCTTGAGGTGAAACTAAATAAATATGGCTATTTTACATTAAAGGTGAAATTATAAATAATTTCTCAAAGTTCATTTTCAATATTGCTACTGGAATCAGACTCATAACTAGTCGTTCCACAAAATGTTGTCCTTGCTCTCATCCATGTTATTAGAGACACTACATTTTTTAAATCCCTTTCGTATAGATTCACTTTTGATTTTCCCCCAGGATGGTTATCCACTGGGCCAGTAGCTGTAAGCTTGGTTTCTTCAACTTGCCAGTTGGACTCGATGCGTGGTTTCCTTTGTCAGTCACTGTACTTCTTCTGTAAGTGGTCCTTAAACGTTTTATTTAACAACCACTTCTAGAACTTGAATATGAGAAGTCATTCCCTCAGGGATTATAACAAGATCAGTCTTCATTTCTGCAACCAGCTTCTTTATTTTCTCAGTTGTGTGACCATGTAAAACATAAGAATTGACTTAGTGCTCTAGCAAAAGACCTGGTTGACATCTCTAAACCTTTAAGTCAATCTGCCTTAAATTCTTCCATTTTAGAGTCATCCACTTTTCCTGTGCTCTAAAAACAATCCCAGCCAGTAACTATTCCTTTGGAAGCATTTTTCTGTTCAAAATAATGTATGGTGGAAGTCTTATACCATCAGCAGTTGCAGTAATGTGTGATTTTTCATTGACTGTAGATCTGACTACAACCGATTTTGGACCCTTCTTTTCCACAGTAACACTTGATGGTATACCGAAGGTTGTAGGGGACATCAAACCTAAGGCAATGGTACCAGTCTTTTGTTCCGTCGGGGATTTATCGGGGAAGCTGTAACATTTAATTACTTTTTAATTAATTTGATTAAATACACTTACACTCTACCTTGGTTTGTTTATGTCCACCTTCCGGATGCCATCTTGCATTACTACCAACTTCTGAAATCCAATACTTACCCAGGGTTTGTGTAGGCGTATTTCGGAGAATAAATATGGTTGTTCGAAATAACCAAATCATTCATTTGTTTACCCATGAATTAAGTTTTATTGGTTCATTTACTTTCATAAAAAAAATTCCCTTCCACATCATTTACTTTCCTTACATCAAAATATTCTTTCTCCCTCCCTTACCTGTTCTGACTTTAACCATAAACGTTACCCTGATTGTAGTATATACCTTGATTCATTAAATATAATAAAAAATAGAAAGAAATTGTATATAAATTCAAAAATAGCACAAAAAGTAAGCACTAATACTTAGATCTATTTTTCCGCAAACCAGCGCTTCCGTTCACACATACACTCTTTCATACTTTACATTTTTTCTTGTTATAACCACCCTTTGAGCTCATTTTAATTTTTAATGGTTTTAATTTTGAATGTTTATTTTATTCTCCCCAAAATGTTACTTAGCTGTTGTATGTCCAAAAGAGTCCAACGCCCTGGCGTAATTCTCGTCACTCCGCACATTTTTTCTTTCTCACATTCTTGCACCGGAACTGTTATTTTATATGAATCACTGTATAGTTACGTTATTTATATATTATATCCAAATTATTGTTTGTTTTAAAATCCCATTTTTAATTTGTACAGGCGCATATAAAGCTGTTTAGCCGGTGGGCGGACTGCCCGCGTCCGTCGTCGTTAGGTGTTGTATGACGACTGACTTTACGCCAAGCATTGACAGACTGCTGACGCCCGACACTTCCACATTCCAAAGTGTGACGTGTGCTGGGCTCGGCTCCGTACGTATTATGGCATGACTCCTACCGTGCATAGTTCAGAGTTCATGTGGTTAAAAATACTGTCTCCAGCAGCTTGATTCACCAGACCTTGACACTAATACTTCACATTGCTTCTCCAATACTTTTCAAATACAATTTATTATTTTTAATTATTATCAAAATATCCTGGGTGGGTTACCTGTCCCATTACAAAGCATGTGTGGCCACATGCATTTCTTTTGCTTTCAGGGAATCAGATAATTGCATGTTCTGCTGGTTGGAGGTTGTATGGGGCATACTAAGGCAACAGTACTGGTCTTGCATTTGTACGGCGATCAGTAGCTGATGTATGAAAGAAACATGTCAGGCCACATGTGAGGAGCTGTCATACAGTCAGACAGAAAATCTGTGCCCGAATCTGGTCAAATGGTTCATCAGTGTCCTCTAAAAGGGGAGTTGTCTAATGTCTCCCCTGTGTTGGCAGGGAGATGTCTAATATCTTACAGAAACTACAAACATATTCAGCAGAACGAATTTGTTCATCCTGGTGGGTTCGGGAGAGTTGATATAGTGTTTTGCGAACAACCTTTCACTGAGTGTGGCAAAATGGATTCAGCCGTGTCCCCTGTCACCATGTCTTGACCTTGAACTCATTATAACACATGCCTGTTGATCCACGCTACACATGTGGCAAGCCCGTGCAGCTGGCAAATCATACAAAATGCGGTACACTTTTACAGGTACAAATGTGAAATTTGTATGTTATGTTGTGTGTATATGACGGGTACAGTTTTCAGAAGGGTATTTTAAGGAAAAAAATCATCTTATATGCAGGCCAATATGATACTACTAGACTTAAAGATGTCGATAGTTTTTAATTGTTACATTGAGTAATTTCATCTGTTCCCAGTTTAACCATCTTAAATTTTAATAATTTTTATAGTTGCCACTAACAGTAGTTGAGGTCTTATATAATTGAAGAAAGCTACACATGAATTTCTCTCTCTATATCAGTAATTTTGTTCTGTGTTTTACAAAGAAGCTGGAAATAATACGTGAATAAATATTACACATGTTAATGGTTTTAGTAATTTCAGTGGTGAATTTGTATTCAGTTAATCACTGCATTTAAGTTTTTTAATTATTAGTAATAATTGTGTTGGAATATTAAGAAGGCTAGTCTACACAAATTAATATACTCCTAAGTACCTTTGGAGAAAATATGTACTAAATATAATTAACACAAAACTCTTTAATATTAATAATATACTTCAACCACTTAACTGTACCCACTGCTTTCTTTGCAGTACTTGATAAATAAAACTTTATTTTATAATAAAATAAGCATACATTTTTACGCTTGTGATTTAGCTAAATGGAGTTGAAGTATATAACAAAAATATGATCTGTGAACCTCTATTTACAAAGTACCCTATGCATAATAAGATCAACTAGATTATGAAAATAAATAATAAAGGTTTAAAACCATACATACACATTGGGTCGACTAACATTGAGGCAAAAGAGAGAACCACTGGTTTGGCAAACTGTGATGGCTGATAAATAGTGGAACAAATAAAACTTTTTGAAGTTTAACTGTATTAATATATAAGGTTTAGTGTAAATGATAAAAAACAATAATTCATGTGGTGAAGAACTGGTAGGCAAGGTATTCCCAGGTCATTCTCTGTTCAAAACAATGATTACACTGTGTTTTATGTCCGCCCAATAACACACACACATACGCCTAACATAACGCAATTTGTTCTCTGCCTTACTGTATGTGTATGGGAGTTAACATAGGGGTTGTACATGTTAGTATGAGTAGCAAGTAGAATACTACTTTTTTTAGGTATGTGAACTGCATTTTGTTCTTGATATTATCAAGGAGGCAATTGCTTTTGATGAGCAATCAGGCAGGACAGTTACAGCCCCATTGCAGATTCCTTGACTAAAAGAGGGTGCCATTACCTAACTGTCCTATCTATATGTTAAACAGAATAAAAAAATACAGAGACTCAGAAGTGCTGAGAAAGGAGCAGAATCACTTAGCACTCATTTTGCAAGAAAGTGTGAAAGAGAAAATATATTATTACAAGCAAAAACTATATAATACTCTAGAGGAACTGAAAGAACAAGTTAAATTCATTACTCTTTTGGAAAACTGGTCAACACTATGTAAAGAAAATTGCATCGTTTTCTGTCATTTAATATTTAATCCTAATTGAATTATAAAGAAATCCGTCATTGTTGACAATGAAAAAAGCAACAGTTTATTGACAATGCTGAAATCAAACAATTTTAGGTAAATTTACTCATCGTATGGTAGCAACATGTGCTATTGAAGAAACCTGAAAGTTTGACAGGAAATGTGAACAAAGTATTACTAGCAACTTTTTAAATTTGTTAAAGCTTGTTCTAACTAGTTAAGTCCTATATGGAAAACAGTGAAACATTGCTTCGTTTCTTTGAAGAACAGATAACCCTATTAGAAAAAGAAAGGCCAACATATTTTAGTGACATACTAGTGTTTTCATCTCTTTTATACAGTCTCTTTCTCCATGGTTATTGGTTTATTCTCTCCAGTGGGAATATTGTGCTGCCACATCCTATAGAGTATGTTCATCATACAACTTTAATCCAGGAGAAAAACAAAATAACATTAACTTTTTGAAATACATTAATTACAAGCAAGTCACTTGCAAGATAGAGTGAAACCTTGATCTAATGCTCTTTAGGGGACCAAGCAAAAAGCAAAAATAGCTTTACATCAAGGGTCACTTCGTATAAAGGTTTCGAGTTAACTTTAGAAATGTAAAAAAATGTATTTAAAAAAAAAAAGTTTGTTTATGTCATATGTAGTTTCTTGGTGAAGCTTCGCAACTTAAACTTTATAATTATTAGAGGTAGGTAGTAATACTGGGATGATTTTTTTCAAGATATCTTAAAGCCGAGCTTCTCGAAGACCATATTCCTATCGTGCAAATACTATGAAACACTAATAATATATCATGCATTTGTATTACATGTTATATACAAAAATAATATCATATGTTACAAATTATTGAGAACTTACCTTGAGAACTAAATTTAGGTATACAAAATAAAAAACTTGCATAACAAAAGTGTCTTGAACTTTATACCAAATACTAATGTATACAATATTTTATTTGTTTAACATACACATTTAAATACAGAAACATTAAAATATTAATACAGCCATACATTAATAGCCATACAATATTAATACATTAATACAAGCACTTGAAAACTCTAGAGTTTACTTTAATGCGGCCTTGGCAGTAACACGCACCTGCTGGGCTATGCAAGAAACACGTAGAACAACGCTCTCCATTGTTCAAGAACATTCTGTAGTAGCACTGTCCCCTCCTTAAGCCTGTCCGTCCTGAACTGGCAACTCATGTCTGAAGTAATACTTGGCCAGGCGACCTAGGCAGTTTGTCTACTTGCGAAGAATAATTCTCCAACTTTTCGAATTCACTCTCGTGTGATCCGAACATCAGGTTCCCAGGAAGGAAAAAATCTGCTCAACCATTAGTTTTGCTGGAATCACTCCCATTCCATCTGTACTGATGACCTATACGCTATTAACTGGCCCAAGTCTGATTGGTTCTCGTCAAAAACCTCTTGCATACTTCATCTTCTACAACGTTTCCCACTGTGCTTCCATTAACTCAGGAACAAGCAAGAGCCTTTCCTCAACACCCATAGTTGGCTTTCCATTCACTTCTCTTGTCGTTTTACATATTGGTACTTGCTCTTCCATTTCCACTTGCAGTAGGAAGGTTTCCTCTTGATCACACCTGTTGACTTCTTTTTTGGCTAATGTGACTTCCTTGATTGAATGGTTGGCGGACACTCATTTTAGCCATGCCAAGCTTTATCTTCTCTTGGCCAACCATCAGGACATTCTTAAGTCCACAATGAATCCATAGGCATTCAAAATGTCCGTTCCAAGAATCACTTCATCGACAATGTAACTAGCATTTGGTGGCTAAACTCGAGGAGACCCAGGCGTATAGGTACGTCTACTTGACCTAGTACTTTGATGGGGCTTGCAGTCACAGTCTGTATTGTACAAGAGCTAAATTGAGGCTGTTGGTTGCTCATTAAGTCAGGGCGCACAATGGACACTGTTTCACCCTTGTCAACTGTAAAAGATATTGGTTTACCTTCCGAAAATTCATTAACGATCAAGTTTCCACTGGTCTTATGTATTGTGGAAACTGTGTACTGTTCTAGAGCTTTATTTCTCCAATTGGTGTGATCGGCCTTCTCTCTGTATTTTATTCTCCCAACAATCTGCCTGTAGATGACCATGTTTTCCACAGTTGTAACACTTCGGTCTTCTGTCTTTTTCCCATCATTCAAATTGTTGTGGCTATCTTGAACTTTTGAATTGTTTCTCTGGCAACATTGTTTTTCTGCACTTAACATAACGGCAATGTAATTATGGGATCTTCTGACTACAGTGTGATGACATAAACCCATTAATGTAGCGGGACGCTGATTTGTCAGCTGCAAACTCGAGGGGTGAACAAGAGCTTCTGAGCTTTTTTGGTGTCTTGCCATTCGTAACACTTTCTGAAGTTCACAATCTCTGATGCCATCAATAAATGTCTGCACCACAAACCTCGTTCGAAAATCTTCTGGTGCTTTAGGATAGGCCACTGTAATTAGTCTGTCGATACTTGCTTCAAACTCTTGAAGACTCTCTCCAGAATGCTGTTGCCTTGCTCTCAATTAAGCATAGTACACATCTCGCAAATGTTTATCACCATACCGTAATTCTAAAGCTTTTATCAATTCGGCATAGGTGTTCTGGCAGTCAGGTGGCACTTTCTGTAGTAGTTCTTCCTCAAGTCCTTTTAAAGCGAGAACGAGTGAAACTGTCTTGTCTTTTTCTGTTCAATTATTTGCGCTAGCAGCGGCTTCAAATTGCCAAAGATACGTTGCCCAGTGAGTGCTTCTATCAAAGGTTGGGGCCTTGACATGAACTGCCCCAGCTGCAGGGAAGATGACTTTCTCTGTTGTTTTATTTTCCATGTCTTTTTCTGTCTTTATGCATGCCTGTATTTGCATTAACTGCTCTACTTCACACATAATATGCTCTTTTATATTTGCAGTTGACTCTTTTATAGTTGTGACTGAATTTTTCACAATTGCTACAGTCTCCTCTACTTCAGATATTTTATTTGACATGGTTTCTTGTACGACAGATATGTTTGCAAGCATCGATTCTTCTATGTCAGATATTCTAGTAATTTGGTTATTAAGCTCACCATGTAATTCACGCAAGTCACCACGTAGGAGACCCAACTCAGGAGTGATATGTTCTTGCATCTGCTTTTGCTCCTGTATCACCTGTTTTACACTTCCACCGCCTCGTGTCGTCGTTCTTCTTTTTGTTGATCTTCCGACTCAGGCAAGAGTGCTTTTTGTTGTTCTTCTGCCTCTTCTCTTTCCCATCGGTGTTCTTCTTTTGTCTCTTCCACCTCTTGTGTGCATTTCTCATCCTGTCATTTCTCTGCTTCTTCTGTGTCCTGTCGTTGTCATTCCTCTATCTGCAACAGCAACGCCTAGAAATTTTTCATCATCTGACTGGCACCCATGTTTGCAGTTAATTACAAATTACACCAGTCTTGTACAAAGTGTCCACTGTTAACGATTCTGTCCCACTTCTGACCCATTGTTACAACGGATCATCCTATGGTACAGTGGAAAACAAAATATAGACACCAATGAAGTCACTAATTACCAGATTTAATTAATCACAAATAACAGTTTGTAATCAACAAGTTATTCAACAAGATTATACTCGTACAATATTCAAATTAAATTTGATCACAAACAATAATAATGTCAACTAATAGCGTCCTGCACAATAATAAATTTTCACTAATAACCACTTCAGACACACTGAGTAAATCACCCAGCGTAAACTAAAACTAAGCGGCAGCTGTTCCCTATTTATAAACTGCAGGGTTCCATAAAATGTTTTAACAAGCATTCGAAAACTCTAGAGGATACTTTAGTGCGGCCTTGGCAGGAAATGTACCTGCTGGGTTAGGCAAGAAACATGTAGAACAACACTCTCAATTGTTCAAGAACGTTGTGTAATTGCATAACAGTGTTGTTGATTGTTCTTTAGAAATTTTTTGAATGCACATCTAGCCTTTTAAGGATTTTTTTTCTGAAAACAACTGGAAAATAGATTGGCCTTGTATGCTTTAATAACATAATTTGGTGTACAAGTTGATATTAAGGACAAAAAACACTCCTCCACAACACACTTATTTTCATTACAGCCTCCTCTCATGCAATACTTTAAAAGATGCCAATTACAAAATTTGTCTAAATAGCCTTAAATAGTCATTTCCAGTGACTTACAAACAAATAGTTATTTATTTTAGTCTTTCAAGTCCTCATTTCTCAGTTCTGTAGAAACTTCCATTCCAATCAGTGATAAAGGAAGTTGAGAAGTTCTTACTTCCTGAATCCATTCAAAACAACTGTGTTCATGATTACACCTGAACCTGAACTGTTTTTGCGAATACTTTGATTGATTGTGCATGCCCGCGTTGATGAACACAGCTGCTACTGTCATTTGAGGCAATAGGAAAAGTCTGCTATACCGGAGCACGCACTCGCTAATATGACCATTGCATACTCTTTGAAGAGACGAGGCTTCTGTCGTCAGTGAGTGCGTATTTCCCTCACCTGGGTGTGGAGTCTCCGGATTCAGAAAGATGTATCGATTGCAATGAATCTTTGGGGGATGAGTGCCTCTCATTGAGTGCTCTTTGGACGCAAGTTGTGGCGAACCAATAAGAATTAGCCTTTCTTCTGATTGACTGGTGGTGTCAGATAACACCTTCGTGTGTACTCCAAAAGTTTATAAATATGGGTGTCCTACTCACAGCCACTAGCCTTAACCACAGTTCAGTGGTCACTGACTGTGAAACCTTGGTCAGTATATTGCGGCCTTCTGCATTGAAGATGGCCGTTGAAGGCATTGCCGAAACGTTTACACATAACAGCCTTGGACCATGGCCTTACAACCTGGCAAGCCGAAGTTCTGATAACACTTTGATTGGTGTTTTCAAATTATTGTTTCATAATTCTTTTTCCTTTATCTTAGCATACTAAATTTGTGTACTTTAAAATGATTGGCAGTGCATCGAACACAACACTTTTCTTGGGTAACATATATTCATAAATTGTATTCTGAATTTAAGTAGATTAAACACATAACCAGAATTGTGAAGCAGAAAGGTTTTTTGAGAGGTTTTAACACAAAAGTATGTTAATTCTTTGTCTCTTGTGAGTATCCAGCAAATGTTAACAGACGAGCTAGTAGCATTATTATTAGTTATTGTTAACACATAAGTAAGTTGTGTATCATAGTTTGATACATCATACATTCTTTACTCGTTGGCTTAACGTACTTTAAAAAATGTACAGGAAACCAAGTATACAATCGATAATTTATTTCCTTTGTTTAGTTGTTCATTTGGTAATTTATTCCCATTTCACTGTGTGTAGTAGCTGATGTAGATGTCTAAACTTGGGATGGGATGGGAAGCCTCAGTAAAACATATTTTCATAATCTATCCAAACTACATGAGTTTTACGTTCATTTCTTGTTATGCTTCAGTGGAACGTTAACAAAAATTGTTAGAGATGCAAATAAAACTACTCAGTTACAGTGCATAAACTGTAAGAAAAGTCAGCTGATTTAATAAAATCCATCATACAATAGGGGTCTGTATTCAAAATACATACAGAAAGATAAGCTACAACACTAAGTTGGTATATTTCATTGTCTCACTGCTTCATTAGTCATGGAATTACAGTATATGGTTCAGTAGTCCATTATGTAGTTTTGGTTTGAACAGATGCAATATGTACTTGTGGTCATATATTACTGTTACTGTCTTATAATAAATAAGTAATAAAACTAAAATATTGCATCAGGTAATACATAACATTACCATCTACTGCAGTACTACCTTATTGTTGCTAAATTAAAGTGAAATTGGTAACTGTGATAAGAAATTTGTGTTTGTGTAGGATTATAGCACAGAAGGCATGAGTGAAGGCTTGTTGATGTTTCTACAGCACCTCCGTGAATTTGGATTGGTGTATCAAAGGAAGGTTGTAAAACTATGTACATTTCTTACTTATTTTAGTATTCGTGGGACATACTTATTTTTTATTGTGTTTTAGTGTAATTGAAAAGTCTTTATTTAATCTGTAAGAGTTATACTACTGTATGCTCTGTGCGTGCACATGTGTGTGTGTGTGTGTGTGTGTGTGTGTGTGTGTGTGTGTGTTATAATAATAGTTATAATAGTTTGTTCACCACTAGTGAAATATTTTAAATTTCAATTTCAACACATGAAAAAAATTTGCCATTGGTTCACAGTGATATAACTGTATCTGAAATACCATAAAGTTTCCAATACTGCACTATATGCATGTGGTTTCATCCTCAGTACATCATATTCATAGAGAGAATGAAACTAATGTTTCATGTTAGTATACTTCTTGTACTTACATGATTCCAGGCTACAATGATGAAACCGAATTAACACATACAGTGTACACTCAATCCAGTAGTTCAGTATAATATAAATTATAATGTGATGTTGTTAGTCAATTAATTTTCAAAAGCCACAGTAGTATTTTGTAGAGCCCCAAGTTGTTGGTGCCAATTTTGTAATATCAAATATACTGTTACGGCATCACGAACAATCTGTGTGTTGTCGAACGTTCCAGAGAGATCCAGAGTGTACGCGTGTGGTGTACGTGCTTGTATATGCATCTACGAGAAACTTCTCGATGCCGCCAGCCGTGCGGACTATGTCAAGGCCGCAGTTAATTACGTAGTTCATACACACGCTACGACGCAATTAGGAATCTTCTAGATATTCGACTGGCTATAAATACCGGTACTCAAACAACGTTCAGTTTAGTATGAGGCGAATTTTTGACTGTGCGGTTCGAGAGTATTAGTGTGATATATTTACAGAGCGGTTCGAGTTATTACTGTGTATGTTCAAGTAGTTATTAGTGAAGTGTTGCGTTTTATATTCGGACGGTATAATTATAATACAATTGAGTTTTAATATTAGTGGACACTTTATTGCGTGTGAACAATTTTCATTTGATTTGTTGTAGACACTGTGTTGTTAATTACGAACTGTTTTACTGTAACAATTAAAGGTGTGATTAGTGACTTGATTGGTGTCTTGTACTTATTTTGTTTCCACTGTACCTACGACGATCGAGTAGACTGTCGTAACAGTGGTGTCAGAAGTGGGATAAAACGGTTAACAGTGGAAACAGTGGACACTTTGTACAAGATGAGTGTGATTTGTAATTAATCGGTAAGCATGGATCTCAGTCAGATGATGAAAACTTTACAAACACTGCTGCGGCAGACACATGAAGAAGCAGAGAAACGACAGGATGAGAAAGCGGAAGAAGCAGAAAAACGACAGGATGATAAATGCAGGCAGGAGGCAGAGGAACGTAAACGTGAAGCAGGTGACATCAAAGCGTTAATTCATGAACAAAAGCAGATGCAAGAACATACTACCGCAGAATTGGGTCTCCTACATGGTGACGTAGGTGAATTACGAGGTGAGCTCAACAATCAGATTACCAGAATATCTGACGCAGAAGAATCCATGTCAAATAAAATAGCTAAAGTAGAAAAATCTGTCTTGACTGTGGAAGAAGTTATGTCAACAAAAATATCTGCAGTAGAAAACTCAATGGCAAATATAAGAGAACAAATTAAAATTGAAGTTGAACAGTGGATGAAGATTCATCCAAAACAAATTTCTGAACAGACTGTACCAGTGATAAAGACAGAAAAAAGACACAGAAAATAAGTTAATAGAGAAAGTCACTTTGCCTACAGTAGCGGCAGTTCATGTCAAAGCTCCAACCTTTGATGGAAGCAGTCACTGGGCAACGTAGCCAATTTGAAGCTGCTGCATGCACAAATAATTGGACAGAGAAAGACAAGGCTGTGTCACTCGTTCTTGCATTAAAAGGACCCGCGGCAGAATTACTACAGAAAGTACCACCTGACAGCCAGAACATCTATGCCGAGTTGATAAAAACTCTAGAATTACGCTACGGTGATAAACATTTGCGAGAGGTGTACTACGCTCAGTTGAGAACAAGATGACAATGTTCCGGGGAAAGTCTTCAAGAATTTGAAGCAAGTATCGACAGATTGATTAGATTGGCCTATCCTGAAGCACCAGAAGACTTCCGAATAAGGTTTGCGGTGCAGACATTTATTGATGGCATCGGAGATTCAGCAAGTGTTACGAATGGCAAGACACCGAGATAGCTCAGAAGCTCTTGTTCATGCCCTAGAGTTTGAAGCTGCCAAGTCAGCGTCCCGCTACATTAACGGGTTTGTGCCATCACGTTGCAGTCAGAAGATCCCTGTATCACATTACCATTACGATGGGTGCAGAAAAACAATGTCGGACAAACAGTTCAAAAGTTCAAGAGAGTCGCAACGATTTGAAAAAGACAGAAGACCGAAATGTGACAACTGTGGAAAACGTGGTTGTCTACAGGTAGACTGTTGGGAGAAGAAGATACCGAGAGAAGAGACTGATCGGACCAATTGGAGAAGTAAAGCCCCAGAACAGCACACAGTTTCCACGCTACATAAGATCAGTGGAAACTTGATTGTTAATGGATTTGCGGAGTAAACCAACATCATTTACAGTTGACACGGGCGCAACAGTGTCCATTGTGCGCCCTGACTTAGTCTGTAACCGCCATCCTCTAATTAGCTCTTGTACAATACAGACTGTGACTGGAAGCCCCGTCAAGGTGCTAGGAAAGGTAGACGTGCGTGTACGCCTGGGTCTTCTTGAGATTAGCCACCAAATGCTCGTTGCAGACATTGTCAATGAAGTGATTCTTGGCACGGACATTATGAATGCCTACGGATTCGTTGTGGATTTAGGAGAGAAAGTCCTTAAGGTTGGCCAAGAGAAGATAAAGCTTTGCGTGGCTAAAATGACAGGGTCTACCAACCATTCGATTAAGCGAGTGGCATTAGTCGAAGAAAAAGTCAGCAAGTCTGGTGAAGACGAACCCTCCCTGTTGCAAGTGGAAATGGAGGAAGAACTAGCAGAGGAAGTACAAATTAGTATAACGACAAAAGAAGTGATTGGAAAGGCAACTATGGGTGTCGAGACAAAACTCTTGCTTGTTCCTTAGCTGATAGAAGGGCCCGAAGGTAAAGTGGCTGAAGATGAGGGTACGCAAGAGGTTGTTGACGAGAACCAAACAAACTTGGATCAGCCAGTGGTAATTAGGTCATCAGTACATGACGCAACTGGAGTGATTCCAGCGAAACTAGTGGTTGCGCGAAAGACTCGCATTCCTGGGGACGTGATGTTCGGATCACACGAGACTGAATTCGATGAACGGGAAAATTATCCTTCGCAAGGACGTCCACCTAGATCGCCTGGTCGAGTGATACTTCGGAGACAGTTGCCAGTTCGGGACGAACAGGCTTAAGGAGGGGACAGTGGTACAGCATCACGAACAATCTACGTGTTTGTCGAACGTTCCAGAGAGATCCAGAGTGAACGCGTGTGGTGTACGTGCTTGTATATGCATCTATGAGAAACTTCTCGATGCCGCCAGCCGTGCGGACTATGTCAAGGCCGCAGTTAATTACGTAGTTCATACGCTGTAATGGTACAATTATGGTACAATTTGTAATTACCCTAAATATGGTATATAAAACCATAAATATTGTATTCCTGAGTTTGGTCAAAATTAAACAAACATTTAATAACCTGTATGAATTTATCGTGAATGGACTGTATAATATTTGCCAGGATTTTGACCGATTCGTAGCAAAAAACGTGAAACATCACAAAAAACAGTATGTCATTTGTTGCGATAAAAGAGACGATCCTTAATGACGTCAGTGGCCAAGAATTTGTTTTTGTCAACAACATGATGCTGTCAACAATTTAACAAAGGGCTTGTGACGTAGATTCACCCCACCTCGGAAATATGTAACAAAGACTCGATGTCATTTCATCAGCAACAGTGATCGCAGCCGGGCGGCAACTCGTTCACTAATAAGTGAATTTTAACTTTTAAACCACTAGAAGTGGTTATTAATCTATTTAGATACAGTGCAGAGTTTAATCTACTTCAGACATGTGACCAGTAAAAAATCGACGAACTCGCGGTGCGCGAAGTTCGTACAGACAGACATACAACATATTTGGTGAGAACGTTCCAACACATATATATATTTTATTTCCACATCAAACGTAATTTGAAATGACCAAAATAACAAATAACAGAAAGTAAATTCAAGTATTTAAATTCTTAATCTGAAAAATGAGCTCATAAAATAAATTGTACCAGTGTGAGAGAGAGAGAGAGAGTGACATACATTACGCTGGGTTGTGCGAAAGATATGTATAGCTATATTTACTACATAATTATCTAATATTATATAATTACACATTTTATTACATGTATCATGATTTTGGAGGGTTTCAAAGTGCGCTTAATGTTTACAAAAGCATTATGTAAGATGTAAGTCTATAAAAATAAACAGGGTATATCATTGGTAACAATTTTAACCAGGTATTTTATTATTTCAAATAACTTCCGTTTCTCAAAAGTTCGCGTAACGAATTCCTGCCCTATAGTATTTAGCAATGACAACATATGTAATCAAGATGGCGCCCGACTTTTGAAAACAGTGTCTTTACGTTTAACCTGTCGTATATCGTATACTTATTGTCAGCAATAAACGTAAAGTTACAGATGGCTTCTGGAACAGGGACTCGATATAATATTATTTTATATAGAGTACGCCTATAAAGAGAGCGGAAAAGTTATTTGAGGTAATAAACGCCAAAATTTTAATACGTAAACATAACCCAATAGTTAGGTTATATTATTGTATGCATGCGTGTATTATAAATAGTAAACATGAATACTGATGATAAAACTGAAACAGTCAGCCTCTCTGACGAAATAGTTATGAGTGAGGTGGATGTTCGACCAACTCAAATTAGTCAGATTGACGAAGCAGATACACCTGTATCTGTTATATACGTAGAAGCAGAGAAGGTCGCTACACCCATGTCAGTTAGTTCAGAGATTAAATCTGACAGTACTGCTGCAATGATGCAGCTCTTATTAAACAAATTCGATGAACAGAGTGTAAAATTTGATAATTTTGACAAGAAACTAGATGAGCAGAAAAGCGATTCTAATATTAAATTCACAAATTTGAATAACAAATTTGATAGTTTTGATATCAAGTTCAATGAACTTAAAAATGAAATCAAAATAGGTCATGATAATCTGGTTAAGAAGGTTGATAAGGTAATCACAAAACTAGACGAGAATTTAAGTCAATTAGTAAGTCAATTAGAAACCCAGAAGGTAAATAGTACCCAGAAAAACGAAGTACTGAATAATAACGTAATTAAAAATAATAACTCAAATAATGAATTTACAGATAGTAAGAATATTACAGGTAGTAAGAATATAATGTTAGAAAATGATAATGAAAGTATTATGAATGAAAATGAAGTGTTTGAGTGTATTGAGTCAGAAAGAAAGTTGAGAAAAAGTATTTTTGTACAAGGAGTGCGGGGGGTAGAATTTTCTTTTGATGTTGTGTTAGGGGGTGAAGAAAAGTCTTCACGTATTTTTTATAAGGACAAGAGTTCCTTAAATTTATATTTGGGAGATGCAAGGTCTACAAATAAAGTTTCTTGGTGTTTTTGTGTACCTAATAAGCGGTGCAATAATTTTATGTTAGGGACCCCTGCATATGTGGAGAGAGAAAGTGTAATTTGGTGTTATGGAGAGAAATGTATTAAGAGAGAGAGTATAGAGAGATATTGTGAGATAAAGAAAGTAATAAATTTTTTTAAAGTAAATAGAAAATACAGACAATTGATAGGAAGGTTAGGGTTAGACAAGGTAGATGAAAATAATGAATACTTACCTTATTAATAACAATGAAATTGAAATAACAATAAATAATGAGAATAAAGGTATTAAGTACTTACCTGTGGTAGAAAATTATGAGGATAATTATAGAATAAATAACCAATTAATGACATATGATAGTACTGAGATAAACAGAACCCTACTCGATCGTGACTTGAAATATTTGTTTGATAACAGTTGTATAAATGAACATGAATATAATGTTACTATTTATAAAATTTATTTATTAAATAGTAAATTAAATAGACCTAAGATAAGAATGTTGTTCAACGATGGTGGATAGACTGTTTCAATTGTGTAATGAACATTAAATATATATGTGAAAAGTGGTATTGAATTGGACTGCTATGGACTGAGTTTGATAAATAACAAAATAATGAGTTGGAGTGTATATTTTTCATTGTTTTATATGTATTTATGTAATTTTGATGTATTACAGGTATATTTTATGTACACCAGTATGTATTATTATGTATTCTAATAACTAACATGTTTAATAATAATATTTTTTAAAACATGGAATAACCATTAAAGAGTAATCATTCTTTATGACTAAAAAATTATGGTACAAAAGAATGTTGTACTTTATCACAGAAGTAAGGTATTAATTGTCATAAAAGTTTCCATGAAGTAAATTATTAATTATTACGCATTGAAGGTAATTCATCATGAATAATAATTAGATAAATATTTAAATAAGAATATACAGTAAACCCTCGATTTAACGGACCTCGATTTAACGGACTTCGGATTTAACGGACAGAATTAAAAAAAAAAAAAAAAAAAAAAAAAAAAGTTTTTAGGCGTATAATGTGCATAAACTGCAGACTCTCCTGTTCTGGCGATGTTGCTTGGCTATCGCAGCATTCTTTCGTTTCTTGTTTTGAAACACGCAAATTTTCTCATCTCCAATTGTATTTGATGAGAACGGAGATAAGAATTAGATAAGAATTCATTTAATTCTTCACGATCCCCGATCCCCGTCTTTGCGTTGTCGTTGACGCAGGCGTCACACACGTTCAGTGGAAGACATCACGACGACTAACACTGACAATATACACTGATATGCATCTTATTTCACTGTGACCAAATTTATTTATTACTAACGTCACCTGGAGCGTTACATTTTTCGATGACGTTACACATTTTGCATCACGCATTTTGTGGAATGACCCCCAGCCTAAAAACATTATCATGTTAAAAAAAAATTTTGACACGAAAAAATCACGATTAAGTTTTTGAAGTCCATGGTTGTGATTTAAATTTGGTGGTAGTTCATAACCATAGCAACGTATTTTCACTCTTGAATATTCGGCTATTTTCGTGATAATTCGTATGCACGCGCAGTTCACATTCGTATAGCGTCGCATCAGTTTATACAGCGTGTACGCTACATGTGTTTCTATAGTACGAACCTTGCACGTGTTAAATAGAGAGTCTTAATGAGTTTATACTTGCGTTGTTACAGCAAGGTCCATTACTTTATTAGTGAATTACAGCATAAGTATGTCTGGCGTTACGAAAAAACGTGTGAACTTGAGTATAAAGCAAAAGCTTGAACTAATAAGTAAACTTGAAGGTGGCGCGTCTGTTGCACATGTTTGTGAAGTGTACGCTGTAAAGAAACAAACCGTTTCAGACATTCGAAAGAATAAAGATAAACTTATTCAGTTTTCGCTAAAGTACAGTGTTGATAGTTCGAAGAATGAGGGAGAAAGAAAACACATTAAATTAGCCAAACACAAACAATTAGAGGATGCTGTGTACAAGTGGTTTATTCAACAACGTTCTAGTGGCGTCGTTGTTCGTAGTGTGGAGTTGCGGGCTGCTGCTGATAAACTGGCGAAACATATTGGTATCCAATTTCAGGCGAGTGATGGGTGGCTTTGGCGTTTCGTAAACGACATGGCATCACAAATAGATTAACATGTGGGAAGATGGAGATGATAACGATGAAGAAACATCTGTTACAGGAGGCCCTAAATTATCAGCGATAAGAAACAGCATGGACGAAATTATCGCGTACATTGGGGAGTCTTCAGATCCGGAAGTTTGTGCTTATTATGACCATTTTAGACAGTTTAGATCTTTAATAATAAAGAAGCAACATTCTAGTGGAAAACAACTGACTCTTGATGCTTTTATCCAGAATAAATAAAGGTGTGTACATAACATTGTATTTGCATGATATTAATAGTATGTATTAAAATACAGATAAGCGATGTTGTCGCTGTTACAATAGAAAACCACACTGGCAGTTTACCCGTTATTTAGAAACATGTTATTCACACCCCCTCTACTCATCCTTTGTCTTGCTGCCTACAGAAGGGTGCGAGCACGTGCGCGTGCGCACGCACTTACACTTTTTCTTCCTATTCTTTGTTCAGTTTGCTGTTAAAACGTACGGTTGCAGTCATAAATCATAATGCCAGAGTTAACAACAGCCAGGCAAACTGCTGTTGCTTACGCAGTAAACAACTCATAGATACCAAAAGCGTTCGTCCCGCCAGAAGTCAGGTATAACTTCGAATTTCGTTAGCGCGCGAATGCAAGACGCAGGCCAAATTAGCGACCATGTTTTTAGGAGAAAAAGTGCGGCTTGTATTCTGAACAATACGGTATTTGCATGATATTAATAGTATTAAAATTTCAAGTGTTATAGGCCTATTTGACTTAAATATATCCTCAAAAAAAAAATTTGCGATTTAACGGACTTTCGATTTAACGGACACCCCTCAGCCCCAATTAGTCCGTTAAATCGAGGGTTTACTGTATATTTGAAAAGAGGTATTGTTATAAGTAGGTGAGAGATGAATTTTATAAGACAATTGTCAATGATTACAGTAAGTGTTTAAACAGAGATAGAGCCTGGGTATAGATAAAATGCAGGTGAGTTATTTAATTAATGAAAATGGGAGTTAGATAGTTAAGAATTTTGAAGTAAATAATACAAAGAAGTATTAGATATTTAGGGACTCAGTAGTTAGTGATTATTAGTAGAGGTGAAGAAAGTAAAGGTATAAACATATATTTGTTGTTAATGATATGTTGTAGTGGGGGTGAGGTGATAAGGAGTAGCCAACCAATAGTGTTGTGGCAGGTAATAGCGTAGTTTTAGGGAGTGTTTGCCGAATTTTTTGGAAGGGCAAAATAATATGAATGAATATAGCCAGTTAGGGAACACCCAACCCATTGCAAAGACGAGCGGTGCCATAGGATTTAAATGAAATTAGTAATGGTGTTTATAATTGAGATATTGGTGTCATGATAGGTACATTTGGTGGTCAGTTAGAAGAAGGTGAGTAAGATTATAATAAGTAAAAAGCATAGTGAATATAGGAGTCATCCAGACTAAACAATGATTAGAAGATGAAAGGTTGGGTAGTTAGGTAGGTAGAAAGTTCAGAGTAGAGAGGTAATGAGAAATGAATAATGAAATAATAAAATGTAATATGATTATTAATAATAAATGTGAAATAAATATTTATAATTATAATAAATAAATTGATGTCTAAGTACTTAATTAATTGAAATTGTGATTTTATAATTAAATGCAACTTTAAATAGAATATGCAAATCTTAATCAAGATTAAAATGAATAAATTATTTCAATGTATTAAATGTATTAATATAAGTATCAATGTGTATTATTATGTAAAATGTATTATGTATTTATGTTATAAAATTTTTAACATGATTTTATAACATGGAAATAATGTGTATGAAGGGATAAATATAATTGGTGCTGTTAATGCCGGAATTTTACCTGTTAATAATAATAATAATAATAATGATAATAATTTTATTTTAACCATTCAATGAGATGTATAAATAAATAATACCATACAGATTTATTAATTCTTTTATATCAATATAATTTGTTTTTCTCCATGTTTGGGAGATTTATAGTGGAATTTTCATATTTTCAATTAGATTTTAATTCTTTTTATATCAATGTGTTTATTTTATAATTACAATAATTATAAAATGGAAAGAGATAAATATTATCGATAGAAATCGAAACAATTTATAAATTCAGGGTTGTCCATATTGCGAAAGGAAATTCTTTATAATTCTTGGGAGTTACGTTTTTAGTAGGATAATTTTTATAACTATATCTTAGTATTATAACTATATCAAACAAACCCAGTGCTTATTAGCACAAACCAGCACCTAGCTAAGGGGAACCAGATCAGTTGAGGATAGAGTAATTTACCAAGCCACTATTTTAATATTTATCATTTATTGTTTCAGTGTTTGGTGATATGACAGCGGTCCTGAGCTGGCCAGCGCGTCAGAGCAGGGGCGTTACGAGCCGAAGTGGCCTTACGGTGTTGGGATCTCGAAGGAGAAGTCCAGTAAGGTCATGTAGGTACTGTCATCATCATCAGAGCAAGGGTGAGTTGTTATTTTTTTTATATAAAATTGTAAGGTGGTTGTGGCGACTTATCCTGGCTGATCCCTTTAGGATGTATGAAAGGGTCAATGAAAGTTTTTGTGCTTCGACACACAATCTTTCATTGAGGGGGTTTTGTAATGGTACAATTATGGTACAATTTGTAATTACCCTAAATATGGTATATAAAACCATAAATATTGTATTCCTGAGTTTGGTCAAAATTAAACAAACATTTAATAACCTGTATGAATTTATCGTGAGTGGACTGTATAATATTTGCCAGGATTTTGACCGATTCGTAGCAAAAAACGTGAAACATCGCAAAAAACAGTATGTCATTTGTTGCGATAAAAGAGACGATCCTTAATGACGTCAGCGGCCAAGAATTTGTTTTTGTCAACAACATGATGCTGTCAACAACTTAACAAAGGGCTTGTGATGTAGATTCACCCCACCTCAGAAATATGTAACAAAGACTCGATGTCATTTCATCAGCAACAGTGATCGCAGCCGGCCGGCAACTCGTTCACTAATAAGTGAATTTTAACTTTTAAACCACTAGAAGTGGTTATTAATCTATTTAGATACAGTGCAGAGTTTAATCTACTTCAGACATGTGACCAGTAAAAAATCGACGAACTCGCGGTGCGCGAAGTTCGTACAGACAGACATACAACATATTTGGTGAGAACGTTCCAACACATATATATATTTTATTTCCACATCAAACGTAATTTGAAATGACCAAAATAACAAATAACAGAAAGTAAATTCAAGTATTTAAATTCTTAATCTGAAAAATGAGCTCATAAAATAAATTGTACCAGTGTGAGAGAGAGAGAGAGAGTGACATACATTACGCTGGGTTGTGCGAAAGATATGTATAGCTATATTTACTAAATAATTATCTAATATTATATAATTACACATTTTATTACATGTATCATGATTTTGGAGGGTTTCAAAGTGCGCTTAATGTTTACAAAAGCATTATGTAAGATGTAAGTCTATAAAAATAAACAGGGTATATCATTGGTAACAATTTTAACCAGGTATTTTATTATTTCAAATAACTTCCGTTTCTCAAAAGTTCACGTAACGAATTCCTGCCCTATAGTATTTAGCAATGACAACATATGTAATCAAGATGGCGCCCGACTTTTGAAAACAGTGTCTTTACGTTTAACCTATGTCGTATATCGTATACTTATTGTCAGCAATAAACGTAAAGTTACAACGCACGCTACAACGCAATTAGGAATTAGTGCGATTAATTAAAAGATTTAATTATTTTTAAAACATTAAAAGAATTAGTACGACAAGAGTATTAGTGCGATATATTTATAGAGCGGTTCGAGTTATTACTGTGTATGTTCAAGTAGTTATTAGTGAAGTGTTGCGTTTTATATTCGGACGGTATAATTGTAATACAATTGAGTTTTAATATTAGTGGACATTTTATTGCGTGTGAACAATTTTCATTTGATTTGTTGTAGACACTGTGTTGTTAATTACGAACTGTTTTACTGTAACAATTAAAGGTGTGATTAGTGACTTGATTGGTGTCTTGTACTTATTTTGTTTCCACTGTACCTACGACGATCGAGTAGACCGTAGTAACAATACTCTAACACATGTGTAATGAACTTTCTTTAAATAGGTATTCATATAATTATGCTACAAATGAGAACACACTTCTTTTGCTGCTCTGAATCATTAAACATTTATTCCTGCTTTCTTATTATAATAAGTTCCCCTTTTTTTATTTTCTATTAATTAACAATCATTTTCCCTTATTTAAGGTTTCAGCCCCCTCTAGCTCTAGGAATGTAAATTATAGTGTTATTCAATACTTATCTATTTATTTTACTCTCCTTTTCCTAGCCCTCGAGTTGGTGCACCAGTTTTATATTGTGACGTTGTTAGTTAATCATTTTTCAAATGTCACATTAGTATTTTGTAGAGCCCCAAGTTGTTGGTGCTAATTTTATAATATTCAATTAATTTAGGTTATATATATTTTTGTTTAAAGCCTCACGTAAGCCAATTTTGCAATATTTATTTTAATTTATATTTCTTAAAGATAATGTGTATAATGGGTGTATGTAACAGCTATGGTTATACTAACCATTTAACGCCTTCGATGCCCTATGTCCTTGGGATCCCAATTCGTAATATAAAATATACTCTAACAAATAATGTGTAATGAATTTTCTTTAAATGGGTATTCATAAAATTATACTACAAATGAGAACACACTTCTTTTGCTGCTCTGAATCATTAAATATTTATTCCTGCTTTCTTATTATAATAAGTTCCCCCTTTTTTTATTTTCTGTTAATTAACAAATCATTTTCCCTTTTTTAAGGTTCAGCTCCATCTAGCTCTCGGATGCATGAACAAAATTTTATATCAGGGTTTTAACAACATAAAAAATCGTCTTCAGTAATATTATAAATTCACCTAACAAGTATTAAACTAATAACATACATGAATAAAAAATTTGAACATGTAGTAAATAATTGTTGTTGTGTATGATGGTTGTATGTGAGTTCTTGCGATTATACAAATGAAATCAATTAGATAATTTTACAACTTAATATTACCCATTACAAATATAACATTAATAAAACAATGAAAATAATTAATTATCAGACGTTAGGAATACAATTGACAAAATAAAATAAAATAAAAATTTAATTGTCTATGCTATATCTCATAGTTCATTATTTCTCAACATGGCGCGCTGCTGTACCCCTTCTTCACCGTTAAGAAAATGATGGACGCCATTTTGCTTTTTGTGGTATGCACAAAATTGAATGGTTAATAAAATTTATATGAGTTCTACACTTTTGTTGGTTCAAAATAAGTTTGTGTCACTCACTTTTGATATCATATATTATGTTTAGAAATGTAGTCACACTACATGTGTTCGTTATTTAGTTTATATTGAATGTTGTGTAAAACGTTAATACTTTGTCAATATGGTTATAAGGTGGAAAGATCTCACCAAAGTCAAGATATATTACACCAGTTAGGATAGTAATTTCAATTTTTCTTCTTCAGGTGGGTTGAACACAACTTGTACGATAGTTTACTGATAATTTCTATAACTTTACTTGGCTTTTTTACTACACTCTTGTTATTTAATCTTGTTTGGATTGGCAACTATTTCCATTTGTTCCTTCTTCATGGGACGCCAATATTAGACAAAGTTTCTTCCTTGTAACAATCAATTTTAGATTCATCTATAAGAGGCCTTGGTTTGTTGGTGTATTTTTTGGTCTCAGGACTGTTTTATCTGCCTCCAGTAAACATAAGTTTTTAATATAACCTTAATTTTCCTGATTGTTTTACATAATCCCGTTTATGCTTTTATTTCACTTAATTTTATATTGTCACTTGCACTAATGAAGTTGATTTTATTGTTATTTGTTCACTTCATATAAAATACATGCCATTCTCACCTTATGGTCGTACTTAGTTCACAATACTTTATATTTTTATCATTGTTTACACTGTGTCATTTGCACTGTTTCATTATCATTATTTATCACTTTTCTATTCAAATAAACCCAATTATAAAAATAATTATCTTGTCTTTACCATGACAGTATCTATGAGCTAATTACAAATACAGTCTTAGGTTTAAGACCTAGCTTGACTTTTAGGCTGGTTATACAAATGATTTTTCTTAACCCTAACTACATTTCTCACGTACATACGAGAAACACACACACATTACAATTACGAGAACACACATTACTATTTACAATATTATAACAAGATATATAAAATCACTTCTCTAATCTGTTGGATAATTTTTGTGTCAAAGACACCGTCCAGTCTAGTCTTTTTTTATGTCTGTTTTGTCAAGTTATTTATTATTTAAGATTCATTTTTCACTAGTATCCAAGTCACTTGTAATTATATTCAAAAACTTACATTAATAGTTTCCGTCAGTGACTTTCTTTTTGATGCTACGCCGCATTTCAAGACATGTCTCATCATCAGGTATTTCACTCCACAGAAGAGGTCTGAATAACAACAGTATAAAAAAAAATTTGATCACTTGTTTTATTTGGACACTGCAAACATGTTTCTCGGTAAATAAACATGTATTAATGAGAAGTTAGTTACACAAGGGAAGCAGTGGGACTAGCGATTTATGCTTTTTCTTGCTAAGAAGAGGCTGACTTATAATATAAATATGACTTTATCCCGATTGACACACCTGCTGCTTTTTTTTTTCTTTGCAGTAGAATGATGTTTGCTTTTGCTTTTCTGCAGAAGTATGCTCACATGCCGTACAAAGATGTATTACAGACATTATCTAAAAACAAGCAATTAATAAATCTGTTTATAAAAGAAATGTTAACATTAACTCTTAACAGTTCATTTAATTGACCACAGTTTGACCTTAAAATGCTCAATTTTTTCCTTTAAAATGTATGTATTCCATCTTGGTATTGTAAAAGTAATATTAAAAGAATATAATTATGGTGTATAACAATGGAAAGCTCACCTTTCATATGCATTTTCAAATGCTGAATTTTTGACGTCATGGGTTCCACTATGAAAAAAACTGATTTTCTCTCTACAACTCATTATTAACACCATTTTTAGAATAATGTTGTTTTGAAAAACATGCTAAATTAACTAATACAGCCACAAACGTAAACAGACAGAAGCCAGAACAATCCATGTTTGGTGACATAATATGTGTGCCATCTGAGCAAGATGGCACTCAGTTATATAAAGCAAAGAGGAATTACTAACTTAAAATACAGCACATCATAGTGGCAAAGTGTGGAACCACTTATACGCAACCATGTCAGAATATTACGTCAGAAAATGAAATAACGAAAAAGTCATAGTGACATCTCATCATCTCATGTTAAAATTTTTTAACAAATCAACTGTTTTATCTCATTAAAGGGTTAAATAGGTTTGAGACACATAGACAAAAAGCATGAATTATCTTTTATGTTAAAAGGTCAAAGAAAATGAGTGTGTTCCAAAGACATAGACAAAGCAAGTTATATAATCTCATGTAAATTTTGAGTATGTTTAGTTCACTCCTCACTGTAAACAAACTTAAGTTATCTCTATAGTTCACTCAGTTTATCCTTTCCTGCCTTTTCTCCTAGTCATAGGCTTCACTTCAATTGAGATTTGTTATTTATATAATGTTTGCCTATTGTTTGCAGAATGCTGGATATGAATGTTGCGCGGGCGTGCGCGCGCACACACACACACACACACACACAACACATCATCGATTATCACATTCACTTTCATTAAGATAAACTGTAGTTTCAAAAATTTGTTGATTTTGGTAAGACTTTGGATAATAACAATTCCCACCTGCTTTCTGGCCTCGAGTTATAAAGAAGGATAGAAGTTTTCACTTAGTCTAATCTAACTTGTTTCAAAGGTTTGATGAGAATATAGCATGTAGGGTTTTCTTAAGAAAAACCATGTAGGGTTCTCTCTCTCTCTCTCTCTCTCTCTCTCTCTCTCTCTCTCTCTCTCTCTCTCTCTCTCTCTCTCTCTCTCTCTCTCTCTCTCTCTCTCTCTCACACACACACACACACACACACACACACACACACACACACACACACACACACACACACACACTTATAAAACTTTTATACTTTCTCTCTTGTATTTATGTTTTCTAGATTTCCAGCAGAAATTGAAATAATGCTTTTCATTATTTGTAAATTCATTCAGGATCTGACTTTTATGACCCACTAGAAAAAGGTGTTCACTGAAAACAAAAACACAAAAATATTTATTATATGACTATTTACACGAGAATAACAACACTTTACATAGGCACTTAACACTACAATTTCCCAGATTTTGCAAAATTTGTTCATTCCGTACACATATAACATATTAATTAAAAGGTAAACCTCTCAACCTGTAGAGTTTTTGACAGTATAATGAGATATTCATTTTTTGGTTACTCAAAACATGAGTTGAACACTTATTGATATCTCCTGTCTCATTGGTTATAAAGCAAATTATAATATTACAGAACAGGTTTCTTAATGATACAACTTTTGCAGATTATTATTGTTATTATTATAGTGGTGGTGGTAACAATAATATTACATACAATTGCATCTTGTAAAATGATAATTGAACAAATTGAATGTTATTGTCAATATGTCAACAGTTTTTTGTAAAATAAAATAAATTCTATATGCGTGTATGTGTGTGTGTGCGCGCGCGCACACATGCAAAAAAGTGCTATAGTGTTCAGTAGTACGGGGTGTATTAGTAACAGTGTGTATTATAGAATGAATTTTGTTTAATTTTTTACCACATTGAGTGTGGCAATTTTATTAGTTTTAATGAAAACTGACTTGTTCTGTAGAGGAAAGCAGGCCGGTTCTATCCTACGAGGTTAGCACTAAATATGGCATCAGGTCAGACTCGAGCACCAAGTGATCTTAAACTTGAAGGATACATTGTTGTAGAAACAAATTACAGAGTATATGCTTATACTGATTCTAATCTTCAAGTGGCTCTGTTAGCTCTCTTCTGTGAAATGCTGTATAGGTGAGTAATGATAAAATATTTTGTATGTTTTGAAGTATTAGTGGCTCCAATTATTTTTCTTGTAGATTATTTTATACTGCATACTACAAGCATCACTAATTCTGACTTTGAAGTGGTACACGTGAATTAAATTATTAAAATATTGAAATTGTGTCACCTACCTTTATTTGGACGTCAATTGAACCAAACTTAAATCGTGACGTTCTTGTGCAAAATAACCAGAGTGTCATCTAGTGTACTCGGCAGAGAAAAACAGGTCAATGCAAATAACAAATACCTATTTATAATTTCATATAAAACATTATTTTATTTCGTTTACTCTGTCGTTCTTGCTAAACTAACACATCAACAATTTCGTCTTTCTCTACATTTTGTATTATGAAAACAGATTCTGAAATATAGTTAAAAATAATTCCTATATCCTTATATATATAAAAATATATATATAATCTTATTTACTTAACTAGATTATATCTAGGTATTTTGTAAGGCGACCCAGTTTGCTCACGCTCTCAATCATACATTATACATTTTATATCATAAAGTACTTTGTATTTAATTTTCATAATTAATATTGGCGTGGAATTTAGTTAAAATTGAAATGTTTTTGTCTGTTAACTGCTTATATTAGGTACTCATCCTTTCATCGCCGTCTCCACATGGTTACACCATCACTGTTAACTCTCGATTTTGTGAACGCACTCCGAAATTAAGTTTAGACTGTTATTACTTGCAGATTACTTCTGGTCGATCACTATGATATGATTTGCTGTTGTTTTAAACTAAAATCACAGGATTTACTGGTCGGCCGACCATAATTTGCTCGAGCTAAGTTTTTATACGACCACGCGGTCCGCTCACTGTAGTAAGACAGACGCTAACAGCAGCGTCCAAAAAGATGGCCAGCCGCTTCACCCGCGGCAACTTGGTATTTCATTGGCTGCCAAGGGTACCACGTGACACGACAAATATTTAATACCGTATATAGTCCATCCACTGCAACTGATCAACTAGCCGTGTACGTGATAATTTAACTGTACGAACAGGCAGTTCCGCGCACTCTCGCATCCCATAATACCTGCTAGCGTTACATGTTTACAGATTTTCTGGACCAACATGCAGATGGGCGTCACCTTCAGGAATTTCTGTTGTTACAGATTGAGGCCTTGTGTGGGTAACCACACTACGTCGTATTCACAATTAAAATTAAACCTATCGCACAATTCTGCCCTATTACAATACCCCCCCCCCCCAATGAGAGGTTTTCTGATGAAACAGAAAAACTCTCATTGCTAAAAATCCTAAGTTTTTAAGGATATGGTGCCAACAACCCCCCTTTAATTTCTAAACACATCATGGGTAAACTACCTCCCTAGCTCGGCGACTATGGCTGCACCTGCACGACATTACTGGACTTCTCTGTTCGAGATCCCAATGCCATAAAGTCGGACAGTTACTCACCACAGTACCACCTAACCTTGTAACATTCTAAATAAAATCAACAACTAGCCTTATACCATACCATATCCTCAACCGATATATCTCCCCTTACATACATACTGGGTTGCCTTTAGCAAGTACTGGGTGCGTACATATTCATTACTACATTAGACACACTATCTCCACATTGATTACTAATGTAAAATTCAAATTTTGTTCAAACAGTGAAATAAATCTAAGTCCACTATCAAAAATTTACATTGATGTTAATTTACATCATCTCTCTCAATTAATTTATTTCATCACAAATTTTAAATCTTTCCAAAAATTTCCAAAATCTTTTAAATGAATTTACTTTATAATTCTTATTAACTAAATACTAACAATTATAGTAAACAAATAAAAATAAACACCTTACTGTTATCATAAATTCAAAAATAACTACACTTGGTTACAAAAGACAACCTAAGATAAACATCATGAATCAGCTGACACCTTCTCTACCTATATTGAACATTAAAAATCAAAAATAAAATTCTTTACTGCAAAGAACCAAAAAATTGCTTTTTTCCCCCCCCAAAAAAATTTATTTTGCCAATTAATAAAAAAATAATTATTCAATCATTTAATTAAATTGATCAATAAAAGAATCTATGAATCAATTATATGAAACATACTAACATTAAACATATTACAGTAGAACTTGGCTAATTCGAAGCTGAAGGGACCAGTAAAAAATTCGAATTATCCAAAAATTCGAATTAGGAAAGTTTTAATAAGGGTAGAAAAATCAAATCAAAAACCGAAATTCAGTAAAGCAATATGTTATTTTATTAAACAATTTCCTTATACATATGTATTACAAACGTATAAACACGTTTCAGTACAAAATATAGCATTTACAGTTTTTTAAAAAAGCTAGAAACTCTTGATTGCATTTTGCAGTTAATACACTGAGTTATAGTAAACTCTTCAAGTTTATTAAGTGCTTGGAAAATAGCGTCACTTATGTTCTGCTGTCCTTCAACAAACCCGTCTCAAGTCTTGAATGTAATTTGATGCCTGTGAAGGCGTTGGAATCGGTATCTCTGGAAGTTCTAGCTGGTCCCCTTCTTCATCTGAAGATGCACCATCATTTCTTTTGTTCATAACATCAGCCACGATCTCCGCATCTGTCTGTTCACCGCACACCACCAAGTCTTCATCCACGTTTACAAACTCTTTGTAACGAATGCCTGCATCATGTTCAACATCTTCCCAGTTATTCGCAGTAGGTACGACTTCTCTAGAAGCTTTATTCTCCTCTTCACCTTCAATGTGGCAGAAACCACCTTTACGAAAGCAATTAGCAATTGTTTTTTGCGTAACTTGGTCCCAAGCACTGTTGCACATGCGGGCAGCTTGAAGGATGTTAATCTTGATAGTATTTTCGTGCTCATCTAAATAAGCACCTGACAGAATGTTTTAGACCACAAGCCGTCTGTAAAAATGCTTACAATTTTTTATTACACCTAGGTTGAACTACTGAAGTCATGTCTGGGGGGGAAAACACAACCTTTACATTTTCCATCACAGGAATAGTGCTATGCGCTGTACAGTTGTCAATAAACAAGACGATTCTTCTGTTTTGATTCCGAAATTTCCTGTTGATTTCAAAAGCCATCTTTCAAAAATTTCACCTGTCATCCAAGCTTTATTGTTTGATTCATATTCAACTGTTTTTTTTTTTACATTTTTGAAACAACGTGGGTTGGCTGACTTCCCTATCATTAGCAAAGGCAGTTTTTCCAAGCTATCCATGGTTGCTCCAACTAAAAGTGTTATGCGCTCCTTGCTGTGTTTGCCGCCACTACAACTTTCTCCTTTAAAAGCAAGTGCTTTGTCGGGGGTGCATTTGAAGAATAAGCCCGTCTCGTCTATGTTAAAAATGTCTTTAGCGTCTCTATCAGAAATCATTTGCAACAAATCGTCTTTCCATGAATTTGCAGCTTCAACGTCAACAGATCCACTTTCCCCACAAACAGTTTTGAAAGACATGCCATTCCTTTCTTTAAAACCATCGAGCCAACCAGTGCTGGCCTTAAAATCATTTTTTCCTAAGCTAGATGCGAATTCCTCAGCTTTGGCTCTGACGAGGGGCCCACTGACTGGATTTTTTTTTGTCCCTTGCTTGCTTAAACCACTTCACTACACATTCATCCACGTCAAGATTTTCTGGTCCTCGCGCTCTTTTCCTATCTTTGTCGCTGGCTTTACACACACTATTCAAAATATTCTCTTTATTTTTTAGATACGTTGACAGTGTATTTGGCTGTATCCCTAATTCCTGAGCAATTTCAGATTTCTTTTTTGTCCTTTTTCTACTTCCCGAATAACGGCAACTTTTTCGGCAAATGTCAATGATTTGTATTGGGTCCATGTTGGTTTTGAAAGGGCCATGATGAACACACAACACAATAAAACTGCACAATAAGCATCACTAAAACACACCAGTCTGTATATACAGTACTGTATAAAGAAAGGAATGGTCTCTCACTACAGGGCACAGTTCGCATAGTAGAAACTCAAAAAGACAACCCTTCCACGAATGCAGGCAGACTGAAGTGAAAGCAACAGTGAGGGTGGCTGACTGACGAGGCGTGGAACAATGGACAATGGCGGACGGTACCGTTACATGAGCCAGTCACGTGTCATCGCGAGATACGGATGCCAATTCCACGAATTTGACACAAAGGACAAGCGTCTGTTCACAAAGGGCGATGCCTGCTTGTCTGTTTCCAGTCGTGTCTCCATTGTTACGTGGTCTAGCCCATACTGCAGGAGATTTTTTGTAGTTTGAGCAAAATTTTTATTTCGAATTAACCAAAAAAAGTTCGAATTACAGACGGTGTTTTTGCACGGTTTTACATAGGGTATTCAAGGGACCACAGTAAAAGTTCGAATTATCCACGAATTCGAATTATGCACGTTCGAATTAGCCAAGTTCTACTGTATAAGAATACATCTCTAACACTAGTCATCAGCTGATACCTTCTGGTCAGGTGAATGACCTTATACATTATACAAAATTATACAATGTAAAATACATAACACATGTTTATAATTCCTACACTCTAACATAGTACAACATAATAAAACATAATAAACACCTTCTCTCCTAGAATTAATCTTTTCAACCAGTAAAGTCATTTATAGAATTATCATATAGAGCATAATATATTTAAATCAACTACTGCTGAACAAGTTATCTACTTGAAAACGTTAATCATCTTCCATTGTCATAATATTTCTTAACTCAGGATAAAATCATTTAATTAGCTCATCAGCTGATCAACATAATTCATTTTAATATTTATTAATGCGTTACTACCCTTAGTAACCTCCTTCCACACACACTATGCCCCCCCCTGGACTGTAGCACCCAGTTGCTCCCGATTTTACGCCCTATTTAGGCCTCCGATGATGGTAACATGCTTTGATGTTACTCATCAACACTCACCGCTATCTACAGTGACACATGCCGCCACTGCAATAGCCTAACTTTGTAACGCAACAGAAATGCTAGCATCCGTGTTACATAAAAACAAGGTTAACAGAATAATAAACAAGTCAATATCTAACCCCATGATAGAACAAAGATCTAATAATTACATTTATAATTATAGATAAAGGTAAATAAGGATGCAAGGTAGTATTAACAAGAATAAACGAACCTGTAAGTTAGATAATAGTTGATGATATATGTTCAGTGAAGAGCAAACAAAAAATGAAACAATAATTTACTTTATAGTAATAGCAAATAAGAGTTTTGAGTTAAGAGATATTATTTTGTGACAACAAATATTATGATAAAGTTTATGTTATGTTATACCAAATATGTGTTGAGTTAATGAAAGATAATGAAACAAGATGTATTATTCAATGACTGTTGTAGAATGAAGTGTGAAGCAGCTAATTAACGTTAATAGATTTGAATTTTCTTATATGTGATCCATAGGTCAAGATAAAATTGTTATTAGATATAGAAAAATAATTGTATGTAAATGTTAATAGTTAAGATTTGATTATATGTATGAATTTATGTAAAAGGGGCTATAGATGTTTACCAGTTATAAACACAGGTAGATCCGTTTACAATAAAAGGCCTAACAGCCAAAACCACTATATAACCACTCATAACATAAAGGTTAGGTACATCAATTAATAATAATTAATGAATACGATTTGAAGAGCTAGAAAAAAACATTAAATTAATAATGATATATAATAAAATTTATACAAATTATGATAATGCCATAATGCCATGATATCGATTAATAACGTTTAATATCGAAAAGGTATTAAATATAAAAAAAAGAAAAAAACAGGCTTATATCAAAAAACCAGCAGAATATGTGTAGAAAATAATAAACCAACTATCTGTAAAGTTACATTCCGATAGGACAGCAAATTGATAAGGAATAGACAAAAAATATATGAAATAAACACTATATTCAAAACATGTGGAAGGAAGAAAAATCATGTATTGCTAGGGACGACAGAAAAAGAGGAAGTTGTTGATTTGACAATAATTGCTTTGATGATCTGAATGTGATGAGATTAAAAACCCAAGAAATGTCTATTTAATCGGAATATTCTAAATTAGCAACCACTATTATAAAACACAAAATCCTAATGATAATATTTATGACTCTTACCAGTACAGTTTAACCAAATAAGACTATAGTATGAAATCACAATAGAAAATAAATAACTGGATTCTACAAGGAAGGACTTGAACTGTCCCATATCCGAAGGGAATTGATGATATATTAAACAAATAGAAAGAATTAATAGTATCACAATTAATAATATACACTACACCAGAAGTTATAACCTTTCAAATACACGGAACAACAATAATTGCTTCAACCGAGAGAAGAACATATTTGGATCCTGGAGTTGCAGAAGAAGCATCAATCGGGCTGTAAATCAATCCAGAGAGCTGTATTTCCGAAGTGGACAGGACAAGAATTCCATTTTATTAAACCGAAGAAAGAATATCGTACGGCATAATTGTCCAGAACAGTAAATTTATCAATCAACCGCCTACACGATTGGCTTCGTTCTAGTCTGGTAAATTATTATTATATTAATCATACTAACTACACAACACTTCAAATTTGTAAATCTTGCATTCTTATCTATGTATTTTTAATCTTCCCCACAGTTACAAGAACCTTCACACCCTGAATTAAATTAATTACAAATTAAAACACACTATATAACTGAATTTAAATAAAGGATTGGAATAATCAACAATTGATTCACGCAATCTATAGCCCAAGCATATGTTAGTTAGAACATATCTTATTCAATGTTAAAGAAGTAAACAAATAAAGAACCTTTATATAATTGCAAAATCTTGTCATTTGGAGTATGATTTAATGAGTTGGGAATAAAAAGTAACTGAATAAGTATAGAATAATTGGTTAACATAAACAGTGAAATAACCTATAAGTTTCGTTGAGCCGATACTACAGCGCTTATAGTGGAATTATCTGACACCAAAGAGAGAGCGTATAAATACAAAATTAGATATAATTCTCTTCAAGGTGTAATAGGGTTGAACGAAATTACAGAATAACGCATTAATTATTTAAGTTTCAGATACACTAACACTGATATTTTTTAGAGAGCTAAGTTAATATTAATTAATTACATCAATATATCCCACAACTCCAAATATCTCAGATATTTAAATAATTAAAATAATTCAAAACACATTGGCATAGGTTTAGTAACAAATTGACGCCGGCAACGTTGGGGCGGAAATAACGAGAATCCCGCGACCGTAAGAGACAACGTAAGAGCCGAAGGTTTAGTAACAAATTGGCGCTCAACCAGTGTAGGGCTTAGGTTAAGTAAAACCATAAGTATATTAATATTACTTAACCAGAGCAGGCAACTGTGGGAGACTGGAAATGCAATAGAGAAAGATGATACAAAAGGAAACGAAAATGCAAGGACAAGAGAGACGATTAAGTTACGCGGAATGGACGACAGTACTATTTAAGAAATTCAGCAAAGAGATGGGATACATAGAAAAGAATACCAATGATCACGAAAGAGCGCAAATGAGTCGCGCGAATGCATTGGGAACACCAGACGACAAAATGACATTGAGAGAGATTTATGATGAATTGTGTGAATTAGATGCCAGGTTTAATAAGGAAAAGACTATTGGGACGACTAACGAAAAAGACGAGAACAAGGTGGAAAGAATGACGGAAGAAGATTGGGAAAAATGGGACGATAATGAAGAACAAATGAAAACCGAAAGAACAGGAGTATACGCCCAGGTGACAGAACAATATACTCAGGAAGATTATGAACAATGGAAAAGAGAAATAAGACCACCGGAAAACCCAATACGAACAGAAAACAAAGAATTAAGGGAATGGATCAGGGTGATGTTTGAACTATCCCGAGAAGATATGTGTCAATGGAGGAAGGAACACAATCAAATAGATGAATTTATAGGGATGCCAAATAATAAAAAGCTAGAACAACCCAGTGTACAAAAAGAAGTAAAAATAGTCAAAGTGAAGCAACAGAAGAAAATACCAGATCAATCCAACAAAAAGGAAGACATGAGTATGCGGGAGCTGTTGAGGATTATAATGGAAAGCAATAGACAAAGTAATGAGGAAATTAAGGAAACCCTAAGGGAACTATTTAAAAAACAGGAGGAAAACTTAAAGAGTTTCAGGAAAACCATGGATGAAGGTTTCAAAAAGGCAGCGGATACAATGGATAGGTGTGTACAGAATATGAATAAAACACTAGAAACCACTCCTGAAGGTAGAAAGGAAACCGAAATTGGAGAAGATCAAAATGCAGTGCTCTCTGAAAATAAGAATAGAAAGGACAAGGAGAAGATACAAACTATGGAAGAGAATAACCAGAAAATAAGAAAAACATGCAGAAAGAACATAGTACCAAAGAAGAAATGGAGATGAGGAAAGGTGGATTAATTAGTGCGTTTAACATCCCAATTAATGAACGAAGGGAGTTATGTAAGGGTATGAAATATAGAAGAAACTTCATGAAAATGACCAAAATGAACCACCATGGAATAATTACAAAAACCTTAAATAAATTTGAATGTCATTTAAATAAATCAACAATCAAAGAGTATATGACCAAATCAATTATATCGTTAACACGGAAGATACCCGTAAAATATTTAGTAAATAGTCCAGATATCGAAGGGAAAGGAAGGGTAGAATATACCAGTGATTATGTTAGAATAGAGGAGATACGATACCTGATAATTTAAAGGGAGCTAAATATGACTGAGTACCCTGACTTAAATGAAGACTTTGCATCAGCCGAGTTACAGTATTGGCTTTGTATCATGCACAAGAGATATGTAAAAAGTGTAGAAATTGGTATGAACAATGCAGTCACCCGGACAACGGGTGCAGTCGAATTAATGGACCATGGTTAGAAAAGAAACAGTCAACCAGAAAAATGGGACTGATGTTATGAAAACTGACCAGGCAACCAATTGACAAGATACGGAAATATTATATAATGAATAAATTCTAAAATATAATAAGAACAACTTATTACCAGTCTTGAAGAGAAAATACTTGGAATTTAAAAAGAATTTGAGTTGAATACTACCACTAAATTCTAAAATACAATAAGAACCACTTATTATCGATTTTGAAGAAAAAAGACTTGTAAATAAAAGAGAATTATTATTAAATGTTTATAAAGAAATAGTGTGAACAATGAATAATGAAATCCCAAGATTACAGAAGAAAGCGAGAACTATTACTAAACGTTGTAAGAAGACCCTTTATATGGCTGTAATCAAATCAAGTCCCACTGTTTGGGCTAGCCACTGGGTCACCAGACCGCTGTATGCCGGTCGTTACAAAAGAATAAAAATAAAATGGAAAATTCAATAATAATAGAATTTTCAAATAATAAAATAATTTTGTTTATGTTTATAGAGGTATGTATAAGAGATAAATCTGTTTTTTAAAAGGTTCTGGTAAAATTTTAATCACAGGTAGGTATTTATTGACCGTCGAGCACTTCTTGAAGATTTGCACCAAGTCTGGAGTTAAATAGATTAACTCTCGGTAATAATCGATTGGTGACTTTTCTGACTGGTCCAATATCTTGTTCAAAATAGAATATATTCTTCTCACTTAAGTCCTTCAGCCTTATAAATACCCTTAAATTACCCTGTGAAATAAGTACAGATACAAAATAATGGAAATAAAAAGATTTATTGACAATTTTAAATAAATAATCGATATTTTATCGATGGAGAGCAATTATCGACTCTGTCTCGGGAATTATCGATTGTGTCATACAGAACAAAATTTATGATATTTAATATATTATAAGACAGGTTCTTTGAGCGATTAGAATTAATAGTCAGAGAAGGGTGACGAGAAAGTATAACATTAACAATTAACACAAATACAATAATTATTATTCAATAAAATTTAAATAATTCTAATATGTAATGTGTATGATCGTTGTCGTACCATACGCAGACGATGACGTCACTGCCGGATAAAGAAGGCCGGCTCTGTAGAATTAAAAGATGGCCGCTACTAGTTCTGGCGTAGTTAATGTGAACTCGGCATGTCCCAAAATCACGACAAAATTACCTTCGTCAAGGTCTAAAATGTCCCCGCACTGGTGTAATATGTCTGTTAATCTATTTGGTGTATTCTGGTGAAGTGTTCTGTGTAAACTTGCGTTAGTTAGTTTATTTTCTATGTGTTCAACTTCTACGGTTAAGTTCTCAAATTATTGGTTAGGATTTGCAGAATAAATCAGTTGAAATATAGTGTTTTACTTGTTTCTATCACTCGTATTATGTAGTTAAGTATTTGTTTTCACTATTGTCGTGAATGTATGAACAGCTGTAGCTTTAAAAAGTGTCTAAACCGTTTAACTCTCGTTCACTGATTTCAATGGCTAAACGCTAGTACCATCTTTCTCGATTTTTTTTAAAGAAACGTTCTTTTACACAACTGTCCAGCTTGATATTCAACAAAAGACTAATTAACTTGGTCATAAATCTTGCCCAGTTAATCCTTGAAAAAGTATTGTTAACATTTTTCGACTTCCCATACATATGATAAAATATTACATTATGTATGGAATTTATCTATTTTATTACTCACTTTTATGAATTATTAACCTTATTATTGGTTTAATCATCTCATTCCCTTTAAATTGATGTATTATAGTCCATATCTGTAGGTATTTTGTGGAAATTAACAAATTTCTTTACTTTATGGAAATATAGGCTCAAAATTGGATTTCCGTCTTTATACAAAATCCCCTCCATTTAAATATTATTAATACTATTATAATAAATTTTAATTAGTCATATTCCTCTTCCTTTCCTTAAATACATATAAATTACACCTTTGAACTGGTTTTTTGTGTTAATCTGTAAATTTGACATTGCTCTTTAAAATTAATTAATTTATATATTTTGACAATTTACAAAATATTAAGGTATATTTCCTTATTATCATTTTAATTCATAGGATCATTCCTAGTAGTGGTTAATTGTGTTATCTTATATAAATCTTGGTAGTTTACAGGATTTATAAGTGAGTTATACTATTTTATATTGGTTCTCTGATTTCACCAAATGGCCTAGATTTTAGAATTTTATATTTGTTTCTTTCTCAAATAATTTAAACTTAATTCCTCCTCTGACTTTACATAATTACAATTATATGAAAATAACATGATTTATAACTTTTTTACTCTTCATATTGAACTTAGACATGATTATACTGTCTAGAATTATTTGTTTTAATTTTACATCTGTTTCCTTTTATTCGTCCCATTATGATCCTTTGTTACCATGGTAATTATCTTCTATGCTTACCATAAATATGGTAGGACATCTCATCAGTTTATTTCACCATATTGTTTTATTTATAATTGGTTGGTAAGTTGTATTTATACTTGGTTTGGGAAACTTGATTTATTCATTATTCAAAATTCACTCTTCTTATATTATTCTGTGACGTTTTCTCAAATAATTTGTATGTAAGGTGGGCTTACATGTGTTTTGGCTGGTTTTATTTCTAAATTGTCTTGGTATTATTGTCAAAATGTTTCTCTTCAAATAAATATTTAGTAATCTGTCCTTACTTGTTTTTGACCTTAGATGGTTTTATTTCTAAATTCTCTCCTTCTTTATTATTATATTATAGCCATAAAGTTATTCTTCAAATATTTGTTATGTAAAGTGGGCTTACATTTGTTTTTAGAATTTGGTTGGTTTACGTTCAAAATTCTGTTTTATATATCTTCTTCCAAAATGTTCCTTCTCAAACCAATTGTATGTAATTGGCTTACATTATGTTTTTAGAATTTAGGGGTTTTTAACATTCGAAATTCTTCTTCTATCATTGCCATAAAATTTTCCTTCAAATATATTTTATATTTTATGTAAGATGGGCTTACCTTTGTTTTTAGTATTTAGTTATTTATTTTAACTTCTTCTTATGCATATCTTCTTTTCAAATAATTTCCTTCAAATAATCTTTATGTAAGATTGGCTTACATGTATTTTGGCTGGTTTTATTTCTCTAAACTCTCTTGGTATTATTGTCAAAATGTTTCTCTTCAAAGAAATATTTAGTAATCTGTCCTTACTTGTTTTTGACCTTAGATGGTTTTATTTCTAAATTCTCTCCTTCTTTATTATTATATTATAGCCATAAAGTTTTTCTTCAAATATTTGTTATGTAAAGTGGGCTTACCTTTGTTTTTAGTATTTAGTTATTTATTTTAACTTCTTCTTATGCATATCTTCTTTTCAAATAATTTCCTTCAAATAATCTTTATGTAAGATTGGCTTACATGTATTTTAGAATTTTGGGGTTTTAATTCTAATTCTTCTGTATTCTTGCCATAAAATTTTCTAATAATTGTAGATAATATGTGCTTATATTTCTTTTTAGAATTTGGCTGTTTATTTCAAAATTCTTCTTGTTATTCTTCCTTCAAAATATGTTTCTCTTCAAATAAATTGTATGTAATTGGCTTACATTATGTTTAGAATTTTGAGGTTTTAAATTCTATCTTATATATCTTCTAGCCATAAAATTTTCTAATAATTGTAGATAATATGTGCTTATATTTCTTTTTAGAATTTGGAGGTATTTAATCATAAAATTTCTTCATGGATGCCTGGTTAAAGACACCCTTGACTTTACTTGAACTTATTTCTTTGATTTCGTAGGTGTTGTTGTTATTGTCTTTTGAGACGATATAGGGACCAGTATACAGGAGCAATAACTTTTTTGTTATCCCCTCTAAGGAACTGGGTAATTCCCTATTCTTCAACAACACCTTCTCTCCAACGGTATAATGAATAACCTTACCCATGCATTTATTGTATTTGTTCCGCCGTTTCTCCTGATCTTCGGCCACCGTATTACAAAATTGAATTTTATCAAATCTATATTTATGTTCTCTGGGGAACTCCAAGATATCTGCAATCTCTCTAGGGGGTTGTCTCTCGTACATTGCGGAGTATGGGGTTATTCCTATGGCTGGATGGTAGGCCAGGTTGAGGAATTCTTCAGTGGCCTCCAAGTATTCTTGCCACCTTCTCTGCTGATCATGGCAATATGTTCTTAATAGGCGCCCCACCTCTCGCAAGACTCTTTCGGCCGGGTTACTGCTTGGGTGGTATACGGATGTCTTGTATGTGTGAACCCCCATGGACAGCAGTGTATCCCGCCATCTCCTCCCCTTGAATTGCGTTCCGTGGTCGGTTATGATCGATACCGGTTTTCCGACGGTTGGGAAGTACTGGTCGATCAGGATATTAAGAACTTTCTTCATAGTCGCCCGATTTGCTGGGTATAGCTTTATGAACTTAGTGTAATGGTCCATAATGATGACGATATATCTGTATCGGTGGCGGCCTCCACTGCGGGGAAATGGCCCGCAGATATCCAGGAATACCTTCTCAAGTTTAGACTGCGATGTTATTGGAATCATCTGGCCTTCTCTTTTCTCGTTATTAGTTTTTACGAGTTGGCAAATGCGACAGTTTCTAATATACCTCCGTACCTTCCGATTGATGTCCTTTATATAGCAGTTTTCTTCCAGGGCCTTTACCACCTTTAAAGCGCCCATACGCCCATATCGAACATGATAACTGATCACTATCTCTTTCTCGATATGGGTTGGAATTATTACCTTCCACTCCTCCTTAAATAATGATGGTTTGGAAAACAGGATTCCCTTATGTATAGTGTAATATCGGGAGATGGTTTCATCTCCTGCTTCCAATCTTGAGATAATAGTAATTAATTTCGGGTCAGCTTGTTGGTGTGTGCTTAGTTGTTCTAGAACTGATTGTAGACCGGCGCTGCTGCTGAGAATATGGTACACCTTCAGAATACTCTCCTTCTCCCCCTCAAACGTCTGCTTGTCAATGTCAACTCTAGACAATACGTCCGCGACGACATTCTTCCTTCCGGGGATATACTCCCACTTAAGGTCGTATTCTTGCAGCAATAGTATCCACCGCGTTAATCTTCCATGGCTCAGCTTACATCTCTTAAGGAACGAGATAGATTTATGGTCTGTCCGGACGGTAACGGGATAACCAAGAATATATGTACGGAACTTTCCGCACGCGAACACGACACTCAATAACTCCTTTTCTGTCACATGATAGTTTTTCTCACTCTGGTTCAGAGCTCTGCTGGCAAAACGGATTACAAGATGCTCGCCCTCCTCATCCTCTTGATATAAAGTAGTGCCAAGGCTGATGTCACTGGCATCGCAATTAAGAAAGAAAGGCTTGTTAAAATCTGGATGACGGAGTATAACGTGTTTAAGGAATTTTTGTTTTATGAGAGTCAATATGTTTTGTTGTTCATTACCCCAGATCCATTTATTTTTAGATGACAGTTGCGGCTGGAATCTGGCAGTCAGTTCGGAGTACTTTTCCTGGAACTTGCGGTAGTAGTTACAGAGTCCCAGGAACGACTGTAACTGCCTTCGATTCTTTGGTGTAGGAAAGTTCTGAATTGCTTCGACTTTTTCAGCCGACGGTGAGATTCCCTTATCATTTAATATGAAGCCCAAGAATTGTATCTCTTTAGCAATAAAATGAGACTTTGCTAACTTCAGAGTAATATTGTTTGCTGCTAGCTTCTGTAAGACGTGTTCCACACGGTAGCAGTGTTCCTCCCAAGTTTCTGAGGACACTAGCAAGTCATCGACGTATACGGTGGTGAATTTTAGTGCTTCTTGGCCAAGTATTCGATCCATGCAGTGCACAAAGACTGCGACTGAGTTTACCAGTCCGAAGGGCAACCTCTTAAACTGGTAGTTCCGCCCTTCGAATATAAAGGCCAGATACTGGCGACTCTGTGGATGTAATTCCACCTGCCAGTATCCGCACACCGTATCCCAGGTAGTGAAGTATTTGGTACCGTGGAACCGTTTTAAGATCTCTTCAATCTCACCGGGCGAAGTCCTGTCATTTATGATCATCTTATTTATTTCGCGCGCATCTAAACATAAACGGACTTGTCCGTTTTTCTTAGGAATAGCCACGATAGGACTTGTGTAAGGGGAATGGCTACTCTCTATAATGTCACGGTTAATCATTTGCTCTATTTCAGCTCTTGCTGCCTGCTTTCGTGATTGCGCAATGGGGTAAGACTTCCGGTTAAAGTCTACAGTGTCTCGGAATTGTAGAGTACACTGGAAATTCTTCACTTTACCGGGCTCATCAGAAAAGACTGATTTATATTTATTGTAGATGTCTATTAATTGGTTCGCTTGGTTCGTTGTTAAACCTTCGCCAGTTATACCGCTCCGGAAATCCCTGATCTCCTGGATTTTTTGCGACCAAAATCTTCATTGGATGTGTCGTCTATTCTCTGTTCAATTATGGATGTTGGTTGGATGTAATTAATTTTTCGGATTTGCTGATGGATACTATCGGGAACGACTTGGTCACTACCCACCAAGTTCGCCGTCCAAGTATGTCCGTTAGAAAACAGTGATAATGTTTCAGTTCTTAGATCAATGATGGCGGAATTTCTCCTAAGCACATCACACCCGACCAGTATATTAAATGGCAGACCGCTCGCCACCAAGAATTCCATGTCAATCGCTATACCACAGCTCATCACACTGGCGGAGACTTGTCTACGTATAGTTTTGTTCTGTCGGCCGGTTGCTCCCAACAAAACAATATTATTCAACGGCAATGTTGGTAAAGTTCTCCCGCACTCTTGCTGTATTCTCTCCAGTTCCGTCGTACTTATTATTGATACGTTTGACCCAGTGTCGATCATTAACTTGGCTGGGATGCCTTCTACCTTGGCGTCAACATGTATAATTTCATTATTGAAGTTATTGGTGGGACTCCTGTTATCCTCTTCCAATAACTCCTGTCTGATGTCCTTCAGGTAGTTGCACCCGATGATTGTAATTCGATTGTGATTATTCTCGAAATTGCACTCATTCTCATTATCATACCCAGTAGTCAGAAGCAGTAATGGGTTCTGTCGATTTCTTACTGCCTGTGCCCGTTTAAAGGCTCGGCATCATTGTTTCTTTGAGCCATATTATTCGATGCCTCATTCGGGATGCTCAGAGTGGTTACTTGCCGATCTGTTCTATGGTCTTCCGGTCGTTCATGGTGCGACCTCTGTTCAGTGTTGTCCAAACTATTACTCCTACGCGCCGGATAGTACCTCGGTTGGTTCCGTTCTAGGCTCCTCCGCCTTTCTTCGTATCTTCGGTAACTGCTTCGTCGATTGTGGTTGAATCCTCGCTGTCTTCCTTCTGTGGCTTGTATGAAGTTCACTCTAGGGCGAGGATACCTATTATTATTAAAATTACCATTATTGGGACCCGCACGATTAGCATTATTAGGGTAAGGACGATTACCATAATTGGGGCTTCTCTGACTATTTACGTTATCAGGGTAGGGATTGCGGTTACCCTGATAACCATTAGAGGGTCGATTCGGGTTTTGCTGGTTGGGACCCGTATTATTATTGTCATTGTAATTGGTATTATTTACATTATTTCCATTATTATAATTGTTATTTCGCGGGTATGCCCGACCTCCTTGGTACCCAGTATTTATGTGGTTCGCCCCCTGATTATTGTTCTGGTACGTCCTTGGTTCGGGCCCATCACTTCTTCTACGACTCTGCCTGTAGTAATCTTCGTTTTCATAATTCTCTAGGAGTTCTGTCATTGCCTGGATGGTTTTTATCTGGCTGCCCCTCCTTGCACGAATCACCTCCTCATCATAATGGTAAGACAGCTTGTTTATTAGGCATTCCTCCGGTATGGCTGGTTCTAAGTGCTTGGCCATACACACTTTGCCGAGGAAATAAGCTGTCATTGAGCTGCCGACTTGTGGTTTGTAGCGGCCGTGGCATATATTATCTCTGATGAGATTCTGCGTGGTCTCTGACCAGTACTTGGCTTTGAACAGGCTCTTGAATTGTTCATAATTGTCGATGTCGCTCCGGTTGGCCATCCACCAATGGTCATTCACCTCCCGAAACGACTCGTCAAGGATCTCTCTGTTCTGGACCCATCGGTTCCCTCGGTGTTTCTCGAGGTACTCCTCTATTCGCGCCAAGAACTCCATAGGCTTCCGTTTGTATTGCCGGAAATTAAGCCATTCTGTGTTCTCTGACATGGGGAAACTGTGATATGCCGATGGTCTGTTTCTTATTAACTCTATCTCCTCCTGGCTCTGACGCACCTGTCCGGTTATGTTCACCATAGCGGCCTCCACGCCGTCACATCTTTCTGTTACTTGGGTCCTCACTTTATTTACTTCGTCTAAGGCAAATTTCTTAGTCTCCTCCATTTTAGTTTTCTGTTGTTCTTGGACCTGAGTAATCTCCTTTGTTATTTCTTCCCGGACTTCCAGCACTTCGTTTTCTGTTTGACGACATCTTTCGTCTACTTCTTGGATCTGCTGGTTAACAACCACGACTTCCTGTTCTAATTTCTTTACAATGGACTTCTTCGTCTCAGTTATCTTTTTATTTATCTCCTCTTTGGCTAACTCAATCCTCTCGTCTAATTTATTCATGTTCTCTTGGTTAACTTCCCTTAGTTCTTCTCTCAGCAGTTGATTGTCCTCTCTCAATTCTTCCCTTAATTGTTGGTTGTCACTTTCTATTTTCTTACTGGTTTCTTCCATTTTCTCTTCTAAATTCTTATTATTTTCTTCCATTTTCCTTTCCATTTTCCTACATAAGGATTGGTTGTCCCTTTTCAGGTCTTCCATCTTCTTATTCAAGGATTGATTGTTTTCCTCCATCTTCTTATTCAAAGATTGGTTGTTTTCCTCCATCTTCTCTTCTAAATTCTTACTGGTTTCTTCAACCCTTTTATTAGTATTTTCTATCTTACGGCCCAATTCTTCCTTGGTTGAATGGTTGTTGTCATCCATTTTCTTGCTTAAATTCTCCTCCATCTTCTTGTTATTTTCTTCTGTGGAATCCATTTTCTTATTACTTTCGTCCATTTTCTTGTCCATTCCTTCCATTCTCTCCATCATTATCCTGAGCATCTCTTGTATGTTACTATCCTCTGCTCGTGATGGTTTCTCCTTGTCTGGGACATTGACTTCCCCTGTCTGCGTTGTTACTTCTAATTGTTCCTCTGGTGGTTCAGGTTGTTTATGTTCCACCTGGATTAGTAACACTTCCGGATCCTCCACCGGTGTTGCCTCCTTATCCCCCATGTCCATCTCTTTCTCGGCCTCTGCCGCCCTCTTTTTCGATGTAGCTCGTCTCTGCATCTTTCTCTGTCTCTATTTATCAATCGCTGCCAAGCTTAGCTTATTAAGCCCTCTAAGTTGGACGCCACTTTGTAAGAATACGCTACGTCTGCCTCGTTCAAGCCCTGCGATGGAAGCCACTTTGTAAGAAGACCCTTTATATGGCTGTAATCAAATCAAGTCCCACTGTTTGGGCTAGCCACTGGGTCACCAGACCGCTGTATGCCGGTCGTTACAAAAGAATAAAAATAAAATGGAAAATTCAATAATAATAGAATTTTCAAATAATAAAATAATTTTGTTTATGTTTATAGAGGTATGTATAAGAGATAAATCTGTTTTTTAAAAGGTTCTGGTAAAATTTTAATCACAGGTAGGTATTTATTGACCGTCGAGCACTTCTTGAAGATTTGCACCAAGTCTGGAGTTAAATAGATTAACTCCCGGTAATAATCGATTGGTGACTTTTCTGACTGGTCCAATATCTTGTTCAAAATAGAATATATTCTTCTCACTTAAGTCCTTCAGCCTTATAAATACCCTTAAATTACCCTGTGAAATAAGTACAGATACAAAATAATGGAAATAAAAAGATTTATTGACAATTTTAAATAAATAATCGATATTTTATCGATGGAGAGCAATTATCGACTCTGTCTCGGGAATTATCAATTGTGTCATACAGAACAAAATTTATGATATTTAATATATTATAAGACAGGTTCTTTGAGCGATTAGAATTAATAGTCAGAGAAGGGTGACGAGAAAGTATAACATTAACAATTAACACAAATACAATAATTATTATTCAATAAAATTTAAATAATTCTAATATGTAATGTGTATGATCGTTGTCGTACCATACGCAGACGATGACGTCACTGCCGGATAAAGAAGGCCGGCTCTGTAGAATTAAAAGATGGCCGCTACTAGTTCTGGCGTAGTTAATGTGAACTCGGCATGTCCCAAAATCACGACAAAATTACCTTCGTCAAGGTCTAAAATGTCCCCGCACTGGTGTAATATGTCTGTTAATCTATTTGGTGTATTCTGGTGAAGTGTTCTGTGTAAACTTGCGTTAGTTAGTTTATTTTCTATGTGTTCAACTTCTACGGTTAAGTTCTCAAATTATTGGTTAGGATTTGCAGAATAAATCAGTTGAAATATAGTGTTTTACTTGTTTCTATCACTCGTATTATGTAGTTAAGTATTTGTTTTCACTATTGTCGTGAATGTATGAACAGCTTTAGCTTTAAAAAGTGTCTAAACCGTTTAACTCTCGTTCACTGATTTCAATGGCTAAACGCTAGTACCATCTTTCTCGATTTTTTTAAAGAAACGTTCTTTTACACAACTGTCCAGCTTGATATTCAACAAAAGACTAATTAACTTGGTCATAAATCTTGCCCAGTTAATCCTTGAAAAAGTATTGTTAACATTTTTCGACTTCCCATACATATGATAAAATATTACATTATGTATGGAATTTATCTATTTTATTACTCACTTTTATGAATTATTAACCTTATTATTGGTTTAATCATCTCATTCCCTTTAAATTGATGTATTATAGTCCATATCTGTAGGTATTTTGTGGAAATTAACAAATTTCTTTACTTTATGGAAATATAGGCTCAAAATTGGATTTCCGTCTTTATACAAAATCCCCTCCATTTAAATATTATTAATACTATTATAATAAATTTTAATTAGTCATATTCCTCTTCCTTTCCTTAAATACATATAAATTACACCTTTGAACTGGTTTTTTGTGTTAATCTGTAAATTTGACATTGCTCTTTAAAATTAATTAATTTATATATTTTGACAATTTACAAAATATTAAGGTATATTTCCTTATTATCATTTTAATTCATAGGATCATTCCTAGTAGTGGTTAATTGTGTTATCTTATATAAATCTTGGTAGTTTACAGGATTTATAAGTGAGTTATACTATTTTATATTGGTTCTCTGATTTCACCAAATGGCCTAGATTTTAGAATTTTATATTTGTTTCTTTCTCAAATAATTTAAACTTAATTCCTCCTCTGACTTTACATAATTACAATTATATGAAAATAACATGATTTATAACTTATTGTGTTGTGTAGTAGTTAATTAACACTACATATTTAAAATAAATAATTATGAACATGGTTTAGCAATCTGCACAATTGAACATATTGCAGATATGGTTTGAACATATATCTTTTAACTATTTTTGAGCTAACATAGCATACCTAGTAGAACATTATTACTGGTATGTAGGTTATTATTTATCAAACATAATTCTTTTTAAAACACATAACATAAATCTTATTTTCTAATAAACCTTACAAATACATTTATTTAACACATTGATTTTAGGACTGTGAAATAACAGTCTATTTAAACATGTTACACTTATTCATACTATATTAGTACCAGTCCTTTCTGGTTTAAACCATTATTATTGTGATCCCCTACATAAGTAAACATTAACTCCCATACTCTATTTATTATCATTTTTTACAAATGTCTTGTAAATAAAGATGTACATTAAAATAATAAAATACTGGAAACCTTCCATTTTATTATTTTATTATGCTGTTTATTATTAGATTTTAAAGTTGTGATATAGCATACTATTAAGTTATAGTATCACCAACTTTAAGTTTATTGCATTTTTTTAAAAAACAACACTTACTCAAATTCACTTTCACTGTTGGTTCTGATATTTTGAGTCTTATTATCTCAGACCAGACCTTTAGTAATCATGGACCGTTAAGACTAGTTTATTTCCTTTATTACACAATAGCTTTAGCCGGTGCACTTCTTATAACGCTATACAGCACTTTAGTTTTCTCAATAATTACATTTTATAAGATTTTGGGTGTTATACTTTCTTTTGCATAGTTTTTGTGGGTTTGGGATTCTTTCTTGTCCTTCTTCGTATCTTCCTTCTGGTATTCAATCTTGTCCCTCTTCTAGTCTTCATTCTTGTCCCTCGTCTAGTCTTCACTCTTCTGGTCTTCCTTCCATTCTTGGGTAAACCAAGGTACTTGGTGTTATCACGACTGAGGTTTAGTTTGGAGTATTTAATTTATTCACTGAACTGACTTTATTCTTCTATACAGGTTTCAGGGTATTGTTTTCTTCCTGTTCACAAACTTTATTCTTCCCTCTTCTTGGTTTTGGGATATTTTGGTATTCACCACTCTTTAATTGAGTCTCTTTTTTCTTGATATGGCCTTATATAACTGGTTTACTGCTCTGAGCTTCCTGGGTAACTTACTGATATTATACTATGAGTTGATGAGTTGCTTCGATACTTTCTTTGGTTTTTAAAAACAGTGGTTTTTATATATAATGTAGTGAGGACTTTTATTTTATTGTGGTTCATTCCTCTGATTTATTTAAATGTCATTCAATATTATTATAACATTTGTTGGTGTAATTAAACTTTATGATTTCACATGACTTATAATGTAGTGGATTTTCTGTCACGCTACAACGTCTACAAGGAAATAATGTGAATGATAAATAATGAAACCCCAAGATAAAAGTTTTTACCTCAAATCTACCTATGCAAAATAAAGAAAGAGAAAAATCATATGACCTAAAATACATACCACATTGCCAAATGAAGGAAACACCTTCAGTAAACGATTGAATGTAACCAATTGTAACGTGTCAATTTTGGGTTATTTTATTTTTTTACGGTATGGGGTATTTCCCATTTTATTTATTTCGTTTTGTGCGGGATCTTATAAAATTATTGTGCAACGAGACTTTCATTAAAACAGAACACACGGCATAGGGAACTGTGTTTGGAACAATCGAAACGCAGTTTGCAGTTGAGTAAGGCGGCAAAGGAATTCGCGCCCCCTTCGAAATTCTTAGAACTCTGTACTTGTGTGGCGGTGCACACACGCCACTATACAAGCACACGCTCGAAGGGACGCGCTCAACTAAAAAACCAAGATGGCTAGAGTGCAAAATTATTCAGCGTCTCTTCACAGATCCTCAGGAAGAGCTGCTAAGGACGGCCCACTTTAATGACGTCAGCCAATGCCTAGCTGAGATCATATGCTGTATTAGTCCAAAAAAACTACATGTAGAGCATGGGACGCAGTTTCAGCGACGAAGATCAAGGCAGTGCTTTCCGTACAAAGTCTGAGATCATCTCAGCAGTACCTGTTACGTTATCGTTCCCAGTCTACTAACTGAACCCTCCGGTGCCGGAACAAGCGAAGTAGGCTTGTTACAAAAACTTACATTTAACAGTTAAAAAGTGGATTAATCATTTGAATTTATGTGACTGCGGTCGATTTTAACAGAGACAGTGTAATTTATAACTTTCGGGCAATATAAAATAAGAAATTTCACGAGAAGATGACTGTGCGCAAAGACCGCGTGTCCGCCGTGGGGGGGAAATTTATCATTGTTAAAATGTTAAGGGCATTATAAATTCTGCGTGTATGTGTGCGTGGGCAATGCTGGGCTGTTTGTGTGATAATTGTGTTTGTGCTTTATAAATGGTACCTAAGGTAAGACATAGTTCGTAAGTTCTATTATGCCAGAGTTGCACAACATGTACAACAAAGATCTATAAATTCAATATTTCTGATTAATAAAAAATATAATTTCTCTTCCATAAAATGAGAGTTAAATTCTTTCAAGGCCTTAATTCGTTTATGTACTGTCAGAGTTCGTCGAACGAAATGGGTTAGTCCACACTACGCGATCCGGCCAGATCAAAGATAAAAGGTAAGTGGGAGCTTTTAATTTGAATAAATAACAATTACCAAAAAGATAAGAGTTACAATTGGTGCCGTGAATTACCAGGATGTAATATAACTGAAAAGGGGTTATATTGCGCCGGCTTACATCTGACGGTACATAGCGAAATACGGTTGCGAAAGCAAAATTGATTTTGTATATGTTAAAACATCAGTTTTGAAAAAAGACCAATCATTGGCAGTATTACTTAAGAAAAAATAGATCAAGTAAAAATGTCTGAAAACACAGAGAAAAGCAGTGTAGTAGATTCAATTATGAATGAGAGTGGCCTTGGTTCGATGAACCCGTCACCTAGTGTGAGCGAAGTAAGTCAGTCAAGGCCAACAGCTGAGTTGAGTGTGCAATCAATAGTTAACGATGATCTAACTGGGTCAATTATGGTCGATCACGCAGAAGCGAAATCTACCCCAATATTGATTAAATCAAATAAAACGAAAGAGAAAAAATTGTCATTAGATGACCTATTAGATTTTATGAAAGTTAATTTCGATAAACAGAATAAACGCTGTGACAATAATGATAAAATTTTAAATCAGATGAAAAGTGACTTTAACAATAAATTAGATCAATTAACTAATGATTTTAATGAACAGAAAGTAAAATGCGAACAGCAGAATATTCAAAACGAGATTAATTTCAAAGAAATTAAAGACCAGAATGTTCAATTGCAGCAGAATATAAATGTAAAATTTGATGAGTTGATAAATAATGTACAAGACAAGAATGTATGTCTTGAAAATGCCGATGAAATGACAAGAAATAGTTTGAATAAAGTAGAACAGAGTAAGAATAATACAAACGAAAGTTGTAATGGCAATGTTGTATTGGGTAAAGAATTAATAAATAATAATGATGTTTAAATAAATAATTACCTTATTTTATCCACTAAGTGATCTTCTTTTTCTTTTTAATTACTACATGTTTCAGGGCTTATATCCTCATCTTCAGGTAAAAGCAAATCTACCCTATTATTAGGGTTTCGTTAAAAATTCACAACGACACAAACACATAACACACTTAAATAAATTAACATTGAACATTAAATCTGTATCGGAACACGCTACAAACGAACCAGTGCACTGGCCGAAGTCCGACTTTCAACGCCCGTTGAAAGTCGGACTTCGGCCAGTGCACTGGTTCGTTTGTAGCGTGTTCCGATACAGATTTAATGTTCAATGTTAATTTATTTAAGTGTGTTATGTGTTTGTGTCGTTGTGAATTTTTAACGAAACCCTAATAATAGGGTAGACTTGCTTTTATCTGAAGATGGGGATATAAGCCCTGAAACATGTAGTAATTAAAAAGAAAAAGAAGATCACTTAGTGGATAAAATAAGGTAATTATTTATTTAATCATATACAGTGATCTGGAGACCAACGGTAACTATGAATAATGATGTTGTTGAAAATAATGAGAGTAATAATGTAATATCTGAGAATACTGAGGAGTTTGTAGAATGTGATTATGAGATGTTAATGTGTGTTAATGAGTTGGAGAGAGAGTGGAAAGAGAGTTATATTATGGGTATGAAACAGAGGGTAAATTTTTTACGAGGTAGAATGGGGGGTGAAGGAAGACCTTCACGTATATATTGTGTAGACAAGTGTGCTACAAATAATTGTTTTTTGAAGTTTTTTGTTTTTCCTGGAGAAGTCAGGAAAGGTTTAATTGAATTTGTACCCTCTGTCTGTAATAATGATGTTGAAAGTATGATTTGGTATTGTGATGAGAGAGAGTTAAACAGAGAAGTGTATGTGGAGAAAGTAACAGAATTATATAACTTAAATAGAAAGTATGATGAATGGAAGGAAAGTTTAGAAGTATATGTGAATGATAATGATTACAATGATTTAATAAAAATGATTAACCCGATAGTGAATGAATTTAATGACGGAGACTTGACAAAAATACCTAACGTAGACTGGTTTAACGAGTATTTGGATAAGTTGATTGAAGTTAGTTCTTGTGGTTACAACACACAAAACAGTCATTTGTGTGGTGATAAAATTGAACAATGTTATGTAGAACCAAGGTTAATTTGGGACGATGGAGGTTAAACTGTAAAACAATAAAAGACAGCTATAAACATTGTGTTTAATGGTTTTTGACATGGCAAATTTGGACAATGAAGTGTGGAAAAACTGACCAGTTAATAACAAAAAATTTGTAAATAAAATGTAGTAAATTTATTTGAGTGCATTGTAGGATATTAAGTGAACAAGTGTGTGTAAATGTTGCAATAATAATGATAATATTTTGTAATTTAAATAAATAGATATCAGAATTAATTTTGAAAACAGTAATTGATTAATGGTAATTGTTTCGATAACTATATCATTTATATTTTTGGTAATTAATGTAATTAAAACAATTTGATACATGTTAAATATTTTGATTGCTTATTTAAATATTAATTAATTAAATTTTTTTATGAATTCAATTTATTTTACGAGATGGAAATTTGGTAATAGATGATAAATTATTTGATGTAAACTAATATTTTGTGATAAATGTTACAGAGGTGAGGTGGAAGTATTGTGGTATGGGGATTATGTTTTGTATATATCATGTTAACTGAACTGTAAGTATAGAAAATTTTATAATCATGTATAACAAAAATGTTTACAGGTAACTAAGATTTTAATTCAGTAATGAGATGTTTATTTGAAATAATTGTGTTCCATAAAAAAGATAATTAAAAATTGTAATAATAATTGAATGATGATATAGGATAATTATTAATAATAAATTTGGAAATAGTGTGTGTGGATCAGGGGGTGGCTCAGAGGAGTCACGAATTTAAATTTTACAACATAAAAAAAAAAAATTTTTACTAATTCAAATTTGATCTTATAAAACGCTTGTGCTCTGTTAAACAACTAGCTGCTCAGACACTCAATATAAGGTGTTCATGCTGTAATTTTAAGTGTATTATTTTATTGTTGTACGTTAGATATAAGCATTGATAAAATATGTGTTTTCATTATATGTGTATATTTTAAATTAAGCTAATGATTAAACGTCTGGCAGGCGGGTAACACAAAATGATCAGAATCAGAAAAAGGGGAAACAATGAGGTGAGGAGTAATGATAAAAATATCTATATATTTCATGCAATTTGTTCAATTTGGAGATGTGTTTTAATTGTGTTAGGGAGATCAGCTGATCAGCAATAATATGTCACTGGTATATTAGTTATAAATGTTCCAAGTAATTGATGTTCAAGGTAATGTTTTTAATGTATTACAGATGTTTTAAAGTAATGGGAAAAATAATTTGATAAAATGAGAAATAACGTAACAATTTGTGAAAGTTCACAGGAGATAGTTTTGGGTGATAAATATTTTATGGGACACATAGATCTGTCCAGGTTGAAGTTAAAGTTAGAGAAATAGTAGAGATGAAAATAATGTAGTGGTGTTTTGAGTTAAGGTAATGTTATAGAATTTTGAGAAGTATTGATGTTGACACAGTAGTTGTGGAGAATTTATGTAGATTTTGAGTGATATATTGTTGTTTATAATTGATGTTGTTATTTTGTTGTAGTTGTAGTAAGGTGATGAGATTGAGATTTTTTGGGGATGGCAATTTTGTAGTAGGGGGTAGTGTATTGTGGGAGTCCAACGTAATGATAAGTTAGGACGGGATAGAATCGATTTAGTGAGGAGGGGCCGCCTTAGGTAGAATTCAGGGGCCAAATAAGGGATTTGAGTTTTTTTTTGGGGGGGGAACACATATCCTATGTACAAAGGGTTAGAGAGTATATTTTTATATTTATATTGAGAGAAGGTGGCGAATTGAGTTTAATGGTAAGTTGGGTTTAGAGTGTTTTGATAGATGCTTTAATAGAGATGGGTGTTATGTTACTAGAAGTTGTTAGAGGTTAGAGTCAAAGGGAGAAAAACTATATATGTATACAGATCAAGTAATACGGTCAATGGGAATAAATAATTTACGTCACCCACAGTAATGGGGAATAAGATTGTTAATAAAGAGAGAAATTTATAATAAAGAATATAAAATTTTTATTTTTTAAACCAGTGACAAAACTTTGAGAGAATTTGATAATGTAAAATTATGGTGTTTATTTTAAATAATTTAAATGTCAATTTGCTTACTATTTATATTAATACTTTGTTTATTTTAAATGTTTTATTTTATTGTTTTGTGTTTCAAATTAGATTGTTACAGATGTTAAATGTATTTCCAGACAGAAATTATACATAACACATGTAGGTCAAGGGTTTTGGACTTGACCTAGTTTCGATCAGCTGATGAGGTCATACACATACTAAACTTGTATAGTAGGAAGTCAATTTAATTTGTTTGTTTAATCAATTTAAAACAATTTTCAAATAATGTCTAAATATGAAGGAAACATTTTCATAAATTAAAATTTTTTTTGAATTTTAAAAATATTTTGGAAAATATTTTTTTTTGGAAATATTATTTTTGGAAAAAAAAAGGATTTTTCGCCTGCCAGTTGATAAATATTTTTGAGTAATGACTATTTTATTATGTGTGTATTAACCATGTTTATTTTATTGATTTTTTGTATTACATTGTATTGTTAGACTATAAGTGGTTCACATGTTAAAGTAAGGATATGTTTTGATTAGGAGAAAGGTCTAAATGAAGTTATTCTAAATAAAACAGAAAAACAAGGAAGAGAATTTTTTTTGTCAAGTATATTATTTTGAATTTTGAATTTTTTTTAAATTTTTCATAAATTTTAAAGAGTTTGTCAAGGTGTAATATGTAATGTGAGTGTGTGTGAGCCCAGTATCTGCTAAAGGCAGCCCAGCTTGCATACAAGGGGAAACATATCGGTGGAGGATCTGGGATAATTTAAGCCAGGGAGTGAGGATTTTGGGGGGTAGCATGCTAGAAGGTGAGGTGCGCTGTGGTACTTGTCGGTTCGATTTCTCGGTGTTGGGATCTCTTACGGAGAAGTCCAGTGATCTCGTTCAGATGAGTCCATGGTCGCTGAGCCAGGGAGGTCGTGTACCCATGTAGATTAAGAACAAGGGGGTTGTTGGCACCAGTTCCTCACTGGTCCTCTTCGGGGTTTATCGATGAGATTTCTTCTGTTTTGGACAGCAGAATTCTCATCGAGGGGGTATTGTAACGTGTCAATTTTGGGTTATTTTATTTTTTTACGGTATGGGGTATTTCCCATTTTATTTATTTCGTTTTGTGCGGGATCTTATAAAATTATTGTGCAACGTGACTTTCATTAAAACAGAACACACGGCATAGGGAACTGTGTTTGGAACAATCGAAACGCAGTTTGCAGTTGAGTAAGGCGGCAAAGGAATTCGCGCCCCCTTCGAAATTCTTAGAACTCTGTACTTGTGTGGCGGTGCACACACGCCACTATACAAGCACACGCTCGAAGGGACGCGCTCAACTAAAAAACCAAGATGGCTAGAGTGCAAAATTATTCAGCGTCTCTTCACAGATCCTCAGGAAGTGCTGCTAAGGATGGCCCACTTTAATGACGTCAGCCAATGCCTAGCTGAGATCATATGCTGTATTAGCTCCAAAAAACTACATGTAGAGCATGGGACGCAGTTTCAGCGACGAAGATCAAGGCAGTGCTTTCCGTACAAAGTCTGAGATCATCTCAGCAGTACCTGTTACGTTATCATTCCCAGTCTACTAACTGAACCCTCCGGTGCCGGAACAAGCGAAGTAGGCTTGTTACAATAACTTACATTTAACAGTTAAAAAGTGGATTAATCATTTGAATTTATGTGACCGCGGTCGATTTTAACAGAGACAGTGTAATTTATAACTTTCGGGCAATATAAAATAAGAAATTTCACGAGAAGATGACTGTGCGCGAAGACCGCGTGTCCGCCGTGGGGGGGAAATTTATCATTGTTAAAATGTTAAGGGCATTATAAATTCTGCGTGTATGTGTGCGTGGGCAATGCTGGGCTGTTTGTGTGATAATTGTGTTTGTGCTTTATAAATGGTACCTAAGGTAAGACATAGTTCGTAAGTTCTATTATGCCAGAGTTGCACAACATGTACAACAAAGATCTATAAATTCAATATTTCTGATTAATAAAAAATATAATTTCTCTTCCATAAAATTGAGAGTTAAATTCTTTCAAGGCCTTAATTCGTTTATGTACTGTCAGAGTTCGTCGAACGAAATGGGTTAGTCCACACTACGCGATCCGGCCAGATCAAAGACAAAAGGTAAGTGGGAGCTTTTAATTTGAATAAATAACAATTACCAAAAAGATAAAAGAGTTACACAATGTAATGTTAAAGAAGACAAGAAAGAAAGATTATTTATGAACATAATTCATTGAAAAATAAACAGCCAAAATAATGAAATACGATAAGAAGAAGAATAGTTGGGCTAAGGAATGTATTTAATCAGAAATACAGTTATAATGATCATCACACAACAACTATTTAGAAAATATTGAGATCAGAGAAAAGACAAATGAAGAAGATACTTAGCATTACAATCACAACAAAAATGAAAACAAAAATGATTACAAATGATAACTGTCAAATTTAATATCAAAGAATGTTTAAGGAACTAAAATGGAATCACAAAATATGAAGGATAGTAATGAAGAAATATAAAAGCAACAAAGGAAAAAAAAAAATTTTTCGCAAATATTTATTATTAAATAATTAAAGAGATTATTAGGAGATTATTATATTTTATAGCTGACTGTAGATGAATTCCAGCAGTACTATATTAAGATGTGGTGTGGGCAGCAGAGTATGAAGCCAAACAGTGCCTCTCTGAACTGTACCAACGCATGTATTAGGGATTGTTAGGGAAATTAAATATTTAAGGAATATTAGAATAGTTGCAAGAATAACTTCAGTTTCCAAAAGAGTAGGACGAAGAAAACAGAAAGAAATGAGTTGACAGAAGAATAATTGAGAAATACAGTGATTATAGTAATTATAAGTAGAAGAGATGTGAAACTAATGTATCATTGAATTTTGTAGCCAACTATCAACAAATAATGTTTACAGAAATTAAAAATGATCAAGAAGGTTAATTGAATTGATGAAATGTTATTAAATAAAAAAAAGTATTAATACTAGTCTAATGAAGCTACATTGAGAATCCCATCGTCAACCATTAACAATGAAATGAAGAAAAGGCATGTGAAAAAGACAAGTTTATTTGACCTAAACTTCATTCAGGTAAACTAAACTTTTTTAGGAGGGGGGCATATGTAACGCAACAGAAATGCTAGCATCCGTGTTACATAAAAACAAGGTTAACAGAATAATAAACAAGTCAATATCTAACCCCATGACAGAACAAAGATCTAATAATTACATTTATAATTATAGATAAAGGTAAATAAGGATGCAAGGTAGTATTAACAAGAATAAACGAACCTGTAAGTTAGATAATAGTTGATGATATATGTTCAGTGAAGAGCAAACAAAAAATGAAACAATAATTTACTTTATAGTAATAGCAAATAAGAATTTTGAGTTAAGAGATATTATTTTGTGACAACAAATATTATGATAAAGTTTATGTTATGTTATACCAAATATGTGTTGAGTTAATGAAAGATAATGAAACAAGATGTATTATTCAATGACTATTGTAGAATGAAGTGTGAAGCAGCTAATTAACGTTAATAGATTTGAATTTTCTTATATGTGATCCATAGGTCAAGATAAAATTGTTATTAGATATAGAAAAATAATTGTATGTAAATGTTAATAGTTAAGATTTGATTATATGTATGAATTTATGTAAAAGGGGCTATAGATGTTTACCAGTTATAAACACAGGTAGATCCGTTTACAATAAAAGGCCTAACAGCCAAAACCACTATATAACCACTCATAACATAAAGGTTAGGTACATCAATTAATAATAATTAATGAATACGATTTGAAGAGCTAGAAAAAAACATTAAATTAATAATGATATATAATAAAATTTATACAAATTATGATAATGCCATAATGCCATGATATCGATTAATAACGTTTAATATCGAAAAGGTATTAAATATAAAAAAAAGAAAAAAAACAGGCTTATATCAAAAAACCAGCAGAATATGTGTAGAAAATAATAAACCAACTATCTGTAAAGTTACATTCCGATAGGACAGCAAATTGATAAGGAATAGACAAAAAATATATGAAATAAACACTATATTCAAAACATGTGGAAGGAAGAAAAATCATGTCTTGCTAGGGACGACAGAAAAAGAGGAAGTTGTTGATTTGACAATAATTGCTTTGATGATCTGAATGTGATGAGATTAAAAACCCAAGAAATGTCTATTTAATCGGAATATTCTAAATTAGCAACCACTATTATAAAACACAAAATCCTAATGATAATATTTATGACTCTTACCAGTACAGTTTAACCAAATAAGACTATAGTATGAAATCACAATAGAAAATAAATAACTGGATTCTACAAGGAAGGACTTGAACTGTCCCATATCCGAAGGGAATTGATGATATATTAAACAAATAGAAAGAATTAATAGTATCACAATTAATAATATACACTACACCAGAAGTTATAACCTTTCAAATACACGGAACAACACTAATTGCTTCAACCGAGAGAAGAACATATTTGGATGCTGGAGTTGCAGAAGAAGCATCAATCGGGCTGTAAATCAATCCAGAGAGCTGTATTTCCGAAGTGGACAGGACAAGAATTCCATTTTATTAAACCGAAGAAAGAATATCGTACGGCATAATTGTCCAGAACAGTAAATTTATCAATCAACCGCCTACACGATTGGCTTCGTTCTAGTCTGGTAAATTATTATTATATTAATCATACTAACTACACAACACTTCAAATTTGTAAATCTTGCATTCTTATCTATGTATTTTTAAACTTCCCCACAGTTACAAGAACCTTCACACCCTGAATTAAATTAATTACAAATTAAAACACACTATATAACTGAATTTAAATAAAGGATTGGAATAATCAACAATCGATTCACGCAATCTATAGCCCAAGCATATGTTAGTTAGAACATATCTTATTCAATGTTAAAGAAGTAAACAAATAAAGAACCTTTATATAATTGCAAAATCTTGTCATTTGGAGTATGATTTAATGAGTTGGGAATAAAAAGTAACTGAATAAGTATAGAATAATTGGTTAACATAAACAGTGAAATAACCTATAAGTTTCGTTGAGCCGATACTACAGCGCTTATAGCGGAATTATCTGACACCAAAGAGAGAGCGTAAAAATACAAAATTAGATATAATTCTCTTCAAGGTGTAATAGGGTTGAACGAAATTACAGAATAACGCATTAATTTTTTAAGTTTCAGGTACACTAACACTGATATTTTTTAGTATTAATTAATTACATCAATATATCCCACAACTCCAAATATCTCAGATATTTAAATAATTAAAATAATTCAAAACACATTGGCATAGGTTTAGTAACAAATTGACGCCGGCAACGTTGGGGCGGAAATAACGAGAATCCCGCGACCGTAAGAGACAACGTAAGAGCCGAAGGTTTAGTAACAACTTATATTTAAACTTATGTCCTTCTTCATTTACTATTACTACATTCCACAATTGATATTCTCTTCTGTTGACACCAAACAACAGATTATTGTCCTTTAATCTTGCACAATAACAAGTCTCTCTTTTTTTTTTCAATAAAATTTTTATGTAGACATTTTTTTACATGGCCCATCTGTCACTTCGTACAAATAGTGAGTACCATAAGATATTTACTTGTTTACTTACTAATTTATTCATGACTTTACAACCTAGCATCAACTAATGTTTTATGTTATAATTTAATTCTATTAACTCTTTATCTTGTCACACTTTACTACTACATTTCAATTATGAGTTTCTATTAATCATTTTCATAACCCGCCTTTCAAAACTTTCAAATTCATTACCAAATTTCTATCTTTTAACTGAATTTAATTTTTTATTATAAACACTCATAACTATATATTGACATTTATTATAACATAAAAAAAAATATTACTTTATAATAATATTTTATATTTTAGATTTATAATTATATTAATTTATATTTCCTAATATACCGCCAACCATGGTCCGCCCCCAAAAGTATGTTCTATCGACATAGACAGAGAGACGGTCAGACACCTCACGTGAATTCACGTCCCCCTCTTTTACCACTAAATTACACCGCCTTACTTTTACTACTGTTAGCTACACTACTTGCAATACAAAAATTTCCTCTCTTTCTCATTTATCCAAACCCGCTGTCTGATCATCTCTAAGCCCATGTCCACAAAACACTGTTTTGGTTAGGATACTGAAAATTTTAATTTGTAAATCGTAGCTTACAAATTATACCGGTAATATAATACTTGAAAATTGCCTCATTTTAATTTTATTTACTGCACACGCTAGGGCAATTGTTAGTACATGGGGTGGTGCACATTTTATGCACCTTGATTGTAAAAGATTTTTTCCTCACGTACCTTAGGGGTCCTCCTCCCCGTTCAATAAACTGGATTAATTTCTACTTGTTACCACTTTTGTGAATCCGGACCATAGTCGCTTTCACCACCCGAAGGAAGTTCCGCCAACCATGGTCCGTCTCCAAAGTGCCAAAACCACGGTCAGGATTGGTAAGTTCGTGACCGCCCGAAAATGGGGGAGGATCCCTTCTCATTTAATTATACAATAATCTGTGCTTATGTATCAAAATTTTAATAACAAAAAAAATATATACCTAACATCACTCAGTTGGATAATACTTCTTTAATTGGGACACATTATACATTCCTTTTATTTCTCGGGTTTGCAGGTCTACCAGAACATAAGCGTTCTCCATTTTCACTTCACTAACTTCATAGGGACCGTCCCGTCGTATAATAGGAAGAATTTTTTAATCTCTTTGTCCAAAGCTGATGATTGATCGTGGTTTTTTATTAATACTAGTTGCCCTACCTCATATTGGATGGGTGTTAAATTCTTGTCATATCTTCTTTTATGCTGTTCAGCTTTACTCAAAAGCCGCTCCTTTGCAATCACCAGTTTCCTCCCATGCGGCACCTCAGTCTGGGTTGGAAATTTTATCAGTTCCTCCACTATGCGTGATGGCCTTCTCTGAAACATTAACTCATGCGGGCTGTAACTAGTGGACTCATGCAAACTACTATTAATGTATCCTTCTATCTTGTACACAAATGTGGCCCACAATGAATGTTTTTTGTGGCAGAAAGTTCTAAACATTCGCCCTAATTCCCGCATAACACGCTCGCTAGGATTTGATTGTGGATGATACACCGAGGTATGTTTAACTAAAATATTTCCCAACCTAATGTTTCCCTCCAGGTGTTGCTGGTAAACTGAGAACCATGATCGGATAATATTATTTTGGGGCTACCTACTTCATTTACTATCTTTCTAGCTAATACCAAGGAGGTAGCTTTTTTAGTCGGGTACAATTTTACAAATTTGGTAAAGACATCTAGTACAACAAATAAATAATTCACCCCTCTTCGACCTTTGGGTAGAGGGCCATATAAATTGACGGCAACTATTGCTAAAGGACTGTCTGGTATTACATGTTGCATTAAACCCTCCTGTTTACGATTATTTACTTTGGCTTTCTGACAAATTTCGCATGTTTTTAATATTTTACGCACTGTTCTTTCCATATTATTAAATTTACATGACTGTTTCAATATGTCACTGCATTTCTTGGGGCCTATATGACCGTACCTCAAATGACAATCTTTCACTACTTCAGGTATGATAACTTTATGAATGCATACTTTCCAATCATCACCTTGTTCATTTGTACGGTGAAATAAATGTTTATTATACAAACTAAAATGCTTTTCCCATTTGTTAGGTATGTTGGGTATCTGATTTAAGGCTATCATAATTCTACCAAGTTCGGTATCTTTCTTGTTCTGTTGCTAGGTTATTTATTAATTTTTTCATATCTACTTCCCCCGCTTCTTTTATTATAAATATCTTATAAGTATTTGCCATATCTACCTCAGTATTATTGTCAAAATCGGTTCTAGATAGGACATCAGCTACTACGTTTTCTTTACCCCTACAATATCCGATGGTTAAGTCATACTCTTGTAGTATTAACATCCAACGCACTAACCTACCATGCGTTAGTTTACAGTTTTTCAAAAATGTTAAAGCTTGATGGTCTGACCTTATTATTACTTTATTTCCTAACAAATATGTTCTGAATTTTCTACAGGCGAAAACTATTGATAGCACCTCTTTTTCCGTTGTTGTATAGTTCTTCTCACTAGTCACTAAGGATCTACTAGCAAAAGCTACCACTTTATGGTTACCATTCCCATCTAACTGAAACAATTCTACCTCCAAAGCTATGTCCGATGCATCTGTATGTATATAAAATGGTTCTATAAAATTAGGATGAGCTAATACAACTGTGTTTAAGAATTTATTTTTTATTAGCTCAAATACAGTTTGCTCTTTTAAATTCCACTGCCATCGATTATCTTTATTTAACAAATGCCCCAATTGTACCGTTAAGTAAGAATATTTGTCTACAAATTGCCTATAATAATTACACAAGCCTAAAAAACTTTGCAACTGTTTCACATTTTTTGGTACTGGAAAATTCTGTATTATTTCTACTTTCTTAGGGTCTGTACTGATACCCTTGGCTGAAATTATGTGGCCTAAAAAATTAACCTGTTCTTTTAAAAATTCAGACTTCTTAAACTTAACCGTTATGCCATACTTATGTAATCTACTTAACACTCTATCTAACCTTTCGCAATGTGTATTAATGTCTGGTGACGTAATAACTATATCGTCCATATAAATGGTTGTAAATTCTAAAATCTCTCTCCCTAGTACATAGTCTAAACATTTAATAAAAATTGAAACACGTTTAGTCCAAAAGGTAACCTACGAAATTGATAGTTCCTGCCGTTGTATAAGAATGCCACATACTGACGAGATTCTTCCTCCTGTTCTATTTGCCAATATCCGGCTGTCAAATCTAATGTAATATATTTGGTCCCATTGAAGCGTTGAAGGATTTCACTCACCGGTTCTGGCGATTCTCTGTCTGGAACAATTATTCTGTTTACCTGTCTTGCGTCTAAGCATAGTCTTATCGATAAATCTTTCTTGGTAACCACTACTAAAGGGTTGGAATATGGTGAGGTGGATTTTTCTATTATACCTTCTCTCAACATCTTGTTTATTTCCTCTTGCACTAACCCCCTCTTAGAGTATGGTACCGGATGAGCTTTAGGCGCAGAAGTTGTTTTTTCTTTAATGATTAGTTTACCCTTAAAATCTTTTACTAAACCTGGTTCGTCTGAAAAAACGAATTTATTTTTATTTATTACTTGTACTATTTTCTCCCTATCTCGATAATTAAATTCCCCATCTTGATATAGGATTTTATTCATTTTCTCACCCCAGCTATCTTCAGTTTCAAATAATTCATGACTATTTACCCTTAAATTACAATAATTAATCATCAAGGGCCTACATTCATTTATGTCGTTATCAGAAATTAACATTCCCTTACTAATTATTTTTAATGCTCTTATTTCTACAATTCTCTTTATATAAATGGTATTTCAATTATATTATTTTCATTATTTATTTTCATAGTCTGTGTATAATAGTTTAACTCAACCTTAACATTATTCAAAAAATCATTACCCATTATTGCTCCCACATTTAAACCTGGAATGATTAAGAAGGGTACATTTATTGTGTGTTTATTTATTTTCAGCTGTAACATTATTTGCTTAGTTACTTTTTTACTGCGAACACCTGTTACCCCTACAACATTAATTCCCAATACTGGTAGTTGTGGAATTGTCTCTGTGGTTTGATTTTTTATTTTTTCAAAAACTTTATCATCTAATGCGGTCAGCTCACTCCCTGAATCTACTATAAAAGTGTATTTGGAATTAAACACTTAGGCTTCAAATTCTGCCATGCCAAAATTATTGCTACTCTCCCCCACTTCTTCATCAGATAAATCATTATGTATATTGGTAATAAGTGACCCTATTGTCATGAGATTTCTAGACGGCTGGGGATTTTCCTTTTCAACTGCCCTTATTAGTTTAACTGTACTGGAGGTGGTGGTTCGCTGTAAACCCCCCTATGGTCCCCTCTACTGTTTTGATTATTAGAAGGTGCTTCAACACCCCTAGTTTCGTTTGAGTTACCAACGTATCCCCCTCTACCTCTGTGGTTAAAATTTCCCGGCATTCCCCGATTACTGGTGAAGCCTCTCCCCCTATTACTCCCTCTAAACTCACTATGATCAAAACCTCTATTATAATGCTCTACTCTCCCTTGAGCACTACCCCTAGGACCCCGACACCTATAACATTGATTTCGCGAACTATTATAGTTACTAGCTCTACAACTAGGGTTTGGACATAACCATGCCCCCTCCTCCGATCTACTCATATTATTAACAAAACGGTCTGGTTGTCTTATTTCGGTATTCATTTTGCCTTGATTCATTATCTCTAAACTGATACTTATTATCTTCTTCCTCTTTCATACTCTGGTATGCTTCTAGTATTTTTTCTAATTCGGCTATGTTAACAAACTCCCGGGTTCTGATTGTGGACCGTATGTACTTAGGTAAATGCTTACTAATGTATCTTATAAAAGATTAAAGAGGCATTGGTGGTTCTAAATATTTAACCTGGCTATATAGTCGTGTCACACGACGTAATACTCATGTGTTTAATATTGAAATTACCCCATCCCATTATTGTACTGCGCAAGCCCTCTTGCTTTTCCTCTGACCAGTATTTATTTTTGAATGCTTGTTCAAACTCATTAAAATCTGCCCAGTTATCATTGTGAGCGTCCGCCCATATTTTAGCATCCCCTTTAAAATATTTTAAAATTTCCCAACTTTCTTGGTTGTATTTATTGAAACTTTTTATTGAGTTTAAAAATTGTATGGGGTTCACCCCCCTACTTTCATTACTGAAATAACCTAACTCAACTTCCATGTTCACTCTCTCACTCACATTAGTTAATTTTTGGTTAATTGCTACACTTAAATCTTCTCTGACTTTAATTATTTCTTGTTCGTGTTCTGTTTGTTTACTTTTCAAATTAGTTACATTAGTTTTAATTGCATCAATTTGCTCAAAATTACTTCTGAATTCATCATTTATATTTTCTTGTATTTTATTTGCTTTTTTAATTTGCTCACACTCATCAATTACACCTTTGTCGTGTTTTATTACTTTTAATAATTATAAAATGATCACAAACTCCCACTTACCTTTTATTTGTCAACTCTCTGGCCAGATCGTCTAATGGTGTAACCCTATTTCGTATAGCAAATTTACCAGCACAGAAAATGAAATCAAGTACTTGAAATGATTATTCTAACACACATATATCAAGTGAAATAAAATGTTAATTTATTATTATTTATTGTTATGACATTCTTTGCTTCTACATCTGTTCTAAACGTTATTAAAACCTACTTGGCTATGCCACTTATACTGTTATGTCAACATTACATGTTTATTTATTTTTTAATTAGATTATATAAGTCAGCCCAGTTTGCTCACTCTCTCATACACACATATTTAAATTTTCCCCATACTTTACATTTAGCGCTTTATAAAAATTACGGCAAGAATTAAGAAGAAAGTTGCACTGTTACTTCTGTGTACGTCCTAGTCGACCCGTGTTGTACTCAGTGGGTTTATTCACTCACATGTCCGAAAATAGTTCTCACATTTTGTTTTCTAAGTCACTGTAAGGTAATTTGTTCTCACATTGTTTTAATTCCACTTTATATTATAAATTTAACCACATTTTAATACTTTAAAATTACAAGCTGAAGTTTTAGGCTGACGAGTCTATGTGTTAACGCCCGGCCGGGGTTGGGTTTCTCAATAGACTGCCTTAACTATTTTACCATCTTTTATAGGCGAACAAGATAAAACTTTTCCCAGCCGGCGATGCACACCACTACTGGCGTCCTCTGCCTTCAGATGTTATTCGTCGACTGCCTTTGTTTTCCACGCGCCGGGCCAGAAAGAATGTACCAGTTCGTGCCGTTAGCGTGAGAAACTTGGCTGACTGTGTGCGCGGTTGAAAGCGTGGGCGCGCCCTCTTTGCAATCTGCACATACCAATGCCAGTTCACACCCGTCTCGACGCTACAGTCTATTCACCGTAATTTCTTAGTTGCAAATAATATCGAAAAGATTTCACTTACAAAACCCCATTGGTCTGTACCATTACAAAACCCCCCCAAAGAGAGGTTTTCTGCTGAAACAGAAAAACTCTCATTGCTAACCCCTAAGAGGATCGGTGAGGATATGGTACCAACAACCCCCCATTAATTTTTAATGCATCATGGGTAAACTACCCCCCTAGCTCGGCGACTATGGCTACACCTGAACAAGGTCACTGGACTTCTCTGTTCGAGATCCCAACACCATAAAATCGGACAGATACTCACCATAGTACCACCTAACCTTGTATCATTCCGTCAAAAAATCAAAACCTGGCCTTATACCATACCAGATCCTCACCCGATATGTTCCCCCTTTACATTCATACTGGGCTGCCTTTAGCAAATACTGGGTGCATACACATTTTCATTATCGACTACATACTACCTCCATTTATATTAAAATAAACTTCACAAGCATTCTGTAATCGCTTCTACACAAAGTAATTCTCCCTTTCCAAACAACAACATTTTTTCTGATATTATTTCAAATTAAATTCAATTAATTAAATTTTATTCCCCTAGTGAAAACAATCTAGGTCTATTATCAAAACCCACATCCACGTTAGTCTACTTTATTTCTTTCCATTCCTTAATTTCATTGCAAATTTTAAATTTTTTCAAAATTGTCCAAAATCTTTCAAATACATTTACTTTATTCTTCTTATATTACTCACACTTATAATAAACACATAAGCAATATAATATAATAATATAATAAACAATACATTAATAAACAAATTTATTATAATAACTATAATAAACAACCTACTTCTACCATAAATTCAAAAATAGCTACACTTGATTACAAAGATAACATAAGATATACATCATGAATCAGCTGACCTCTTTTCTACTGATAGTGAACCTCAAAATTTAACATAAACTCCTTTACTGGAACGAAATTTTTTTTTTAAATCTAATTTCCAAAAAGAATTATCTTGTTATTAAAATATATTATTCCATCCTTTACTTATATAAAAAAACTACAAATCAATTATGGGGCATATATTACATATCTAACCCCAATCATCAGCTGATCTCTCTGGGTCAGGTGAATGACCTTACCCTAGACCAGTGGTTCTCAACCTTTTTTTGTTCATGGCACACTATCCTATGTAGGGAGTTCCCGCGGCACACTAACGTACGAGTTGGCAACAATGCGAGAGGGGACTGACTAACGTACGAGTTGGCAACAATGCGAGAGCCTCGGTCTAGCGCGCGCACAGCTTGCCTTCACCAGTCAGTTGTTTGTAGGCTTGCAGTCGTAACGCTATTTTGTCCGTGTTCTGGCATATTTTGAGGCTGATTTTTAGTTTCACGCGTGTTATATGCGTTATTGTGTTAATTTTGATTTTTTTTTAATCTAACTTCAGTATGGATAAGTTTTTGATTAAAAGGAGAAAAGTTGAAGATGAGTCAGTGACAGAATCATTTAACAGTAACAAAATTGAGAACGAACCGATTCCAAGTGTAAGTGTCGTGAAAGCAGTACGGGGGGCGTAGAACCATCAGTAGGTACTGGAACAGTCCGTAAGTACCAAGATAGTTATTTAAACTTTGGATTTACGTTCAGTGGACCTGAAAACCGTCCTGCGCCAGAATGTGTCGTGTGTGGAGAAAAGCTAAGCAAGGAATCCATGGTCCCTAGTAAATTGAAAAGACATTTGAATACCAAACTGTAACGGTACAAACTATTGGGGTTTATTTTTTCTTAAATAATTGTAAAATGTAATGGCCACTCAAGCTGAATAACATTTGAATCATAAACGGTGGACAGTTTTTTAACACCTTACAGTCAGTGCGGTAACAAGCCAAGCCGTACATAGGTGTTGTTGTTGCACAAAAGCCATTAACGAGTCTGGGAATGTGAACGTTAGCAGCGAGGGGAGCGTATTCACACATGGGTGTGCCACAGTGAACAGCTTGAAAAGCACGCACGAAACATTCTTTCTCGCCCAGTGTGCAGAAAACAAAGAGCAGTCGGCTATGAACATCCAATAAATACGGGCACAATCAGTCTGCGCGTCCGCCGGCTCGGCGTAGTTTTCGTCGCGCCCGCAACTCAAACAAAATGTGATTTTAAAACCGAGTGTACAATTTAAAACGGAACATGATTATCCAGTGAGTAAGTAAATAATTAAAGTAACAGTTTAGATAAACGAAGGTGCGACTAATATGTGCGGAGTGATGGAAGGTACTACGGAACATTGGACTCTTTCGTAAAGCCAGATCAGTAACCAGAGTGGTATATCAACTTCAAATTATGTTTTTTTTTTAAAGTACACTATTTACCATTAAATGAAATTGAGATCTCAAATGGGCATGGAGTATATGTATGAATGCGAGCGTGAAATAAAATAATAAAAATGATAAAATAAGAATCGCTGGTTTGGGTTAATTAAATTTTGATGGTAGTTTTAAAATGTTATTTTACCTATATAAGAAAAATTAAGTTTTGTCTGAATAATTTTCATTTTGATATGCAAAAAATTGTTAAGAATTATGGGAATTGAAAGAGATATAAAAAACAAGAAATGATCAATAAAATTTTAATTGCTTAGTAAAATAAGAAATGACTCGTTATTCAAATAACCAGTTCTGATTTTCCCGTTCGCTGATTCGAACCCTGGCGAGTGAAAATTCAGGTTGGCAGACAACAACATGGCGTCTACAGAGCCAGAATACATAATAAATAAACGAAACTTATTTATTAATTTATAAAAAGGTAAGTTTGTTAACAATTTGCGCCCAGAACAGTGACTATTTATTTAAGTTTGTTAACAAAACATAGTCACTTATCTGGGAAAGATAAGAACTATTTTAGCCGATTGTTGTCATCAGAAGAAAAGCAAGCAAAAGCTATGGTACGGAGAGCAACTATTTCTGAAAAAGCACAAGTGGCCAGTTATAAAGTTGCCGAAATAGTAACGAAAAAAATGCAGCCCCACGCTATCGCAGAGGACGTAATTTTACCTGCCTGCAAGGAAATAGTGAAATCGATGTTAGGTGACGGCGCTGAGAAGGAAATATCCTTGGTTCCATTGTCAAATGATACTATTTCTCGGCGGATTGATCATATGTCTTCAGATATCCAGTGCCATGTACATGAAAAGCTAAGCGACGGTCGAGTATTTTCACTACAGCTCGATGAGTCAACTGATATAAGTAAGAAATGTCAATTACTGAGTTACATCAGATTTGTTGATGAGGAATCGATTATTGAACAATTCCTTTCATGTACTGAATTGCCCTCAACGTCAACCGGAGCAGATGTGTATATTCCATATCCAGCACCTTGGAACAAAATGGGCTGTCCTGGAAAAATTTTCTTTCTGTTTGCACAGACGGACTGGAAGATTCAAAGGATTTGTTGCAAGAGTGAAAGAAGATTTCCCGAATGTAGGTTCAACACATTGCTTCATACATCATAAAGCTATGATGGCGAAGACTATTCCAACAGAACTTAAAAGTGTTTTAGACTCAGTCGTTAACATGGTAAATTTCGTTAAGTCTAGGGCTCTTAAGACAAGACTCCTCAAACAAATGTGCCATGAAGTGGGATCTCGACATGACACTTTGGTTCTTCATACTGAGATCCGCTGGTTGTCAAAATGTAAAGTCCTGGAGAGATTTTTTGAGCTGAGAAAAGAGCTATTAAGTATGTTTAGCATCGAAAAGCCAGACTTTGCAGCTCAGTTAAACGACGAGGAGTGGTGTGGAAAGGTAGCCTACTTGGCTGATATTTTTCGCCATTTAAATTACCTAAATGAGAGTATGCAAGGAAAACAAGAAAATGTGCTGACGTCAAGCGATAAACTCACCGGGTTCTTAAAAAAACTTAGAATATGGAAATTACATGTGGAAAAGAAAAATCTTAAGATGTTTCCTCTGACTTTCGAGGTAGATCCACACGGGGACATAACATCCGAACTCATTTTAAATCACCTCATGGCTCTTGAGAATAACATGGCACAATATTTTCCCTCCATCACTGTCGACAATTATGACTGGGTGCGCAATCCTTATGCTGTGTCCCCAGAATCCATCACCGACCTTTCTCTGGAGAAAGAAGAGAAGCTCGCAGAACTTCAGACAGACCGAACACTTCAACTGAAATATGGTGAACTACCACTTCTCAAGATTTGGATGTTAGCGAAGAAAGAGTACCCAGTAATAGCAGTGGAAGCAGTTAATACCCTGTTACATTTTTCAACCACCTACTTGTGCGAGCTGGGCTTTTCGACACTAACAAACATAAAAAACAAGAAGCGCGAGAGACTTCTCTCAGTTGAACAGGAAATACGTGTGTGTTTGTCTTCAATTCCACCACGAATTGAACTTTTGTGTAAGAAGCGACAAGCTCAAGTTTCTCATTAATAACTCAAATCTTTTGTTGTAAGGCGTAAGCCAATAAATCCCCTGTAAAAAAGTTTAAGTTCTTGAATATTATTCTCTTGTTCTTTTTTTAAAAATAAATATTGAGTGAAATTATTTTAATTACTTTTTCCAGCAGTATCACAAAGTCTCAGAAGTTTCGCGGCACACCTAGCTAATCTCGCGGCACAGTAGTGTGCCGCGGCACACCCGTTGAGAACCACTGCCCTAGACACACTTCAAAATTATACAATATAAAATACATGACATATGTTTATAATACTTACACTCTAACATAGTAAAATAATAACATAATAAATTCCTTCTCCCCTAGAAATAATCTTTTCAAAAACCAGTAGTCATCTATAAAATATCGTAGAAAGCAAAACATATGATAAAAGTCGTTAATTTCAGTCAACTACTTTCGTACAAATCATATATTGTAATAATCTGCCCTTGGGCATAATATCTCTTGATTCAACATAAAATCGTTTGATCAGCCTATCAGCTCATTTAGTTTACGTTAGTTTAAGGTTTTAATTCATTATTCCCCTGAGTAACCTCCCTACCACACACACTATGGCCCCCCTGGACTGTGGCGTCCAGTTGCTTCCACAAGGACTGAATTTGAGGAGGAATTTTGGCATCTCCTGTCCTTGCTTCGGCCTTACATGTTTAAAATTATCAGATATCATAATATCTGGAAGTTACATATTTAAAACCTTAAGGCGGGTCTATCACCTTTTCTTACTGTTCCTACGCGAACAGAGTGATAGCCGCTGCTCCATAATTTGGTGATTCCCCTGAATTACCCCCTTTAAATTTCTAAATTCACCTTTACAACGATAACAGCTATGGCCAGTTAAGGCAGAACGTGACGCAATGAGCCCCGACCATAGCTGTCAAAGCTAAACCAATTCCACGGTCAGGGTTCGGTGAGGCCGTGACCGTCCGAAAAGTTGGGGAATCACAAGTAAAAGATATATTTGTTTATGATAAGGCTACATTTAAAATTTCAAATTTACATTACATGAAATTGGTTACGTGCTCTAGCACCATTCATTTGCTTTCTTAACTTTCCTACTTTGACTTTTATTAACATAAAATAGTGAGTACAACAAAACATTTACTTATTCCCGTAAATTACTCTATTCCTCCTTACATAGGCTATCATCAACTAACGATTGAATCTTTAATTACGTTTAATAAAATAATTGACCATTTAATAAAAAGGATTCACTCTCTCACTCCATTAAAATAAACATTTAATCTGCATCTGAATAAAATTACAAACATTTCAATTTTAGGTTTAGTTTCGAACTCCATAAACCTTTCATCCCGTTACATTTCATTATTACAAGTCAATTATGAACTTCTATTCATCATTTAGACATTAATTCAATCACTGAAAATTACATTGGAAAACTCACAGCTACCTCAAATTAATTCCCTCATTTAATTTAAAACCTTTTAAAACTCATTTAAAATTTACTGTTCAGACATTTGAACATTCTACTTTCTTTAAATTGCATGATAAACTTCATACTTACAGTACATCACTCAAACACATGGTTACTGTCATTAATTCCAAATATAAACAACTGTTACCACCAAATCATGTACACAACTCCATTTATCTTCTGAAACATTATAGCAAACATGTAATTCCACAACTAAACATATTTTACATTTATTTATTTACTATGTATTCTCAAGTTTAAATCTAAAATCATTTACATTCATTAGCAAAATCTCTTTATATAACATTTTAAATCAATCAAAAATATTTAAACATCTCAAATCATTTAATTCAATCAATTCTTTGAAAACACAAGTTATTTTAATTACATGACTCCAAAACAATTACAATTCATTTATTACAATAATTATTCTTGTTATTTATTTAGTCTGCCAAAATATTAGTATTATTATTAAATTGATTTCTACTACATACACATTGTTTACATAAAGCACACTTTACAACATAAACACAATCAATTTCACTATGAATTTATTTACGATTTTTTGTCATCATTTTTCAGTTTACCACACTTCATTTCCTAAGTTAGCAAGGTCATAACCACAAACTAAAATATTTAAAATGTCCATTCATTGAGTTTATATTTACCCTCCATCATCATGTATTAGTCTTACTTTTATATAATAATTATCGTCCTTACTCACACTCGTTAACACTATTATTATTATTGTAATGACTACTTTTGTTAATTACATTAACACAGTAATTAACTACATTTTTGTCTACCATTAATTCATAAAACGTGTCTACATTGGTAATTTCCGTTCTGTCTCCATCAGTATTTTTGTTCAACGTAAGGTAAGTTATTTTATCATCATATTCCTCCACTACATTCATTTCAACATCAGGTAAGTTTTTATCATTTACAACAGTATCATAAAAATATTCATCTATCTCTATTTCACAATGTAAGTCACTTTTTTCACCTCTCTCAATATCTAAAACCTGCACTAACATTTCATAACCTCTATTAACCTCAAAAATCTCTATTTCTCTCTTTCTCTTTCTCTCATCACAATACCTCTCATAACCCCACTGACCTATTTCATACCACGCAAAGGGCCACACAAAATACTTATTACCTCTCCTGGCTTTACCAGATAAATCACAAAAAACTAAGGGACCATTTTGAGACACCATGTCTCCCACACAACCACCGGAGGAAACTCTGTCCTCATAAAACCACTGTGAAAACCCTGTTTCACCGTATACTTGGGGAAAATCTGCCCTTTGCCCACCTAACTTTTCTTCACACACACTCCCCATTTCATCCACACTTTCTCTGCTCACCACTTTACTCTCTAACACCATGTTTTGAATTACACCACTGTTATCACTCATTAACTCATTGCTATAATTATCATTATTACTCACCTTGTTATCAGTCATTTCTTCACTAATTACATTCCCACTACACTTACCGGTATTTCTTGTAACGTTATCTACATCATCTTGTATTCGTTTTATAGCTGTCTGGAAACGTTCCTCAATACGTTTACATAATGCATTACTTAGATCATCAAACTTTACACTTATACTCTGCTCAAACTTAATATTTTGTTCTTTAAGTTCTTTAAAATTAATATCATTTTTAATATTCTGTTGTTTACATTTTATTTTCTGCTCATTAATATCATTATACATTTTGCATAATAAATCGTCATTAGAATTAAAACGACTCTCAAACTTACTATCAATTTTTTGTAAAAAGCTCATTATATCCATGTCATCGGATTGTTTATTTTCATTTGTTGAAACTGGAGTTAATTGAATTCCAGGATCAACATTTAATTGTAATTGAGTCGCAATTGGGGTAGAATGAATTATTACGTTACTGCCAACAGCTGTTTCCGTAACAGCGCTATCCTCACTGCTTGGACCAGCTGTCCGCATTTCACTTTCATCCAATGACTGTGGTTCAAGGCCACTTTCGCTCTTATCTACGTCTGTTAAATTACTTTCTTTTTCATTGTCAGACATTTTTCGTTCTATTTTACTGGTCTATTAAATACTTATTAAATTTTGCTTGTAATCTAACATGCACAATTTATCAACACCTCGTAATTTTATGTTGTGTATGTTACGTAAATTTTACGTAATTTATTTCCAGCTTCCGCCAACTCTATTCCATTCTCTATTCTTTAAAATAGGCCAATTTGGAATAAATATATTATTCCTGGTCACGGCACCATTTGTCGTGTTTTATTACTTTTAATAATTATAAAATGATCACAAACTCCCACTTACCTTTTATTTGTCAACTCTCTGGCCAGATCGTCTAATGGTGTAACCCTATTTCGTATAGCGTATTTACCAGCACAGAAAATGAAATCAGGTACTTGAAATGATTATTCTAACACACATATATCAAGTGAAATAAAATGTTAATTTATTATTATTTATTGTTATGACATTCTTTGCTTCTACATCCTGTTCTAAACGTTATTAAAACCTACTTGGCTATGCCACTTATACTATTATGTCAACATTACATATTTATTTATTTTTTAATTAGATTATATAAGTCAGCCCAGTTTGCTCACTCTCTCATACACACATATTTAAATTTTCCCCATACTTTACATTTAGCGCTTTATAAAAATTATGGCAAGAATTAAGAAGAAAGTTGCACTGTTACTTCTGTGTACGTCCTAGTCGACCCGTGTTGTACTCAGTGGGTTTATTCACTCACATGTCCGAAAATAGTTCTCACATTTTGTTTTCTAAGTTACTGTAAGGTAATTTGTTCTCACATTGTTTTAATTCCACTTTATATTATAAATTTAAACCACATTTTAATACTTTAAAATTATAAGCTGAAGTTTTAGGCTGACGAGTCTATGTGTTAACGTCCGGCCGGGGTTGGGTTTCTCAATAGACTGCCTTAACTATTTTACCATCTTTTATAGGCGAACGAGATAAAACTTTTCCCGTTAATATAAGAGATTCAATAATAAGCAATGTATATAGATATAAGATAAGACTATTGTTCGACGATATGGGATAATTGTTTATTGTGTTATGAACATTTAATTGTGTGGACAGTGTTTTTCAAAAATGGACTGATTCGGACTGATTATGGCAAATGATTTAGTGATTATGTGAATTGTATATTTTTGTGTATTGATGTCTAGGTATTTGTGTATTTTTACTGTTGTGTACTTTATGTATTTTTTTTATGTAAGCATGTATTGTACGATTTTAAATAATTGGAGGAAGTTAATAATGATTTTAAAGGATATTATGAGAATTCAGATTCTAATGGTTAGTAGATGATTATGTATTTGGATATGAAAGGTGTTGTTAGCAGATAAGTGATGAATTTTGTAATGGTGTATTAAGTTGAAATGTTGTAAAGAGTTTGGGTAGTAAGGATAAAATAGAGGCATGGGAGTTAGTTAAATAGAGTTATTGGGAGTTAGAAAAATAAAGTGTTGAGATGCTGATAAAATATAAAGAGGTGTTAGATATTTTAGGGACACAGTGGTTAGTAATTATATGTAGAGTTGAGTGATGTGAGTGGTAATTATATTTGTTGTTGATGGTGATATTTTGTAATAAGGGTATTGGTGTAGGAGTCCAATGAGAGATGTTGAGACAGGAAGGGATTGTTGTGTGCCGGAAAGGGTTATCTGAAAGGGTCAGAAACCGATAAGGGAATGAGTTGGTTAGAGGGAATACACACATACTAGTACAAAAAAGGTGCGGTGCCAGAGGTTTTAAATGGGATTTGTGAAGGGGGTTTATTATAGAGATATTGGTGTCAAAATATATAGTAATGGTTAGAAGCGGTTAGTGTAGAAAAAAGGGGTAGTAAGGTTAGATTGACAATGCCAAAATAAGACAGAGAAAAATGAGTAATAGAGAGTCACCCAAACGAGTGAGGATAGAAGGGTTAGAAAAGGAGAATTCATGGTAGGAAGGTGAGGTAACAAAGGAAGGTAATTGTAGCAGAAAGGTAAGGATAAATTTGAAATTGTTGTATAGAATCTAATGAATGTTAAATAATTAAAGTTAATCGAGAATTTATGTTATAAAGTTTGGTACAAGTCATGTAACTTTAAATTGTTTAATGTAATGTAAATGTAACAATGTTAATATGTAATGTACAATGATTTATGATCCTTGGATTTCGTTGTCCATGACGTGTCCGTTACTTAACTAAATATCACTATAATATTGACGACTCGGAACACAAAGTTTTTTATAAGTAAAAACGTAAAGTTTTACCTTACAGCCTAAACCGGCTTTCACCTATAGAAGGCTTCATCAGAGGCTGTCGTTAGTAGCGCTGCTCGTCTTGTTGTTGGCGACGAGAAAGTGTTTCGAAAGATTGAAGCTGTGTGTGTGTGGTGAGATGTGTTCGAATAATGCGTGCGATTTGAATTGTGTCTGTTCGTTTAGGATGTCGTTTTTATTTGTTTTTGTGTGTTTGTATATTTCTAATTGTTCTAGAGTGTCTAGTTTTCGGCCTTTTGTGTGTACGTGTAGTATGTTCATGTTATTGTCGATGTTTTTATATGTGTGGTTTGCTTCAATGACAATTTTACAAACATAACAACCAAACACTAACAAAGCTCATAATTGACACAGAAACAAATATACAAAACACAGCACCAGAACATCAAGACACATTAAGACATAATATAAACAACACAATAGGAGTACATAAGACACCAGACAACAACAACCACAACTCAGAAATACACACAGCCATCAAACTGAGGGAAAAGGCACACAAACACAACATCACATTTGTAAAAGCTGACAAAGGCAACACGACTGTAATTATCCCCACAGACAACCTACACAAAAAAGTACAAGACTTCATAGAACAGAACAACATCACAGAACTAAAACACGACCCCACCGACAGATACCAAAACTCAGTAAAACAAATAGTCAACAAAGCCAAACACATTATGACACATAAACAAAAGCCCTACATGAAACAAATCCGACCATCAGCACCTACACTCCAAGCGCTTCCCAAAATCCATAAAGAAGACATTCCGATCCGCCCCATTATCAACTACCGTAATGCCCCTGCACACAAACTGGCAAAATATCTAGACAAAATTATTAGACAACACACACAAATAGACAACAACATTGCAGTAAAAAACAACACTGACCTAGTAACAAAAATAAAAGACATACACATCCCCCATAATACCACATTAGCCTCCTTTGACATTAAAAACCTGTACACAAACATCCCCATCTCTGAAACAATCACCATCCTACAAAACAAACTCAAACAGAACAACACACCAGACGAACTTATCAATGAAATAACAGAAACTCTGAACATTATCACAAAACAAAACTACTTTACTTATAACAATAAATACTACACACAGAACGATGGCCTACCCATGGGCTCCCCCATATCCAGCATTCTAGCAGAAGTCTTCCTCCAACACTTAGAAAAAACAAAAATACTCACAAACAATGACAGACACTCACATAAAATACTATATTGGCACAGATACGTTGATGACATTCTAATACTATACAGGGGAAACAAAAGACAATGTGAACAGTTACTAACGCACATAAACAAAATACATAAAAACATAACCTTCACTGCCGAATACGAACACAACAATACCATAAACTTCTTAGACCTCTCCATCACAAAACTAGAACACAGGCACAAATTCAGTATATACAGAAAACCAACTACAACTGACACACTAATACACAACACCTCCAATCACCCAATACAACACAAACTAGCTGCTTTTAGAACCATGATACATAGACTTAACAACATCCCCTTAGATGAAATAGACTACAAAGACGAACTAAACACGATAAAATATCTAGCAGAATCTAACGGTTATGACAGAACAATAGTCATTAAACTCCTACACAAAACACAAAACAAACAACAGATAAAGACAGAAAACAACAAATTCATAACACTAACATACATCAACAAACAAACAGAAAAAATTGCCCACAAATTCAAAAAAGCAGGATACAGAATCGCTTACAAAACTACTAACAAAACAGAACACACACTATCAAAACGCATGCCCAAAGCACAAAACAAATTCGATCTACCCGGTGTATATAAACTAAATTGTTCAAATTGCAGTAAATTCTACATAGGCCAGACAGGACGTAGCTTCAAACAGAGATACATTGAACACACAAAAGCACTCCACACCACTACAGAATCTACCTTCGCAAACCACCTCATTGAAGCAAACCACACATATAAAAACATCGACAATAACATGAACATACTACACGTACACACAAAAGGCCGAAAACTAGACACTCTAGAACAATTAGAAATATACAAACACACAAAAACAAATAAAAACGACATCCTAAACGAACAGACACAATTCAAATCGCACGCATTATTCGAACACATCTCACCACACACACACACAGCTTCAATCTTTCGAAACACTTTCTCGTCGCCAACAACAAGACGAGCAGCGCTACTAACGACAGCCTCTGATGAAGCCTTCTATAGGTGAAAGCCGGTTTAGGCTGTAAGGTAAAACTTTACGTTTTTACTTATAAAAAACTTTGTGTTCCGAGTCGTCAATATTATAGTGATATTTATGATTTATGATGTTTTATTATGTTGATGGCAATAGAGTGTGTGGCTAGGAGGTCGTTACAGGGGTAATGACGATAATAAGTGTTAAGAGATAGTATATTTTAAAGTTGAAAATATAAAGTTAAAAAATGAAGTTAAATAAAATATTCTAGTAAGCTGCCATTTACAAAATAGATAAATGATTATAAGTTGAGCAACAAAGTTTAAAGGAAAAGTGTCTGCCATGATAGTTGTAAGTTGAATTTATAGAAATAATTAGGTGAAGGTATTTTGGGGTATAATAAAGAATGATTGATATATTGTGTTATATGTAGTTGCCTATATATGTTGTTTATTTTCTTACAAGGAAGTAGTTGAATTTGGTGGTGGTAAGAAATCAATGTATTTTAAGTCTTGTTGTGGTTAAGTGACACTTTTGAATTAAAAAACAAACCAATGCCCGAACACAAACCAATGCGTCTAAAAGGGGACATATCAGTTGTAGATATGTAAGTGTACTATACCACTATTTTGAAATTTTGTATTGGATGTTTCAGAGTTTTGTGGTGTTGTGACCGCAGTCCTGGGCTGGCTGGAGCGTCAGAACAGGAGTGTATAGTGCCTCATGGCCTTATGGTGTAGGGATCTCTCAGGAGAAGTCCAGTAAGGTCAGAGGGTGCGACCAGCATCATAGGACCAAGGGTAAGTGATGATAAAATTTTTTTGTGTAACGTTACAGGGGGTTGTGGTGACGTATCTAGACTGATCCTTTTAGGAGAGTGTGAATGAGTCAAGGAAATTTTTTTATGTTTCGACACAAAAAATTTTCCTTGAGGGGGTTTGTAACAGTACAGACTGACCCAGTACCAGAATTATGGGAATTATGGGTATTTTCATTGTTTTATTATGTATTTTTTTAAACATACAGAATGGTTAGGTACATTGTCCCTCTGGAAAACGGAACAACGTAAATTCGGCCAGAGTAAAACACCAAGGTCTCCGGTGGACGTGAAAACAGCAAAATATACCATGGCGGTGTTGATGACGAAGTACCACAATATGCATTATGATTGGGCTATAACACTAGTCCGTCATCGCTAAGAACAATGACGCACTGAGTACAATGTGTGCAACGAGGCGTTGTCCAGCAAGACAAAGCGGGATGACGTAAGAACTACACACACACAAGCAAGAAATTACACTTGCCTCGCTCTCATTTCAACGCCATTCTTCAGAGGAGCCACAGCGATGTATCGTTGTGTGTATAACTTTTTAACAATACTTTAATTCAACTAACAAAAATGTTACCAACAGTAGTGGAGCAATAAAGGCTCATCTTGTTTACAGTATAAATATATAAAGAATGTAAATTCAGTGCACACATCTATCTAATTAAACTCAGCGGAATTAAAGGCGAACACCGACCATCACCATGGGAGTCTCACACCAACAACGGATGGACACCACCACCTAACAAGCAGAGAAGTTCCTTTTGTCATTTTTATAGTTAATGAGCTCATTAATATCAAATCGATAATAAAAAAGAATGTACGGGTCTGAAGTTGAATGTGTGAGAATGAATGCGTGAATGTATGGCCATAACACATAAGCCGAAGGCATTGGTTTGTGCAGTAACTAATTAACTATTAATAAATGATTTTAAGCTGCAGCTATAAAGTGTACATTGATATTAATTCAACAGATAAAGAAATAGAGAGAATCAAAAGAGATAGGAAAAGTAGCCACCATTTTGTTTTGTGTCATATCATATGACGTCACTATTTTGGCCGCATGGTTGTATGTGTACTACCTTAGATTGAATTAAATTTGATGGTTAATTTCAAGAATATCTGGTTATCATTTGTGTCGTCAACTGTGTTTCAAAATCTTCCTGTACCCGAACCTTGGTACCCCTTAGGTAGAAAACAAGTTATAAAGGAAGAAAACGAGCCCGGCAAATAATGAAATTGGTGAGTATCATTAATACCGAATTATGGTATTTGTTATCTATACCTTACTAAATATATGTGCTAATATTATTGATAAGAGTGAGTGTATTCACAATTGCCGCCCTCACAGTGATTATAAGTTTGTTTATTCACAATTGTCGCCCTCACTGGGACTTGATAAATTATTATTATGGGTAAGATAACCTTATTTATGTATTTAAAGTTTATTGACAAAGGTAGTATTGTTAAAAACAAATATAAATACATTTATATTGTAATATTATTGATTATAAGTTTGTTTATTCACATGCTGTATAGTTAAGATTTTTCACAGTTTAAAAAGTCTATCTTATTATCATTATCCCATCTTGAAAATGATGTTACTAACAAAACACATACCAGAAAGTATAAAAAAACATTGTAGAAAAATGTACCAAATACGACAAACAATGAACAAACAAGTGTGCTGGTTAGTTATGAATAGAATGCTGTGAAGGGGCATGGGTTGTCATAGCAACCACAAAAGACTATACTGGAATTTTTACAGGAGAGGGATTGACAACTAAAAAACTGGGGGGGGGCTGTGCGGGACGATGGGCATGCCAGTCGCCTGCTTATATGCTGCGTCTCGAGCTTCAAGTACTGTCTGGCCGCGATTGGAATGCGCGGCTTGGCGTCCCCACCACTAGACCGGCAGATGCATTGTTACTACTTAGTACTATCCATTCAGTATGTACATTCAGAAATATGAAGTACACATTTTTATAAATTTCTTTTTGTAATGTAATTCTACATCTTATGCTGCTCATTTCAGTATAAATTATGTCTATAATATAATTTTGTTGATCATAAAAAAATATTTTATCAATTTTTGTTCACCCGTGCAAATTAGTGCAACATTTCAATCAACCAGTGATTGCAATCCTAATATGAAACTTATGGAGTTCATTTTTATAACGTTTTATTCAAAATAATATTTCCTTTATTATGAACATATTTTGATTGTCATAACACTATAAATAGATTTTTGGTCGAATTATTATCTCTGTAATGTTTTAATTCTGTCAGTAAGTGTATTACAATTTGTCGTCTGTGAGGAAGTTTTTTATTTCTAAAGATAGACATATAGTGTAAGCGAGAAGTTGTAGTAAATGGTCCAAAGTTATTTTTAATGCAAATTCCAATATCCTACTACAGATGGTTTAGACAGAATACGTCGTTATTCGAAAAGCTTATACCGCACGCCTCTGGTGACAAGCGAGCCGCTGCCGCCACAAAACAAATACGCCTACTTATGGATGACAATAAAAGAATATAGTATACGTCGTTTTTACTCTTTTAATAAAGGTGTAACAGCCAAAACACGTGTCTGATGACAATAAAAATTATGAAACAAAACTATGTGCTTTTTGTATTGTGCTAATACAATAATATAAGAATTACTTTACAGGAAACACTAGTTTTAGAAACAAATGTGTCGTGTTGAAGGCCATCCAATCTGTCACAAAGGGAAGGCTTTTCGACATATTTATGACGGGGCATTGTTTGGTGTATACCCTTACACCCGGCGACCACTTTGGTGTTATAAAAAAAGTATAGTAACTGCTGTTTTGGATGTCGTTTTGTCATTCTGTTCCATGAGTTAAAGTTAGTAGTGATCGGTGTTTATACTTGGTGTATATGTTTAATTTCTTATTAATTGAATAGCGTTTGAATTTTTTGCTCTAAGATAATTAAGATAATTAATTGCTCTAAAATATGAAAAAAAGTTACCCTCCTACTTTTTCCTCATTTTCACCGTGATTCACTACGTTCTTTACCTAAAAAATGATTGAATCTCTTCGAATGTGACAGCCTGGGTTGGGACAGGCATATTTTCCCATAGAAGTGAGAAAATATGGCGATTTACAACTTTTTTTTCATATTTTTTATTTAAAAATTTTTATATTAAACATTTTTTAATTTTATTTTCTATTAATTTATATTAACTTTTACTTTCTAAATATCTTCGTCTTAATCTTCTGACAAGTCACTGAGGCCGCTCTCTTCACTGTCTTCTTCCTCACTCACAGCGATGACAAACTGATCTAATGCATTTTCCATTAGTCTGTCTTTTTCCCAATATTCATTTTCCAACTTCTTTATGTGGTCACAGCAGTTTTTTCAGTCTTCATTGGTGACGTGTTTAATGGCCTCTTCTGAAAGCTGGAGAAGGCGCTGAATTCTTAAATCTCCAACATTATTTTCCCGAACGAATCTTTTCATTATTGCCCATATTAATTCTATTGTGTTTAATTCGCAGTTGTAGGGTGGGAGGCGTACTACTTCGTGTCCATATTGTGCGAAGATTATATCGATCTTGTAGTCCTCTTTAATCGGTTTATTTTTCTCAATTAGTTCGTACAGTACAGGTTTCCTCATTTCCAGGACAGCTGGAACGTTCGCCTTTGTCATTCGACCATTGTCTTTTTTGTATCATACCTATTCGGGACCTTGTTCTCCATTTTGCTGTGGTAGGGAGCATTATCCATGATGACACTGTTAGCAGGCAAGTTGGGGATGACCTTCTTTGTTACCCACTTCGAAAAATTGTCGTAATTCATTTCACCGTGGTAATCCCCAGTAGCCACATCAGCCCTAAAGAACAGTTGGGCCCCAGGTAGAAATCCCCCTCAGAGGCAATACCAACAACAATAATCCTATTACTTCCACTAACACACTCCATCGCTTAAACGACACCGGGTCCTTGCCAACACTTACGAAACGTTAGGTTGGAGTCGATCCATGACTCATCAAGAAAAAATATGTTTCGATTGTCCTCTCGTATTCTTCGCATACGCATCAAATATCTACACCGCCAATCAATTATGTCGTGTCTCTCCACTAAAATTTTCCTCTTGCTCACAGCTCTTTTCCATCTGAATCCCATTTCTTTCAGTATCTCTCTCAGTTTAGTTCGTTCAAATGGAAAATTCATTTTCACCTTCAGTTCATTAATAAGTTTCCGCACAGATGGGATTGCCTTCTTGACTAAATAAAACTCTTCGATAGTTGACATTATTATGTTTCTATCGAAACTGTCGACTTCTTTGGGAATCCTTGTTGGAGCTTTCCTTTTTTCCTCGGTGAAATTACGGTTCCCTCAGTTTGTAGCTCCCGATGAATTGCCTGAAGTGTTCTTCTAGGCATACCTGTATATGCTTCTGCTCGTTTAGTCGGGCTACTGAAAGGGAACATGAGTTTCTTGTCCAAACGGTCTTTTTCCATGGCGGACATCACGTTTCCTAGAACCTTCCTTTCTTTCTCGTGAATCACGTGCCTCTTAGATGGCCCGGGTGAAGATGTTTCACTCCTGATCATACTGGTCAAAAGTTCGAAAGGAGACACAATACACGGCACTTCACTATAGCCTAGTAACTAAATTCTATTAACTAATAAGTAATAAACTCAATTATATACAAATAATAAGTAATACAGAAATCACAATTATATACACGCCGTTTACGCGCCGACAGCTGATACGGGAATGAGGAGCAGGGAGTGCGTTGTGAGTGTAAGTATGGGAAAAGGTAGTACAAGCGACAAGCCTGCCCATTCCCCCACTTTACCTACCCTGCGCACTCCAATCGCGGCCAGACAGTAGAGCTCCTGTCGCAGGGACCATAGATAGGGCTGGATATTGGGGTGTGGCCTGCTACCGCCTGTGGTATATCATCACCATGTTGCCACTTCGAAACCACGTGTTTCTGTTGTATGTCGCCCAAGTGTAAATTTCGTTACTGCATTCATCAAAACATACTTCGCGCAGACAAATCTTGTACGCACAGACTAAATATGTATTCGCCTACTTAAATATGAATATTTATCCAGTTGTAACTAAAGACAATTCATAAACTAAAATTTTGAATTCTTATGAGAACAATAAATTAGAACTTGAAACTTCACTGTTTTTTTAAATTAACTTCAAATGTTCAGTATTTTTAATTTTTTGTTTTAACGATAAATATGATAACGTGCAATCACCAACTTATTGCATAAATATCTGTATATAAAATAAAAGTTAACAATAATAAAAAAATACAAGAGAGAAAAATATGAGTCAGTGGTTTGTTTTTGTTACTTTCACTACAAAAATAAAAAAATTATTGTTACCTGTTTGTAGTTTTTTGCCCGTGCCGATAATCTAAAGGTGTTACGACACTTATGTTCCTACCAGAGTCACTCGAGTTACTGGATTCTGTGCCCAAATGTAACACTACTTGTTCCATGGCGTCTTCATTGCTCCATGCTTCGTCAATCACTTTCTTTGTATGCATCACTGGCCCCAGTCGTTCGTTGTCTCCAGTCTGCAGTAACATTTGTAATACCCTCACGTATCAATTTTTATTTCTACTTCTGTTCCTGTAAAAGCCTTATTATTTTTTGCTACATATCCCTTTACTTGTGCCAAAATTAACTCAATGGGGTTAAAATGAAGTGATACGGTAGCACTCTTACTACTTTATGGCTATGTTTTCTGCTACTTTGTCAATCATGCATTCTATACAACCTGACACCAACTCTAGCAGGTCTGCTTTTTTCATGTTAACAATGTTAGAAATATTATGTTCGTGAAGCCAGTGAATAATTTTTTCCTTAAGTGTACCCAATGTGAACGTTTTGTCATATGTAACCGACTGATAAGGGGTGTTATCTGTTACAATAGTTGCACTATGAGGTTTTTTTAATAATGAGTCTGTGAACCACGTGGTAAATTTTTCAGAGTTCATTCCTTTGAAAAAACTCACTCGTTTTCTTTTATTTAACTGCATAAAAACAGTTAGGTATGAAACCTTTGGTGTCCCAGCATGAACAAAATATATCTACCCCTTCGTCCTAAAGGTACTTTCATTGTTCCTTCCACAGCCTTTTTGTACACTGTACCTACATTTACCCATGTTTTGTATAACCACACTATATGGTCAACAGATTTAGTTTGAATTTCTCTTAGAAATCGGCACCGTAAAGCAACTACACTTTCACTTTCCATTACAACTTTTCTGCCCGAAATGTTTGTAAATTTAAAACCAATATTTTGCATTCCTTTTCTAACAGATGATTGACTACCAGTAAAAAGATCAGCTGCTACCAGTGACTTATGAAGTTTATTATTGTTGGATGCTCTGTTCTACAATAGTAGTTATATATGTGCCATCGAATTACACATTTTCTTGAAAGAATCTATCTAACTTCTTAAGTCTTTTGTCTATATATATATATATATATATATATATATATATATATATACAAATGCGTGTTGTTACTCTACTTAATGCGTGTTGTTGTGTTGTGTGAATGTATGAGCACCTACCTGCTGTCCGATCTTGCGGTTTTCTTCCGACTAGGGCGTGTGGATTTTGGATTTGATTTCGCAAGTATGTAAACTCAAATATATGACAACAGCACACTAAATAAGTTATTTTAAAAGTGAAGAGTTTTGTAAGGTTGGTAGGCTCCGTAGTACAGCAATAAACAAATGCAATATGGTGTAATAAAACGGTGTTTATTACTCCAATGACACACAAGAATAAAATGCTTATATGATCAAATACTCTTACAAACTAGACAATAAATAGATCTTGAATAATGTTTTCTAAATGGTTGATAATTTTCAGAAGTTGAGCTTGTTATTTTGAAAGAGTTAATTTTAACTGAAAATTTAATTAATTAATTTATTTTAATTTAATTTAATTTCAGTGTCTTGAAAATTTGATTCAAATGAAAATAAAAACTGTAAAGTTAATTGAATATACTCCAAAATAAACTAGGCGTGACAATCTAGTTCACGTCCCTTTATTTACTAGTGACTCGAGTCTCGTATACTGCAGTATGAGCAAATTATTTAATTCTTTGTTAAGATTTGCATAGCGCTTTCTGTTTTATCTACTTTTAATTCTTAACTAATGCTTATAATTACTGATACTGGCTATACAGATTATCACACATGAATAATTCTTATATAACTAGAGTCTTTGATTTGTGGCACCTGAATGATTTATGTTACAATGATTTTAATTAAAAAAGATAGAAAATTTAATGGTTGAAAAATAAATAACTTGATTTTGCTTTCCTGATACTGAAGTGGATTGTAGAGATGCTCCGGATGTCCCTCGCTGTCCTTGTCCAATCGGCTAGAGATAGTGATCTACTTGAGCGTCCTGGGTTTTGGCGTTGAGCTCGGTAATCAGCAACACTCTCCTCTCCTGCTATTTGTTGAAGTTTTTACGTCTGCGGCTTTCTGCGAGAACTGCTTCACGTCCCTCGTCGATTCACGTTTCACGTCAGCGTGTGTGTGCGTCGTTTCGAGTTGTAGTTCTGCTCGTCAGCCGATTCACAATGGTTTAGACGGCCTCTCTGTCGTATTCTTGAAGTAATGTCTTGTAGTCTTGTAGATCTCTTGCGTGCTTATGACCACAGCTTGTAGTGCACAATAAGCTTGTTTGTTGAAATGAAGAGTATCTTGACTGGACGCTGTAATTACGAGTCGTTACAGTTGACCTGTGTTATGATGATCGTAATTATGCGTGTTGACCACGTAGAGTCTTCAGATGAGTCTTCACAAAACTATGGTTTTGAGACGATCGAAGATATACGTCTGTTCTTCTTGAATACTGGCAGTAGAGTGTTCGATCAGCCCCAAAACTCCGCGCTGGTTGGGATTTCTTCGAATGATTTGATTGGCTGACACACTCTCCCTACTACATAAAATTTGAATCACCTTAGTCCGTGAGAACGAAACTAGTTTCCCACAGACGGAGAATTTATATTATTATTAATATTCTAACACAACGGAACTGAATTGTCGTTCCGGATTTCCTGTGGCACTTTATATTGCAATTATCTTGATTGCAAACCAAGTTGTGCGAATTCCAAAATATACAATTTGTTGTAAATTCTTATAGTTATAACATATTAAAAGCTCTTTAATGTAGCTCAATTATTACAGAAGTTATTCACATAAAATTAATTACTCTTTTATTATTTAATTATATTACGTAAAATTCGCACACCCCATTATTAATATTTCGGCAAACATTTTGGCTATAATGGATTTCGCCTGAATTTCCTGGTTTCCGAAATATTAACAATTGAAAGTTTGGGTGTGGTCGCATGCGTTACACAGTGAGTTGATTATGTAACAACCGCGTGTGCATCTTTTACAATGCATTATTTTGATCGCTATAACATATGAGTGGAGTTTCGACTATTAAAATTTATTCAAACATCAATATAATATACACTTAACATATAACTCCAAATTAATAATATTTGGTCCTGTTATATACTCCTCCACCCATTTAAAAAAAAAGAGTAATATTTACAATTATTTTTTTTTCAATTATTTTAAATGTACGTTGAATTGATTATGCTTGCTACTATACATTTTATTAATTATTTATGGACACATACATTAGTGTCAATGTTCTTTACATATATCACTTAATTCTAATTGCACAAAATCAATAACAATATTATACCTGAAATCATTGTGTAGTAAATGTTTGTAGGACGGCTAGTAGTTAATTGCAGCGTTTAAGAATGTGAGATAAGCGGTAGCCGACAGCTGACACGTACGCGCTCCAGGAATGTGCTGACTTTGTTTACAGTGATATCACACACCGCACGACGCTAATTACTTGACCTACATTCTAACAGCTGAGTGGTACACATTGTGTGGCATAACAATTTCCGGCCGCTGGTTCGCTTCACCTTGCTTTATTCACGCGTGCACGCTTGTTAGTTACCCCGCTACAAATGCATTGTCATTCATACACAATTTATTTACAATTATTATTAATATTATAAAACACACATCTAATTTATTTTAATACTAATTATTATTTAATTAAATTATTATTAATTCTAAACATTATTTATTTTCAAAGTGCGTCCAATATTTCGTAACCGTTTTTATGGGTGGTTCTACAATATTCCTCTAGCCACTCGTTCAGTCCTTCGGCGTCACCGGATATTACAACTACGTCTTCCCAGGCTGATTGTGTGGGAACGCTATCGCTAAGTTCATGTCTGGGGTGGAGTAGAACTTGTACTTGGCCTCTGATCAGGTTGTGGATGGTATTGCACCCGTGTATTTTGATCGTCGTTACTTCGGCGAAAATCTGGGTTATAACGCCAACCGCCTAAATCAAAAACTGTCTCGCTTTGGGGCACTAAAATGAGCAATTCATCAACCGTGCGTATACCTTGCGTAAACACAGCTACCCGTATATTGTGGTTGAAATGATAGGCTAGTTTAGTGACAATGTCGATCTCTGAAAATGCTGGGGTTAAATGTTTTGCGCGCTCGACCTGCTGGATGATATAATTTTCAGGCGTTATAGCTAATTTTCGGTCATAACGTCCATATTCTAATTCGTTGCGTAACAGTCTTTGTGTGTGTGAATTCCAATACCGGCTTTCGAATTTCTGTTTGAATTCCGCGTATGTGGTCACTTTATCGCGTACGATATTATACCATTTACGCGCCGAATCACGCATCGCGTTTACTACCCATTGTATTTTATCTTGATCTTCGAGTCTCGAACCTACCCTCGCCATTTCATTTTCACAGGCTAACAAAAATTCAATAGGGTTTTCATTATTTTCCCCCGTAAAATATACACGATTCTTTTCGTCGACAGGTGCCTGTATTAGAATATTAGGAGCGGATCTCCTGCGTACTTCCTGTCGTACCTTTTAAGATCTCATCATTAAGTGCTTGCAATACACTTTCTTTATTAGAGTCTATATTTGATCGCGTTTCTACTATTGAAGCATCAAGTCTACTTACTTGGCGTTGAGTTTCTGTCGCATCGGTTTGAATTCTTATCTCGAGCGAGTCAACTTTTTTCGCAACATCAGCGGTCTGTTTTTCACACCTACTGATGTGTTCTTTGAACAGCCCTCCATACGCGTAACTTGTTCGATAAACGATTTCTGCATGGTGGTCTCAAAAACCTTAAACCGTTCGTTTCTTTTTGTTTCTATCGTATGTACTTTTTATCCGATTTCCGTAACTTTAGCATCTAATTTCTGTACGCTTTCATCGATTTTCGCGGTCGTTTCTTTATTACTTTGTTTTATCTCGGCATTTATGTCTGCGTTACTATGCTCTAATGCTTCGGTTAAACTGACTTTTTGCACGTCAATTTTGGCTTGTTATTTCTGCGTTATTTATTTCAGCATTGGCTGTTATTTGTTCAAACTTTGCGTTCATATTAGCGGTCAAATCCGTGTTTGCTTTCTCAGCTTTATCAAATTTCCTGTTCATTTCTTGCAATAACTGTTTAAGCAATTTTTCAGATTCCATTTTTACACAACAATTTCAAATACACAATAATTTCAAATACACTTGACTGCTGTACCACTACCAATCACAAAACTTTTCTTTGGGAATTGTTCAGTTGGACGCCAGCTGTTTTAAGAGTTAAAACAGCAAACTTGGTTTTAACGTAAATTAAATTTAAATTTAATTTGAATTTAATTAATTTAATTTTATCGAGCCCCACGAAATTGGAGCGCCATATGTTACTCTATTACAAATGTGGCGTTTCAATATGGTTGCGATTTAAATTGAAATTTATTGAATTTCGGGCCCCACGTGCAGGGCGACATATGTAACTCTACTTAATGCGTGTTGTTGTGTTGTGTGAATGTATGAGCACCTACCTGCTGTCCGATCTTGCGGTTCTCTTCCGACTAGGGCGTGTGGATTTTGGATTTGATTTCGCAAGTATGTAAACTCAAATATATGACAACAGTACACTAAATAAGTTATTTTAAAAGTGAAGAGTTTTGTGAGGTTGGTAGGCTCCGTAGTACAGCAATAAACAAATACAATATGGTGTAATAAAACGGTGTTTATTACTCCAATGACACACAAGAATAAAATGCTTATATGATCAAATACTCTTACAAACTAGACAATAAATAGATCTTGAATAATGTTTTCTAAATGGTTGATAATTTTCAGAAGTTGAGCTTGTTATTTTGAAAGAGTTAATTTTAACTGAAAATTTAATTAATTAATTTATTTTAATTTAATTTAATTTCAGTGTCTTGAAATTTTGATTCAAATGAAAATAAAAACTCTAAAGTTAATTGAATATACTCCAAAATAAACTAGGCGTGACAATCTAGTTCACGTCCCTTTATTTACTAGTGACTCGAGTCTCGTATACTGCAGTATGAGCAAATTATTTAATTCTTTGTTAAGATTTGTATAGCGCTTTCTGTTTTATCTACTTTTAATTCTTAACTAATGCTTATAATTACTGATACTGGCTATACAGATTATCACACATGAATAATTCTTATTTAAATAGAGTCTTTGATTTGTGGCACCTGAATGATTTATGTTACAATGATTTTAATTAAAAAAGATAGAAAATTTAATGGTTGAAAAATAAATAACTTGATTTTGCTTTCCTGATACTGAAGTGGATTGTAGAGATGCTCCGGATGTCCCTCGCTGTCCTTGTCCAATCGGCTAGAGATAGTGATCTACTTGAGCGTCCTGGGTTTCGGCGTTGAGCTCGGTAATCAGCAACACTCTCCTCGCCTGCTATTTGTTGAAGTTTTTACGTCTGCGGCTTTCTGCGAGAACTGCTTCACGTCCCTCGTCGATTCACGTTTCATGTCAGCGTGTGTGTGCGTCGTTTCGAGTTGTAGTTCTGCTCGTCAGCCGATTCACAATGGTTTAGACGGCCTCTCTGTCGTATTCTTGAAGTAATGTCTTGTAGTCTTGTAGATCTCTTGCGTGCTTATGACCACAGCTTGTAGTGCACAATAAGCTTGTTTGTTGAAATGAAGAGTATCTTGACTGGACGCTGTAATTACGAGTCGTTACAGTTGACCTGTGTTATGATGATCGTAATTATGCGTGTTGACCACGTAGAGTCTTCAGATGAGTCTTCACAAAACTATGGTTTTGAGACGATCGAAGATATACGTCTGTTCTTCTTGAATACTGGCAGTAGAGTGTTCGATCAGCCCCAAAACTCCGCGCTGGTTGGGATTTCTTCGAATGATTTGATTGGCTGACACACTCTCCCTACTACACAAAATTTGAATCACCTTAGTCCGTGAGAACGAAACTAGTTTCCCACAGACGGAGAATTTATATTATTATTAATATTCTAACACAACGGAACTGAATTGTCGTTCCGGATTTCCTGTGGCACTTTATATTGCAATTATCTTGATTGCAAACCAAGTTGTGCGAATTCCAAAATATACAATTTGTTGTAAATTCTTATAGTTATAACATATTAAAAGCTCTTTAATGTAGCTCAATTATTACAGAAGTTATTCACATAAAATTAATTAACTCTTTTATTATTTAATTATATTACGTAAAATTCGCACACCCCATTATTAATATTTCGGCAAACATTTTGGCTTAATGGATTTCGCCTGAATTTCCTGGTTTCCGAAATGTTAACAATTGAAAGTTTGGGTGTGGTCGCATGCGTTACACAGTGAGTTGATTATGTAACAACCGCGTGTGCGTCTTTTACAATGCATTATTTTGATCGCTATAACATATGAGTGGAGTTTCGACTATTAAAATTTATTCAAACATCAATATAATATACACTTAACATATAACTCCAAATTAATAATATTTGGTCCTGTTATATACTCCTCCACCCATTAAAAAAAAAAAAGAGTAATATTTACAATTATTTTTTTTTCAATTATTTTAAATGTACGTTGAATTGATTATGCTTGCTACTATACATTTTATTAATTATTTATGGACACATACATTAGTGTCAATGTTCTTTACATATATCACTTAATTCTAATTGCACAAAATCAATAACAATATTATACCTGGAATCATTGTGTAGTAAATGTTTGTAGGACGGCTAGTAGTTAATTGCAGCGTTTAAGAATGTGAGATAAGCGGTAGCCGACAGCTGATACGTACGCGCTCCAGGAATGTGCTGACTTTGTTTACAGTGATATCACACACCGCACGACGCGAATTACTTGACCTACATTCTAACAGCTGAGTGGTACACATTGTGTGGCATAACAATTTCCGGCCGCTGGTTCGCTTCACCTTGCTTTATTCACGCGTGCACGCTTGTTAGTTACCCCGCTACAAATGCATTGTCATTCATACACAATTTATTTACAATTATTATTAATATTATAAAACACATCTAATTAATTTTAATACTAATTATTATTTAATTAAATTATTATTAATTCTAAACATTATTTATTTTCAAAGTGCGTCCAATATTTCGTAACCGTTTTTATGGGTGGTTTACAATATTCCTCTAGCCACTCGTTAAGTCCTTCGGCGTCACCGGATATTACAACTACGTCTTCCCAGGCTGATTGTGTGGGAACGCTATCGCTAAGTTCATGTCTGGGGTGGAGTAGAACTTGTACTTGGCCTCTGATCAGGTTGTGGATGGTATTGCACCCGTGTATTTTGATCGTCGTTACTTCGGCGAAAATCTGGGTTATAACGCCAACCGCCTAAATCAAGAACTGTCTCGCTTTGGGACACTAAAATGAGCAATTCATCAACCGTGCGTATACCTTGCGTAAACACAGCTACCCGTATATTGTGGTTGAAATGATAGGCTAGTTTAGTGACAATGTCGATCTCTGAAAATGCTGGGGTTAAATGTGTTGCGCGCTCGACCTGGTGGATGATATAATTTTCAGGCGTTATAGCTAATTTTTGGTCATATCGTCCATATTCTAATTCGTTGCGTAACAGTCTTTGTGTGTGTGAATTCCAATACCGGCTTTCGAATTTCTGTTTGAATTCCGCGTATGTGGTCACTTTATCGCGTACGATATTATACCATTTACGCGCCAAATCACGCATCGCGTTTACTACCCATTGTATTTTATCTTGATCTTCGAGTCTCGAACCTACCCTCGCCATTTCATTTTCACAGGCTAACAAAAATTCAATAGGGTTTTCATTATTTTCCCCCGTAAAATATACACGATTCTTTTCGTCGACAGGTCCCTGTACTAGAATATTAGGAGCGGATCTCCTGCGTACTTCCTGTCGTACCTTTTAAGATCTCATCATTAAGTGCTTGCAATACACTTTCTTTATTAGAGTCTATATTTTATCGCGTTTCTACTATTGAAGCATCAAGTCTACTTACTTGGCGTTGAGTTTCTGTCGCATCGGTTTGAATTCTTATCTCGAGCGAGTCAACTTTTTTCGCAACATCAGCGGTCTGTTTTTCACACCTACTGATGTGTTCTTTGAACAGCCCTCCATACGCGTAACTTGTTCGATAAACGATTTCTGCATGGTGGTCTCAAAAACCTTAAACCGTTCGTTTCTTTTTGTTTCTATCGTATGTACTTTTTATCCGATTTCCGTAACTTTAGCATCTAATTTCTGTACGCTTTCATCGATTTTCGCGGTCGTTTCTTTATTACTTTGTTTTATCTCGGCATTTATGTCTGCGTTACTATGCTCTAATGCTTCGGTTAAACTGACTTTTTGCACGTCAATTTTGGCTGTTATTTCTGCGTTATTTATTTCAGCATTGGCTGTTATTTGTTCAAACTTTGCGTTCATATTAGCGGTCAAATCCGTGTTTGCTTTCTCAGCTTTATCAAATTTCCTGTTCATTTCTTGCAATAACTGTTTAAGCAATTTTTCAGATTCCATTTTTACACAACAATTTCAAATACACAATAATTTCAAATACACTTGACTGCTGTACCACTACCAATCACAAAACTTTTCTTTGGGAATTGTTCAGTTGGACGCCATCTGTTTTAAGAGTTAAAACAGCAAACTTGGTTTTAACGTAAATTAAATTTAAATTTAATTTGAATTTAATTAATTTAATTTTATCGAGCCCCACGAAATTGGAGCGCCATATGTAACTCTATTACAAATGTGGCGTTTCAATATGGTTGCGATTTAAATTGAAATTTATTGAATTTCGGGCCCCACGTGCAGGGCGACATATGTAACTCTACTTAATGCGTGTTGTTGTGTTGTGTGAATGTATGAGCACCTACCTGCTGTCCGATCTTGCGGTTTTCTTCCGACTAGGGCGTGTGGATTTTGGATTTGATTTCGAAAGTATGTAAACTCAAATATATGACAACAGCATACTAAATAAGTTATTTTAAAAGTGAAGAGTTTTGTGAGTTTGGTAGGCTCCGTGTACAGCAATAAACAAATACAATATGGTGTAATAAAACGGTGTTTATTACTCCAATGACACACAAGAATAAAATGCTTATATGATCAAATACTCTTACAAACTAGACAATAAATAGATCTTGAATAATGTTTTCTAAATGGTTGATAATTTTCAGAAGTTGAGCTTGTTATTTTGAAAGAGTTAATTTTAACTGAAAATTTAATTAATTAATTTATTTTAATTTAATTTAATTTCAGTGTCTTGAAATTTTGATTCAAATGAAAATAAAAACTCTAAAGTTAATTGAATATACTCCAAAATAAACTAGGCGTGACAATCTAGTTCACGTCCCTTTATTTACTAGTGACTCGAGTCTCGTATACTGCAGTATGAGCAAATTATTTAATTCTTTGTTAAGATTTGTATAGCGCTTTCTGTTTTATCTACTTTTAATTCTTAACTAATGCTTATAATTACTGATACTGGCTATACAGATTATCACACATGAATAATTCTTATTTAAATAGAGTCTTTGATTTGTGGCACCTGAATGATTTATGTTACAATGATTTTAATTAAAAAAGATAGAAAATTTAATGGTTGAAAAATAAATAACTTGATTTTGCTTTCCTGATACTGAAGTGGATTGTAGAGATGCTCCGGATGTCCCTCGCTGTCCTTGTCCAATCGGCTAGAGATAGTGATCTACTTGAGCGTCCTGGGTTTCGGCGTTGAGCTCGGTAATCAGCAACACTCTCCTCGCCTGCTATTTGTTGAAGTTTTTACGTCTGCGGCTTTCTGCGAGAACTGCTTCACGTCCCTCGTCGATTCACGTTTCATGTCAGCGTGTGTGTGCGTCGTTTCGAGTTGTAGTTCTGCTCGTCAGCCGATTCACAATGGTTTAGACGGCCTCTCTGTCGTATTCTTGAAGTAATGTCTTGTAGTCTTGTAGATCTCTTGCGTGCTTATGACCACAGCTTGTAGTGCACAATAAGCTTGTTTGTTGAAATGAAGAGTATCTTGACTGGACGCTGTAATTACGAGTCGTTACAGTTGACCTGTGTTATGATGATCGTAATTATGCGTGTTGACCACGTAGAGTCTTCAGATGAGTCTTCACAAAACTATGGTTTTGAGACGATCGAAGATATACGTCTGTTCTTCTTGAATACTGGCAGTAGAGTGTTCGATCAGCCCCAAAACTCCGCGCTGGTTGGGATTTCTTCGAATGATTTGATTGGCTGACACACTCTCCCTACTACACAAAATTTGAATCACCTTAGTCCGTGAGAACGAAACTAGTTTCCCACAGACGGAGAATTTATATTATTATTAATATTCTAACACAACGGAACTGAATTGTCGTTCCGGATTTCCTGTGGCACTTTATATTGCAATTATCTTGATTGCAAACCAAGTTGTGCGAATTCCAAAATATACAATTTGTTGTAAATTCTTATAGTTATAACATATTAAAAGCTCTTTAATGTAGCTCAATTATTACAGAAGTTATTCACATAAAATTAATTAACTCTTTTATTATTTAATTATATTACGTAAAATTCGCACACCCCATTATTAATATTTCGGCAAACATTTTGGCTTAATGGATTTCGCCTGAATTTCCTGGTTTCCGAAATGTTAACAATTGAAAGTTTGGGTGTGGTCGCATGCGTTACACAGTGAGTTGATTATGTAACAACCGCGTGTGCGTCTTTTACAATGCATTATTTTGATCGCTATAACATATGAGTGGAGTTTCGACTATTAAAATTTATTCAAACATCAATATAATATACACTTAACATATAACTCCAAATTAATAATATTTGGTCCTGTTATATACTCCTCCACCCATTAAAAAAAAAAAAGAGTAATATTTACAATTATTTTTTGTTCAATTATTTTAAATGTACGTTGAATTGATTATGCTTGCTACTATACATTTTATTAATTATTTATGGACACATACATTAGTGTCAATGTTCTTTACATATATCACTTAATTCTAATTGCACAAAATCAATAACAATATTATACCTGGAATCATTGTGTAGTAAATGTTTGTAGGACGGCTAGTAGTTAATTGCAGCGTTTAAGAATGTGAGATAAGCGGTAGCCGACAGCTGATACGTACGCGCTCCAGGAATGTGCTGACTTTGTTTACAGTGATATCACACACCGCACGACGCGAATTACTTGACCTACATTCTAACAGCTGAGTGGTACACATTGTGTGGCATAACAATTTCCGGCCGCTGGTTCGCTTCACCTTGCTTTATTCACGCGTGCACGCTTGTTAGTTACCCCGCTACAAATGCATTGTCATTCATACACAATTTATTTACAATTATTATTAATATTATAAAACACATCTAATTAATTTTAATACTAATTATTATTTAATTAAATTATTATTAATTCTAAACATTATTTATTTTCAAAGTGCGTCCAATATTTCGTAACCGTTTTTATGGGTGGTTTACAATATTCCTCTAGCCACTCGTTAAGTCCTTCGGCGTCACCGGATATTACAACTACGTCTTCCCAGGCTGATTGTGTGGGAACGCTATCGCTAAGTTCATGTCTGGGGTGGAGTAGAACTTGTACTTGGCCTCTGATCAGGTTGTGGATGGTATTGCACCCGTGTATTTTGATCGTCGTTACTTCGGCGAAAATCTGGGTTATAACGCCAACCGCCTAAATCAAGAACTGTCTCGCTTTGGGACACTAAAATGAGCAATTCATCAACCGTGCGTATACCTTGCGTAAACACAGCTACCCGTATATTGTGGTTGAAATGATAGGCTAGTTTAGTGACAATGTCGATCTCTGAAAATGCTGGGGTTAAATGTGTTGCGCGCTCGACCTGGTGGATGATATAATTTTCAGGCGTTATAGCTAATTTTTGGTCATATCGTCCATATTCTAATTCGTTGCGTAACAGTCTTTGTGTGTGTGAATTCCAATACCGGCTTTCGAATTTCTGTTTGAATTCCGCGTATGTGGTCACTTTATCGCGTACGATATTATACCATTTACGCGCCAAATCACGCATCGCGTTTACTACCCATTGTATTTTATCTTGATCTTCGAGTCTCGAACCTACCCTCGCCATTTCATTTTCACAGGCTAACAAAAATTCAATAGGGTTTTCATTATTTTCCCCCGTAAAATATACACGATTCTTTTCGTCGACAGGTCCCTGTACTAGAATATTAGGAGCGGATCTCCTGCGTACTTCCTGTCGTACCTTTTAAGATCTCATCATTAAGTGCTTGCAATACACTTTCTTTATTAGAGTCTATATTTTATCGCGTTTCTACTATTGAAGCATCAAGTCTACTTACTTGGCGTTGAGTTTCTGTCGCATCGGTTTGAATTCTTATCTCGAGCGAGTCAACTTTTTTCGCAACATCAGCGGTCTGTTTTTCACACCTACTGATGTGTTCTTTGAACAGCCCTCCATACGCGTAACTTGTTCGATAAACGATTTCTGCATGGTGGTCTCAAAAACCTTAAACCGTTCGTTTCTTTTTGTTTCTATCGTATGTACTTTTTATCCGATTTCCGTAACTTTAGCATCTAATTTCTGTACGCTTTCATCGATTTTCGCGGTCGTTTCTTTATTACTTTGTTTTATCTCGGCATTTATGTCTGCGTTACTATGCTCTAATGCTTCGGTTAAACTGACTTTTTGCACGTCAATTTTGGCTGTTATTTCTGCGTTATTTATTTCAGCATTGGCTGTTATTTGTTCAAACTTTGCGTTCATATTAGCGGTCAAATCCGTGTTTGCTTTCTCAGCTTTATCAAATTTCCTGTTCATTTCTTGCAATAACTGTTTAAGCAATTTTTCAGATTCCATTTTTACACAACAATTTCAAATACACAATAATTTCAAATACACTTGACTGCTGTACCACTACCAATCACAAAACTTTTCTTTGGGAATTGTTCAGTTGGACGCCATCTGTTTTAAGAGTTAAAACAGCAAACTTGGTTTTAACGTAAATTAAATTTAAATTTAATTTGAATTTAATTAATTTAATTTTATCGAGCCCCACGAAATTGGAGCGCCATATGTAACTCTATTACAAATGTGGCGTTTCAATATGGTTGCGATTTAAATTGAAATTTATTGAATTTCGGGCCCCACGTGCAGGGCGACATATGTAACTCTACTTAATGCGTGTTGTTGTGTTGTGTGAATGTATGAGCACCTACCTGCTGTCCGATCTTGCGGTTTTCTTCCGACTAGGGCGTGTGGATTTTGGATTTGATTTCGAAAGTATGTAAACTCAAATATATGACAACAGCATACTAAATAAGTTATTTTAAAAGTGAAGAGTTTTGTGAGTTTGGTAGGCTCCGTAGTACAGCAATAAACAAATACAATATGGTGTAATAAAACGGTGTTTATTACTCCAATGACACACAAGAATAAAATGCTTATATGATCAAATACTCTTACAAACTAGACAATAAATAGATCTTGAATAATGTTTTCTAAATGGTTGATAATTTTCAGAAGTTGAGCTTGTTATTTTGAAAGAGTTAATTTTAACTGAAAATTTAATTAATTAATTTATTTTAATTTAATTTAATTTCAGTGTCTTGAAATTTTGATTCAAATGAAAATAAAAACTCTAAAATTAATTGAATATACTCCAAAATAAACTAGGCGTGACAATCTAGTTCACGTCCCTTTATTTACTAGTGACTCGAGTCTCGTATACTGCAGTATGAGCAAATTATTTAATTCTTTGTTAAGATTTGTATAGCGCTTTCTGTTTTATCTACTTTTAATTCTTAACTAATGCTTATAATTACTGATACTGGCTATACAGATTATCACACATGAATAATTCTTATTTAAATAGAGTCTTTGATTTGTGGCACCTGAATGATTTATGTTACAATGATTTTAATTAAAAAAGATAGAAAATTTAATGGTTGAAAAATAAATAACTTGATTTTGCTTTCCTGATACTGAAGTGGATTGTAGAGATGCTCCGGATGTCCCTCGCTGTCCTTGTCCAATCGGCTAGAGATAGTGATCTACTTGAGCGTCCTGGGTTTCGGCGTTGAGCTCGGTAATCAGCAACACTCTCCTCCCCTGCTATTTGTTGAAGTTTTTACGTCTGCGGCTTTCTGCGAGAACTGCTTCATGTCCCTCGTCGATTCACGTTTCACGGCAGCGTGTGTGTGCGTCGTTTCGAGTTGTAGTTCTGCTCGTCAGCCGATTCACAATGGTTTAGACGGCCTCTCTGTCATATTCTTGAAGTAATGTCTTGTAGTCTTGTAGATCTCTTGCGTGCTTATGACCACAGCTTGTAGTGCACAATAAGCTTGTTTGTTGAAATGAAGAGTATCTTGACTGGACGCTGTAATTACGAGTCGTTACAGTTGACCTGTGTTATGATGATCGTAATTATGCGTGTTGACCACGTAGAGTCTTCAGATGAGTCTTCACAAAACTATGGTTTTGAGACGATCGAAGATATACGTCTGTTCTTCTTGAATACTGGCAGTAGAGTGTTCGATCAGCCCCAAAACTCCGCGCTGGTTGGGATTTCTTCGAATGATTTGATTGGCTGACACACTCTCCCTACTACACAAAATTTGAATCACCTTAGTCCGTGAGAACGAAACTAGTTTCCCACAGACGGAGAATTTATATTATTATTAATATTCTAACACAACGGAACTGAATTGTCGTTCCGGATTTCCTGTGGCACTTTATATTGCAATTATCTTGATTGCAAACCAAGTTGTGCGAATTCCAAAATATACAATTTGTTGTAAATTCTTATAGTTATAACATATTAAAAGCTCTTTAATGTAGCTCAATTATTACAGAAGTTATTCACATAAAATTAATTAACTCTTTTATTATTTAATTATATTACGTAAAATTCGCACACCCCATTATTAATATTTCGGCAAACATTTTGGCTTAATGGATTTCGCCTGAATTTCCTGGTTTCCGAAATGTTAACAATTGAAAGTTTGGGTGTGGTCGCATGCGTTACACAGTGAGTTGATTATGTAACAACCGCGTGTGCGTCTTTTACAATGCATTATTTTGATCGCTATAACATATGAGTGGAGTTTCGACTATTAAAATTTATTCAAACATCAATATAATATACACTTAACATATAACTCCAAATTAATAATATTTGGTCCTGTTATATACTCCTCCACCCATTTAAAAAAAAAAAGAGTAATATTTACAATTATTTTTTTTTCAATTATTTTAAATGTACGTTGAATTGATTATGCTTGCTACTATACATTTTATTAATTATTTATGGACACATACATTAGTGTCAATGTTCTTTACATATATCACTTAATTCTAATTGCACAAAATCAATAACAATATTATACCTGAAATCATTGTGTAGTAAATGTTTGTAGGACGGCTAGTAGTTAATTGCAGCGTTTAAGAATGTGAGATAAGCGGTAGCCGACAGCTGATACGTACGCGCTCCAGGAATGTGCTGACTTTGTTTACAGTGATATCACACACCGCACGACGCGAATTACTTGACCTACATTCTAACAGCTGAGTGGTACACATTGTGTGGCATAACAATTTCCGGCCGCTGGTTCGCTTCACCTTGCTTTATTCACGCGTGCACGCTTGTTAGTTACCCCGCTACAAATGCATTGTCATTCATACACAATTTATTTACAATTATTATTAATATTATAAAACACATCTAATTAATTTTAATACTAATTATTATTTAATTAAATTATTATTAATTCTAAACATTATTTATTTTCAAAGTGCGTCCAATATTTCGTAACCGTTTTTATGGGTGGTTCTACAATATTCCTCTAGCCACTCGTTAAGTCCTTCGGCGTCACCGGATATTACAACTACGTCTTCCCAGGCTGATTGTGTGGGAACGCTATCGCTAAGTTCATGTCTGGGGTGGAGTAGAACTTGTACTTGGCCTCTGATCAGGTTGTGGATGGTATTGCACCCGTGTATTTTGATCGTCGTTACTTCGGCGAAAATCTGGGTTATAACGCCAACCGCCTAAATCAAGAACTGTCTCGCTTTGGGACACTAAAATGAGCAATTCATCAACCGTGCGTATACCTTGCGTAAACACAGCTACCCGTATATTGTGGTTGAAATGATAGGCTAGTTTAGTGACAATGTCGATCTCTGAAAATGCTGGGGTTAAATGTGTTTGCGCGCTCGACCTGGTGGATGATATAATTTTCAGGCGTTATAGCTAATTTTTGGTCATATCGTCCATATTCTAATTCGTTGCGTAACAGTCTTTGTGTGTGTGAATTCCAATACCGGCTTTCGAATTTCTGTTTGAATTCCGCGTATGTGGTCACTTTATCGCGTACGATATTATACCATTTACGCGCCAAATCACGCATCGCGTTTACTACCCATTGTATTTTATCTTGATCTTCGAGTCTCGAACCTACCCTCGCCATTTCATTTTCACAGGCTAACAAAAATTCAATAGGGTTTTCATTATTTTCCCCCGTAAAATATACACGATTCTTTTCGTCGACAGGTCCCTGTACTAGAATATTAGGAGCGGATCTCCTGCGTACTTCCTGTCGTACCTTTTAAGATCTCATCATTAAGTGCTTGCAATACACTTTCTTTATTAGAGTCTATATTTTATCGCGTTTCTACTATTGAAGCATCAAGTCTACTTACTTGGCGTTGAGTTTCTGTCGCATCGGTTTGAATTCTTATCTCGAACGAGTCAACTTTTTTCGCAACATCAGCGGTCTGTTTTTCACACCTACTGATGTGTTCTTTGAACAGCCCTCCATACGCGTAACTTGTTCGATAAACGATTTCTGCATGGTGGTCTCAAAAACCTTAAACCGTTCGTTTCTTTTTGTTTCTATCGTATGTACTTTTTATCCGATTTCCGTAACTTTAGCATCTAATTTCTGTACGCTTTCATCGATTTTCGCGGTCGTTTCTTTATTACTTTGTTTTATCTCGGCATTTATGTCTGCGTTACTATGCTCTAATGCTTCGGTTAAACTGACTTTTTGCACGTCAATTTTGGCTGTTATTTCTGCGTTATTTATTTCAGCATTGGCTGTTATTTGTTCAAACTTTGCGTTCATATTAGCGGTCAAATCCGTGTTTGCTTTCTCAGCTTTATCAAATTTCCTGTTCATTTCTTGCAATAACTGTTTAAGCAATTTTTCAGATTCCATTTTTACACAACAATTTCAAATACACAATAATTTCAAATACACTTGACTGCTGTACCACTACCAATCACAAAACTTTTCTTTGGGAATTGTTCAGTTGGACGCCAGCTGTTTTAAGAGTTAAAACAGCAAACTTGGTTTTAACGTAAATTAAATTTAAATTTAATTTGAATTTAATTAATTTAATTTTATCGAGCCCCACGAAATTGGAGCGCCATATGTAACTCTATTACAAATGTGGCGTTTCAATATGGTTGCGATTTAAATTGAAATTTATTGAATTTCGGGCCCCACGTGCAGGGCGACATATGTAACTCTACTTAATGCGTGTTGTTGTGTTGTGTGAATGTATGAGCACCTACCTGCTGTCCGATCTTGCGGTTTTCTTCCGACTAGGGCGTGTGGATTTTGGATTTGATTTCGAAAGTATGTAAACTCAAATATATGACAACAGCATACTAAATAAGTTATTTTAAAAGTGAAGAGTTTTGTGAGTTTGGTAGGCTCCGTAGTACAGCAATAAACAAATACAATATGGTGTAATAAAACGGTGTTTATTACTCCAATGACACACAAGAATAAAATGCTTATATGATCAAATACTCTTACAAACTAGACAATAAATAGATCTTGAATAATGTTTTCTAAATGGTTGATAATTTTCAGAAGTTGAGCTTGTTATTTTGAAAGAGTTAATTTTAACTGAAAATTTAATTAATTAATTAATTTTAATTTAATTTAATTTCAGTGTCTTGAAATTTTGATTCAAATGAAAATAAAAACTCTAAAGTTAATTGAATATACTCCAAAATAAACTAGGCGTGACAATCTAGTTCACGTCCCTTTATTTACTAGTGACTCGAGTCTCGTATACTGCAGTATGAGCAAATTATTTAATTCTTTGTTAAGATTTGTATAGCGCTTTCTGTTTTATCTACTTTTAATTCTTAACTAATGCTTATAATTACTGATACTGGCTATACAGATTATCACACATGAATAATTCTTATTTAAATAGAGTCTTTGATTTGTGGCACCTGAATGATTTATGTTACAATGATTTTAATTAAAAAAGATAGAAAATTTAATGGTTGAAAAATAAATAACTTGATTTTGCTTTCCTGATACTGAAGTGGATTGTAGAGATGCTCCGGATGTCCCTCGCTGTCCTTGTCCAATCGGCTAGAGATAGTGATCTACTTGAGCGTCCTGGGTTTCGGCGTTGAGCTCGGTAATCAGCAACACTCTCCTCTCCTGCTATTTGTTGAAGTTTTTATGTCTGCGGCTTTCTGCGAGAACTGCTTCACGTCCCTCGTCGATTCACGTTTCACGTCAGCGTGTGTGTGTGTGTGTCGTTTCGAGTTGTAGTTCTGCTCGTCAGCCGATTCACAATGGTTTAGACGGCCTCTCTGTCGTATTCTTGAAGTAATGTCTTGTAGTCTTGTAGATCTCTTGCGTGCTTATGACCACAGCTTGTAGTGCACAATAAGCCTGTTTGTTGAAATGAAGAGTATCTTGACTGGACGCTGTAATTACGAGTCGTTACAGTTGACCTGTGTTATGATGATCGTAATTATGCGTGTTGACCACGTAGAGTCTTCAGATGAGTCTTCACAAAACTATGGTTTTGAGACGATCGAAGATATACGTCTGTTCTTCTTGAATACTAGCAGTAGAGTGTTCAGTCAGCTCCAAAACTCCGCGCTGGTTGGGATTTCTTCGAATGATTTGATTGGCTGACACACTCTCCCTACTACACAAAATTTGAATCACCTTAGTCTGTGAGAACGAAACTAGTTTCCCACAGACAGAGAATTTATATTATTATTAATATTCTAACACAACGGAACTGAATTGTCGTTCCGGATTTCCTGTGGCACTTTATATTGCAATTATCTTGATTGCAAACCAAGTTGTGCGAATTCCAAAATATACAATTTGTTGTAAATTCTTATAGTTATAACATATTAAAAGCTCTTTAATGTAGCTCAATTATTACAGAAGTTATTCACATAAAATTAATTAACTCTTTTATTATTTAATTATATTACGTAAAATTCGCACACCCCATTATTAATATTTCGGCAAACATTTTGGATATAATGGATTTCGCCTGAATTTCCTGGTTTCCGAAATATTAACAATTGAAAGTTTGGGTGTGGTCGCATGCGTTACACAGTGAGTTGATTATGTAACAACCGCGTGTGCGTCTTTTACAATGCATTATTTTGATCGCTATAACATATGAGTGGAGCTTCGACTATTAAAATTTATTCAAACATCAATATAATATACACTTAACATATAACTCCAAATTAATAATATTTGGTCCTGTTATATACTCCTCCACCCATTTAAAAAAAAAAAGAGTAATATTTACAATTATTTTTTTTTCAATTATTTTAAATGTACGTTGAATTGATTATGCTTGCTACTATACATTTTATTAATTATTTATGGACACATACATTAGTGTCAATGTTCTTTACATATATCACTTAATTCTAATTGCACAAAATCAATAACAATATTATACCTGAAATCATTGTGTAGTAAATGTTTGTAGGACGGCTAGTAGTTAATTGCAGCGTTTAAGAATGTGAGATAAGCGGTAGCCGACAGCTGACACGTACGCGCTCCAGGAATGTGCTGACTTTGTTTACAGTGATATCATACACCGCACGACGCTAATTACTTGACCTACATTCTAACAGCTGAGTGGTACACATTGTGTGGCATAACAATTTCCGGCCGCTGGTTCGCTTCACCTTGCTTTATTCACGCGTGCACGCTTGTTAGTTACCCCGCTACAAATGCATTGTCATTCATACACAATTTATTTACAATTATTATTAATATTATAAAACACATCTAATTAATTTTAATACTAATTATTATTTAATTAAATTATTATTAATTCTAAACATTATTTATTTTCAAAGTGCGTCCAATATTTTGTAACCGTTTTTATGGGTGGTTCTACAATATTCCTCTAGCCACTCGTTAAGTCCTTCGGCGTCACCGGATATTACAACTACGTCTTCCCAGGCTGATTGTGTGGGAACGCTATCGCTAAGTTCATGTCTGGGGTGGAGTAGAACTTGTACTTGGCCTCTGATCAGGTTGTGGATGGTATTGCACCCGTGTATTTTGATCGTCGTTACTTCGGCGAAAATCTGGGTTATAACGCCAACCGCCTAAATCAAAAACTGTCTCGCTTTGGGACACTAAAATGAGCAATTCATCAACCGTGCGTATACCTTGCGTAAACACAGCTACCCGTATATTGTGGTTGAAATGATAGGCTAGTTTAGTGACAATGTCGATCTCTGAAAATGCTGGGGTTAAATGTGTTGCGCGCTCGACCTGCTGGATGATATAATTTTCAGGCGTTATAGCTAATTTTTGGTCATATCGTCCATATTCTAATTCGTTGCGTAACAGTCTTTGTGTGTGTGAATTCCAATACCGGCTTTCGAATTTCTGTTTGAATTCCGCGTATGTGGTCACTTTATCGCGTACGATATTATACCATTTACGCGCCGAATCACGCATCACGTTTACTACCCATTGTATTTTATCTTGATCTTCGAGTCTCGAACCTACCCTCGCCATTTCATTTTCACAGGCTAACAAAAATTCAATAGGGTTTTCATTATTTTCCCCCGTAAAAGATACACGATTCTTTTCGTCGACAGGTCCCTGTACTAGAATATTAGGAGCGGATCTCCTGCGTACTTCCTGTCGTACCTTTTAAGATCTCATCATTAAGTGCTTGCAATACACTTTCTTTATTAGAGTCTATATTTTATCGCGTTTCTACTATTGAAGCATCAAGTCTACTTACTTGGCGTTGAGTTTCTGTCGCATCGGTTTGAATTCTTATCTCGAGCGAGTCAACTTTTTTCGTAACATCAGCGGTCTGTTTTTCACACCTACTGATGTGTTCTTTGAACAGCCCTCCATACGCGTAACTTGTTCGATAAACGATTTCTGCATGGTGGTCTCAAAAACCTTAAACCATTCGTTTCTTTTTGTTTCTATCGTATGTACTTTTTATCCGATTTCCGTAACTTTAGCATCTAATTTCTGTATGCTTTCATCGATTTTCGCGGTCGTTTCTTTATTACTTTGTTTTATCTCGGCATTTATGTCTGCGTTACTATGCTCTAATGCTTCGGTTAAACTGACTTTTTGCACGTCAATTTTGGCTGTTATTTCTGCGTTATTTATTTCAGCATTGGCTGTTATTTGTTCAAACTTTGCGTTCATATTAGCGGTCAAATCCGTGTTTGCTTTCTCAGCTTTATCAAATTTCCTGTTCATTTCTTGCAATAACTGTTTAAGCAATTTTTCAGATTCCATTTTTACCCAACAATATCAAATACACAATAATTTCAAATACACTTGACTGCTGTACCACTACCAATCACAAAACTTTTCTTTCGGAATTGTTCAGTTGGACGCCAGCTGTTTTAAGAGTTAAAACAGCAAACTTGGTTTTAACGTAAATTAAATTTAAATTTAATTTGAATTTAATTAATTTAATTTTATCGAGCCCCACGAAATTGGAGCGCCATATGTAACTCTATTACAAATGTGGCGTTTCAATATGGTTGCGATTTAAATTGAAATTTATTGAATTTCGGGCCCTTGTGCAGGGCGACATATGTAACTCTGCTTAATGCGTGTTGTTGTGTTGTGTGAATGTATGAGCACCTACCTGCTGTCCGATCTTGCGGTTTTCTTCCGACTAGGGTGTTTGGATTTTGGATTTGATTTCGAAAGTATGTAAACTCAAATATATGACAACAGCATACTAAATAAGTTATTTTAAAAGTGAAGAGTTTTGTGAGGTTGGTAGGCTCCGTAGTATAGCAATAAACAAATACAATATGGTGTAATAAAACGGTGTTTATTACTCCAATGACACACAAGAATAAAATGCTTATATGATCAAATACTCTTACAAAGTAGACAATAAATAGATCTTGAATAATGTTTTCAGTGTTGCAAACTGGTCAGTAAAGTCAGTAAAAGTCAGTATTTTTGAGCAAGTCAGTAAAAAGCCAGTATTTTTTAAATTGGTCAGTAAAGTCAGTTTTTTAAAGCAGAATTTAGTGGTTCTTAAGAAAGGGTTTTTACTCAATACCGGCAATTCATTTTTTTTATTTCCTTACTTTCTAACATGATAATTAAAATTTTTTTTGTCAGAGTTAAAAAACTGGCTCAAAGTTAAGAAAGAAGAATACAACCGGAACTGAAGGGAAGAAAACGACCACCCAAAGTTTTTTAATCCGTTGTTTCGTACCGGCCTTATAATTTTTTGAAATCAAATAATTTGTTGGGACTCTTAAGTGTTTAAAAACAATTTCTTACTGTGTAAAGTATTTGAAATGGGCAGGTGTAAATTTAAAAGTGACTGGCTGAGAAAGTCTGACTGTAATGGATATATTGTTGCTGAGTGGGGACGTAAAGCCAGTGACCATGAGATGTTCTGTACCCTTTGTGTAAAAACTTTCAATATTTCGTGGTGATATGAAGTCGTGGAACAGCATGCATCTTCTCAGAAGCATAAAGAAGAATGTAAACAAAAACTTTCCTCTTCACAACTTCACCTGACTTCAGTTTGCCAATGCACAGCTGGTTCACAAGACTGTGCGCCATCTACTAGTGTTGGTGAAACAATCAAGCAAACGGTTCAGTTGTACAACATTAGAGATAGTGCAGCCAAAGCGGAACTTCTTTGGGTAATGAAGACAGTTGCAGCGGACTTTCCTTTGCTTCCATCCTGTGAAGACATTCGGGAGACTTTTGAAGCGATGTTTCCATCAAGTGTTCCTACAGATTTTTCACTTTCAAGAACAAAGGCACAATACTTGATAACTGATGCTCTGGCACCATTCTTTAAAAAGCAAATGTTGAATGAAATGGATGGTGCTCTTTTCACATTATGTTTTGACGAAACTGTTAATGCTGGCTCATCAAAAGAACTTCAAACAGCTGTTAAGTATTGGTCTCCATCTAAAGAAATGATTGTTACAAGGTATTTGCAGACTTTTGTTATGGGGTCAGCTACCGCTGATGAATTGTATAATAAGCTGTGTGAAGCTATAGATAACACAACCTTACTGCGAACCAACTTACTGATGCTCAGTAATGATGGGCCCAATGTCAATAAATCAGTTACAAACCTGATGAATGAATCTCTTATTTTATTAAGAAAAAAACGAATGGTTGACATTGGTACATGCAACATTCACATACTTCACAATGCTTTTAGGCGCGGTATGAAAGAACTTGGTGATAACACTTCAAATTTGATATTCCTTATTCATGACTTTTTTGATGGTTGGCCTTCGAGATGGGAAGATTTTGAAAAAATTCAGAATGATCTGAAGCTACCTAAGCACAGGTTCATCAAACATGTTTCTTCAAGGTGGTTGTCTTTGGAGTCAGCAGGTTTAAGACTCCTAGAACAGTGGCCAGCAGTCACGAAGTATTTCATGGTATTGTAACGAACAGAAAATTTTAAAATTTTTAAATTTTCACCTCGGCAGAGTACGTTCACACGAGGCAGTGTCAACGACTTATAGTTGGCGCAGTAAATAAGGAGTAATGAGAAGATGTCAGTGAGGCGTCGCAGACTTGACAATAGAAACACATTAAGTTAGATCCAACTATAGAAATTGGTGGCGTAAGATGACGGGGAAAGTTTCGTCCAGAATTATTGCTCTCTGCAGCTGTAACAAAGTAAGCGAGGACATTCACACCCGTACCGAGAATTGTAGCAGATGTTGACCATGTTACGTCAGTATACGATAAACGACAAAAACGAGTGAAACTACATATTTCAATGGGACGGATGCACTGCACCTTATGAAACAATACAGTAAGATAGGCCTGACAAAGACTAAAGTCATGTTACGCAGCTGGAGTTATCGTCTAATTGACAGACAAGAATTTACGAAGGGAAAGTTGGGGTGACTTCACCAGCCGGCAGATGTTCAAAATTGTTAATAGCCAGAAAAAAGGGGTTAGAACTTGGAACAATGCGCCAGGAAGACTGAAAGTACAGATAATGGGAATCTATAGAAACACAGAGTTTACTCAGACAATAGGTTGTTCGACGAGTGCTTAATAGCCATAGTTTCATCGAAACGGGTCAACGTTCGTCAGAGCGAAAATCGGGGAGACGTAAGGACCTATCAGATGCCTTCAGACAGCGAGAAATTTGGTGGTAAGGAGTGTTTCCATAGCAACTGAAATGAAGGACCTATCGGAAGAACTATGACGTAGAATCTTGACATGGTGGGACAGTATTTTCCAAGAAAGCTAAAAAACTGACCAATCTCGAAATGAAGTAGGCGTGAAGCGCGCCAGAGACAAAATTTTGAGTAGGGACGAATTAATAAAAACTATCTGCCCAAGACAGAGAGCAGCAGTGATACTCAATTTTTGAAACAAGTAAGAGTGAGCCAGTAATACTCAATTTTTTAGTCAGTGATACTCAATTTTTAGACAGTCTACATTCAATTTTTGAAACAAGTGATACTAAAGTTTTCAGACAGTTTTTACACTCAAATTTTCAAATAGTTTTAACTTCAAGTGCGAGAGACGGTATATCATAAACTTTCAACAGTTTATTCTAATCATTCGGGTGAGATTTAACCGAAGTACGAGGTAACGGACTTAGTTAAAATTATACAAAGTGAACAATCAGACCGTTACACCAACAGACATTACCACTTAACGATATACAAATCAGTTGAACTTAATATAGTGTACTACATATTATTAACAACATAATGAACACGAAACATTAAACAAATTAATGAACAATACGAATGTTTAATGAAGCAGCGACAAGTGGAACTAGACATGTATATTAACATTAAAACGAAATCACAGCACACACAGTAAGATGGAACATTCGATTCAACACTGAACTTTAATTATTCACATATACGAACGCCTACACGAGTGACCGGAAGAGTGAGTGTTAAGTGATTGTGATAAAGCAGCATCCGACGGAATGTGTCTACGAGCCATCTTCATCTCTGGAACTCGACTTCAACAACAACTAATGGATATTCAATAACCAAGTAACCATTATTATAATTATTTCTAATTAGTAACTTCTACTGACCTGGTTTCTTTCAAAGAATTCACACCTGAGAAAATTATTAAGAAAAGTAATGAATAAATCTGAATAAAAGTAATTAATGAATGAATTAACAAAAGCTTATTTGGGATTTAATGAACGCATTAAATAAGTAATATGAATTATTATATTGTTTGATTTATATATGTATGTATGTTTTCTTTGTTTTCAGCATATATTGAAACATGTATTTGTTATTATAAAATATGTATGTATTTCAGGTACAGCGACGTATCATATGTACAATTATAATGTATTATGAATGATAATTAAACTAGTACTTTAAGTTGATCATAAATATGCGTTCATTATTACCAAATGCAACCCAAATATTAACCTAAAGTTTGAAGGAATACAAATAGATTTTAAGAGTTTCATGTGTTCAAATAAAGTAAATGAATTGATAACGTTAATCTATTAAGTGATATCACGTATGTGTTGATGAGAATCAGAAAAGTTATACATAATTTTTAAATGGGTGTTTAACACACGGCAATCACAGATTAATTAATTAAATCACGGTTAGCATAATAAATAATCCCCAATAATTTATTAAAGTTATAGTATTTGTGCCAAAATATAAAAGTGATTTAATGATATCATCCAAATACAAGAACATTGTTAGTCTTCTGAAAGTTAACACAATGAAAGTGGAAATAAACTTTGCTTGCTCCAGTGCTCACATATTTTCACAGTTTACTGGTCACTTTCAGAAAGAAGAACCTTTGATTCACCTTCTGTATGATCACCTCAAAACTCTAACAAGCAGACTAATGACTCGTATATGTCATTCTGAGGTTATCTTCTCGTTAGATTCCTTGAATGATGAGAAAAGTTTTCTTCCTCTTAAAGAAGTAAACTGTGGATTAGATGTAAAAGAATTACAAATGTTACCAGAAAAGGACAAACTTGCATTTCTGCTCCAAGCAAAAAACCATTTCATTGCTAGTTGTAAACACATTTTTACCAAGTCTTCCTTGACGTCAAAACCTTTATTGAAGGATTTTGAATGTTTGATCCCATCCGAAAGAACAAAAGACAATAGTTGGAAGTCCGTCGTTGAAGTGGCAAAAGCATTGCCTATTGATCTGAACATAGCCTCCCTTATTGATGAATGGAAGTTACTGAGTTTGGAAGAAGATGAGCTCCATAGCAAGAGCAATCGCATTGATGTTTACTGGAACCAGTTTTTTAAGAAAACTGATAAGGCAGGTGAGATGAAGTACCCACTTGTTTCTAAGGTTGTCAAAGCAGCTTTATCTCTTTCTCATGGTTCAGCAGATGTGGAAAGAGGCTTCTTAAGCTCACAGAGAGTTATGACCTCTGATCGGGCAAGTATGTCTGAAAGAACTCTGGATGCCTATCTTCACGTTAAGCCACTCGTTGAATAAACTCTATGATGGAAAAGTACATTTGGTTCATATAAACAAAGAGCTCTTGAATCTCGCTCAGTCAGCCTATATACATCATAGGCAGTACCTAGAAGAACAACGTTTAAAGAAAGAACAGGAAAAGAAAGAAGAAGAAACTAAGGAGAAAGAGCATATTGCCGAAAACGAATTAGAGAAAAAACACTCAGCTGAGAGGAAAGGTATTGATGAAAAATAAGTAGTATTAAAACAACTGAAAAGTGATGAAGAAGAGAAAAGAAAAGTAGCTGATACTCTTTTAAAAGATGCAAATGAAAGATTAAAGCAGGCTATTAAAAATAAGGATCTTGTTGCGGCTAATGTTGCACAGGCAATCCTGGAAAGTGCTCAGAAAGTTAAAGAAGAAGCTGACATAAAAAGACATGATGCGGAAAAAATTCAGAAAAATGTTGAGAAAAGAAAATCTTCACTAATTACTTCATTTTTCAATAAAAAACCCAAGCAATGAGTTTCAATTACAATTCTTAAGCAGACTGAATGTTTTTTAATAAGTCTCAAACTAAAATAATGCCGTTGTATGTTAGATTTTGTTTTACAGCTGCTCAGTGGGGAGAAGGGTGGTCAATTATAAAAAATATGTTTTATACTGTCTCTAATTACTTGTAAATTAATATTAATATGGTCGATGGAGGTCAGTAATTAAGGTCAGTGATTTTATCTTCGGTCAGTAAGAAGTCAGTATTTCAGTGATTTTAGTCAGTAAAATCAGTAATTTAGACCTCAAAACCAGTTTGGAGCCCTGTGTTTTCTAAATGTTGATAATTTTCAGAAGTTGAGCTTGTTATTTTGAAAGAGTTAATTTTAACTGAAAATTTAATTAATTAATTTATTTTAATTTAATTTAATTTCAGTGTCTTGAAATTTTTATTCAAATGAAAATAAAAACTCTAAAGTTAATTGAATATACTCCAAAATAAACTAGGCGTGACAATCTAGTTCACGTCCCTTTATTTACTAGTGACTCGAGTCTCGTATACTGCAGTATGAGCAAATTATTTACTTCTTTGTTAAGATTTGTATAGCGCTTTCTGTTTTATCTACTTTTAATTCTTAACTAATGCTTATAATTACTGATACTGGCTATACAGATTATCACACATGAATAATTCTTATTTAAATAGAGTCTTTGATTTGTGGCACCTGAATGATTTATGTTACAATGATTTTAATTAAAAAAGATAGAAAATTTAATGGTTGAAAAATAAATAACTTGATTTTGCTTTCCTGATACTGAAGTGGATTGTAGAGATGCTCCGGATGTCCCTCGCTGTCCTTGTCCAATCGGCTAGAGATAGTGATCTACTTGAGCGTCCTGGGTTTCGGCGTTGAGCTCGGTAATCAGCAACACTCTCCTCCCCTGCTATTTGTTGAAGTTTTTACGTCTGCGGCTTTCTGCGAGAACTGCTTCACGTCCCTCGTCGATTCACGTTTCACGGCAGCGTGTGTGTGCGTCGTTTCGAGTTGTAGTTCTGCTCGTCAGCCGATTCACAATGGTTTAGACGGCCTCTCTGTCGTATTCTTGAAGTAATGTCTTGTAGTCTTGTAGATCTCTTGCGTGCTTATGACCACAGCTTGTAGTGCACAATAAGCTTGTTTGTTGAAATGAAGAGTATCTTGACTGGACGCTGTAATTACGAGTCGTTACAGTTGACCTGTGTTATGATGATCGTAATTATGCGTGTTGACCACGTAGAGTCTTCAGATGAGTCTTCACAAAACTATGGTTTTGAGACGATCGAAGATATACGTCTGTTCTTCTTGAATACTGGCAGTAGAGTGTTCGATCAGCCCCAAAACTCCGCGCTGGTTGGGAATTCTTCGAATGATTTGATTGGCTGACACACTCTCCCTACTACACAAAATTTGAATCACCTTAGTCCGTGAGAACGAAACTAGTTTCCCACAGACGGAGAATTTATATTATTATTAATATTCTAACACAACGGAACTGAATTGTCGTTCCGGATTTCCTGTGGCACTTTATATTGCAATTATCTTGATTGCAAACCAAGTTGTGCGAATTCCAAAATATACAATTTGTTGTAAATTCTTATAGTTATTGTAAATTCTTATAGTTATAACATAGTAAAAGCTCTTTAATGTAGCTCAATTATTACAGAAGTTATTCACATAAAATTAATTAACTCTTTTATTATTTAATTATATTACATAAAATTCGCACACCCCATTATTAATATTTCGGCAAACATTTTGGCTATAATGGATTTCGCCTGAATTTCCTGGTTTCCGAAATATTAACAATTGAAAGTTTGGGTGTGGTCGCATGCGTTACACAGTGAGTTGATTATGTAACAACCGCGTGTGCGTCTTTTACAATGCATTATTTTGATCGCTATAACATATGAGTGGAGTTTCGACTATTAAAATTTATTCAAACATCAATATAATATACACTTAACATATAACTCCAAATTAATAATATTTGGTCCTGTTATATACTCCTCCACCCATTTAAAAAAAAAAGAGTAATATTTACAATTATTTTTTTTCAATTATTTTAAATGTACGTTGAATTGATTATGCTTGCTACTCTACATTTTATTAATTATTTATGGACACATACATTAGTGTCAATGTTCTTTACATATATCACTTAATTCTAATTGCACAAAATCAATAACAATATTATACCTGAAATCATTGTGTAGTAAATGTTTGTAGGACGGCTAGTAGTTAATTGCAGCGTTTAAGAATGTGAGATAAGCGGTAGCCGACAGCTGACACGTACGCGCTCCAGGAATGTGCTGACTTTGTTTACAGTGATATCACACACCGCACGACGCTAATTACTTGACCTACATTCTAACAGCTGAGTGGTACACATTGTGTGGCATAACAATTTCCGGCCGCTGGTTCGCTTCACCTTGCTTTATTCACGCGTGCACGCTTGTTAGTTACCCCGCTACAAATGCATTGTCATTCATACACAATTTATTTACAATTATTATTAATATTATAAAACACACATCTAATTTATTTTAATACTAATTATTATTTAATTAAATTATTATTAATTCTAAACATTATTTATTTTCAAAGTGCGTCCAATATTTCGTAACCGTTTTTATGGGTGGTTCTACAATATTCCTCTGGCCACTCGTTAAGTCCTTCGGCGTCACCGGATATTACAACTACGTCTTCCCAGGCTGATTGTGTGGGAACGCTATCGCTAAGTTCATGTCTGGGGTGGAGTAGAACTTGTACTTGGCCTCTGATCAGGTTGTGGATGGTATTGCACCCGTGTATTTTGATCGTCGTTACTTCGGCGAAAATCTGGGTTATAACGCCAACCGCCTAAATCAAGAACTGTCTCGCTTTGGGACACTAAAATGAGCAATTCATCAACCGTGCGTATACCTTGCGTAAACACAGCTACCCGTATATTGTGGTTGAAATGATAGGCTAGTTTAGTGACAATGTCGATCTCTGAAAATGCTGGGGTTAAATGTTTTGCGCGCTCGACCTGCTGGATGATATAATTTTCAGGCGTTATAGCTAATTTTCGGTCATAACGTCCATATTCTAATTCGTTGCGTAACAGTCTTTGTGTGTGTGAATTCCAATACCGGCTTTCGAATTTCTGTTTGAATTCCGCGTATGTGGTCACTTTATCGCGTACGATATTATACCATTTACGCGTCGATTCACGCATCGCATTTACTACCCATTGTATTTTATCTTGATCTTCGCGTCTCGAACCTACCCTCGCCATTTCATTTTCACAGGCTAACAAAAATTCAATAGGGTTTTCATTATTTTCCCCCGTAAAATATACACGATTCTTTTTTGTCGACAGGTCCCTGTACTAGAATATTAGGAGCGGATCTCCTGCGTACTTCCTGACGTACCTTTAAGATCTCAACATTAAGTGCTTGCAATACACTTTCTTTATTAGAGTCTATATTTGATCGCGTTTCTACTATTGAAGCATCAAGTCTACTTACTTGGCGTTGAGTTTCTGTCGCATCGGTTTGAATTCTTATCTCGAGCGAGTCAACTTTTTTCACAACATCAGCAGTCTGTTTTTCACACCTACTGATGTGTTCTTTGAATCAGCCCTCCATACGCGTAACTTGTTCGATAAACGATTTCTGCATGGTGGTCTCAAAAACCTTAAACCGTTCGTTTATTTTCGTTTCTATCGTATGTACTTTTTATCCGATTTCTGTAACTTTAGCATCTAATTTCTGTACGCTTTCATCGATTTTCGTGGTCGTTTCTTTATTACTTTGTTTTATCTCGGCATTTATGTCTGCGTTACTATGCTCTAATGCTTCGGTTAAACTGACTTTTTGCGCGTCAATTTTGGCTGTTATTTCTGCGTTATTTATTTCAGCATTGGCTGTTATTTGTTCAAACTTTGCGTTCATATTAGCGGTCAAATCCGTGTTTGCTTTCTCAGCTTTATCAAATTTCCTGTTCATTTCTTGCAATAACTGTTTAAGCAATTTTTCAGATTCCATTTTTACACAACAATTTCAAATACACAATAATTTCAAATACACTTGACTGCTGTACCACTACCAATCACAAAACTTTTCTTTGGGAATTGTTCAGTTGGACGCCAGCTGTTTTAAGAGTTAAAACAGCAAACTTGGTTTTAACGTAAATTAAATTTAAATTTAATTTGAATTTAATTAATTTAATTTTATCGAGCCCCACGAAATTGGAGCGCCATATGTAACTCTATTACAAATGTGGCGTTTCAATATGGTTGTGATTTAAATTGAAATTTATTGAATTTCGGGCCCCACGTGCAGGGCGACATATGTAACTCTACTTAATGCGTGTTGTTGTGTTGTGTGAATGTATGAGCACCTACCTGCTGTCCGATCTTGCGGTTTTCTTCCGACTAGGGCGTGTGGATTTTGGATTTGATTTCGCAAGTATGTAAACTCAAATATATGACAACAGCACACTAAATAAGTTATTTTAAAAGTGAAGAGTTTTGTGAGGTTGGTAGGCTCCGTAGTACAGCAATAAACAAATACAATATGGTGTAATAAAACGTTGTTTATTACTCCAATGACACACAAGAATAAAATGCTTATATGATCAAATACTCTTACAAACTAGACAATAAATAGATCTTGAATAATGTTTTCTAAATGGTTGATAGTTTTCAGAAGTTGAGCTTGTTATTTTGAAAGAGTTAATTTTAACTGAAAATTTAATTAATTGATTTATTTTAATTTAATTTAATTTCAGTGTCTTGAAAATTTGATTCAAATGAAAATAAAAACTCTAAAGTTAATTGAATATACTCCAAAATAAACTAGGCGTGACAATCTAGTTCTCGTCCCTTTATTTACTAGTGACTCGAGTCTCGTATACTGCAGTATGAGCAAATTATTTAATTCTTTGTTAAGATTTGTATAGCGCTTTCTGTTTTATCTACTTTTAATTCTTAACTAATGCTTATAATTACTGATACTGGCTATACAGATTATCACACATGAATAATTCTTATTTAACTAGAGTCTTTGATTTGTGGCACCTAAATGATTTATGTTACAATGATTTTAATTAAAAAAGATAGAAAATTTAATGGTTGAAAAATAAATAACTTGATTTTGCTTTCCTGATACTGAAGTGGATTGTAGAGATGCTCCGGATGTCCCTCGCTGTCCTTGGCCAAATCGGCTAGAGATAGTGATCTACTTGAGCGTCCTGGGTTTCGGCGTTGAGCTCGGTAATCAGCAACACTCTCCTCTCCTGCTATTTGTTGAAGTTATTATGTCTGCGGCTTTCTGCGAGAACTGCTTCACGTCCCTCGTCGATTCACGTTTCACGTCAGCGTGTGTGTGTGTGTCGTTTCGAGTTGTAGTTCTGCTCGTCAGCCGATTCACAATGGTTTAGACGGCCTCTCTGTCATATTCTTGAAGTAATGTCTTGTAGTCTTGTAGATCTCTTGCGTGCTTATGACCACAGCTTGTAGTGCACAATAAGCTTGTTTGTTGAAATGAAGAGTATCTTGACTGGACGCTGTAATTACGAGTCGTTACAGTTGACCTGTGTTATGATGATCGTAATTATGCGTGTTGACCACGTAGAGTCTTCAGATGAGTCTTCACAAAACTATGGTTTTGAGACGATCGAAGATATACATCTGTTCTTCTTGAATACTGGCAGTAGAGTGTTCAATCAGCTCCAAAACTCCGCGCTGGTTGGGATTTCTTCGAATGATTTGATTGGCTGACACACTCTCCCTACTACACAAAATTTGAATCACCTTAGTCCGTGAGAACGAAACTAGTTTCCCACAGACAGAGAATTTATATTATTATTAATATTCTAACACAACGGAACTGAATTGTTGTTCCGGATTTCCTGTGGCACTTTATATTGCAATTATCTTGATTGCAAACCAAGTTGTGCGAATTCCAAAATATACAATTTGTTGTAAATTCTTATAGTTATAACATATTAAAAGCTCTTTAATGTAGCTCAATTATTACAGAAGTTATTCACATAAAATTAATTAACTCTTTTATTATTTAATTATATTACGTAAAATTCGCACACCCCGTTATTAATATTTCGGCAAACATTTTGGCTATAATGGATTTCGCCTGAATTTCCTGGTTTCCGAAATATTAACAATTGAAAGTTTGGGTGTGGTCGCATGCGTTACACAGTGAGTTGATTATGTAACAACCGCGTGTGTGTCTTTTACAATGCATTATTTTGATCGCTATAACATATGAGTGGAGCTTCGACTATTAAAATTTATTCAAACATCAATATAATATACACTTAACATATAACTCCAAATTAATAATATTTGGTCCTGTTATATACTCCTCCACCCATTTAAAAAAAAAAAGAGTAATATTTACAATTATTTTTTTTTCAATTATTTTAAATGTACGTTGAATTGATTATGCTTGCTACTATACATTTTATTAATTATTTATGGACACATACATTAGTGTCAATGTTCTTTACATATATCACTTAATTCTAATTGCACAAAATCAATAACAATATTTGTGGGGTTCTTTTTGATTTGCAGTGGACTGTATATTGTCAAAATAAATGGTTAAAAGGCTTTATTCCCATGTAATCAGCAATGCATAAAAATTAAGCGTTTACTGACCTTGTCCTTGTGCGTTGTAAATGTCCTGTTGTAAGCAACACTGGTGATTTTCTAGGCAGTCCTAAACTTAACAATAATATCCCAACAAACGTTAAACACATAAATAAACACATGAAAAAAAAGCACAAAGTAAAATAACAAGAGCGTTGAATAGTCTTTCTATTCTTGCGGTATGCGGGTATAAACGAAAAGAACTGAACTGCACGATATACCGTACACTACAGGAAAGAAAAACGCTCTATGACTGCTGATTACAATGTGAATTGAACTTTGAAACAGGTAATGGGAGTGCATTCTATTAGAGATAATGAAATATAGATAGGGTGAGTTTAACTATTGTTATAAAAACAAAATATCTGACATACCGGCCCCTTTGAACCAACTGGTTCAACAAGAAACATTAAAAGAACATAAGAACAAATTTGATCCTTTGGAAGAGTATAATAAAACTAAATTATAAGGGGCAGTAGCCAATTGACTGGTCGAGGATTTTAGTAAATGGGAAGACGGGATACCTTAACAGGACGGGTCAAGGTTCCACCGGCAGTCTTCATGTTGACGACACGTACCACTCCATCATTCCCTGGATATACGGAGATGACTCTCCCGAGCTTCCACTTGAGGGGTGGCAGGTTTGTTTCATGAATAACGACTAAATCTCCTATTTTGAGATTTTCTTGAGGTCTGATCCATTTGGACCGTTCTTGAAGTGTGTGGAGGTACTCCATTTGCCATCTTTTCCAGAGATGTTGTGTGAAGGCTTGAACTAATTTCCAGCGTTTTATGTGATTAAGTGGTGCATTGGTTAGTTGAGGTTCGATCAGGGCATTAAGAGGTCCTCCAGTTAGAAAATGTCCTGGCGTAAGAGGTTGAAGATCTGAAGGGTCATTCGAGAGAGGAGCTATCGGCCTCGAATTAAGGATAGCTTCAACACGCACAACTAAGGTGGTAAATTCTTCGTACATTAAAATGTGTTCACCTATGACTCTGGTGAGATGATATTTTGCACCTTTAATGGCACGTTCCCAAAGTCCACCTTGGTGAGGTGCACGCGGAGGAATGAAATGGAATGTGATACTGTTGGTCGTAGCAAAATCTTGCATCTCTGGTTGCTTCATGAGATCTTGAAAACATCTTTTGAGCGAAGAAGCAGCTCCTATGAAATTAGTCCCACAATCAGAGTACAGGTCTGATACAAGACCTCTCCTAGAGATGAATCTCGTAAGGGCTGCAATGAAGGCGTCTGTAGTTAAATCAGTAACCACTTCCAAGTGTACCGCTTTTGTTGCAAAACAGATGAACAGACAGAGGTACACCTTTATAGGCTGTATCCTGCGAAGTGTAAAAAACTTGACCGTGTAAGGGCCAGCATAATCAACTCCAGAAGCGTTGAAACAACGAGTAGGGGTAACACGACCGGCTGGTAGATCACCCATGAGCGGAGACGTGTTTGTTGATTTTGCACGAAAACATCGTACGCATTTAAATATTCTTGAGCGTATAACACTGCGGGCGGAGAGGATCCAAAAGCGTTGAGATAGTGTTGCTTGGAGGAACTGGGGACCAGCGTGCAGGTACATGCCATGATAGTAATCAATGAGTAAATGAATAGCGACATGATTTTTTGGCAGAAGAATAGGATGTTTGGCATTGTAAGTAAGCGCAGAGTTTTTCAGTCGACCTCCGACACGGACTATTCCTGCATCATCAATAAAGGGTGCTAGACATTGGATGCGGTTTGAGCATGTCCTTTTCTTGGAGAGTAGATCTATGTCTTCTGCAAAGTGAAGTCTCTGAATGAGCCAGCAAATGCGGTTACAGGCGTTATTTAATTCAGTTACTGTAAATGATCCACTTATGGTGGTTTTAAATTTCAAACGGGTTATAAAGCGAAGGACATAAGCCATTACATGAAGAAGAGTCTTCCAAGAAGAAAACTTTGTAAGAAATCCAAATGTTGGGACTTCTTTTGTGGTCATCATAAGATTAAGCACATTTGGTTTCATTTCAGGAATAGACTCCTCCGGAATTGGATGAAGGATAGATTGTGGCCAGGTCTGCGTTGATTTAGCGAGCCATGGTGGTCCTAGCCACCACTGACTATGTTTCATCAGAACCGTGGGTGTCAAGCCTCGAGAAGCACAATCAGCAGGATTGTCAACAGTTGAAACATATTTCCAGATGTGCGGTGAAACTAAGTCTTGTATTTGTGCCACACGATTAGCAACATACACCTTGAGACGAAAAGATAGAGTGCGTATCCAAGATAGAACTACTGTAGAGTCGCACCATGCTGAAATGTTGTCGATCCTGTGATGTTGTGAGAGCTGTTCTGTACAGTAATGTAGCAATTTGGCTAACATGTGCGCACCACAAAGTTCCAAGCGGGGAATAGTCACACGCTTCAGTGGAGCTACTCTTGATTTTGCGATCAGCAGTCGTATGTTGACATCTCCTTCTGCGTCTTCTGTGCGCAGGAAGACACAAGCTGCATATCCGGATTCACTTCCATCTGAAAATCCATGAAGCTGGATATTGACTGCGGTTGCTAAGGATATGAAACGTGGTATCCTTAGCTTTTCTATTTCTGGAAGTTCTTTCACGAATCGTGACCACTTCTCGGAAATATGATCAGGTAATGGAGAATCCCAATCTAAGCCTAAGGTCCATACATGCTGCATTAAGACTTTAGACCAAAAAACTATTGGGGATATCCAACCACAAGGGTCATAAATCTGCGCAGTTGATGAAAGTAAAGTTCTTTTTGTGTAATTACTTGAAGGTGTGTGCATCACATATGAAAAGACATCAATATCTGGGATCCATTTTAGCCCTAATACACTTGAAAATGGCTGTTCCGATGTGCGTAACATGAGGGGTGTCTCAGGATTATCTTGCATGACATTTTCTAAGAGTTTAGGATGGTTTGAAGACCACTTGCTCAGTTTGAATCCACCCTTTTTCAAAAGTAAAACAACATCCTCTTGAAGGTGGAGAGCTTCTTCCAGAGAATTGCTCCCTAATAGAGCATCATCAACATATATTTGCTGTTGGAGTGCTTCAGCAGCAAGTGGATGATTTTTTCCTTCGTCCATAATGAGCTGTTGTACTACTCTATTAGCAAGGTAAGGCGAGGATGTCATACCATAAGTGACAGTAGTCAATTGGTAGACCTTTAGCGGGACTGAAGTGTCTTCTCTCCAGTATATTAACTGAAAGATCTGATCATCTTCATGGATGGATATCTGCCTAAACATTTGTTTGATATCACAAGAGAAAACAAATTTATGTTGACGAAAGCAAAGAATTATATCAGTAATGTCATTGTGCAACTTTGGACCCTGATGTAGAATGTGGTTCAGTGAGACACCTGAAGAAGATGGTGCTGATGCATTGAAAACAACACGGATTTTCCTATCTTTAAAAACGCCATGATGTGGCAAAAAGTAATGCGGCTTGTTCAGAGATGGCACAGATGTGCACAGTTTCATGTGCCCACATGCTAAGTAGTCATTCATAAAATTGACATACTTCTGTTTAAACTCAGGTTGAGATTCAAATTTGCGTTCCAGTGTATTAAACAGGCGTTTTGCCAAAGTTGTAGAGTCACCTAGTTGAGCAGGGTTTCCGCTGAAAGGCAAGTGACAAACATATCTGCCAGAGGCATCTCTCTTATGAGTAGAGACGAAGTGAGCTTCACATTTTTCATCTTGTGGAGCGAGTTTTGTAGTGTGAGGTGGTTCCTCTATGGACCAAAAACGTTGCAATGTTGCGTGCAGATCACGATCATTCGTCGATAAAAGAGTCACTAAGCCTGAGTAAGGATTAGACTTAAGTGAAACAGGTGTCGGACCAAGCACAACATAGCCAAAGATTGTATTGACAGCGTATGGCATATTCTTGCCGAGATTGATAAAGGTACCATTAAGAGTCAATGCAAATAAATCTGCTCCAATCAGAAGGTCAACTAGACCCGGAACATCAAAAGTTGGATCCGCTAGCATATAACCTTTGAGTCGCTCTTTAATTTCTGGTGGGAGCTGAACACGAGGCAGATTGCATGATATTTTATTAAGAATCATGACTGGGTGAGATTTTGCTAAAATATTCCCACTGAGCGAAGACAATGTCACAAAGGTAAGTCCCTTCGTTTTCACTGGGGCTGTAGAGATGCCACTAAGTTCTGGAACATCTGTTTGAGAGCGGTACAAACACAACGTCTTTGCACAACTTTCTGAAATAATTGTTGTTTGGGATGCACTATCAAGCACAGCTCGTACAACTGCTGCATTTCCATTGGCAGATGTGATATGCACCAAAGCGGTTGCGAGTAACACAGTGTTATTCTGGTTGCAAGAAACACCTATCAAGGTAGTATCCTGGTGACACTCTGCAGAGTGGTTTTGCTTATTCATCGTCGTTTCAACAGAAGGGCACAAGGTAGGTTTATTTGACTGAGTCAATTTTTGTTGCGGTTGTGCGGAGCGGTTCTCAACAAAAAAATGTAGTAGGCTATGGTGACGCCTATGACATACATTGCATGTGTGGACGGACTTACAGGTGACTAACTTATGTGTTCCAAAACAATTTTGACACAAGTTCTTATTTTTAACAAAAGCTTGTCTCTCTTGTACAGTAAGTGCGGAAAAATCTGCACATCTATATATGTTGTGTGAATTTGATGAACAGAAGATACAATGCTGAGTGTGAGTAGTGACCATCGCTATTTTGTGCGGTTTAAACTGGTTTGTATTCATTTTAAAGCCACTGATTTTTTGAGAGGTTTGAAGAGAAGGTTCATTTTTTGAGATGATATTAGTTAAACCCGCTGCCTCTTTGCAAGAACATTCATTTTCTAAGAATGTAATTACTTCTGTAATGGTAGGAACATTTTGTAAATTATCTCGCGAACGTTCAAGTTTGGTCCTGAATTCCGTGTCAAATCTACGCAAAATATATGAGGTCAACAACAAACTTTCACTAGCAATATCATGGCCTAGTGCTTTGAGCGCTTGATAATTTTCATTGTAGGTCGACAGAAAATTCCTCATTTGTTTAACTGAAGGATTGTGCAATTGTGGTAACTCAAATATATTGTTTACGTGAAGTGTTATCAACAATCTAGAATTTTGATATCTTTTTAGCAAAGTTTGCCAGGCTATGGCATAGTTTGTATTAGTAACAGGCAACGATTTAATTAAATTTAGCGGCTCATCAGTCAAACAAGAAAGCAAGTATGTAAATTTCTCCACATTAGAAATGGTTTCATTTTTGTGCACTGCATTTTCAAACAGACTGTGAAAGGCTACCCATTTCTCAGGTTGTCCAGAAAATGTTCCCAAGTTTAAGCGAGGTAAATTTACGGTGGGAGTGGGTGCAACTAGTTGTGGTGCACCAGTGTGAGACTGATCCAAGGTTTCCTGCGGTTGCGATGGTAGAAGAGGAGCACACAAACTTTGTATAGATATATTTAAGTCTGATATAGAATCTTGTAATCTTGAAATCTGTTCATTATCCAGATCTTCTGGTAAAGGTGTTGTACTAAATAGTTTATTCATAAGCCTTTCAAATTCAGCATATTTATTTTCTGCGGTGGAACTAAGCAAACTAACTTTTTGTGTTTGCTGTTCAGTTAAATTACCTATACCAATAACCTCAAGAGCAACAATTTGCTTGTTAATATTATGAAGCCTACTCTCAATCAGTTCACATTGCTTCACAAAAGAAGAAAATCTCATTTTGGTAATTTATTAATACACTCGGTTTAAAAAAAAGATTCAGATGTAAATGACAAAAGAGTTCTAAGTAAAAGTTGTAATTCACAATGTTCTTCCACTATTCAGTAATTTCCAGTCCAAATAATTTTAATTTATTTATTTTTTTTATCACTCTAAAATACCAATAGCGTAGATGACAGTAATAATGGTAATATGGTAATAAAGGAATATGGCTACTGTATTTTAGAAACTAATACAGAGGTCGGTTTTGAAGAAACACACTACACTTCAGAACTATGCTTGCTAGATAAAACATGAAATAACACACGCTGCACAATGAATCAATAAAACTATGCTTGCATGAAAAAACAAGAGAAAATCATAACAAAATGAAAAGAGAACTGAGTATTGGCAATACTTGCCAGTAGTAAATAATGTTTTTTATTTTTTTATTTAAGCGTTACAATAATTCAATAAACATAATAATAAAGAGCGTAATAATTAATAAAAATCTTGCTTTCCAACGTGCTGGATTCTGAATGAAAGATGCTATCCGGGCTGGACGGACCAAAAATGTGGGGTTCTTTTTGATTTGCAGTGGACTGTATATTGTCAAAATAAATGGTTAAAAGGCTTTATTCCCATGTAATCAGCAATGCATAAAAATTAAGCGTTTACTGACCTTGTCCTTGTGCGTTGTAAATGTCCTGTTGTAAGCAACACTGGTGATTTTCTAGGCAGTCCTAAACTTAACAATAATATCCCAACAAACGTTAAACACATAAATAAACACATGAAAAAAAAGCACAAAGTAAAATAACAAGAGCGTTGAATAGTCTTTCTATTCTTGCGGTATGCGGGTATAAACGAAAAGAACTGAACTGCACGATATACCGTACACTACAGGAAAGAAAAACGCTCTAACTATGACTGCTGATTACAATGTGAATTGAACTTTGAAACAGGTAATGGGAGTGCATTCTATTAGAGATAATGAAATATAGATAGGGTGAGTTTAACTATTGTTATAAAAACAAAATATCTGACAATATTATACCTGAAATCATTGTGTAGTAAATGTTTGTAGGACGGCTAGTAGTTAATTGCAGCGTTTAAGAATGTGAGATAAGCGGTAGCCGACAGCTGACACGTACGCGCTCCAGGAATGTGCTGACTTTGTGTACAGTGATATCACACACCGCACGACGCTAATTTCTTGACCTACATTCTAACAGCTGAGTGGTACACATTGTGTGGCATAACAATTTCCGGCCGCTGGTTCGCTTCACCTTGCTTTATTCACGCGTGCACGCTTGTTAGTTACCCCGCTACAAATGCATTGTCATTCATACACAATTTATTTACAATTATTATTAATATTATAAAACACACATCTAATTTATTTTAATACTAATTATTATTTAATTAAATTATTATTAATTCTAAACATTATTTATTTTCAAAGTGCGTCCAATATTTCGTAACCGTTTTTATGGGTGGTTCTACAATATTCCTCTAGCCACTCGTTAAGTCCTTCGGCGTCACCGGATATTACAACTACGTCTTCCCAGGCTGATTGTGTGGGAACGCTATCGCTAAGTTCATGTCTGGGGTGGAGTAGAACTTGTACTTGGCCTCTGATCAGGTTGTGGATGGTATTGCACCCGTGTATTTTGATCGTCGTTACTTCGGCGAAAATCTGGGTTATAACGCCAACCGCCTAAATCAAAAACTGTCTCACTTTGGGACACTAAAATGAGCAATTCATCAACCGTGCGTATACCTTGCGTAAACACAGCTACCCGTATATTGTGGTTGAAATGATAGGCTAGTTTAGTGACAATGTCGATCTCTGAAAATGCTGGGGTTAAATGTTTTGCGCGCTCGACCTGCTGGATGATATAATTTTCAGGCGTTATAGCTAATTTTCGGTCATAACGTCCATATTCTAATTCGTTGCATAACAGTCTTTGTGTGTGTGAATTCCAATACCGGCTTTCGAATTTCTGTTTGAATTCCGCGTATGTGGTCACTTTATCGCGTACGATATTATACCATTAACGCGCCGAATCACGCATCGCGTTTACTACCCATTGTATTTTATCTTGATCTTCGAGTCTCGAACCTACCCTCGCCATTTCATTTTCACAGGCTAACAAAAATTCAATAGGGTTTTCATTATTTTCCCCCGTAAAATATACACGATTCTTTTCGTCGACAGGTCCCTGTACTAGAATATTAGGAGCGGATCTCCTGCGTACTTCCTGTCGTACCTTTAAGATCTCATCATTAAGTGCTTGCAATACACTTTCTTTATTAGAGTCTATATTTGATCGTGTTTCTACTATTGAAGCATCAAGTCTACTTACTTGGCGTTGAGTTTCTGTCGCATCGGTTTGAATTCTTATCTCGAGCGAGTCAACTTTTTTCGCAACATCAGCGGTCTGTTTTTCACACCTACTGATGTGTTCTTTGAATCAGCCCTCCATACGCGTAACTTGTTCGATAAACGATTTCTGCATGGTGGTCTCAAAAACCTTAAACCGTTCGTTTATTTTCGTTTCTATCGTATGTACTTTTTCTCTGATTTCCGTAACTTTAGCATCTAATTTCTGTACGCTTTCATCGATTTTCGCGGTCGTTTCTTTATTACTTTGTTTTATCTCGGCATTTATGTCTGCGTTACTATGCTCTAATGCTTTGGTTAAACTGACTTTTTGCGCGTCAATTTTGGCTGTTATTTCTGCGTTATTTATTTCAGCATTGGCTGTTATTTGTTCAAACTTTGCGTTCATATTAGCGGTCAAATCCTTGTTTGCTTTCTCAGCTTTATCAAATTTCCTGTTCATTTCTTGCAATAACTGTTTAAGCAATTTTTCAGATTCCATTTTTACACAACAATTTCAAATACACAATAATTTCAAATACACTTGACTGCTGTACCACTACCAATCACAAAACTTTTCTTTGGGAATTGTTCAGTTGGACGCCAGCTGTTTTAAGAGTTAAAACAGCAAACTTGGTTTTAACGTAAATTAAATTTAAATTTAATTTGAATTTAATTAATTTAATTTTATCGAGCCCCACGAAATTGGAGCGCCATATGTAACTCTATTACAAATGTGGCGTTTCAATATCGTTGCGATTTAAATTGAAATTTATTGAATTTCGGGCCCCACGTGCAGGGCGACATATGTAACTCTACTTAATGCGTGTTGTTGTGTTGTGTGAATGTATGAGCACCTACCTGCTGTCCGATCTTGCGGTTTTCTTCCGACTAGGGCGTGTGGATTTTGGATTTGATTTCGCAAGTATGTAAACTCAAATATATGACAACAGCACACTAAATAAGTTATTTTAAAAGTGAAGAGTTTTGTGAGTTTGGTAGGCTCCGTAGTACAGCAATAAACAAATACAATATGGTGTAATAAAACGGTGTTTATTACTCCAATGACACACAAGAATAAAATGCTTATATGATCAAATACTCTTACAAACTAGACAATAAATAGCTCTTGAATAATGTTTTCTAAATGGTTGATAATTTTCAGAAGTTGAGCTTGTTATTTTGAAAGAGTTAATTTTAACTAAAAATTTAATTAATTTATTTATTTTAATTTAATTTAATTTCAGTGTCTTGAAAATTTGATTCAAATAAAAATAAAAACTCTAAAGTTAATTGAATATACTCCAAAATAAACTAGGCGTGACAATCTAGTTCACGTCCCTTTATTTACTAGTGACTCGAGTCTCGTATACTGCAGTATGAGCAAATTATTTAATTCTTTGTTAAGATTTGTATAGCGCTTTCTGTTTTATCTACTTTTAATTCTTAACTAATGCTTATAATTACTGATACTGGCTATACAGATTATCACACATGAATAATTCTTATTTAACTAGAGTCTTTGATTTGTGGCACCTGAATGATTTATGTTACAATGATTTTAATTAAAAAAGATAAAAAATTTAATGGTTGAAAAATAAATAACTTGATTTTGCTTTCCTGATACTGAAGTGGATTGTAGAGATGCTCCGGATGTCCCTCGCTGTCCTTGTCCAATCGGCTAGAGATAGTGATCTACTTGAGCGTCCTGGGTTTCGGCGTTGAGCTCGGTAATCAGCAACACTCTCCTCTCCTGCTATTTGTTGAAGTTTTTATGTCTGCGGCTTTCTGCGAGAACTGCTTCACGTCCCTCGTCGATTCACGTTTCACGTCAGCGTGTGTGTGTGTGTGTGTGTCGTTTCGAGTTGTAGTTCTGCTCGTCAGCCGATTCACAATGGTTTAGACGGCCTCTCTGTCGTATTCTTGAAGTAATGTCTTGTAGTCTTGTAGATCTCTTGCGTGCTTATGACCACAGCTTGTAGTGCACAATAAGCTTGTTTGTTGAAATGAAGAGTATCTTGACTGGACGCTGTAATTACGAGTCGTTACAGTTGACCTGTGTTATGATGATCGTAATTATGCGTGTTGACCACGTAGAGTCTTCAGATGAGTCTTCACAAAACTATGGTTTTGAGACGATCGAAGATATACGTCTGTTCTTCTTGAATACTGGCAGTAGAGTGTTCGATCAGCCCCAAAACTCCGCGCTGGTTGGGAATTCTTCGAATGATTTGATTGGCTGACACACTCTCCCTACTACACAAAATTTGAATCACCTTAGTCCGTGAGAACGAAACTAGTTTCCCACAGACGGAGAATTTATATTATTATTAATATTCTAACACAACGGAACTGAATTGTCGTTCCGGATTTCCTGTGGCACTTTATATTGCAATTATCTTGATTGCAAACCAAGTTGTGCGAATTCCAAAATATACAATTTGTTGTAAATTCTTATAGTTATAACATAGTAAAAGCTCTTTAATGTAGCTCAATTATTACAGAAGTTATTCACATAAAATTAATTAACTCTTTTATTATTTAATTATATTACATAAAATTCGCACACCCCATTATTAATATTTCGGCAAACATTTTGGCTATAATGGATTTCGCCTGAATTTCCTGGTTTCCGAAATATTAACAATTGAAAGTTTGGGTGTGGTCGCATGCGTTACACAGTGAGTTGATTATGTAACAACCGCGTGTGCGTCTTTTACAATGCATTATTTTGATCGCTATAACATATGAGTGGAGTTTCGACTATTAAAATTTATTCAAACATCAATATAATATACACTTAACATATAACTCCAAATTAATAATATTTGGTCCTGTTATATACTCCTCCACCCATTTAAAAAAAAAAGAGTAATATTTACAATTATTTTTTTTCAATTATTTTAAATGTACGTTGAATTGATTATGCTTGCTACTCTACATTTTATTAATTATTTATGGACACATACATTAGTGTCAATGTTCTTTACATATATCACTTAATTCTAATTGCACAAAATCAATAACAATATTATACCTGAAATCATTGTGTAGTAAATGTTTGTAGGACGGCTAGTAGTTAATTGCAGCGTTTAAGAATGTGAGATAAGCGGTAGCCGACAGCTGACACGTACGCGCTCCAGGAATGTGCTGACTTTGTTTACAGTGATATCACACACCGCACGACGCTAATTACTTGACCTACATTCTAACAGCTGAGTGGTACACATTGTGTGGCATAACAATTTCCGGCCGCTGGTTCGCTTCACCTTGCTTTATTCACGCGTGCACGCTTGTTAGTTACCCCGCTACAAATGCATTGTCATTCATACACAATTTATTTACAATTATTATTAATATTATAAAACACACATCTAATTTATTTTAATACTAATTATTATTTAATTAAATTATTATTAATTCTAAACATTATTTATTTTCAAAGTGCGTCCAATATTTCGTAACCGTTTTTATGGGTGGTTCTACAATATTCCTCTGGCCACTCGTTAAGTCCTTCGGCGTCACCGGATATTACAACTACGTCTTCCCAGGCTGATTGTGTGGGAACGCTATCGCTAAGTTCATGTCTGGGGTGGAGTAGAACTTGTACTTGGCCTCTGATCAGGTTGTGGATGGTATTGCACCCGTGTATTTTGATCGTCGTTACTTCGGCGAAAATCTGGGTTATAACGCCAACCGCCTAAATCAAGAACTGTCTCGCTTTGGGACACTAAAATGAGCAATTCATCAACCGTGCGTATACCTTGCGTAAACACAGCTACCCGTATATTGTGGTTGAAATGATAGGCTAGTTTAGTGACAATGTCGATCTCTGAAAATGCTGGGGTTAAATGTTTTGCGCGCTCGACCTGCTGGATGATATAATTTTCAGGCGTTATAGCTAATTTTCGGTCATAACGTCCATATTCTAATTCGTTGCGTAACAGTCTTTGTGTGTGTGAATTCCAATACCGGCTTTCGAATTTCTGTTTGAATTCCGCGTATGTGGTCACTTTATCGCGTACGATATTATACCATTTACGCGTCGATTCACGCATCGCATTTACTACCCATTGTATTTTATCTTGATCTTCGCGTCTCGAACCTACCCTCGCCATTTCATTTTCACAGGCTAACAAAAATTCAATAGGGTTTTCATTATTTTCCCCCGTAAAATATACACGATTCTTTTTGTCGACAGGTCCCTGTACTAGAATATTAGGAGCGGATCTCCTGCGTACTTCCTGACGTACCTTTAAGATCTCAACATTAAGTGCTTGCAATACACTTTCTTTATTAGAGTCTATATTTGATCGCGTTTCTACTATTGAAGCATCAAGTCTACTTACTTGGCGTTGAGTTTCTGTCGCATCGGTTTGAATTCTTATCTCGAGCGAGTCAACTTTTTTCACAACATCAGCAGTCTGTTTTTCACACCTACTGATGTGTTCTTTGAATCAGCCCTCCATACGCGTAACTTGTTCGATAAACGATTTCTGCATGGTGGTCTCAAAAACCTTAAACCGTTCGTTTATTTTCGTTTCTATCGTATGTACTTTTTATCCGATTTCTGTAACTTTAGCATCTAATTTCTGTACGCTTTCATCGATTTTCGTGGTCGTTTCTTTATTACTTTGTTTTATCTCGGCATTTATGTCTGCGTTACTATGCTCTAATGCTTCGGTTAAACTGACTTTTTGCGCGTCAATTTTGGCTGTTATTTCTGCGTTATTTATTTCAGCATTGGCTGTTATTTGTTCAAACTTTGCGTTCATATTAGCGGTCAAATCCGTGTTTGCTTTCTCAGCTTTATCAAATTTCCTGTTCATTTCTTGCAATAACTGTTTAAGCAATTTTTCAGATTCCATTTTTACACAACAATTTCAAATACACAATAATTTCAAATACACTTGACTGCTGTACCACTACCAATCACAAAACTTTTCTTTGGGAATTGTTCAGTTGGACGCCAGCTGTTTTAAGAGTTAAAACAGCAAACTTGGTTTTAACGTAAATTAAATTTAAATTTAATTTGAATTTAATTAATTTAATTTTATCGAGCCCCACGAAATTGGAGCGCCATATGTAACTCTATTACAAATGTGGCGTTTCAATATGGTTGTGATTTAAATTGAAATTTATTGAATTTCGGGCCCCACGTGCAGGGCGACATATGTAACTCTACTTAATGCGTGTTGTTGTGTTGTGTGAATGTATGAGCACCTACCTGCTGTCCGATCTTGCGGTTTTCTTCCGACTAGGGCGTGTGGATTTTGGATTTGATTTCGCAAGTATGTAAACTCAAATATATGACAACAGCACACTAAATAAGTTATTTTAAAAGTGAAGAGTTTTGTGAGGTTGGTAGGCTCCGTAGTACAGCAATAAACAAATACAATATGGTGTAATAAAACGTTGTTTATTACTCCAATGACACACAAGAATAAAATGCTTATATGATCAAATACTCTTACAAACTAGACAATAAATAGATCTTGAATAATGTTTTCTAAATGGTTGATAGTTTTCAGAAGTTGAGCTTGTTATTTTGAAAGAGTTAATTTTAACTGAAAATTTAATTAATTGATTTATTTTAATTTAATTTAATTTCAGTGTCTTGAAAATTTGATTCAAATGAAAATAAAAACTCTAAAGTTAATTGAATATACTCCAAAATAAACTAGGCGTGACAATCTAGTTCTCGTCCCTTTATTTACTAGTGACTCGAGTCTCGTATACTGCAGTATGAGCAAATTATTTAATTCTTTGTTAAGATTTGTATAGCGCTTTCTGTTTTATCTACTTTTAATTCTTAACTAATGCTTATAATTACTGATACTGGCTATACAGATTATCACACATGAATAATTCTTATTTAACTAGAGTCTTTGATTTGTGGCACCTAAATGATTTATGTTACAATGATTTTAATTAAAAAAGATAGAAAATTTAATGGTTGAAAAATAAATAACTTGATTTTGCTTTCCTGATACTGAAGTGGATTGTAGAGATGCTCCGGATGTCCCTCGCTGTCCTTGGCCAAATCGGCTAGAGATAGTGATCTACTTGAGCGTCCTGGGTTTCGGCGTTGAGCTCGGTAATCAGCAACACTCTCCTCTCCTGCTATTTGTTGAAGTTATTATGTCTGCGGCTTTCTGCGAGAACTGCTTCACGTCCCTCGTCGATTCACGTTTCACGTCAGCGTGTGTGTGTGTGTCGTTTCGAGTTGTAGTTCTGCTCGTCAGCCGATTCACAATGGTTTAGACGGCCTCTCTGTCATATTCTTGAAGTAATGTCTTGTAGTCTTGTAGATCTCTTGCGTGCTTATGACCACAGCTTGTAGTGCACAATAAGCTTGTTTGTTGAAATGAAGAGTATCTTGACTGGACGCTGTAATTACGAGTCGTTACAGTTGACCTGTGTTATGATGATCGTAATTATGCGTGTTGACCACGTAGAGTCTTCAGATGAGTCTTCACAAAACTATGGTTTTGAGACGATCGAAGATATACATCTGTTCTTCTTGAATACTGGCAGTAGAGTGTTCAATCAGCTCCAAAACTCCGCGCTGGTTGGGATTTCTTCGAATGATTTGATTGGCTGACACACTCTCCCTACTACACAAAATTTGAATCACCTTAGTCCGTGAGAACGAAACTAGTTTCCCACAGACAGAGAATTTATATTATTATTAATATTCTAACACAACGGAACTGAATTGTTGTTCCGGATTTCCTGTGGCACTTTATATTGCAATTATCTTGATTGCAAACCAAGTTGTGCGAATTCCAAAATATACAATTTGTTGTAAATTCTTATAGTTATAACATATTAAAAGCTCTTTAATGTAGCTCAATTATTACAGAAGTTATTCACATAAAATTAATTAACTCTTTTATTATTTAATTATATTACGTAAAATTCGCACACCCCGTTATTAATATTTCGGCAAACATTTTGGCTATAATGGATTTCGCCTGAATTTCCTGGTTTCCGAAATATTAACAATTGAAAGTTTGGGTGTGGTCGCATGCGTTACACAGTGAGTTGATTATGTAACAACCGCGTGTGTGTCTTTTACAATGCATTATTTTGATCGCTATAACATATGAGTGGAGCTTCGACTATTAAAATTTATTCAAACATCAATATAATATACACTTAACATATAACTCCAAATTAATAATATTTGGTCCTGTTATATACTCCTCCACCCATTTAAAAAAAAAAAGAGTAATATTTACAATTATTTTTTTTTCAATTATTTTAAATGTACGTTGAATTGATTATGCTTGCTACTATACATTTTATTAATTATTTATGGACACATACATTAGTGTCAATGTTCTTTACATATATCACTTAATTCTAATTGCACAAAATCAATAACAATATTTGTGGGGTTCTTTTTGATTTGCAGTGGACTGTATATTGTCAAAATAAATGGTTAAAAGGCTTTATTCCCATGTAATCAGCAATGCATAAAAATTAAGCGTTTACTGACCTTGTCCTTGTGCGTTGTAAATGTCCTGTTGTAAGCAACACTGGTGATTTTCTAGGCAGTCCTAAACTTAACAATAATATCCCAACAAACGTTAAACACATAAATAAACACATGAAAAAAAAGCACAAAGTAAAATAACAAGAGCGTTGAATAGTCTTTCTATTCTTGCGGTATGCGGGTATAAACGAAAAGAACTGAACTGCACGATATACCGTACACTACAGGAAAGAAAAACGCTCTATGACTGCTGATTACAATGTGAATTGAACTTTGAAACAGGTAATGGGAGTGCATTCTATTAGAGATAATGAAATATAGATAGGGTGAGTTTAACTATTGTTATAAAAACAAAATATCTGACATACCGGCCCCTTTGAACCAACTGGTTCAACAAGAAACATTAAAAGAACATAAGAACAAATTTGATCCTTTGGAAGAGTATAATAAAACTAAATTATAAGGGGCAGTAGCCAATTGACTGGTCGAGGATTTTAGTAAATGGGAAGACGGGATACCTTAACAGGACGGGTCAAGGTTCCACCGGCAGTCTTCATGTTGACGACACGTACCACTCCATCATTCCCTGGATATACGGAGATGACTCTCCCGAGCTTCCACTTGAGGGGTGGCAGGTTTGTTTCATGAATAACGACTAAATCTCCTATTTTGAGATTTTCTTGAGGTCTGATCCATTTGGACCGTTCTTGAAGTGTGTGGAGGTACTCCATTTGCCATCTTTTCCAGAGATGTTGTGTGAAGGCTTGAACTAATTTCCAGCGTTTTATGTGATTAAGTGGTGCATTGGTTAGTTGAGGTTCGATCAGGGCATTAAGAGGTCCTCCAGTTAGAAAATGTCCTGGCGTAAGAGGTTGAAGATCTGAAGGGTCATTCGAGAGAGGAGCTATCGGCCTCGAATTAAGGATAGCTTCAACACGCACAACTAAGGTGGTAAATTCTTCGTACATTAAAATGTGTTCACCTATGACTCTGGTGAGATGATATTTTGCACCTTTAATGGCACGTTCCCAAAGTCCACCTTGGTGAGGTGCACGCGGAGGAATGAAATGGAATGTGATACTGTTGGTCGTAGCAAAATCTTGCATCTCTGGTTGCTTCATGAGATCTTGAAAACATCTTTTGAGCGAAGAAGCAGCTCCTATGAAATTAGTCCCACAATCAGAGTACAGGTCTGATACAAGACCTCTCCTAGAGATGAATCTCGTAAGGGCTGCAATGAAGGCGTCTGTAGTTAAATCAGTAACCACTTCCAAGTGTACCGCTTTTGTTGCAAAACAGATGAACAGACAGAGGTACACCTTTATAGGCTGTATCCTGCGAAGTGTAAAAAACTTGACCGTGTAAGGGCCAGCATAATCAACTCCAGAAGCGTTGAAACAACGAGTAGGGGTAACACGACCGGCTGGTAGATCACCCATGAGCGGAGACGTGTTTGTTGATTTTGCACGAAAACATCGTACGCATTTAAATATTCTTGAGCGTATAACACTGCGGGCGGAGAGGATCCAAAAGCGTTGAGATAGTGTTGCTTGGAGGAACTGGGGACCAGCGTGCAGGTACATGCCATGATAGTAATCAATGAGTAAATGAATAGCGACATGATTTTTTGGCAGAAGAATAGGATGTTTGGCATTGTAAGTAAGCGCAGAGTTTTTCAGTCGACCTCCGACACGGACTATTCCTGCATCATCAATAAAGGGTGCTAGACATTGGATGCGGTTTGAGCATGTCCTTTTCTTGGAGAGTAGATCTATGTCTTCTGCAAAGTGAAGTCTCTGAATGAGCCAGCAAATGCGGTTACAGGCGTTATTTAATTCAGTTACTGTAAATGATCCACTTATGGTGGTTTTAAATTTCAAACGGGTTATAAAGCGAAGGACATAAGCCATTACATGAAGAAGAGTCTTCCAAGAAGAAAACTTTGTAAGAAATCCAAATGTTGGGACTTCTTTTGTGGTCATCATAAGATTAAGCACATTTGGTTTCATTTCAGGAATAGACTCCTCCGGAATTGGATGAAGGATAGATTGTGGCCAGGTCTGCGTTGATTTAGCGAGCCATGGTGGTCCTAGCCACCACTGACTATGTTTCATCAGAACCGTGGGTGTCAAGCCTCGAGAAGCACAATCAGCAGGATTGTCAACAGTTGAAACATATTTCCAGATGTGCGGTGAAACTAAGTCTTGTATTTGTGCCACACGATTAGCAACATACACCTTGAGACGAAAAGATAGAGTGCGTATCCAAGATAGAACTACTGTAGAGTCGCACCATGCTGAAATGTTGTCGATCCTGTGATGTTGTGAGAGCTGTTCTGTACAGTAATGTAGCAATTTGGCTAACATGTGCGCACCACAAAGTTCCAAGCGGGGAATAGTCACACGCTTCAGTGGAGCTACTCTTGATTTTGCGATCAGCAGTCGTATGTTGACATCTCCTTCTGCGTCTTCTGTGCGCAGGAAGACACAAGCTGCATATCCGGATTCACTTCCATCTGAAAATCCATGAAGCTGGATATTGACTGCGGTTGCTAAGGATATGAAACGTGGTATCCTTAGCTTTTCTATTTCTGGAAGTTCTTTCACGAATCGTGACCACTTCTCGGAAATATGATCAGGTAATGGAGAATCCCAATCTAAGCCTAAGGTCCATACATGCTGCATTAAGACTTTAGACCAAAAAACTATTGGGGATATCCAACCACAAGGGTCATAAATCTGCGCAGTTGATGAAAGTAAAGTTCTTTTTGTGTAATTACTTGAAGGTGTGTGCATCACATATGAAAAGACATCAATATCTGGGATCCATTTTAGCCCTAATACACTTGAAAATGGCTGTTCCGATGTGCGTAACATGAGGGGTGTCTCAGGATTATCTTGCATGACATTTTCTAAGAGTTTAGGATGGTTTGAAGACCACTTGCTCAGTTTGAATCCACCCTTTTTCAAAAGTAAAACAACATCCTCTTGAAGGTGGAGAGCTTCTTCCAGAGAATTGCTCCCTAATAGAGCATCATCAACATATATTTGCTGTTGGAGTGCTTCAGCAGCAAGTGGATGATTTTTTCCTTCGTCCATAATGAGCTGTTGTACTACTCTATTAGCAAGGTAAGGCGAGGATGTCATACCATAAGTGACAGTAGTCAATTGGTAGACCTTTAGCGGGACTGAAGTGTCTTCTCTCCAGTATATTAACTGAAAGATCTGATCATCTTCATGGATGGATATCTGCCTAAACATTTGTTTGATATCACAAGAGAAAACAAATTTATGTTGACGAAAGCAAAGAATTATATCAGTAATGTCATTGTGCAACTTTGGACCCTGATGTAGAATGTGGTTCAGTGAGACACCTGAAGAAGATGGTGCTGATGCATTGAAAACAACACGGATTTTCCTATCTTTAAAAACGCCATGATGTGGCAAAAAGTAATGCGGCTTGTTCAGAGATGGCACAGATGTGCACAGTTTCATGTGCCCACATGCTAAGTAGTCATTCATAAAATTGACATACTTCTGTTTAAACTCAGGTTGAGATTCAAATTTGCGTTCCAGTGTATTAAACAGGCGTTTTGCCAAAGTTGTAGAGTCACCTAGTTGAGCAGGGTTTCCGCTGAAAGGCAAGTGACAAACATATCTGCCAGAGGCATCTCTCTTATGAGTAGAGACGAAGTGAGCTTCACATTTTTCATCTTGTGGAGCGAGTTTTGTAGTGTGAGGTGGTTCCTCTATGGACCAAAAACGTTGCAATGTTGCGTGCAGATCACGATCATTCGTCGATAAAAGAGTCACTAAGCCTGAGTAAGGATTAGACTTAAGTGAAACAGGTGTCGGACCAAGCACAACATAGCCAAAGATTGTATTGACAGCGTATGGCATATTCTTGCCGAGATTGATAAAGGTACCATTAAGAGTCAATGCAAATAAATCTGCTCCAATCAGAAGGTCAACTAGACCCGGAACATCAAAAGTTGGATCCGCTAGCATATAACCTTTGAGTCGCTCTTTAATTTCTGGTGGGAGCTGAACACGAGGCAGATTGCATGATATTTTATTAAGAATCATGACTGGGTGAGATTTTGCTAAAATATTCCCACTGAGCGAAGACAATGTCACAAAGGTAAGTCCCTTCGTTTTCACTGGGGCTGTAGAGATGCCACTAAGTTCTGGAACATCTGTTTGAGAGCGGTACAAACACAACGTCTTTGCACAACTTTCTGAAATAATTGTTGTTTGGGATGCACTATCAAGCACAGCTCGTACAACTGCTGCATTTCCATTGGCAGATGTGATATGCACCAAAGCGGTTGCGAGTAACACAGTGTTATTCTGGTTGCAAGAAACACCTATCAAGGTAGTATCCTGGTGACACTCTGCAGAGTGGTTTTGCTTATTCATCGTCGTTTCAACAGAAGGGCACAAGGTAGGTTTATTTGACTGAGTCAATTTTTGTTGCGGTTGTGCGGAGCGGTTCTCAACAAAAAAATGTAGTAGGCTATGGTGACGCCTATGACATACATTGCATGTGTGGACGGACTTACAGGTGACTAACTTATGTGTTCCAAAACAATTTTGACACAAGTTCTTATTTTTAACAAAAGCTTGTCTCTCTTGTACAGTAAGTGCGGAAAAATCTGCACATCTATATATGTTGTGTGAATTTGATGAACAGAAGATACAATGCTGAGTGTGAGTAGTGACCATCGCTATTTTGTGCGGTTTAAACTGGTTTGTATTCATTTTAAAGCCACTGATTTTTTGAGAGGTTTGAAGAGAAGGTTCATTTTTTGAGATGATATTAGTTAAACCCGCTGCCTCTTTGCAAGAACATTCATTTTCTAAGAATGTAATTACTTCTGTAATGGTAGGAACATTTTGTAAATTATCTCGCGAACGTTCAAGTTTGGTCCTGAATTCCGTGTCAAATCTACGCAAAATATATGAGGTCAACAACAAACTTTCACTAGCAATATCATGGCCTAGTGCTTTGAGCGCTTGATAATTTTCATTGTAGGTCGACAGAAAATTCCTCATTTGTTTAACTGAAGGATTGTGCAATTGTGGTAACTCAAATATATTGTTTACGTGAAGTGTTATCAACAATCTAGAATTTTGATATCTTTTTAGCAAAGTTTGCCAGGCTATGGCATAGTTTGTATTAGTAACAGGCAACGATTTAATTAAATTTAGCGGCTCATCAGTCAAACAAGAAAGCAAGTATGTAAATTTCTCCACATTAGAAATGGTTTCATTTTTGTGCACTGCATTTTCAAACAGACTGTGAAAGGCTACCCATTTCTCAGGTTGTCCAGAAAATGTTCCCAAGTTTAAGCGAGGTAAATTTACGGTGGGAGTGGGTGCAACTAGTTGTGGTGCACCAGTGTGAGACTGATCCAAGGTTTCCTGCGGTTGCGATGGTAGAAGAGGAGCACACAAACTTTGTATAGATATATTTAAGTCTGATATAGAATCTTGTAATCTTGAAATCTGTTCATTATCCAGATCTTCTGGTAAAGGTGTTGTACTAAATAGTTTATTCATAAGCCTTTCAAATTCAGCATATTTATTTTCTGCGGTGGAACTAAGCAAACTAACTTTTTGTGTTTGCTGTTCAGTTAAATTACCTATACCAATAACCTCAAGAGCAACAATTTGCTTGTTAATATTATGAAGCCTACTCTCAATCAGTTCACATTGCTTCACAAAAGAAGAAAATCTCATTTTGGTAATTTATTAATACACTCGGTTTAAAAAAAAGATTCAGATGTAAATGACAAAAGAGTTCTAAGTAAAAGTTGTAATTCACAATGTTCTTCCACTATTCAGTAATTTCCAGTCCAAATAATTTTAATTTATTTATTTTTTTTATCACTCTAAAATACCAATAGCGTAGATGACAGTAATAATGGTAATATGGTAATAAAGGAATATGGCTACTGTATTTTAGAAACTAATACAGAGGTCGGTTTTGAAGAAACACACTACACTTCAGAACTATGCTTGCTAGATAAAACATGAAATAACACACGCTGCACAATGAATCAATAAAACTATGCTTGCATGAAAAAACAAGAGAAAATCATAACAAAATGAAAAGAGAACTGAGTATTGGCAATACTTGCCAGTAGTAAATAATGTTTTTTATTTTTTTATTTAAGCGTTACAATAATTCAATAAACATAATAATAAAGAGCGTAATAATTAATAAAAATCTTGCTTTCCAACGTGCTGGATTCTGAATGAAAGATGCTATCCGGGCTGGACGGACCAAAAATGTGGGGTTCTTTTTGATTTGCAGTGGACTGTATATTGTCAAAATAAATGGTTAAAAGGCTTTATTCCCATGTAATCAGCAATGCATAAAAATTAAGCGTTTACTGACCTTGTCCTTGTGCGTTGTAAATGTCCTGTTGTAAGCAACACTGGTGATTTTCTAGGCAGTCCTAAACTTAACAATAATATCCCAACAAACGTTAAACACATAAATAAACACATGAAAAAAAAGCACAAAGTAAAATAACAAGAGCGTTGAATAGTCTTTCTATTCTTGCGGTATGCGGGTATAAACGAAAAGAACTGAACTGCACGATATACCGTACACTACAGGAAAGAAAAACGCTCTAACTATGACTGCTGATTACAATGTGAATTGAACTTTGAAACAGGTAATGGGAGTGCATTCTATTAGAGATAATGAAATATAGATAGGGTGAGTTTAACTATTGTTATAAAAACAAAATATCTGACAATATTATACCTGAAATCATTGTGTAGTAAATGTTTGTAGGACGGCTAGTAGTTAATTGCAGCGTTTAAGAATGTGAGATAAGCGGTAGCCGACAGCTGACACGTACGCGCTCCAGGAATGTGCTGACTTTGTGTACAGTGATATCACACACCGCACGACGCTAATTTCTTGACCTACATTCTAACAGCTGAGTGGTACACATTGTGTGGCATAACAATTTCCGGCCGCTGGTTCGCTTCACCTTGCTTTATTCACGCGTGCACGCTTGTTAGTTACCCCGCTACAAATGCATTGTCATTCATACACAATTTATTTACAATTATTATTAATATTATAAAACACACATCTAATTTATTTTAATACTAATTATTATTTAATTAAATTATTATTAATTCTAAACATTATTTATTTTCAAAGTGCGTCCAATATTTCGTAACCGTTTTTATGGGTGGTTCTACAATATTCCTCTAGCCACTCGTTAAGTCCTTCGGCGTCACCGGATATTACAACTACGTCTTCCCAGGCTGATTGTGTGGGAACGCTATCGCTAAGTTCATGTCTGGGGTGGAGTAGAACTTGTACTTGGCCTCTGATCAGGTTGTGGATGGTATTGCACCCGTGTATTTTGATCGTCGTTACTTCGGCGAAAATCTGGGTTATAACGCCAACCGCCTAAATCAAAAACTGTCTCACTTTGGGACACTAAAATGAGCAATTCATCAACCGTGCGTATACCTTGCGTAAACACAGCTACCCGTATATTGTGGTTGAAATGATAGGCTAGTTTAGTGACAATGTCGATCTCTGAAAATGCTGGGGTTAAATGTTTTGCGCGCTCGACCTGCTGGATGATATAATTTTCAGGCGTTATAGCTAATTTTCGGTCATAACGTCCATATTCTAATTCGTTGCATAACAGTCTTTGTGTGTGTGAATTCCAATACCGGCTTTCGAATTTCTGTTTGAATTCCGCGTATGTGGTCACTTTATCGCGTACGATATTATACCATTAACGCGCCGAATCACGCATCGCGTTTACTACCCATTGTATTTTATCTTGATCTTCGAGTCTCGAACCTACCCTCGCCATTTCATTTTCACAGGCTAACAAAAATTCAATAGGGTTTTCATTATTTTCCCCCGTAAAATATACACGATTCTTTTCGTCGACAGGTCCCTGTACTAGAATATTAGGAGCGGATCTCCTGCGTACTTCCTGTCGTACCTTTAAGATCTCATCATTAAGTGCTTGCAATACACTTTCTTTATTAGAGTCTATATTTGATCGTGTTTCTACTATTGAAGCATCAAGTCTACTTACTTGGCGTTGAGTTTCTGTCGCATCGGTTTGAATTCTTATCTCGAGCGAGTCAACTTTTTTCGCAACATCAGCGGTCTGTTTTTCACACCTACTGATGTGTTCTTTGAATCAGCCCTCCATACGCGTAACTTGTTCGATAAACGATTTCTGCATGGTGGTCTCAAAAACCTTAAACCGTTCGTTTATTTTCGTTTCTATCGTATGTACTTTTTCTCTGATTTCCGTAACTTTAGCATCTAATTTCTGTACGCTTTCATCGATTTTCGCGGTCGTTTCTTTATTACTTTGTTTTATCTCGGCATTTATGTCTGCGTTACTATGCTCTAATGCTTTGGTTAAACTGACTTTTTGCGCGTCAATTTTGGCTGTTATTTCTGCGTTATTTATTTCAGCATTGGCTGTTATTTGTTCAAACTTTGCGTTCATATTAGCGGTCAAATCCTTGTTTGCTTTCTCAGCTTTATCAAATTTCCTGTTCATTTCTTGCAATAACTGTTTAAGCAATTTTTCAGATTCCATTTTTACACAACAATTTCAAATACACAATAATTTCAAATACACTTGACTGCTGTACCACTACCAATCACAAAACTTTTCTTTGGGAATTGTTCAGTTGGACGCCAGCTGTTTTAAGAGTTAAAACAGCAAACTTGGTTTTAACGTAAATTAAATTTAAATTTAATTTGAATTTAATTAATTTAATTTTATCGAGCCCCACGAAATTGGAGCGCCATATGTAACTCTATTACAAATGTGGCGTTTCAATATCGTTGCGATTTAAATTGAAATTTATTGAATTTCGGGCCCCACGTGCAGGGCGACATATGTAACTCTACTTAATGCGTGTTGTTGTGTTGTGTGAATGTATGAGCACCTACCTGCTGTCCGATCTTGCGGTTTTCTTCCGACTAGGGCGTGTGGATTTTGGATTTGATTTCGCAAGTATGTAAACTCAAATATATGACAACAGCACACTAAATAAGTTATTTTAAAAGTGAAGAGTTTTGTGAGTTTGGTAGGCTCCGTAGTACAGCAATAAACAAATACAATATGGTGTAATAAAACGGTGTTTATTACTCCAATGACACACAAGAATAAAATGCTTATATGATCAAATACTCTTACAAACTAGACAATAAATAGCTCTTGAATAATGTTTTCTAAATGGTTGATAATTTTCAGAAGTTGAGCTTGTTATTTTGAAAGAGTTAATTTTAACTAAAAATTTAATTAATTTATTTATTTTAATTTAATTTAATTTCAGTGTCTTGAAAATTTGATTCAAATAAAAATAAAAACTCTAAAGTTAATTGAATATACTCCAAAATAAACTAGGCGTGACAATCTAGTTCACGTCCCTTTATTTACTAGTGACTCGAGTCTCGTATACTGCAGTATGAGCAAATTATTTAATTCTTTGTTAAGATTTGTATAGCGCTTTCTGTTTTATCTACTTTTAATTCTTAACTAATGCTTATAATTACTGATACTGGCTATACAGATTATCACACATGAATAATTCTTATTTAACTAGAGTCTTTGATTTGTGGCACCTGAATGATTTATGTTACAATGATTTTAATTAAAAAAGATAAAAAATTTAATGGTTGAAAAATAAATAACTTGATTTTGCTTTCCTGATACTGAAGTGGATTGTAGAGATGCTCCGGATGTCCCTCGCTGTCCTTGTCCAATCGGCTAGAGATAGTGATCTACTTGAGCGTCCTGGGTTTCGGCGTTGAGCTCGGTAATCAGCAACACTCTCCTCTCCTGCTATTTGTTGAAGTTTTTATGTCTGCGGCTTTCTGCGAGAACTGCTTCACGTCCCTCGTCGATTCACGTTTCACGTCAGCGTGTGTGTGTGTGTGTGTGTCGTTTCGAGTTGTAGTTCTGCTCGTCAGCCGATTCACAATGGTTTAGACGGCCTCTCTGTCGTATTCTTGAAGTAATGTCTTGTAGTCTTGTAGATCTCTTGCGTGCTTATGACCACAGCTTGTAGTGCACAATAAGCTTGTTTGTTGAAATGAAGAGTATCTTGACTGGACGCTGTAATTACGAGTCGTTACAGTTGACCTGTGTTATGATGATCGTAATTATGCGTGTTGACCACGTAGAGTCTTCAGATGAGTCTTCACAAAACTATGGTTTTGAGACGATCGAAGATATTCTTCTTGAATACTGGCAGTAGAGTGTTCGACAGCCCCAAAACTCCGCGCTGGTTGGGATTTCTTCGAATGATTTGATTGGCTGACACACTCTCCCTACTACACAAAATTTGAATCACCTTAGTGCGTGAGAACGAAACTAGTTTCCCACAGACGGAGAATTTATATTATTATTTTTATTCTAACACAACGGAACGGAATTGTCGTTCCGGATTTCCTGTGGCACTTTATATTGCAATTATCTTGATTGCAAACCAAGTTGTGCGAATTCCAAAATATACAATTTGTTGTAAATTCTTATAGTTATAACATATTAAAAGCTCTTTAATGTAGCTCAATTATTACAGAAGTTATTCACATAAAATTAATTAACTCTTTTATTATTTAATTATATTACGTAAAATTCACACACCCCATTATTAATATTTCGGCAAACATTTTGGATATAATGGATTTCGCCTGAATTTCCTGTTTTCCGAAATATTAACAATTGAAAGTTTGGGTGTGGTCGCATGCGTTACACAGTGAGTTGATTATGTAACAACCGCGTGTGCATCTTTTACAATGCATTATTTTGATCGCTATATCATATGAGTGGAGTTTCGGCTATTAAAATTTATTCAAACATCAATATAATATACACTTAACATATAACTCCAAATTAATAATATTTGGTCCTGTTATATACTCCTGCACCCATTTAAAAAAAAAAGAGTAATATTTACAATTATTTTTTTTTCAATTATTTTAAATGTACGTTGAATTGATTATGCTTGCTACTATACATTTTATTAATTATTTATGGACACATACATTAGTGTCAATGTTCTTTACATATATCACTTAATTCTAATTGCACAAAATCAATAACAATATTATACCTGAAATCATTGTGTAGTAAATGTTTGTAGGACGGCTAGTAGTTAATTGCAGCGTTTAAGAATGTGAGATAAGCGGTAGCCGACAGCTGACACGTACGCGCTCCAGGAATGTGCTGACTTTGTTTACAGTGATATCACACACCGCACGATGCTAATTACTTGACCTACATTCTAACAGCTGAGTGGTACACATTGTGTGGCATAACAATTTCCGGCCGCTGGTTCGCTTCACCTTGCTTTATTCACGCGAGCACGCTTGTTAGTTACCCCGCTACAAATGCATTGTCATTCATACACAATTTATTTACAATTATTATTAATATTATAAAACACACATCTAATTTATTTTAATACTAATTATTATTTAATTAAATTATTATTAATTCTAAACATTATTTATTTTCAAAGTGCGTCCAATATTTCGTAACCGTTTTTATGGGTGGTTCTACAATATTCCTCTGGCAACTCGTTAAGTCCTTCGGCGTCACCGGATATTACAACTACGTCTTCCCAGGCTGATTGTGTGGGAACGCTATCGCTAAGTTCATGTCTGGGGTGGAGTAGAACTTGTACTTGGCCTCTGATCAGGTTGTGGATGGTATTGCACCCGTGTATTTTGATCGTCGTTACTTCGGCGAAAATCTGGGTTATAACGCCAACCGCCTAAATCAAAAACTGTCTCACTTTGGGACACTAAAATGAGCAATTCATCAACCGTGCGTATACCTTGCGTAAACACAGCTACCCGTATATTGTGGTTGAAATGATAGGCTAGTTTAGTGACAATGTCGATCTCTGAAAATGCTGGGGTTAAATGTTTTGCGCGCTCGACCTGCTGGATGATATAATTTTCAGGCGTTATAGCTAATTTTCGGTCATAACGTCCATATTCTAATTCGTTGCATAACAGTCTTTGTGTGTGTGAATTCCAATACCGGCTTTCGAATTTCTGTTTGAATTCCGCGTATGTGGTCACTTTATCGCGTACGATATTATACCATTAACGCGCCGAATCACGCATCGCGTTTACTACCCATTGTATTTTATCTTGATCTTCGAGTCTCGAACCTACCCTCGCCATTTCATTTTCACAGGCTAACAAAAATTCAATAGGGTTTTCATTATTTTCCCCCGTAAAATATACACGATTCTTTTCGTCGACAGGTCCCTGTACTAGAATATTAGGAGCGGATCTCCTGCGTACTTCCTGTCGTACCTTTAAGATCTCATCATTAAGTGCTTGCAATACACTTTCTTTATTAGAGTCTATATTTGATCGTGTTTCTACTATTGAAGCATCAAGTCTACTTACTTGGCGTTGAGTTTCTGTCGCATCGGTTTGAATTCTTATCTCGAGCGAGTCAACTTTTTTCGCAACATCAGCGGTCTGTTTTTCACACCTACTGATGTGTTCTTTGAATCAGCCCTCCATACGCGTAACTTGTTCGATAAACGATTTCTGCATGGTGGTCTCAAAAACCTTAAACCGTTCGTTTATTTTCGTTTCTATCGTATGTACTTTTTCTCTGATTTCCGTAACTTTAGCATCTAATTTCTGTACGCTTTCATCGATTTTCGCGGTCGTTTCTTTATTACTTTGTTTTATCTCGGCATTTATGTCTGCGTTACTATGCTCTAATGCTTTGGTTAAACTGACTTTTTGCGCGTCAATTTTGGCTGTTATTTCTGCGTTATTTATTTCAGCATTGGCTGTTATTTGTTCAAACTTTGCGTTCATATTAGCGGTCAAATCCTTGTTTGCTTTCTCAGCTTTATCAAATTTCCTGTTCATTTCTTGCAATAACTGTTTAAGCAATTTTTCAGATTCCATTTTTACACAACAATTTCAAATACACAATAATTTCAAATACACTTGACTGCTGTACCACTACCAATCACAAAACTTTTCTTTGGGAATTGTTCAGTTGGACGCCAGCTGTTTTAAGAGTTAAAACAGCAAACTTGGTTTTAACGTAAATTAAATTTAAATTTAATTTGAATTTAATTAATTTAATTTTATCGAGCCCCACGAAATTGGAGCGCCATATGTAACTCTATTACAAATGTGGCGTTTCAATATCGTTGCGATTTAAATTGAAATTTATTGAATTTCGGGCCCCACGTGCAGGGCGACATATGTAACTCTACTTAATGCGTGTTGTTGTGTTGTGTGAATGTATGAGCACCTACCTGCTGTCCGATCTTGCGGTTTTCTTCCGACTAGGGCGTGTGGATTTTGGATTTGATTTCGCAAGTATGTAAACTCAAATATATGACAACAGCACACTAAATAAGTTATTTTAAAAGTGAAGAGTTTTGTGAGTTTGGTAGGCTCCGTAGTACAGCAATAAACAAATACAATATGGTGTAATAAAACGGTGTTTATTACTCCAATGACACACAAGAATAAAATGCTTATATGATCAAATACTCTTACAAACTAGACAATAAATAGCTCTTGAATAATGTTTTCTAAATGGTTGATAATTTTCAGAAGTTGAGCTTGTTATTTTGAAAGAGTTAATTTTAACTAAAAATTTAATTAATTTATTTATTTTAATTTAATTTAATTTCAGTGTCTTGAAAATTTGATTCAAATAAAAATAAAAACTCTAAAGTTAATTGAATATACTCCAAAATAAACTAGGCGTGACAATCTAGTTCACGTCCCTTTATTTACTAGTGACTCGAGTCTCGTATACTGCAGTATGAGCAAATTATTTAATTCTTTGTTAAGATTTGTATAGCGCTTTCTGTTTTATCTACTTTTAATTCTTAACTAATGCTTATAATTACTGATACTGGCTATACAGATTATCACACATGAATAATTCTTATTTAACTAGAGTCTTTGATTTGTGGCACCTGAATGATTTATGTTACAATGATTTTAATTAAAAAAGATAAAAAATTTAATGGTTGAAAAATAAATAACTTGATTTTGCTTTCCTGATACTGAAGTGGATTGTAGAGATGCTCCGGATGTCCCTCGCTGTCCTTGTCCAATCGGCTAGAGATAGTGATCTACTTGAGCGTCCTGGGTTTCGGCGTTGAGCTCGGTAATCAGCAACACTCTCCTCTCCTGCTATTTGTTGAAGTTTTTATGTCTGCGGCTTTCTGCGAGAACTGCTTCACGTCCCTCGTCGATTCACGTTTCACGTCAGCGTGTGTGTGTGTGTGTGTGTCGTTTCGAGTTGTAGTTCTGCTCGTCAGCCGATTCACAATGGTTTAGACGGCCTCTCTGTCGTATTCTTGAAGTAATGTCTTGTAGTCTTGTAGATCTCTTGCGTGCTTATGACCACAGCTTGTAGTGCACAATAAGCTTGTTTGTTGAAATGAAGAGTATCTTGACTGGACGCTGTAATTACGAGTCGTTACAGTTGACCTGTGTTATGATGATCGTAATTATGCGTGTTGACCACGTAGAGTCTTCAGATGAGTCTTCACAAAACTATGGTTTTGAGACGATCGAAGATATTCTTCTTGAATACTGGCAGTAGAGTGTTCGACAGCCCCAAAACTCCGCGCTGGTTGGGATTTCTTCGAATGATTTGATTGGCTGACACACTCTCCCTACTACACAAAATTTGAATCACCTTAGTGCGTGAGAACGAAACTAGTTTCCCACAGACGGAGAATTTATATTATTATTTTTATTCTAACACAACGGAACGGAATTGTCGTTCCGGATTTCCTGTGGCACTTTATATTGCAATTATCTTGATTGCAAACCAAGTTGTGCGAATTCCAAAATATACAATTTGTTGTAAATTCTTATAGTTATAACATATTAAAAGCTCTTTAATGTAGCTCAATTATTACAGAAGTTATTCACATAAAATTAATTAACTCTTTTATTATTTAATTATATTACGTAAAATTCACACACCCCATTATTAATATTTCGGCAAACATTTTGGATATAATGGATTTCGCCTGAATTTCCTGTTTTCCGAAATATTAACAATTGAAAGTTTGGGTGTGGTCGCATGCGTTACACAGTGAGTTGATTATGTAACAACCGCGTGTGCGTCTTTTACAATGCATTATTTTGATCGCTATATCATATGAGTGGAGTTTCGGCTATTAAAATTTATTCAAACATCAATATAATATACACTTAACATATAACTCCAAATTAATAATATTTGGTCCTGTTATATACTCCTGCACCCATTTAAAAAAAAAAGAGTAATATTTACAATTATTTTTTTTTCAATTATTTTAAATGTACGTTGAATTGATTATGCTTGCTACTATACATTTTATTAATTATTTATGGACACATACATTAGTGTCAATGTTCTTTACATATATCACTTAATTCTAATTGCACAAAATCAATAACAATATTATACCTGAAATCATTGTGTAGTAAATGTTTGTAGGACGGCTAGTAGTTAATTGCAGCGTTTAAGAATGTGAGATAAGCGGTAGCCGACAGCTGACACGTACGCGCTCCAGGAATGTGCTGACTTTGTTTACAGTGATATCACACACCGCACGATGCTAATTACTTGACCTACATTCTAACAGCTGAGTGGTACACATTGTGTGGCATAACAATTTCCGGCCGCTGGTTCGCTTCACCTTGCTTTATTCACGCGAGCACGCTTGTTAGTTACCCCGCTACAAATGCATTGTCATTCATACACAATTTATTTACAATTATTATTAATATTATAAAACACACATCTAATTTATTTTAATACTAATTATTATTTAATTAAATTATTATTAATTCTAAACATTATTTATTTTCAAAGTGCGTCCAATATTTCGTAACCGTTTTTATGGGTGGTTCTACAATATTCCTCTGGCAACTCGTTAAGTCCTTCGGCGTCACCGGATATTACAACTACGTCTTCCCAGGCTGATTGTGTGGGAACGCTATCGCTAAGTTCATGTCTGGGGTGGAGTAGAACTTGTACTTGGCCTCTGATCAGGTTGTGGATGGTATTGCACCCGTGTATTTTGATCGTCGTTACTTCGGCGAAAATCTGGGTTATAACGCCAACCGCCTAAATCAAAAACTGTCTCACTTTGGGACACTAAAATGAGCAATTCATCAACCGTGCGTATACCTTGCGTAAACACAGCTACCCGTATATTGTGGTTGAAATGATAGGCTAGTTTAGTGACAATGTCGATCTCTGAAAATGCTGGGGTTAAATGTTTTGCGCGCTCGACCTGCTGGATGATATAATTTTCAGGCGTTATAGCTAATTTTCGGTCATAACGTCCATATTCTAATTCGTTGCATAACAGTCTTTGTGTGTGTGAATTCCAATACCGGCTTTCGAATTTCTGTTTGAATTCCGCGTATGTGGTCACTTTATCGCGTACGATATTATACCATTAACGCGCCGAATCACGCATCGCGTTTACTACCCATTGTATTTTATCTTGATCTTCGAGTCTCGAACCTACCCTCGCCATTTCATTTTCACAGGCTAACAAAAATTCAATAGGGTTTTCATTATTTTCCCCCGTAAAATATACACGATTCTTTTCGTCGACAGGTCCCTGTACTAGAATATTAGGAGCGGATCTCCTGCGTACTTCCTGTCGTACCTTTAAGATCTCATCATTAAGTGCTTGCAATACACTTTCTTTATTAGAGTCTATATTTGATCGTGTTTCTACTATTGAAGCATCAAGTCTACTTACTTGGCGTTGAGTTTCTGTCGCATCGGTTTGAATTCTTATCTCGAGCGAGTCAACTTTTTTCGCAACATCAGCGGTCTGTTTTTCACACCTACTGATGTGTTCTTTGAATCAGCCCTCCATACGCGTAACTTGTTCGATAAACGATTTCTGCATGGTGGTCTCAAAAACCTTAAACCGTTCGTTTATTTTCGTTTCTATCGTATGTACTTTTTCTCTGATTTCCGTAACTTTAGCATCTAATTTCTGTACGCTTTCATCGATTTTCGCGGTCGTTTCTTTATTACTTTGTTTTATCTCGGCATTTATGTCTGCGTTACTATGCTCTAATGCTTTGGTTAAACTGACTTTTTGCGCGTCAATTTTGGCTGTTATTTCTGCGTTATTTATTTCAGCATTGGCTGTTATTTGTTCAAACTTTGCGTTCATATTAGCGGTCAAATCCTTGTTTGCTTTCTCAGCTTTATCAAATTTCCTGTTCATTTCTTGCAATAACTGTTTAAGCAATTTTTCAGATTCCATTTTTACACAACAATTTCAAATACACAATAATTTCAAATACACTTGACTGCTGTACCACTACCAATCACAAAACTTTTCTTTGGGAATTGTTCAGTTGGACGCCAGCTGTTTTAAGAGTTAAAACAGCAAACTTGGTTTTAACGTAAATTAAATTTAAATTTAATTTGAATTTAATTAATTTAATTTTATCGAGCCCCACGAAATTGGAGCGCCATATGTAACTCTATTACAAATGTGGCGTTTCAATATCGTTGCGATTTAAATTGAAATTTATTGAATTTCGGGCCCCACGTGCAGGGCGACATATGTAACTCTACTTAATGCGTGTTGTTGTGTTGTGTGAATGTATGAGCACCTACCTGCTGTCCGATCTTGCGGTTTTCTTCCGACTAGGGCGTGTGGATTTTGGATTTGATTTCGCAAGTATGTAAACTCAAATATATGACAACAGCACACTAAATAAGTTATTTTAAAAGTGAAGAGTTTTGTGAGTTTGGTAGGCTCCGTAGTACAGCAATAAACAAATACAATATGGTGTAATAAAACGGTGTTTATTACTCCAATGACACACAAGAATAAAATGCTTATATGATCAAATACTCTTACAAACTAGACAATAAATAGCTCTTGAATAATGTTTTCTAAATGGTTGATAATTTTCAGAAGTTGAGCTTGTTATTTTGAAAGAGTTAATTTTAACTAAAAATTTAATTAATTTATTTATTTTAATTTAATTTAATTTCAGTGTCTTGAAAATTTGATTCAAATAAAAATAAAAACTCTAAAGTTAATTGAATATACTCCAAAATAAACTAGGCGTGACAATCTAGTTCACGTCCCTTTATTTACTAGTGACTCGAGTCTCGTATACTGCAGTATGAGCAAATTATTTAATTCTTTGTTAAGATTTGTATAGCGCTTTCTGTTTTATCTACTTTTAATTCTTAACTAATGCTTATAATTACTGATACTGGCTATACAGATTATCACACATGAATAATTCTTATTTAACTAGAGTCTTTGATTTGTGGCACCTGAATGATTTATGTTACAATGATTTTAATTAAAAAAGATAAAAAATTTAATGGTTGAAAAATAAATAACTTGATTTTGCTTTCCTGATACTGAAGTGGATTGTAGAGATGCTCCGGATGTCCCTCGCTGTCCTTGTCCAATCGGCTAGAGATAGTGATCTACTTGAGCGTCCTGGGTTTCGGCGTTGAGCTCGGTAATCAGCAACACTCTCCTCTCCTGCTATTTGTTGAAGTTTTTATGTCTGCGGCTTTCTGCGAGAACTGCTTCACGTCCCTCGTCGATTCACGTTTCACGTCAGCGTGTGTGTGTGTGTGTGTGTCGTTTCGAGTTGTAGTTCTGCTCGTCAGCCGATTCACAATGGTTTAGACGGCCTCTCTGTCGTATTCTTGAAGTAATGTCTTGTAGTCTTGTAGATCTCTTGCGTGCTTATGACCACAGCTTGTAGTGCACAATAAGCTTGTTTGTTGAAATGAAGAGTATCTTGACTGGACGCTATAATTACGAGTCGTTACAGTTGACCTGTGTTATGATGATCGTAATTATGCGTGTTGACCACGTAGAGTCTTCAGATGAGTCTTCACAAAACTATGGTTTTGAGACGATCGAAGATATTCTTCTTGAATACTGGCAGTAGAGTGTTCGACAGCCCCAAAACTCCGCGCTGGTTGGGATTTCTTCGAATGATTTGATTGGCTGACACACTCTCCCTACTACACAAAATTTGAATCACCTTAGTGCGTGAGAACGAAACTAGTTTCCCACAGACGGAGAATTTATATTATTATTTTTATTCTAACACAACGGAACGGAATTGTCGTTCCGGATTTCCTGTGGCACTTTATATTGCAATTATCTTGATTGCAAACCAAGTTGTGCGAATTCCAAAATATACAATTTGTTGTAAATTCTTATAGTTATAACATATTAAAAGCTCTTTAATGTAGCTCAATTATTACAGAAGTTATTCACATAAAATTAATTAACTCTTTTATTATTTAATTATATTACGTAAAATTCACACACCCCATTATTAATATTTCGGCAAACATTTTGGATATAATGGATTACGCCTGAATTTCCTGTTTTCCGAAATATTAACAATTGAAAGTTTGGGTGTGGTCGCATGCGTTACACAGTGAGTTGATTATGTAACAACCGCGTGTGCGTCTTTTACAATGCATTATTTTGATCGCTATATCATATGAGTGGAGTTTCGGCTATTAAAATTTATTCAAACATCAATATAATATACACTTAACATATAACTCCAAATTAATAATATTTGGTCCTGTTATATACTCCTGCACCCATTTAAAAAAAAAAAGAGTAATATTTACAATTATTTTTTTTTCAATTATTTTAAATGTACGTTGAATTGATTATGCTTGCTACTATACATTTTATTAATTATTTATGGACACATACATTAGTGTCAATGTTCTTTACATATATCACTTAATTCTAATTGCACAAAATCAATAACAATATTATACCTGAAATCATTGTGTAGTAAATGTTTGTAGGACGGCTAGTAGTTAATTGCAGCGTTTAAGAATGTGAGATAAGCGGTAGCCGACAGCTGACACGTACGCGCTCCAGGAATGTGCTGACTTTGTTTACAGTGATATCACACACCGCACGATGCTAATTACTTGACCTACATTCTAACAGCTGAGTGGTACACATTGTGTGGCATAACAATTTCCGGCCGCTGGTTCGCTTCACCTTGCTTTATTCACGCGAGCACGCTTGTTAGTTACCCCGCTACAAATGCATTGTCATTCATACACAATTTATTTACAATTATTATTAATATTATAAAACACACATCTAATTTATTTTAATACTAATTATTATTTAATTAAATTATTATTAATTCTAAACATTATTTATTTTCAAAGTGCGTCCAATATTTCGTAACCGTTTTTATGGGTGGTTCTACAATATTCCTCTGGCAACTCGTTAAGTCCTTCGGCGTCACCGGATATTACAACTACGTCTTCCCAGGCTGATTGTGTGGGAACGCTATCGCTAAGTTCATGTCTGGGGTGGAGTAGAACTTGTACTTGGCCTCTGATCAGGTTGTGGATGGTATTGCACCCGTGTATTTTGATCGTCGTTACTTCGGCGAAAATCTGGGTTATAACGCCAACCGCCTAAATCAAAAACTGTCTCGCTTTGGGACACTAAAATGAGCAATTCATCAACCGTGCGTATACCTTGCGTAAACACAGCTACCCGTATATTGTGGTTGAAATGATAGGCTAGTTTAGTGACAATGTCGATCTCTGAAAATGCTGGGGTTAAATGTTTTGCGCGCTCGACCTGCTGGATGATATAATTTTCAGGCGTTATAGCTAATTTTCGGTCATAACGTCCATATTCTAATTCGTTGCGTAACAGTCTTTGTGTGTGTGAATTCCAATACCGGCTTTCGAATTTCTGTTTGAATTCCGCGTATGTGGTCACTTTATCGCGTACGATATTATACCATTTACGCGCCGAATCACGCATCGCATTTACTACCCATTGTATTTTATCTTGATCTTCGAGTCTCGAACCTACCCTCGCCATTTCATTTTCACAGGCTAACAAAAATTCAATAGGGTTTTCATTATTTTCCCCCGTAAAATATACACGATTCTTTTCGTCGACAGGTCCCTGTACTAGAATATTAGGAGCGGATCTCCTGCGTACTTCCTGTCGTACCTTTAAGATCTCATCATTAAGTGCTTGCAATACACTTTCTTTATTAGAGTCTATATTTGATCGCGTTTCTACTATTGAAGCATCAAGTCTACTTACTTGGCGTTGAGTTTCTGTCGCATCGGTTTGAATTCTTATCTCGAGCGAGTCAACTTTTTTTGCAACATCAGCGGTCTGTTTTTCACACCTACTGATGTGTTCTTTGAATCAGCCCTCCATACGCGTAACTTGTTCGATAAACGATTTCTGCATGGTGGTCTCAAAAACCTTAAACCGTTCGTTTATTTTCGTTTCTATCGTATGTACTTTTTCTCCGATTTCCGTAACTTTAGCATCTAATTTCTGTACGCTTTCATCAATTTTCGCGGTCGTTTCTTTATTACTTTGTTTTATCTCGGCATTTATGTCTGCGTTACTATGCTCTAATGCTTCGGTTAAACTGACTTTTTGCGCGTCAATTTTGGCTGTTATTTCTGCGTTATTTATTTCAGCATTGGCTGTTATTTGTTCAAACTTCGCGTTCATATTAGCGGTCAAATCCGTGTTTGCTTTCTCAGCTTTATCAAATTTCCTGTTCATTTCTTGCAATAACTGTTTAAGCAATTTTTCAGATTCCATTTTTACACAACAATTTCAAATACACAATAATTTCAAATACACTTGACTGCTGTACCACTACCAATCACAAAACTTTTCTTTGGGAATTGTTCAGTTGGACGCCAGCTGTTTTAAGAGTTAAAACAGCAAACTTGGTTTTAACGTAAATTAAATTTAAATTTAATTTGAATTTAATTAATTTAATTTTATCGAGCCCCACGAAATTGGAGCGCCATATGTAACTCTATTACAAATGTGGCGTTTCAATATCGTTGCGATTTAAATTGAAATTTATTGAATTTCGGGCCCCACGTGCAGGGCGACATATGTAACTCTACTTAATGCGTGTTGTTGTGTTGTGTGAATGTATGAGCACCTACCTGCTGTCCGATCTTGCGGTTTTCTTCCGACTAGGGCGTGTGGATTTTGGATTTGATTTCGCAAGTATGTAAACTCAAATATATGACAACAGCACACTAAATAAGTTATTTTAAAAGTGAAGAGTTTTGTGAGGTTGGTAGGCTCCGTAGTACAGCAATAAACAAATACAATATGGTGTAATAAAACGGTGTTTATTACTCCAATGACACACAAGAATAAAATGCTTATATGATCAAATACTCTTACAAACTAGACAATAAATAGCTCTTGAATAATGTTTTCTAAATGGTTGATAATTTTCAGAAGTTGAGCTTGTTATTTTGAAAGAGTTAATTTTAACTGAAAATTTAATTAATTTATTTATTTTAATTTAATTTAATTTCAGTGTCTTGAAAATTTGATTCAAATGAAAATAAAAACTCTAAAGTTAATTGAATATACTCCAAAATAAACTAGGCGTGACAATCTAGTTCACGTCCCTTTATTTACTAGTGACTCAAGTCTCGTATACTGCAGTATGAGCAAATTATTTAATTCTTTGTTAAGATTTGTATAGCGCTTTCTGTTTTATCTACTTTTAATTCTTAACTAATGCTTATAATTACTGATACTGGCTATACAGATTATCACACATGAATAATTCTTATTTAACTAGAGTCTTTGATTTGTGGCACCTGAATGATTTATGTTACAATGATTTTAATTAAAAAAGATAGAAAATTTAATGGTTGAAAAATAAATAACTTGATTTTGCTTTCCTGATACTGAAGTGGATTGTAGAGATGCTCCGGATGTCCCTCGCTGTCCTTGTCCAATCGGCTAGAGATAGTGATCTACTTGAGCGTCCTGGGTTTCGGCGTTGAGCTCGGTAATCAGCAACACTCTCTTCTCCTGCTATTTGTTGAAGTTTTTATGTCTGCGGCTTTCTGCGAGAACTGCTTCACGTCCCTCGTCGATTCACGTTTCACGTCAGCGTGTGTGTGTGTGTCGTTTCGAGTTGTAGTTCTGCTCGTCAGCCGATTCACAATCGTTTAGACGGCCTCTCTGTCGTATTCTTGAAGTAATGTCTTGTAGTCTTGTAGATCTCTTGCGTGCTTATGACCACAGCTTGTAGTGCACAATAAGCTTGTTTGTTGAAATAAAGAGTATCTTCACTGGACGCTGTAATTACGAGTTGTTACAGTTGACCTGTGTTATGATGATCGTAATTATGCGTGTTGACCACGTAGAGTCTTCAGATGAGTCTTCACAAAACTATGGTTTTGAGACGATCGAAGATTTTCTTCTTGAATACTGGCAGTAGAGTGTTCGATCAGCCCCAAAACTCCGCGCTGGTTGGGATTTCTTCGAATGATTTGATTGGCTGACACACTCTCCCTACTACACAAAATTTGAATCACCTTAGTCCGTGAGAACGAAACTAGTTTCCCACAGATGTAGAATTTATATTATTATTAATATTCTAACACAACGGAACTGAATTGTCGTTCCAGATTTCCTGTGGCACTTTATATTGCAATTATCTTGATTGCAAACCAAGTTGTGCGAATTCCAAAATATACAATTTGTTGTAAATTCTTATAGTTATAACATATTAAAAGCTCTTTAATGTAGCTCAATTATTACAGAAGTTATTCACATAAAATTAATTAACTCTTTTATTATTTAATTATATTTCGTAAAATTCGCACACCCCATTATTAATATTTCGGCAAACATTTTGGCTATAATGGATTTCGCCTGAATTTCCTGGTTTCCGAAATATTAACAATTGAAAGTTTGGGTGTGGTCGCATGCGTTACACAGTGAGTTGATTATGTAACAACCGCGTGTGCATCTTTTACAATGCATTATTTTGATCGCTATAACATATGAGTGGAGTTTCGACTATTAAAATTTATTCAAACATCAATATAATATACACTTAACATATAACTCCAAATTAATAATATTTGGTCCTGTTATATACTCCTCCACCCATTTAAAAAAAAAAAAGAGTAATATTTACAATTATTTTTTTTCAATTATTTTAAATGTACGTTGAATTGATTATGCTTGCTACTATACATTTTATTAATTATTTATGGACACATACATTAGTGTCAATGTTCTTTACATATATCACTTAATTCTAATTGCACAAAATCAATAACAATATTATACCTGAAATCATTGTGTAGTAAATGTTTGTAGGATGGCTAGTAGTTAATTGCAGCGTTTAAGAATGTGAGATAAGCGGTAGCCGACAGCTGACACGTACGCGCTCCAGGAATGTGCTGACTTTGTTTACAGTGATATCACACACCGCACGACGCTAATTACTTGACCTACATTCTAACAGCTGAGTGGTACACATTGTGTGGCATAACAATTTCCGGCCGCTGGTTCGCTTCACCTTGCTTTATTCACGCGTGCACGCTTGTTAGTTACCCCGCTACAAATGCATTGTCATTCATACACAATTTATTTACAATTATTATTAATATTATAAAACACATCTAATTAATTTTAATACTAATTATTATTTAATTAAATTATTATTAATTCCAAACATTATTTATTTTCAAAGTGCGTCCAATATTTCGTAACCGTTTTTATGGGTGGTTCTACAATATTCCTCTAGCCACTCGTTAAGTCCTTCGGCGTCACCGGATATTACAACTACGTCTTCCCAGGCTGATTGTGTGGGAACGCTATCGCTAAGTTCATGTCTGGGGTGGAGTAGAACTTGTACTTGGCCTCTGATCAGGTTGTGGATGGTATTGCACCCGTGTATTTTGATCGTCGTTACTTCGGCGAAAATCTGGGTTATAACGCCAACCGCCTAAATCAAAAACTGTCTCGCTTTGGGACACTAAAATGAGCAATTCATCAACCGTGCGTATACCTTGCGTAAACACAGCTACCCGTATATTGTGGTTGAAATGATAGGCTAGTTTAGTGACAATGTCGATCTCTGAAAATGCTGGGGTTAAATGTTTTGCGCGCTCGACCTGCTGGATGATATAATTTTCAGGCGTTATAGCTAATTTTCAGTCATAACATCCATATTCTAATTCGTTGCGTAACAGTCTTTGTGTGTGTGAATTCCAATACCGGCTTTCGAATTTCTGTTTGAATTCCGCATATGTGGTCACTTTATCGCGTACGATATTATACCATTTACGCGCCGAATCACGCATCGCGTTTACTACCCATTGTATTTTATCTTGATCTTCGAGTCTCGAACCTACCCTCGCCATTTCATTTTCACAGGCTAACAAAAATTCAATAGGGTTTTCATTATTTTCCCCCGTAAAATATACACGATTCTTTTCGTCGACAGGTCCCTGTACTAGAATATTAGGAGCGGATCTCCTGCGTACTTCCTGTCGTACCTTTAAGATCTCATCATTAAGTGCTTGCAATACACTTTCTTTATTAGAGTCTATATTTGATCGCGTTTCTACTATTGAAGCATCAAGTCTACTTACTTGGCGTTGAGTTTCTGTCGCATCGGTTTGAATTCTTATCTCGAGCGAGTCAACTTTTTTTGCAACATCAGCGGTCTGTTTTTCACACCTACTGATGTGTTCTTTGAATCAGCCCTCCATACGCGTAACTTGTTCGATAAACGATTTCTGCATGGCGGTCTCAAAAACCTTAAACCGTTCGTTTATTTTCGTTTCTATCGTATGTACTTTTTCTCCGATTTCCGTAACTTTAGCATCTAATTTCTGTACGCTTTCATCGATTTTCGCGGTCGTTTCTTTATTACTTTGTTTTATCTCGGCATTTGTCTGCGTTACTATGCTCTAATGCTTCGGTTAAACTGACTTTTTGCGCGTCAATTTTGGCTGTTATTTCTGCGTTATTTATTTCAGCATTGGCTGTTATTTGTTCAAACTTCGCGTTCATATTAGCGGTCAAATCCGTGTTTGCTTTCTCAGCTTTATCAAATTTCCTGTTCATTTCTTGCAATAACTGTTTAAGCAATTTTTCAGATTCCATTTTTACACAACAATTTCAAATACACAATAATTTCAAATACACTTGACTGCTGTACCACTACCAATCACAAAACTTTTCTTTGGGAATTGTTCAGTTGGACGCCAGCTGTTTTAAGAGTTAAAACAGCAAACTTGGTTTTAACGTAAATTAAATTTAAATTTAATTTGAATTTAATTAATTTAATTTTATCGAGCCCCACGAAATTGGAGCGCCATATGTAACTCTATTACAAATGTGGCGTTTCAATATCGTTGCGATTTAAATTGAAATTTATTGAATTTCGGGCCCCACGTGCAGGGCGACATATGTAACTCTACTTAATGCGTGTTGTTGTGTTGTGTGAATGTATGAGCACCTACCTGCTGTCCGATCTTGCGGTTTTCTTCCGACTAGGGCGTGTGGATTTTGGATTTGATTTCGCAAGTATGTAAACTCAAATATATGACAACAGCACACTAAATAAGTTATTTTAAAAGTGAAGAGTTTTGTGAGGTTGGTAGGCTCCGTAGTACAGCAATAAACAAATACAATATGGTGTAATAAAACGGTGTTTATTACTCCAATGACACACAAGAATAAAATGCTTATATGATCAAATACTCTTACAAACTAGACAATAAATAGATCTTGAATAATGTTTTCTAAATGGTTGATAATTTTCAGAAGTTGAGCTTGTTATTTTGAAAGAGTTAATTTTAACTGAAAATTTAATTAATTTATTTATTTTAATTTAATTTAATTTCAGTGTCTTGAAAATTTGATTCAAATGAAAATAAAAACTCTAAAGTTAATTGAATATACTCCAAAATAAACTAGGCGTGACAATCTAGTTCACGTCCCTTTATTTACTAGTGACTCGAGTCTCGTATACTGCAGTATGAGCAAATTATTTAATTCTTTGTTAAGATTTGTATAGCGCTTTCTGTTTTATCTACTTTTAATTCTTAACTAATGCTTATAATTACTGATACTGGCTATACAGATTATCACACATGAATAATTCTTATTTAACTAGAGTCTTTGATTTGTGGCACCTGAATGATTTATGTTACAATGATTTTAATTAAAAAAGATAGAAAATTTAATGGTTGAAAAATAAATAACTTGATTTTGCTTTCCTGATACTGAAGTGGATTGTAGAGATGCTCCGGATGTCCCTCGCTGTCCTTGTCCAATCGGCTAGAGATAGTGATCTACTTGAGCGTCCTGGGTTTCGGCGTTGAGCTCGGTAATCAGCAACACTCTCCTCTCCTGCTATTTGTTGAAGTTTTTATGTCTGCGGCTTTCTGCGAGAACTGCTTCACGTCCCTCGTCGATTCACGTTTCACATCAGCGTGTGTGTGTGTGTCGTTTCGAGTTGTAGTTCTGCTCGTCAGCCGATTCACAATGGTTTAGACGGCCTCTCTGTCGTATTCTTGAAGTAATGTCTTGTAGTCTTGTAGATCTCTTGCGTGCTTATGACCACAGCTTGTAGTGCACAATAAGCTTGTTTGTTGAAATGAAGAGTATCTTGACTGGACGCTGTAATTACGAGTCGTTACAGTTGACCTGTGTTATGATGATCGTAATTATGCGTGTTGACCACGTAGAGTCTTCAGATGAGTCTTCACAAAACTATGGTTTTTGAGACGATCGAAGATATTCTTCTTGAATACTGGCAGTAGAGTGTTCGATCAGCCCCAAAACTCCGCGCTGGTTGGGATTTCTTCGAATGATTTGATTGGCTGACACACTCTCCCTACTACACAAAATTTGAATCACCTTAGTCCGTGAGAACGAAACTAGTTTCCCACAGATGTAGAATTTATATTATTATTAATATTCTAACACAATGGAACTGAATTGTCGTTCCAGATTTCCTGTGGCACTTTATATTGCAATTATCTTGATTGCAAACCAAGTTGTGCGAATTCCAAAATATACAATTTGTTGTAAATTCTTATAGTTATAACATATTAAAAGCTCTTTAATGTAGCTCAATTATTACAGAAGTTATTCACATAAAATTAATTAACTCTTTTATTATTTAATTATATTTCGTAAAATTCGCACACCCCATTATTAATATTTCGGCAAACATTTTGGCTATAATGGATTTCGCCTGAATTTCCTGGTTTCCGAAATATTAACAATTGAAAGTTTGGGTGTGGTCGCATGCGTTACACAGTGAGTTGATTATGTAACAACCGCGTGTGCATCTTTTACAATGCATTATTTTGATCGCTATAACATATGAGTGGAGTTTCGACTATTAAAATTTATTCAAACATCAATATAATATACACTTAACATATAACTCCAAATTAATAATATTTGGTCCTGTTATATACTCCTCCACCCATTTAAAAAAAAAAAGAGTAATATTTACAATTATTTTTTTTCAATTATTTTAAATGTACGTTGAATTGATTATGCTTGCTACTATACATTTTATTAATTATTTATGGACACATACATTAGTGTCAATGTTCTTTACATATATCACTTAATTCTAATTGCACAAAATCAATAACAATATTATACCTGAAATCATTGTGTAGTAAATGTTTGTAGGACGGCTAGTAGTTAATTGCAGCGTTTAAGAATGTGAGATAAGCGGTAGCCGACAGCTGACACGTACGCGCTCCAGGAATGTGCTGACTTTGTTTACAGTGATATCACACACCGCACGACGCTAATTACTTGACCTACATTCTAACAGCTGAGTGGTACACATTGTGTGGCATAACAATTTCCGGCCGCTGGTTCGCTTCACCTTGCTTTATTCACGCGTGCACGCTTGTTAGTTACCCCGCTACAAATGCATTGTCATTCATACACAATTTATTTACAATTATTATTAATATTATAAAACACATCTAATTTATTTTAATACTAATTATTATTTAATTAAATTATTATTAATTCCAAACATTATTTATTTTCAAAGTGCGTCCAATATTTCGTAACCGTTTTTATGGGTGGTTCTACAATATTCCTCTAGCCACTCGTTAAGTCCTTCGGCGTCACCGGATATTACAACTACGTCTTCCCAGGCTGATTGTGTGGGAACGCTATCGCTAAGTTCATGTCTGGGGTGGAGTAGAACTTGTACTTGGCCTCTGATCAGGTTGTGGATGGTATTGCACCCGTGTATTTTGATCGTCGTTACTTCGGCGAAAATCTGGGTTATAACGCCAACCGCCTAAATCAAAAACTGTCTCGCTTTGGGACACTAAAATGAGCAATTCATCAACCGTGCGTATACCTTGCGTAAACACAGCTACCCGTATATTGTGGTTGAAATGATAGGCTAGTTTAGTGACAATGTCGATCTCTGAAAATGCTGGGGTTAAATGTTTTGCGCGCTCGACCTGCTGGATGATATAATTTTCAGGCGTTATAGCTAATTTTCAGTCATAACGTCCATATTCTAATTCGTTGCGTAACAGTCTTTGTGTGTGTGAATTCCAATACCGGCTTTCGAATTTCTGTTTGAATTCCGCATATGTGGTCACTTTATCGGGTACGATATTATACCATTTACGCGCCGAATCACGCATCGCGTTTACTACCCATTGTATTTTATCTTGATCTTCGAGTCTCGAACCTACCCTCGCCATTTCATTTTCACAGGCTAACAAAAATTCAATAGGGTTTTCATTATTTTCCCCCGTAAAATATACACGATTCTTTTCGTCGACAGGTCCCTGTACTAGAATATTAGGAGCGGATCTCCTGCGTACTTCCTGTCGTACCTTTAAGATCTCATCATTAAGTGCTTGCAATACACTTTCTTTATTAGAGTCTATATTTGATCGCGTTTCTACTATTGAAGCATCAAGTCTACTTACTTGGCGTTGAGTTTCTGTCGCATCGGTTTGAATTCTTATCTCGAGCGAGTCAACTTTTTTTGCAACATCAGCGGTCTGTTTTTCACACCTACTGATGTGTTCTTTGAATCAGCCCTCCATACGCGTAACTTGTTCGATAAACGATTTCTGCATGGCGGTCTCAAAAACCTTAAACCGTTCGTTTATTTTCGTTTCTATCGTATGTACTTTTTCTCCGATTTCCGTAACTTTAGCATCTAATTTCTGTACGCTTTCATCGATTTTCGCGGTCGTTTCTTTATTACTTTGTTTTATCTCGGCATTTATGTCTGCGTTACTATGCTCTAATGCTTCGGTTAAACTGACTTTTTGCGCGTCAATTTTGGCTGTTATTTCTGCGTTATTTATTTCAGCATTGGCTGTTATTTGTTCAAACTTCGCGTTCATATTAGCGGTCAAATCCGTGTTTGCTTTCTCAGCTTTATCAAATTTCCTGTTCATTTCTTGCAATAACTGTTTAAGCAATTTTTCAGATTCCATTTTTACACAACAATTTCAAATACACTTGACTGCTGTACCACTACCAATCACAAAACTTTTCTTTGGGAATTGTTCAGTTGGACGCCAGCTGTTTTAAGAGTTAAAACAGCAAACTTGGTTTTAACGTAAATTAAATTTAAATTTAATTTGAATTTAATTAATTTAATTTTATCGAGCCCCACGAAATTGGAGCGCCATATGTAACTCTATTACAAATGTGGCGTTTCAATATCGTTGCGATTTAAATTGAAATTTATTGAATTTCGGGCCCCACGTGCAGGGCGACATATGTAACTCTACTTAATGCGTGTTGTTGTGTTGTGTGAATGTATGAGCACCTACCTGCTGTCCGATCTTGCGGTTTTCTTCCGACTAGGGCGTGTGGATTTTGGATTTGATTTCGCAAGTATGTAAACTCAAATATATGACAACAGCACACTAAATAAGTTATTTTAAAAGTGAAGAGTTTTGTGAGGTTGGTAGGCTCCGTAGTACAGCAATAAACAAATACAATATGGTGTAATAAAACGGTGTTTATTACTCCAATGACACACAAGAATAAAATGCTTATATGATCAAATACTCTTACAAACTAGACAATAAATAGATCTTGAATAATGTTTTCTAAATGGTTGATAATTTTCAGAAGTTGAGCTTGTTATTTTGAAAGAGTTAATTTTAACTGAAAATTTAATTAATTTATTTATTTTAATTTAATTTAATTTCAGTGTCTTGAAAATTTGATTCAAATGAAAATAAAAACTCTAAAGTTAATTGAATATACTCCAAAATAAACTAGGCGTGACAATCTAGTTCACGTCCCTTTATTTACTAGTGACTCGAGTCTCGTATACTGCAGTATGAGCAAATTATTTAATTCTTTGTTAAGATTTGTATAGCGCTTTCTGTTTTATCTACTTTTAATTCTTAACTAATGCTTATAATTACTGATACTGGCTATACAGATTATCACACATGAATAATTCTTATTTAACTAGAGTCTTTGATTTGTGGCACCTGAATGATTTATGTTACAATGATTTTAATTAAAAAAGATAGAAAATTTAATGGTTGAAAAATAAATAACTTGATTTTGCTTTCCTGATACTGAAGTGGATTGTAGAGATGCTCCGGATGTCCCTCGCTGTCCTTGTCCAATCGGCTAGAGATAGTGATCTACTTGAGCGTCCTGGGTTTCGGCGTTGAGCTCGGTAATCAGCAACACTCTCCTCTCCTGCTATTTGTTGAAGTTTTTATGTCTGCGGCTTTCTGCGAGAACTGCTTCACGTCCCTCGTCGATTCACGTTTCACATCAGCGTGTGTGTGTGTGTGTCGTTTCGAGTTGTAGTTCTGCTCGTCAGCCGATTCACAATGGTTTAGACGGCCTCTCTGTCGTATTCTTGAAGTAATGTCTTGTAGTCTTGTAGATCTCTTGCGTGCTTATGACCACAGCTTGTAGTGCACAATAAGCTTGTTTGTTGAAATGAAGAGTATCTTGACTGGACGCTGTAATTACGAGTCGTTACAGTTGACCTGTGTTATGATGATCGTAATTATGCGTGTTGACCACGTAGAGTCTTCAGATGAGTCTTCACAAAACTATGGTTTTTGAGACGATCGAAGATATTCTTCTTGAATACTGGCAGTAGAGTGTTCGATCAGCCCCAAAACTCCGCGCTGGTTGGGATTTCTTCGAATGATTTGATTGGCTGACACACTCTCCCTACTACACAAAATTTGAATCACCTTAGTCCGTGAGAACGAAACTAGTTTCCCACAGATGTAGAATTTATATTATTATTAATATTCTAACACAACGGAACTGAATTGTCGTTCCAGATTTCCTGTGGCACTTTATATTGCAATTATCTTGATTGCAAACCAAGTTGTGCGAATTCCAAAATATACAATTTGTTGTAAATTCTTATAGTTATAACATATTAAAAGCTCTTTAATGTAGCTCAATTATTACAGAAGTTATTCACATAAAATTAATTAACTCTTTTATTATTTAATTATATTTCGTAAAATTCGCACACCCCATTATTAATATTTCGGCAAACATTTTGGCTATAATGGATTTCGCCTGAATTTCCTGGTTTCCGAAATATTAACAATTGAAAGTTTGGGTGTGGTCGCATGCGTTACACAGTGAGTTGATTATGTAACAACCGCGTGTGCATCTTTTACAATGCATTATTTTGATCGCTATAACATATGAGTGGAGTTTCGACTATTAAAATTTATTCAAACATCAATATAATATACACTTAACATATAACTCCAAATTAATAATATTTGGTCCTGTTATATACTCCTCCACCCATTTAAAAAAAAAAAGAGTAATATTTACAATTATTTTTTTTCAATTATTTTAAATGTACGTTGAATTGATTATGCTTGCTACTATACATTTTATTAATTATTTATGGACACATACATTAGTGTCAATGTTCTTTACATATATCACTTAATTCTAATTGCACAAAATCAATAACAATATTATACCTGAAATCATTGTGTAGTAAATGTTTGTAGGACGGCTAGTAGTTAATTGCAGCGTTTAAGAATGTGAGATAAGCGGTAGCCGACAGCTGACACGTACGCGCTCCAGGAATGTGCTGACTTTGTTTACAGTGATATCACACACCGCACGACGCTAATTACTTGACCTACATTCTAACAGCTGAGTGGTACACATTGTGTGGCATAACAATTTCCGGCCGCTGGTTCGCTTCACCTTGCTTTATTCACGCGTGCACGCTTGTTAGTTACCCCGCTACAAATGCATTGTCATTCATACACAATTTATTTACAATTATTATTAATATTATAAAACACATCTAATTTATTTTAATACTAATTATTATTTAATTAAATTATTATTAATTCCAAACATTATTTATTTTCAAAGTGCGTCCAATATTTCGTAACCGTTTTTATGGGTGGTTCTACAATATTCCTCTAGCCACTCGTTAAGTCCTTCGGCGTCACCGGATATTACAACTACGACTTCCCAGGCTGATTGTGTGGGAACGCTATCGCTAAGTTCATGTCTGGGGTGGAGTAGAACTTGTACTTGGCCTCTGATCAGGTTGTGGATGGTATTGCACCCGTGTATTTTGATCGTCGTTACTTCGGCGAAAATCTGGGTTATAACGCCAACCGCCTAAATCAAAAACTGTCTCGCTTTGGGATACTAAAATGAGCAATTCATCAACCGTGCGTATACCTTGCGTAAACACAGCTACCCGTATATTGTGGTTGAAATGATAGGCTAGTTTAGTGACAATGTCGATCTCTGAAAATGCTGGGGTTAAATGTTTTGCGCGCTCGACCTGCTGGATGATATAATTTTCAGGCGTTATAGCTAATTTTCAGTCATAACGTCCATATTCTAATTCGTTGCGTAACAGTCTTTGTGTGTGTGAATTCCAATACCGGCTTTCGAATTTCTGTTTGAATTCCGCATATGTGGTCACTTTATCGCGTACGATATTATACCATTTACGCGCCGAATCACGCATCGCGTTTACTACCCATTGTATTTTATCTTGATCTTCGAGTCTCGAACCTACCCTCGCCATTTCATTTTCACAGGCTAACAAAAATTCAATAGGGTTTTCATTATTTTCCCCCGTAAAATATGCACGATTCTTTTCGTCGACAGGTCCCTGTACTAGAATATTAGGAGCGGATCTCCTGCGTACTTCCTGTCGTACCTTTAAGATCTCATCATTAAGTGCTTGCAATACACTTTCTTTATTAGAGTCTATATTTGATCGCGTTTCTACTATTGAAGCATCAAGTCTACTTACTTGGCGTTGAGTTTCTGTCGCATCGGTTTGAATTCTTATCTCGAGCGAGTCAACTTTTTTTGCAACATCAGCGGTCTGTTTTTCACACCTACTGATGTGTTCTTTGAATCAGCCCTCCATACGCGTAACTTGTTCGATAAACGATTTCTGCATGGCGGTCTCAAAAACCTTAAACCGTTCGTTTATTTTCGTTTCTATCGTATGTACTTTTTCTCCGATTTCCGTAACTTTAGCATCTAATTTCTGTACGCTTTCATCGATTTTCGCGGTCGTTTCTTTATTACTTTGTTTTATCTCGGCATTTATGTCTGCGTTACTATGCTCTAATGCTTCGGTTAAACTGACTTTTTGCGCGTCAATTTTGGCTGTTATTTCTGCGTTATTTATTTCAGCATTGGCTGTTATTTGTTCAAACTTCGCGTTCATATTAGCGGTCAAATCCGTGTTTGCTTTCTCAGCTTTATCAAATTTCCTGTTCATTTCTTGCAATAACTGTTTAAGCAATTTTTCAGATTCCATTTTTACACAACAATTTCAAATACACTTGACTGCTGTACCACTACCAATCACAAAACTTTTCTTTGGGAATTGTTCAGTTGGACGCCAGCTGTTTTAAGAGTTAAAACAGCAAACTTGGTTTTAACGTAAATTAAATTTAAATTTAATTTGAATTTAATTAATTTAATTTTATCGAGTCCCACGAAATTGGAGCGCCATATGTAACTCTATTACAAATGTGGCGTTTCAATATCGTTGCGATTTAAATTGAAATTTATTGAATTTCGGGCCCCACGTGCAGGGCGACATATGTAACTCTACTTAATGTGTGTTGTTGTGTTGTGTGAATGTATGAGCACCTACCTGCTGTCCGATCTTGCGGTTTTCTTCTGACTAGGGCGTGTGGATTTTGGATTTGATTTCGCAAGTATGTAAACTCAAATATATGACAACAGCACACTAAATAAGTTATTTTAAAAGTGAAGAGTTTTGTGAGGTTGGTAGGCTCCGTAGTACAGCAATAAACAAATACAATATGGTGTAATAAAACGGTGTTTATTACTCCAATGACACACAAGAATAAAATGCTTATATGATCAAATACTCTTACAAACTAGACAATAAATAGATCTTGAATAATGTTTTCTAAATGGTTGATAATTTTCAGAAGTTGAGCTTGTTATTTTGAAAGAGTTAATTTTAACTGAAAATTTAATTAATTTATTTATTTTAATTTAATTTAATTTCAGTGTCTTGAAAATTTGATTCAAATGAAAATAAAAACTCTAAAGTTAATTGAATATACTCCAAAATAAACTAGGCGTGACAATCTAGTTCACGTCCCTTTATTTACTAGTGACTCGAGTCTCGTATACTGCAGTATGAGCAAATTATTTAATTCTTTGTTAAGATTTGTATAGCGCTTTCTGTTTTATCTACTTTTAATTCTTAACTAATGCTTATAATTACTGATACTGGCTATACAGATTACCACACATGAATAATTCTTATTTAACTAGAGTCTTTGATTTGTGGCACCTGAATGATTTATGTTACAATGATTTTAATTAAAAAAGATAGAAAATTTAATGGTTGAAAAATAAATAACTTGATTTTGCTTTCCTGATACTGAAGTGGATTGTAGAGATGCTCCGGATGTCCCTCGCTGTCCTTGTCCAATCGGCTAGAGATAGTGATCTACTTGAGCGTCCTGGGTTTCGGCGTTGAGCTCGGTAATCAGCAACACTCTCCTCTCCTGCTATTTGTTGAAGTTTTTATGTCTGCGGCTTTCTGCGAGAACTGCTTCACGTCCCTCGTCGATTCACGTTTCACGTCAGCGTGTGTGTGTGTGTGTGTGTCGTTTCGAGTTGTAGTTCTGCTCGTCAGCCGATTCACAATGGTTTAGACGGCCTCTCTGTCGTATTCTTGAAGTAATGTCTTGTAGTCTTGTAGATCTCTTGCGTGCTTATGACCACAGCTTGTAGTGCACAATAAGCTTGTTTGTTGAAATGAAGAGTATCTTGACTGGACGCTGTAATTACGAGTCGTTACAGTTGACCTGTGTTATGATGATCGTAATTATGCGTGTTGACCACGTAGAGTCTTCAGATGAGTCTTCACAAAACTATGGTTTTTGAGACGATCGAAGATATTCTTCTTGAATACTGGCAGTAGAGTGTTCGATCAGCCCCAAAACTCCGCGCTGGTTGGGATTTCTTCGAATGATTTGATTGGCTGACACACTCTCCCTACTACACAAAATTTGAATCACCTTAGTCCGTGAGAACGAAACTAGTTTCCCACAGATGTAGAATTTATATTATTATTAATATTCTAACACAACGGAACTGAATTGTCGTTCCAGATTTCCTGTGGCACTTTATATTGCAATTATCTTGATTGCAAACCAAGTTGTGCGAATTCCAAAATATACAATTTGTTGTAAATTCTTATAGTTATAACATATTAAAAGCTCTTTAATGTAGCTCAATTATTACAGAAGTTATTCACATAAAATTAATTAACTCTTTTATTATTTAATTATATTTCGTAAAATTCGCACACCCCATTATTAATATTTCGGCAAACATTTTGGCTATAATGGATTTCGCCTGAATTTCCTGGTTTCCGAAATATTAACAATTGAAAGTTTGGGTGTGGTCGCATGCGTTACACAGTGAGTTGATTATGTAACAACCGCGTGTGCATCTTTTACAATGCATTATTTTGATCGCTATAACATATGAGTGGAGTTTCGACTATTAAAATTTATTCAAACATCAATATAATATACACTTAACATATAACTCCAAATTAATAATATTTGGTCCTGTTATATACTCCTCCACCCATTTAAAAAAAAAAAGAGTAATATTTACAATTATTTTTTTTCAATTATTTTAAATGTACGTTGAATTGATTATGCTTGCTACTATACATTTTATTAATTATTTATGGACACATACATTAGTGTCAATGTTCTTTACATATATCACTTAATTCTAATTGCACAAAATCAATAACAATATTATACCTGAAATCATTGTGTAGTAAATGTTTGTAGGACGGCTAGTAGTTAATTGCAGCGTTTAAGAATGTGAGATAAGCGGTAGCCGACAGCTGACACGTACGCGCTCCAGGAATGTTCTGACTTTGTTTACAGTGATATCACACACCGCACGACGCTAATTACTTGACCTACATTCTAACAGCTGAGTGGTACACATTGTGTGGCATAACAATTTCCGGCCGCTGGTTCGCTTCACCTTGCTTTATTCACGCGTGCACGCTTGTTAGTTACCCCGCTACAAATGCATTGTCATTCATACACAATTTATTTACAATTATTATTAATATTATAAAACACATCTAATTTATTTTAATACTAATTATTATTTAATTAAATTATTATTAATTCTAAACATTATTTATTTTCAAAGTGCGTCCAATATTTCATAACCGTTTTTATGGGTGGTTCTACAATATTCCTCTAGCCACTCGTTAAGTCCTTCGGCGTCACCGGATATTACAACTACGTCTTCCCAGGCTGATTGTATGGGAACGCTATCGCTAAGTTCATGTCTGGGGTGGAGTAGAACTTGTACTTGGCCTCTGATCAGGTTGTGGATGGTATTGCACCCGTGTATTTTGATCGTCGTTACTTCGGCGAAAATCTGGGTTATAACGCCAACCGCCTAAATCAAAAACTGTCTCGCTTTGGGACACTAAAATGAGCAATTCATCAACCGTGCGTATACCTTGCGTAAACACAGCTACCCGTATATTGTGGTTGAAATGATAGGCTAGTTTAGTGACAATGTCGATCTCTGAAAATGCTGGGGTTAAATGTTTTGCGCGCTCGACCTGCTGGATGATATAATTTTCAGGCGTTATAGCTAATTTTCAGTCATAACGTCCATATTCTAATTCGTTGCGTAACAGTCTTTGTGTGTGTGAATTCCAATACCGGCTTTCGAATTTCTGTTTGAATTCCGCATATGTGGTCACTTTATCGCGTACGATATTATACCATTTACGCGCCGAATCACGCATCGCGTTTACTACCCATTGTATTTTATCTTGATCTTCGAGTCTCGAACCTACCCTCGCCATTTCATTTTCACAGGCTAACAAAAATTCAATAGGGTTTTCATTATTTTCCCCCGTAAAATATACACGATTCTTTTCGTCGACAGGTCCCTGTACTAGAATATTAGGAGCGGATCTCCTGCGTACTTCCTGTCGTACCTTTAAGATCTCATCATTAAGTGCTTGCAATACACTTTCTTTATTAGAGTCTATATTTGATCGCGTTTCTACTATTGAAGCATCAAGTCTACTTACTTGGCGTTGAGTTTCTGTCGCATCGGTTTGAATTCTTATCTCGAGCGAGTCAACTTTTTTTGCAACATCAGCGGTCTGTTTTTCACACCTACTGATGTGTTCTTTGAATCAGCCCTCCATACGCGTAACTTGTTCGATAAACGATTTCTGCATGGCGGTCTCAAAAACCTTAAACCGTTCGTTTATTTTCGTTTCTATCGTATGTACTTTTTCTCCGATTTCCGTAACTTTAGCATCTAATTTCTGTATGCTTTCATCGATTTTCGCGGTCGTTTCTTTATTACTTTGTTTTATCTCGGCATTTATGTCTGCGTTACTATGCTCTAATGCTTCGGTTAAACTGACTTTTTGCGCGTCAATTTTGGCTGTTATTTCTGCGTTATTTATTTCAGCATTGGCTGTTATTTGTTCAAACTTCGCGTTCATATTAGCGGTCAAATCCGTGTTTGCTTTCTCAGCTTTATCAAATTTCCTGTTCATTTCTTGCAATAACTGTTTAAGCAATTTTTCAGATTCCATTTTTACACAACAATTTCAAATACACTTGACTGCTGTACCACTACCAATCACAAAACTTTTCTTTGGGAATTGTTCAGTTGGACGCCAGCTGTTTTAAGAGTTAAAACAGCAAACTTGGTTTTAACGTAAATTAAATTTAAATTTAATTTGAATTTAATTAATTTAATTTTATCGAGCCCCACGAAATTGGAGCGCCATATGTAACTCTATTACAAATGTGGCGTTTCAATATCGTTGCGATTTAAATTGAAATTTATTGAATTTCGGGCCCCACGTGCAGGGCGACATATGTAACTCTACTTAATGCGTGTTGTTGTGTTGTGTGAATGTATGAGCACCTACCTGCTGTCCGATCTTGCGGTTTTCTTCCGACTAGGGCGTGTGGATTTTGGATTTGATTTCGCAAGTATGTAAACTCAAATATATGACAACAGCACACTAAATAAGTTATTTTAAAAGTGAAGAGTTTTGTGAGGTTGGTAGGCTCCGTAGTACAGCAATAAACAAATACAATATGGTGTAATAAAACGGTGTTTATTACTCCAATGACACACAAGAATAAAATGCTTATATGATCAAATACTCTTACAAACTAGACAATAAATAGATCTTGAATAATGTTTTCTAAATGGTTGATAATTTTCAGAAGTTGAGCTTGTTATTTTGAAAGAGTTAATTTTAACTGAAAATTTAATTAATTTATTTATTTTAATTTAATTTAATTTCAGTGTCTTGAAAATTTGATTCAAATGAAAATAAAAACTCTAAAGTTAATTGAATATACTCCAAAATAAACTAGGCGTGACAATCTAGTTCACGTCCCTTTATTTACTAGTGACTCGAGTCTCGTATACTGCAGTATGAGCAAATTATTTAATTCTTTGTTAAGATTTGTATAGCGCTTTCTGTTTTATCTACTTTTAATTCTTAACTAATGCTTATAATTACTGATACTGGCTATACGGATTATCACACATGAATAATTCTTATTTAACTAGAGTCTTTGATTTGTGGCACCTGAATGATTTATGTTACAATGATTTTAATTAAAAAAGATAGAAAATTTAATGGTTGAAAAATAAATAACTTGATTTTGCTTTCCTGATACTGAAGTGGATTGTAGAGATGCTCCGGATGTCCCTCGCTGTCCTTGTCCAATCGGCTAGAGATAGTGATCTACTTGAGCGTCCTGGGTTTCGGCGTTGAGCTCGGTAATCAGCAACACTCTCCTCTCCTGCTATTTGTTGAAGTTTTTATGTCTGCGGCTTTCTGCGAGAACTGCTTCACGTCCCTCGTCGATTCACGTTTCACGTCAGCGTGTGTGTGTGTGTGTGTGTCGTTTCGAGTTGTAGTTCTGCTCGTCAGCCGATTCACAATGGTTTAGACGGCCTCTCTGTCGTATTCTTGAAGTAATGTCTTGTAGTCTTGTAGATCTCTTGCGTGCTTATGACCACAGCTTGTAGTGCACAATAAGCTTGTTTGTTGAAATGAAGAGTATCTTGACTGGACGCTGTAATTACGAGTCGTTACAGTTGACCTGTGTTATGATGATCGTAATTATGCGTGTTGACCACGTAGAGTCTTCAGATGAGTCTTCACAAAACTATGGTTTTTGAGACGATCGAAGATATTCTTCTTGAATACTGGCAGTAGAGTGTTCGATCAGCCTCAAAACTCCGCGCTGGTTGGGATTTCTTCGAATGATTTGATTGGCTGACACACTCTCCCTACTACACAAAATTTGAATCACCTTAGTCCGTGAGAACGAAACTAGTTTCCCACAGATGTAGAATTTATATTATTATTAATATTCTAACACAACGGAACTGAATTGTCGTTCCAGATTTCCTGTGGCACTTTATATTGCAATTATCTTGATTGCAAACCAAGTTGTGCAAATTCCAAAATATACAATTTGTTGTAAATTCTTATAGTTATAACATATTAAAAGCTCTTTAATGTAGCTCAATTATTACAGAAGTTATTCACATAAAATTAATTAACTCTTTTATTATTTAATTATATTTCGTAAAATTCGCACACCCCATTATTAATATTTCGGCAAACATTTTGGCTATAATGGATTTCGCCTGAATTTCCTGGTTTCCGAAATATTAACAATTGAAAGTTTGGGTGTGGTCGCATGCGTTACACAGTGAGTTGATTATGTAACAACCGCGTGTGCATCTTTTACAATGCATTATTTTGATCGCTATAACATATGAGTGGAGTTTCGACTATTAAAATTTATTCAAACATCAATATAATATACACTTAACATATAACTCCAAATTAATAATATTTGGTCCTGTTATATACTCCTCCACCCATTTAAAAAAAAAAAGAGTAATATTTACAATTATTTTTTTTCAATTATTTTAAATGTACGTTGAATTGATTATGCTTGCTACTATACATTTTATTAATTATTTATGGACACATACATTAGTGTCAATGTTCTTTACATATATCACTTAATTCTAATTGCACAAAATCAATAACAATATTATACCTGAAATCATTGTGTAGTAAATGTTTGTAGGACGGCTAGTAGTTAATTGCAGCGTTTAAGAATGTGAGATAAGCGGTAGCCGACAGCTGACACGTACGCGCTCCAGGAATGTGCTGACTTTGTTTACAGTGATATCACACACCGCACGACGCTAATTACTTGACCTACATTCTAACAGCTGAGTGGTACACATTGTGTGGCATAACAATTTCCGGCCGCTGGTTCGCTTCACCTTGCTTTATTCACGCGTGCACGCTTGTTAGTTACCCCGCTACAAATGCATTGTCATTCATACACAATTTATTTACAATTATTATTAATATTATAAAACACATCTAATTTATTTTAATACTAATTATTATTTAATTAAATTATTATTAATTCCAAACATTATTTATTTTCAAAGTGCGTCCAATATTTCGTAACCGTTTTTATGGGTGGTTCTACAATATTCCTCTAGCCACTCGTTAAGTCCTTCGGCGTCACCGGATATTACAACTACGTCTTCCCAGGCTGATTGTGTGGGAACGCTATCGCTAAGTTCATGTCTGGGGTGGAGTAGAACTTGTACTTGGCCTCTGATCAGGTTGTGGATGGTATTGCACCCGTGTATTTTGATCGTCGTTACTTCGGCGAAAATCTGGGTTATAACGCCAACCGCCTAAATCAAAAACTGTCTCGCTTTGGGACACTAAAATGAGCAATTCATCAACCGTGCGTATACCTTGCGTAAACACAGCTACCCGTATATTGTGGTTGAAATGATAGGCTAGTTTAGTGACAATGTCGATCTCTGAAAATGCTGGGGTTAAATGTTTTGCGCGCTCGACCTGCTGGATGATATAATTTTCAGGCGTTATAGCTAATTTTCAGTCATAACGTCCATATTCTAATTCGTTGCGTAACAGTCTTTGTGTGTGTGAATTCCAATACCGGCTTTCGAATTTCTGTTTGAATTCCGCATATGTGGTCACTTTATCGCGTACGATATTATACCATTTACGCGCCGAATCACGCATCGCGTTTACTACCCATTGTATTTTATCTTGATCTTCGAGTCTCGAACCTACCCTCGCCATTTCATTTTCACAGGCTAACAAAAATTCAATAGGGTTTTCATTATTTTCCCCCGTAAAATATACACGATTCTTTTCGTCGACAGGTCCCTGTACTAGAATATTAGGAGCGGATCTCCTGCGTACTTCCTGTCGTACCTTTAAGATCTCATCATTAAGTGCTTGCAATACACTTTCTTTATTAGAGTCTATATTTGATCGCGTTTCTACTATTGAAGCATCAAGTCTACTTACTTGGCGTTGAGTTTCTGTCGCATCGGTTTGAATTCTTATCTCGAGCGAGTCAACTTTTTTTGCAACATCAGCGGTCTGTTTTTCACACCTACTGATGTGTTCTTTGAATCAGCCCTCCATACGCGTAACTTGTTCGATAAACGATTTCTGCATGGCGGTCTCAAAAACCTTAAACCGTTCGTTTATTTTCGTTTCTATCGTATGTACTTTTTCTCCGATTTCCGTAACTTTAGCATCTAATTTCTGTACGCTTTCATCGATTTTCGCGGTCGTTTCTTTATTACTTTGTTTTATCTCGGCATTTATGTCTGCGTTACTATGCTCTAATGCTTCGGTTAAACTGACTTTTTGCGCGTCAATTTTGGCTGTTATTTCTGCGTTATTTATTTCAGCATTGGCTGTTATTTGTTCAAACTTCGCGTTCATATTAGCGGTCAAATCCGTGTTTGCTTTCTCAGCTTTATCAAATTTCCTGTTCATTTCTTGCAATAACTGTTTAAGCAATTTTTCAGATTCCATTTTTACACAACAATTTCAAATACACTTGACTGCTGTACCACTACCAATCACAAAACTTTTCTTTGGGAATTGTTCAGTTGGACGCCAGCTGTTTTAAGAGTTAAAACAGCAAACTTGGTTTTAACGTAAATTAAATTTAAATTTAATTTGAATTTAATTAATTTAATTTTATCGAGCCCCACGAAATTGGAGCGCCATATGTAACTCTATTACAAATGTGGCGTTTCAATATCGTTGCGATTTAAATTGAAATTTATTGAATTTCGGGCCCCACGTGCAGGGCGACATATGTAACTCTACTTAATGCGTGTTGTTGTGTTGTGTGAATGTATGAGCACCTACCTGCTGTCCGATCTTGCGGTTTTCTTCCGACTAGGGCGTGTGGATTTTGGATTTGATTTCGCAAGTATGTAAACTCAAATATATGACAACAGCACACTAAATAAGTTATTTTAAAAGTGAAGAGTTTTGTGAGGTTGGTAGGCTCCGTAGTACAGCAATAAACAAATACAATATGGTGTAATAAAACGGTGTTTATTACTCCAATGACACACAAGAATAAAATGCTTATATGATCAAATACTCTTACAAACTAGACAATAAATAGATCTTGAATAATGTTTTCTAAATGGTTGATAATTTTCAGAAGTTGAGCTTGTTATTTTGAAAGAGTTAATTTTAACTGAAAATTTAATTAATTTATTTATTTTAATTTAATTTAATTTCAGTGTCTTGAAAATTTGATTCAAATGAAAATAAAAACTCTAAAGTTAATTGAATATACTCCAAAATAAACTAGGCGTGACAATCTAGTTCACGTCCCTTTATTTACTAGTGACTCGAGTCTCGTATACTGCAGTATGAGCAAATTATTTAATTCTTTGTTAAGATTTGTATAGCGCTTTCTGTTTTATCTACTTTTAATTCTTAACTAATGCTTATAATTACTGATACTGGCTATACGGATTATCACACATGAATAATTCTTATTTAACTAGAGTCTTTGATTTGTGGCACCTGAATGATTTATGTTACAATGATTTTAATTAAAAAAGATAGAAAATTTAATGGTTGAAAAATAAATAACTTGATTTTGCTTTCCTGATACTGAAGTGGATTGTAGAGATGCTCCGGATGTCCCTCGCTGTCCTTGTCCAATCGGCTAGAGATAGTGATCTACTTGAGCGTCCTGGGTTTCGGCGTTGAGCTCGGTAATCAGCAACACTCTCCTCTCCTGCTATTTGTTGAAGTTTTTATGTCTGCGGCTTTCTGCGAGAACTGCTTCACGTCCCTCGTCGATTCACGTTTCACGTCAGCGTGTGTGTGTGTGTGTGTGTCGTTTCGAGTTGTAGTTCTGCTCGTCAGCCGATTCACAATGGTTTAGACGGCCTCTCTGTCGTATTCTTGAAGTAATGTCTTGTAGTCTTGTAGATCTCTTGCGTGCTTATGACCACAGCTTGTAGTGCACAATAAGCTTGTTTGTTGAAATGAAGAGTATCTTGACTGGACGCTGTAATTACGAGTCGTTACAGTTGACCTGTGTTATGATGATCGTAATTATGCGTGTTGACCACGTAGAGTCTTCAGATGAGTCTTCACAAAACTATGGTTTTTGAGACGATCGAAGATATTCTTCTTGAATACTGGCAGTAGAGTGTTCGATCAGCCCCAAAACTCCGCGCTGGTTGGGATTTCTTCGAATGATTTGATTGGCTGACACACTCTCCCTACTACACAAAATTTGAATCACCTTAGTCCGTGAGAACGAAACTAGTTTCCCACAGATGTAGAATTTATATTATTATTAATATTCTAACACAACGGAACTGAATTGTCGTTCCAGATTTCCTGTGGCACTTTATATTGCAATTATCTTGATTGCAAACCAAGTTGTGCGAATTCCAAAATATACAATTTGTTGTAAATTCTTATAGTTATAACATATTAAAAGCTCTTTAATGTAGCTCAATTATTACAGAAGTTATTCACATAAAATTAATTAACTCTTTTATTATTTAATTATATTTCGTAAAATTCGCACACCCCATTATTAATATTTCGGCAAACATTTTGGCTATAATGGATTTCGCCTGAATTTCCTGGTTTCCGAAATATTAACAATTGAAAGTTTGGGTGTGGTCGCATGCGTTACACAGTGAGTTGATTATGTAACAACCGCGTGTGCATCTTTTACAATGCATTATTTTGATCGCTATAACATATGAGTGGAGTTTCGACTATTAAAATTTATTCAAACATCAATATAATATACACTTAACATATAACTCCAAATTAATAATATTTGGTCCTGTTATATACTCCTCCACCCATTTAAAAAAAAAAAGAGTAATATTTACAATTATTTTTTTTCAATTATTTTAAATGTACGTTGAATTGATTATGCTTGCTACTATACATTTTATTAATTATTTATGGACACATACATTAGTGTCAATGTTCTTTACATATATCACTTAATTCTAATTGCACAAAATCAATAACAATATTATACCTGAAATCATTGTGTAGTAAATGTTTGTAGGACGGCTAGTAGTTAATTGCAGCGTTTAAGAATGTGAGATAAGCGGTAGCCGACAGCTGACACGTACGCGCTCCAGGAATGTGCTGACTTTGTTTACAGTGATATCACACACCGCACGACGCTAATTACTTGACCTACATTCTAACAGCTGAGTGGTACACATTGTGTGGCATAACAATTTCCGGCCGCTGGTTCGCTTCACCTTGCTTTATTCACGCGTGCACGCTTGTTAGTTACCCCGCTACAAATGCATTGTCATTCATACACAATTTATTTACAATTATTATTAATATTATAAAACACATCTAATTTATTTTAATACTAATTATTATTTAATTAAATTATTATTAATTCTAAACATTATTTATTTTCAAAGTGCGTCCAATATTTCGTAACCGTTTTTATGGGTGGTTCTACAATATTCCTCTAGCCACTCGTTAAGTCCTTCGGCGTCACCGGATATTACAACTACGTCTTCCCAGGCTGATTGTATGGGAACGCTATCGCTAAGTTCATGTCTGGGGTGGAGTAGAACTTGTACTTGGCCTCTGATCAGGTTGTGGATGGTATTGCACCCGTGTATTTTGATCGTCGTTACTTCGGCGAAAATCTGGGTTATAACGCCAACCGCCTAAATCAAAAACTGTCTCGCTTTGGGACACTAAAATGAGCAATTCATCAACCGTGCGTATACCTTGCGTAAACACAGCTACCCGTATATTGTGGTTGAAATGATAGGCTAGTTTAGTGACAATGTCGATCTCTGAAAATGCTGGGGTTAAATGTTTTGCGCGCTCGACCTGCTGGATGATATAATTTTCAGGCGTTATAGCTAATTTTCAGTCATAACGTCCATATTCTAATTCGTTGCGTAACAGTCTTTGTGTGTGTGAATTCCAATACCGGCTTTCGAATTTCTGTTTGAATTCCGCATATGTGGTCACTTTATCGCGTACGATATTATACCATTTACGCGCCGAATCACGCATCGCGTTTACTACCCATTGTATTTTATCTTGATCTTCGAGTCTCGAACCTACCCTCGCCATTTCATTTTCACAGGCTAACAAAAATTCAATAGGGTTTTCATTATTTTCCCCCGTAAAATATACACGATTCTTTTCGTCGACAGGTCCCTGTACTAGAATATTAGGAGCGGATCTCCTGCGTACTTCCTGTCGTACCTTTAAGATCTCATCATTAAGTGCTTGCAATACACTTTCTTTATTAGAGTCTATATTTGATCGCGTTTCTACTATTGAAGCATCAAGTCTACTTACTTGGCGTTGAGTTTCTGTCGCATCGGTTTGAATTCTTATCTCGAGCGAGTCAACTTTTTTTGCAACATCAGCGGTCTGTTTTTCACACCTACTGATGTGTTCTTTGAATCAGCCCTCCATACGCGTAACTTGTTCGATAAACGATTTCTGCATGGCGGTCTCAAAAACCTTAAACCGTTCGTTTATTTTCGTTTCTATCGTATGTACTTTTTCTCCGATTTCCGTAACTTTAGCATCTAATTTCTGTATGCTTTCATCGATTTTCGCGGTCGTTTCTTTATTACTTTGTTTTATCTCGGCATTTATGTCTGCGTTACTATGCTCTAATGCTTCGGTTAAACTGACTTTTTGCGCGTCAATTTTGGCTGTTATTTCTGCGTTATTTATTTCAGCATTGGCTGTTATTTGTTCAAACTTCGCGTTCATATTAGCGGTCAAATCCGTGTTTGCTTTCTCAGCTTTATCAAATTTCCTGTTCATTTCTTGCAATAACTGTTTAAGCAATTTTTCAGATTCCATTTTTACACAACAATTTCAAATACACTTGACTGCTGTACCACTACCAATCACAAAACTTTTCTTTGGGAATTGTTCAGTTGGACGCCAGCTGTTTTAAGAGTTAAAACAGCAAACTTGGTTTTAACGTAAATTAAATTTAAATTTAATTTGAATTTAATTAATTTAATTTTATCGAGCCCCACGAAATTGGAGCGCCATATGTAACTCTATTACAAATGTGGCGTTTCAATATCGTTGCGATTTAAATTGAAATTTATTGAATTTCGGGCCCCACGTGCAGGGCGACATATGTAACTCTACTTAATGCGTGTTGTTGTGTTGTGTGAATGTATGAGCACCTACCTGCTGTCCGATCTTGCGGTTTTCTTCCGACTAGGGCGTGTGGATTTTGGATTTGATTTCGCAAGTATGTAAACTCAAATATATGACAACAGCACACTAAATAAGTTATTTTAAAAGTGAAGAGTTTTGTGAGGTTGGTAGGCTCCGTAGTACAGCAATAAACAAATACAATATGGTGTAATAAAACGGTGTTTATTACTCCAATGACACACAAGAATAAAATGCTTATATGATCAAATACTCTTACAAACTAGACAATAAATAGATCTTGAATAATGTTTTCTAAATGGTTGATAATTTTCAGAAGTTGAGCTTGTTATTTTGAAAGAGTTAATTTTAACTGAAAATTTAATTAATTTATTTATTTTAATTTAATTTAATTTCAGTGTCTTGAAAATTTGATTCAAATGAAAATAAAAACTCTAAAGTTAATTGAATATACTCCAAAATAAACTAGGCGTGACAATCTAGTTCACGTCCCTTTATTTACTAGTGACTCGAGTCTCGTATACTGCAGTATGAGCAAATTATTTAATTCTTTGTTAAGATTTGTATAGCGCTTTCTGTTTTATCTACTTTTAATTCTTAACTAATGCTTATAATTACTGATACTGGCTATACGGATTATCACACATGAATAATTCTTATTTAACTAGAGTCTTTGATTTGTGGCACCTGAATGATTTATGTTACAATGATTTTAATTAAAAAAGATAGAAAATTTAATGGTTGAAAAATAAATAACTTGATTTTGCTTTCCTGATACTGAAGTGGATTGTAGAGATGCTCCGGATGTCCCTCGCTGTCCTTGTCCAATCGGCTAGAGATAGTGATCTACTTGAGCGTCCTGGGTTTCGGCGTTGAGCTCGGTAATCAGCAACACTCTCCTCTCCTGCTATTTGTTGAAGTTTTTATGTCTGCGGCTTTCTGCGAGAACTGCTTCACGTCCCTCGTCGATTCACGTTTCACGTCAGCGTGTGTGTGTGTGTCGTTTCGAGTTGTAGTTCTGCTCGTCAGCCGATTCACAATGGTTTAGACGGCCTCTCTGTCGTATTCTTGAAGTAATGTCTTGTAGTCTTGTAGATCTCTTGCGTGCTTATGACCACAGCTTGTAGTGCACAATAAGCTTGTTTGTTGAAATGAAGAGTATCTTGACTGGACGCTGTAATTACGAGTCGTTACAGTTGACCTGTGTTATGATGATCGTAATTATGCGTGTTGACCACGTAGAGTCTTCAGATGAGTCTTCACAAAACTATGGTTTTGAGACGATCGAAGATATTCTTCTTGAATACTGGCAGTAGAGTGTTCGATCAGCCCCAAAACTTCGCGCTGGTTGGGATTTCTTCGAATGATTTGATTGGCTGACACACTCTCCCTACTACACAAAATTTGAATCACCTTAGTCCGTGAGAACGAAACTAGTTTCCCACAGATGGAGAATTTATATTATTATTAATATTCTAACACAACGGAACTGAATTGTCGTTCCAGATTTCCTGTGGCACTTTATATTGCAATTATCTTGATTGCAAACCAAGTTGTGCGAATTCCAAAATATACAATTTGTTGTAAATTCTTATAGTTATAACATATTAAAAGCTCTTTAATGTAGCTCAATTATTACAGAAGTTATTCACATAAAATTAATTAACTCTTTTATTATTTAATTATATTACGTAAAATTCGCACACCCCATTATTAATATTTCGGCAAACATTTTGGCTATAATGGATTTCGCCTGAATTTCCTGGTTTCCGAAATATTAACAATTGAAAGTTTGGGTGTGGTCGCATGCGTTACACAGTGAGTTGATTATGTAACAACCGCGTGTGCATCTTTTACAATGCATTATTTTGATCGCTATAACATATGAGTGGAGTTTCGACTATTAAAATTTATTCAAACATCAATATAATATACACTTAACATATAACTCCAAATTAATAATATTTGGTCCTGTTATATACTCCTCCACCCATTTAAAAAAAAAAGAGTAATATTTACAATTATTTTTTTTTCAATTATTTTAAATGTACGTTGAATTGATTATGCTTGCTACTATACATTTTATTAATTATTTATGGACACATACATTAGTGTCAATGTTCTTTACATATATCACTTAATTCTAATTGCACAAAATCAATAACAATATTATACCTGAAATCATTGTGTAGTAAATGTTTGTAGGACGGCTAGTAGTTAATTGCAGCGTTTAAGAATGTGAGATAAGCGGTAGCCGACAGCTGACACGTACGCGCTCCAGGAATGTGCTGACTTTGTTTACAGTGATATCACACACCGCACGACGCTAATTACTTGACCTACATTCTAACAGCTGAGTGGTACACATTGTGTGGCATAACAATTTCCGGCCGCTGGTTCGCTTCACCTTGCTTTATTCACGCGTGCACGCTTGTTAGTTACCCCGCTACAAATGCATTGTCATTCATACACAATTTATTTACAATTATTATTAATATTATAAAACATCTAATTAATTTTAATACTAATTATTATTTAATTAAATTATTATTAATTCCAAACATTATTTATTTTCAAAGTGCGTCCAATATTTCGTAACCGTTTTTATGGGTGGTTCTACAATATTCCTCTAGCCACTCGTTAAGTCCTTCGGCGTCACCGGATATTACAACTACGTCTTCCCAGGCTGATTGTGTGGGAACGCTATCGCTAAGTTCATGTCTGGGGTGGAGTAGAACTTGTACTTGGCCTCTGATCAGGTTGTGGATGGTATTGCACCCGTGTATTTTGATCGTCGTTACTTCGGCGAAAATCTGGGTTATAACGCCAACCGCCTAAATCAAAAACTGTCTCGCTTTGGGACACTAAAATGAGCAATTCATCAACCGTGCGTATACCTTGCGTAAACACAGCTACCCGTATATTGTGGTTGAAATGATAGGCTAGTTTAGTGACAATGTCGATCTCTGAAAATGCTGGGGTTAAATGTTTTGCGCGCTCGACCTGCTGGATGATATAATTTTCAGGCGTTATAGCTAATTTTCAGTCATAACGTCCATATTCTAATTCGTTGCGTAACAGTCTTTGTGTGTGTGAATTCCAATACCGGCTTTCGAATTTCTGTTTGAATTCCGCGTATGTGGTCACTTTATCGCGTACGATATTATACCATTTACGCGCCGAATCACGCATCGCGTTTACTACCCATTGTATTTTATCTTGATCTTCGAGTCTCGAACCTACCCTCGCCATTTCATTTTCACAGGCTAACAAAAATTCAATAGGGTTTTCATTATTTTCCCCCGTAAAATATACACGATTCTTTTCGTCGACAGGTCCCTGTACTAGAATATTAGGAGCGGATCTCCTGCGTACTTCCTGTCGTACCTTTAAGATCTCATCATTAAGTGCTTGCAATACACTTTCTTTATTAGAGTCTATATTTGATCGCGTTTCTACTATTGAAGCATCAAGTCTACTTACTTGGCGTTGAGTTTCTGTCGCATCGGTTTGAATTCTTATCTCGAGCGAGTCAACTTTTTTTGCAACATCAGCGGTCTGTTTTTCACACCTACTGATGTGTTCTTTGAATCAGCCCTCCATACGCGTAACTTGTTCGATAAACGATTTCTGCATGGTGGTCTCAAAAACCTTAAACCGTTCGTTTATTTTCGTTTCTATCGTATGTACTTTTTCTCCGATTTCCGTAACTTTAGCATCTAATTTCTGTACGCTTTCATCGATTTTCGCGGTCGTTTCTTTATTACTTTGTTTTATCTCGGCATTTATGTCTGCGTTACTATGCTCTAATGCTGTTATTTCTGCGTTATTTATTTCAGCATTGGCTGTTATTTGTTCAAACTTCGCGTTCATATTAGCGGTCAAATCCGTGTTTGCTTTCTCAGCTTTATCAAATTTCCTGTTCATTTCTTGCAATAACTGTTTAAGCAATTTTTCAGATTCCATTTTTACACAACAATTTCAAATACACTTGACTGCTGTACCACTACCAATCACAAAACTTTTCTTTGGGAATTGTTCAGTTGGACGCCAGCTGTTTTAAGAGTTAAAACAGCAAACTTGGTTTTAACGTAAATTAAATTTAAATTTAATTTGAATTTAATTAATTTAATTTTATCGAGCCCCACGAAATTGGAGCGCCATATGTAACTCTATTACAAATGTGGCGTTTCAATATCGTTGCGATTTAAATTGAAATTTATTGAATTTCGGGCCCCACGTGCAGGGCGACATATGTAACTCTACTTAATGCGTGTTGTTGTGTTGTGTGAATGTATGAGCACCTACCTGCTGTCCGATCTTGCGGTTTTCTTCCGACTAGGGCGTGTGGATTTTGGATTTGATTTCGCAAGTATGTAAACTCAAATATATGACAACAGCACACTAAATAAGTTATTTTAAAAGTGAAGAGTTTTGTGAGGTTGGTAGGCTCCGTAGTACAGCAATAAACAAATACAATATGGTGTAATAAAACGGTGTTTATTACTCCAATGACACACAAGAATAAAATGCTTATATGATCAAATACTCTTACAAACTAGACAATAAATAGATCTTGAATAATGTTTTCTAAATGGTTGATAATTTTCAGAAGTTGAGCTTGTTATTTTGAAAGAGTTAATTTTAACTGAAAATTTAATTAATTTATTTATTTTAATTTAATTTAATTTCAGTGTCTTGAAAATTTGATTCAAATGAAAATAAAAACTCTAAAGTTAATTGAATATACTCCAAAATAAACTAGGCGTGACAATCTAGTTCACGTCCCTTTATTTACTAGTGACTCGAGTCTCGTATACTGCAGTATGAGCAAATTATTTAATTCTTTGTTAAGATTTGTATAGCGCTTTCTGTTTTATCTACTTTTAATTCTTAACTAATGCTTATAATTACTGATACTGGCTATACGGATTATCACACATGAATAATTCTTATTTAACTAGAGTCTTTGATTTGTGGCACCTGAATGATTTATGTTACAATGATTTTAATTAAAAAAGATAGAAAATTTAATGGTTGAAAAATAAATAACTTGATTTTGCTTTCCTGATACTGAAGTGGATTGTAGAGATGCTCCGGATGTCCCTCGCTGTCCTTGTCCAATCGGCTAGAGATAGTGATCTACTTGAGCGTCCTGGGTTTCGGCGTTGAGCTCGGTAATCAGCAACACTCTCCTCTCCTGCTATTTGTTGAAGTTTTTATGTCTGCGGCTTTCTGCGAGAACTGCTTCACGTCCCTCGTCGATTCACGTTTCACGTCAGCGTGTGTGTGTGTGTGTCGTTTCGAGTTGTAGTTCTGCTCGTCAGCCGATTCACAATGGTTTAGACGGCCTCTCTGTCGTATTCTTGAAGTAATGTCTTGTAGTCTTGTAGATCTCTTGCGTGCTTATGACCACAGCTTGTAGTGCACAATAAGCTTGTTTGTTGAAATGAAGAGTATCTTGACTGGACGCTGTAATTACGAGTCGTTACAGTTGACCTGTGTTATGATGATCGTAATTATGCGTGTTGACCACGTAGAGTCTTCAGATGAGTCTTCACAAAACTATGGTTTTGAGACGATCGAAGATATTCTTCTTGAATACTGGCAGTAGAGTGTTCGATCAGCCCCAAAACTTCGCGCTGGTTGGGATTTCTTCGAATGATTTGATTGGCTGACACACTCTCCCTACTACACAAAATTTGAATCACCTTAGTCCGTGAGAACGAAACTAGTTTCCCACAGATGGAGAATTTATATTATTATTAATATTCTAACACAACGGAACTGAATTGTCGTTCCAGATTTCCTGTGGCACTTTATATTGCAATTATCTTGATTGCAAACCAAGTTGTGCGAATTCGAAAATATACAATTTGTTGTAAATTCTTATAGTTATAACATATTAAAAGCTCTTTAATGTAGCTCAATTATTACAGAAGTTATTCACATAAAATTAATTAACTCTTTTATTATTTAATTATATTACGTAAAATTCGCACACCCCATTATTAATATTTCGGCAAACATTTTGGCTATAATGGATTTCGCCTGAATTTCCTGGTTTCCGAAATATTAACAATTGAAAGTTTGGGTGTGGTCGCATGCGTTACACAGTGAGTTGATTATGTAACAACCGCGTGTGCATCTTTTACAATGCATTATTTTGATCGCTATAACATATGAGTGGAGTTTCGACTATTAAAATTTATTCAAACATCAATATAATATACACTTAACATATAACTCCAAATTAATAATATTTGGTCCTGTTATATACTCCTCCACCCATTTAAAAAAAAAAGAGTAATATTTACAATTATTTTTTTTTCAATTATTTTAAATGTACGTTGAATTGATTATGCTTGCTACTATACATTTTATTAATTATTTATGGACACATACATTAGTGTCAATGTTCTTTACATATATCACTTAATTCTAATTGCACAAAATCAATAACAATATTATACCTGAAATCATTGTGTAGTAAATGTTTGTAGGACGGCTAGTAGTTAATTGCAGCGTTTAAGAATGTGAGATAAGCGGTAGCCGACAGCTGACACGTACGCGCTCCAGGAATGTGCTGACTTTGTTTACAGTGATATCACACACCGCACGACGCTAATTACTTGACCTACATTCTAACAGCTGAGTGGTACACATTGTGTGGCATAACAATTTCCGGCCGCTGGTTCGCTTCACCTTGCTTTATTCACGCGTGCACGCTTGTTAGTTACCCCGCTACAAATGCATTGTCATTCATACACAATTTATTTACAATTATTATTAATATTATAAAACATCTAATTAATTTTAATACTAATTATTATTTAATTAAATTATTATTAATTCCAAACATTATTTATTTTCAAAGTGCGTCCAATATTTCGTAACCGTTTTTATGGGTGGTTCTACAATATTCCTCTAGCCACTCGTTAAGTCCTTCGGCGTCACCGGATATTACAACTACGTCTTCCCAGGCTGATTGTGTGGGAACGCTATCGCTAAGTTCATGTCTGGGGTGGAGTAGAACTTGTACTTGGCCTCTGATCAGGTTGTGGATGGTATTGCACCCGTGTATTTTGATCGTCGTTACTTCGGCGAAAATCTGGGTTATAACGCCAACCGCCTAAATCAAAAACTGTCTCGCTTTGGGACACTAAAATGAGCAATTCATCAACCGTGCGTATACCTTGCGTAAACACAGCTACCCGTATATTGTGGTTGAAATGATAGGCTAGTTTAGTGACAATGTCGATCTCTGAAAATGCTGGGGTTAAATGTTTTGCGCGCTCGACCTGCTGGATGATATAATTTTCAGGCGTTATAGCTAATTTTCAGTCATAACGTCCATATTCTAATTCGTTGCGTAACAGTCTTTGTGTGTGTGAATTCCAATACCGGCTTTCGAATTTCTGTTTGAATTCCGCGTATGTGGTCACTTTATCGCGTACGATATTATACCATTTACGCGCCGAATCACGCATCGCGTTTACTACCCATTGTATTTTATCTTGATCTTCGAGTCTCGAACCTACCCTCGCCATTTCATTTTCACAGGCTAACAAAAATTCAATAGGGTTTTCATTATTTTCCCCCGTAAAATATACACGATTCTTTTCGTCGACAGGTCCCTGTACTAGAATATTAGGAGCGGATCTCCTGCGTACTTCCTGTCGTACCTTTAAGATCTCATCATTAAGTGCTTGCAATACACTTTCTTTATTAGAGTCTATATTTGATCGCGTTTCTACTATTGAAGCATCAAGTCTACTTACTTGGCGTTGAGTTTCTGTCGCATCGGTTTGAATTCTTATCTCGAGCGAGTCAACTTTTTTTGCAACATCAGCGGTCTGTTTTTCACACCTACTGATGTGTTCTTTGAATCAGCCCTCCATACGCGTAACTTGTTCGATAAACGATTTCTGCATGGTGGTCTCAAAAACCTTAAACCGTTCGTTTATTTTCGTTTCTATCGTATGTACTTTTTCTCCGATTTCCGTAACTTTAGCATCTAATTTCTGTACGCTTTCATCGATTTTCGCGGTCGTTTCTTTATTACTTTGTTTTATCTCGGCATTTATGTCTGCGTTACTATGCTCTAATGCTGTTATTTCTGCGTTATTTATTTCAGCATTGGCTGTTATTTGTTCAAACTTCGCGTTCATATTAGCGGTCAAATCCGTGTTTGCTTTCTCAGCTTTATCAAATTTCCTGTTCATTTCTTGCAATAACTGTTTAAGCAATTTTTCAGATTCCATTTTTACACAACAATTTCAAATACACAATAATTTCAAATACACTTGACTGCTGTACCACTACCAATCACAAAACATTTCTTTGGGAATTGTTCAGTTGGACGCCAGCTGTTTTAAGAGTTAAAACAGCAAACTTGGTTTTAACGTAAATTAAATTTAAATTTAATTTGAATTTAATTAATTTAATTTTATCGAGCCCCACGAAATTGGAGCGCCATATGTAACTCTATTACAAATGTGGCGTTTCAATATCGTTGCGATTTAAATTGAAATTTATTGAATTTCGGGCCCCACGTGCAGGGCGACATATGTAACTCTACTTAATGCGTGTTGTTGTGTTGTGTGAATGTATGAGCACCTACCTGCTGTCCGATCTTGCGGTTTTCTTCCGACTAGGGCGTGTGGATTTTGGATTTGATTTCGCAAGTATGTAAACTCAAATATATGACAACAGCACACTAAATAAGTTATTTTAAAAGTGAAGATTTTTGTGAGGTTGGTAGGCTCCGTAGTACAGCAATAAACAAATACAATATGGTGTAATAAAACGGTGTTTATTACTCCAATGACACACAAGAATAAAATGCTTATATGATCAAATACTCTTACAAACTAGACAATAAATAGCTCTTGAATAATGTTTTCTAAATGGTTGATAATTTTCAGAAGTTGAGCTTGTTATTTTGAAAGAGTTAATTTTAACTGAAAATTTAATTTATTTATTTATTTTAATTTAATTTAATTTCAGTGTCTTGAAAATCTGATTCAAATGAAAATAAAAACTCTAAAGTTAATTGAATATACTCCAAAATAAACTAGGCGTGACAATCTAGTTCACGTCCCTTTATTTACTAGTGACTCGAGTCTCGTATACTGCAGTATGAGCAAATTATTTAATTCTTTGTTAAGATTTGTATAGCGCTTTCTGTTTTATCTACTTTTAATTCTTAACTAATGCTTATAATTACTGATACTGGCTATACAGATTATCACACATGAATAATTCTTATTTAACTAGAGTCTTTGATTTGTGGCACCTGAATGATTTATGTTACAATGATTTTAATTAAAAAAGATAGAAAATTTAATGGTTGAAAAATAAATAACTTGATTTTGCTTTCCTGATACTGAAGTGGATTGTAGAGATGCTCCGGATGTCCCTCGCTGTCCTTGTCCAATCGGCTAGAGATAGTGATCTACTTGAGCGTCCTGGGTTTCGGCGTTGAGCTCGGTAATCAGCAACACTCTCCTCTCCTGCTATTTGTTGAAGTTTTTATGTCTGCGGCTTTCTGCGAGAACTGCTTCACGTCCCTCGTCGATTCACGTTTCACGTCAGCGTGTGTGTGTGTGTGTGTGTGTCGTTTCGAGTTGTAGTTCTGCTCGTCAGCCGATTCACAATGGTTTAGACGGCCTCTCTGTCGTATTCTTGAAGTAATGTCTTGTAGTCTTGTAGATCTCTTGCGTGCTTATGACCACAGCTTGTAGTGCACAATAAGCTTGTTTGTTGAAATGAAGAGTATCTTGACTGGACGCTGTAATTACGAGTCGTTACAGTTGACCTGTGTTATGATGATCGTAATTATGCGTGTTGACCACGTAGAGTCTTCAGATGAGTCTTCACAAAACTATGGTTTTGAGACGATCGAAGATATTCTTCTTGAATACTGGCAGTAGAGTGTTCGATCAGCCCCAAAACTCCGCGCTGGTTGGGATTTCTTCGAATGATTTGATTGGCTGACACACTCTCCCTACTACACAAAATTTGAATCACCTTAGTCCGTGAGAACGAAACTAGTTTCCCACAGATGGAGAATTTATATTATTATTAATATTCTAACACAACGGAACTGAATTGTCGTTCCAGATTTCCTGTGGCACTTTATATTGCAATTATCTTGATTGCAAGCCAAGTTGTGCGAATTCCAAAATATACAATTTGTTGTAAATTCTTATAGTTATAACATATTAAAAGCTCTTTAATGTAGCTCAATTATTACAGAAGTTATTCACATAAAATTAATTAACTCTTTTATTATTTAATTATATTACGTAAAATTCGCACACCCCATTATTAATATTTCGGCAAACATTTTGGCTATAATGGATTTCGCCTGAATTTCCTGGTTTCCGAAATATTAACAATTGAAAGTTTGGGTGTGGTTGCATGCGTTACACAGTGAGTTGATTATGTAACAACCGCGTGTGCATCTTTTACAATGCATTATTTTGATCGCTATAACATATGAGTGGAGTTTCTACTATTAAAATTTATTCAAACATCAATATAATATACACTTAACATATAACTCCAAATTAATAATATTTGGTCCTGTTATATACTCCTCCACCCATTTAAAAAAAAAAGAGTAATATTTACAATTATTTTTTTTTCAATTATTTTAAATGTACGTTGAATTGATTATGCTTGCTACTATACATTTTATTAATTATTTATGGACACATACATTAGTGTCAATGTTCTTTACATATATCACTTAATTCTAATTGCACAAAATCAATAACAATATTATACCTGAAATCATTGTGTAGTAAATGTTTGTAGGACGGCTAGTAGTTAATTGCAGCGTTTAAGAATGTGAGATAAGCGGTAGCCGACAGCTGACACGTACGCGCTCCAGGAATGTGCTGACTTTGTTTACAGTGATATCACACACCGCACGACGCTAATTACTTGACCTACATTCTAACAGCTGAGTGGTACACATTGTGTGGCATAACAATTTCCGGCCGCTGGTTCGCTTCACCTTGCTTTATTCACGCGTGCACGCTTGTTAGTTACCCCGCTACAAATGCATTGTCATTCATACACAATTTATTTACAATTATTATTAATATAATAAAACACATCTAATTTATTTTAATACTAATTATTTTTTAATTAAATTATTATTAATTCCAAACATTATTTATTTTCAAAGTGCGTCCAATATTTCGTAACCGTTTTTATGGGTGGTTCTACAATATTCCTCTAGCCACTCGTTAAGTCCTTCGGCGTCACCGGATATTACAACTACGTCTTCCCAGGCTGATTGTGTGGGAACGCTATCGCTAAGTTCATGTCTGGGGTGGAGTAGAACTTGTACTTGGCCTCTGATCAGGTTGTGGATGGTATTGCACCCGTGTATTTTGATCGTCGTTACTTCGGCGAAAATCTGGGTTATAACGCCAACCGCCTAAATCAAAAACTGTCTCGCTTTGGGACACTAAAATGAGCAATTCATCAACCGTGCGTATACCTTGCGTAAACACAGCTACCCGTATATTGTGGTTGAAATGATAGGCTAGTTTAGTGACAATGTCGATCTCTGAAAATGCTGGGGTTAAATGTTTTGCGCGCTCGACCTGCTGGATGATATAATTTTCAGGCGTTATAGCTAATTTTCAGTCATAACGTCCATATTCTAATTCGTTGCGTAACAGTCTTTGTGTGTGTGAATTCCAATACCGGCTTTCGAATTTCTGTTTGAATTCCGCGTATGTGGTCACTTTATCGCGTACGATATTATACCATTTACGCGCCGAATCACGCATCGCGTTTACTACCCATTGTATTTTATCTTGATCTTCGAGTCTCGAACCTACCCTCGCCATTTCATTTTCACAGGCTAACAAAAATTCAATAGGGTTTTTATTATTTTCCCCCGTAAAATATACACGATTCTTTTCGTCGACAGGTCCCTGTACTAGAATATTAGGAGCGGATCTCCTGCGTACTTCCTGTCGTACCTTTAAGATCTCATCATTAAGTGCTTGCAATACACTTTCTTTATTAGAGTCTATATTTGATCGCGTTTCTACTATTGAAGCATCAAGTCTACTTACTTGGCGTTGAGTTTCTGTCGCATCGGTTTGAATTCTTATCTCGAGCGAGTCAACTTTTTTTGCAACATCAGCGGTCTGTTTTTCACACCTACTGATGTGTTCTTTGAATCAGCCCTCCATACGCGTAACTTGTTCGATAAACGATTTCTGCATGGTGGTCTCAAAAACCTTAAACCGTTCGTTTATTTTCGTTTCTATCGTATGTACTTTTTCTCCGATTTCCGTAACTTTAGCATCTAATTTCTGTACGCTTTCATCGATTTTCGCGGTCGTTTCTTTATTACTTTGTTTTATCTCGGCATTTATGTCTGCGTTACTATGCTCTAATGCTTCGGTTAAACTGACTTTTTGCGCGTCAATTTTGGCTGTTATTTCTGCGTTATTTATTTCAGCATTGGCTGTTATTTGTTCAAACTTCGCGTTCATATTAGCGGTCAAATCCGTGTTTGCTTTCTCAGCTTTATCAAATTTCCTGTTCATTTCTTGCAATAACTGTTTAAGCAATTTTTCAGATTCCATTTTTACACAACAATTTCAAATACACAATAATTTCAAATACACTTGACTGCTGTACCACTACCAATCACAAAACATTTCTTTGGGAATTGTTCAGTTGGACGCCAGCTGTTTTAAGAGTTAAAACAGCAAACTTGGTTTTAACGTAAATTAAATTTAAATTTAATTTGAATTTAATTAATTTAATTTTATCGAGCCCCACGAAATTGGAGCGCCATATGTAACTCTATTACAAATGTGGCGTTTCAATATCGTTGCGATTTAAATTGAAATTTATTGAATTTCGGGCCCCACGTGCAGGGCGACATATGTAACTCTACTTAATGCGTGTTGTTGTGTTGTGTGAATGTATGAGCACCTACCTGCTGTCCGATCTTGCGGTTTTCTTCCGACTAGGGCGTGTGGATTTTGGATTTGATTTCGCAAGTATGTAAACTCAAATATATGACAACAGCACACTAAATAAGTTATTTTAAAAGTGAAGATTTTTGTGAGGTTGGTAGGCTCCGTAGTACAGCAATAAACAAATACAATATGGTGTAATAAAACGGTGTTTATTACTCCAATGACACACAAGAATAAAATGCTTATATGATCAAATACTCTTACAAACTAGACAATAAATAGCTCTTGAATAATGTTTTCTAAATGGTTGATAATTTTCAGAAGTTGAGCTTGTTATTTTGAAAGAGTTAATTTTAACTGAAAATTTAATTAATTTATTTATTTTAATTTAATTTAATTTCAGTGTCTTGAAAATCTGATTCAAATGAAAATAAAAACTCTAAAGTTAATTGAATATACTCCAAAATAAACTAGGCGTGACAATCTAGTTCACGTCCCTTTATTTACTAGTGACTCAAGTCTCGTATACTGCAGTATGAGCAAATTATTTAATTCTTTGTTAAGATTTGTATAGCGCTTTCTGTTTTATCTACTTTTAATTCTTAACTAATGCTTATAATTACTGATACTGGCTATACAGATTATCACACATGAATAATTCTTATTTAACTAGAGTCTTTGATTTGTGGCACCTGAATGATTTATGTTACAATGATTTTAATTAAAAAAGATAGAAAATTTAATGGTTGAAAAATAAATAACTTGATTTTGCTTTCCTGATACTGAAGTGGATTGTAGAGATGCTCCGGATGTCCCTCGCTGTCCTTGTCCAATCGGCTAGAGATAGTGATCTACTTGAGCGTCCTGGGTTTCGGCGTTGAGCTCGGTAATCAGCAACACTCTCCTCTCCTGCTATTTGTTGAAGTTTTTATGTCTGCGGCTTTCTGCGAGAACTGCTTCACGTCCCTCGTCGATTCACGTTTCACGTCAGCGTGTGTGTGTGTGTCGTTTCGAGTTGTAGTTCTGCTCGTCAGCCGATTCACAATGGTTTAGACGGCCTCTCTGTCGTATTCTTGAAGTAATGTCTTGTAGTCTTGTAGATCTCTTGCGTGCTTATGACCACAGCTTGTAGTGCACAATAAGCTTGTTTGTTGAAATGAAGAGTATCTTGACTGGACGCTGTAATTACGAGTCGTTACAGTTGACCTGTGTTATGATGATCGTAATTATGCGTGTTGACCACGTAGAGTCTTCAGATGAGTCTTCACAAAACTATGGTTTTGAGACGATCGAAGATATTCTTCTTGAATACTGGCAGTAGAGTGTTCGATCAGCCCCAAAACTCCGCGCTGGTTGGGATTTCTTCGAATGATTTGATTGGCTGACACACTCTCCCTACTACACAAAATTTGAATCACCTTAGTCCGTGAGAACGAAACTAGTTTCCCACAGATGGAGAATTTATATTATTATTAATATTCTAACACAACGGAACTGAATTGTCGTTCCAGATTTCCTGTGGCACTTTATATTGCAATTATCTTGATTGCAAGCCAAGTTGTGCGAATTCCAAAATATACAATTTGTTGTAAATTCTTATAGTTATAACATATTAAAAGCTCTTTAATGTAGCTCAATTATTACAGAAGTTATTCACATAAAATTAATTAACTCTTTTATTATTTAATTATATTACGTAAAATTCGCACACCCCATTATTAATATTTCGGCAAACATTTTGGCTATAATGGATTTCGCCTGAATTTCCTGGTTTCCGAAATATTAACAATTGAAAGTTTGGGTGTGGTCGCATGCGTTACACAGTGAGTTGATTATGTAACAACCGCGTGTGCATCTTTTACAATGCATTATTTTGATCGCTATAACATATGAGTGGAGTTTCGACTATTAAAATTTATTCAAACATCAATATAATATACACTTAACATATAACTCCAAATTAATAATATTTGGTCCTGTTATATACTCCTCCACCCATTTAAAAAAAAAAAGAGTAATATTTACAATTATTTTTTTTTCAATTATTTTAAATGTACGTTGAATTGATTATGCTTGCGACTATACATTTTATTAATTATTTATGGACACATACATTAGTGTCAATGTTCTTTACATATATCACTTAATTCTAATTGCACAAAATCAATAACAATATTATACCTGAAATCATTGTGTAGTAAATGTTTGTAGGATGGCTAGTAGTTAATTGCAGCGTTTAAGAATGTGAGATAAGCGGTAGCCGACAGCTGACACGTACGCGCTCCAGGAATGTGCTGACTTTGTTTACAGTGATATCACACACCGCACGACGCTAATTACTTGACCTACATTCTAACAGCTGAGTGGTACACATTGTGTGGCATAACAATTTCCGGCCGCTGGTTCGCTTCACCTTGCTTTATTCACGCATGCACGCTTGTTAGTTACCCCGCTACAAATGCATTGTCATTCATACACAATTTATTTACAATTATTATTAATATTATAAAACACATCTAATTAATTTTAATACTAATTATTATTTAATTAAATTATTATTAATTCCAAACATTATTTATTTTCAAAGTGCGTCCAATATTTCGTAACCGTTTTTATGGGTGGTTCTACAATATTCCTCTAGCCACTCGTTAAGTCCTTCGGCGTCACCGGATATTACAACTACGTCTTCCCAGGCTGATTGTGTGGGAACGCTATCGCTAAGTTCATGTCTGGGGTGGAGTAGAACTTGTACTTGGCCTCTGATCAGGTTGTGGATGGTATTGCACCCGTGTATTTTGATCGTCGTTACTTCGGCGAAAATCTGGGTTATAACGCCAACCGCCTAAATCAAAAACTGTCTCGCTTTGGGACACTAAAATGAGCAATTCATCAACCGTGCGTATACCTTGCGTAAACACAGCTACCCGTATATTGTGGTTGAAATGATAGGCTAGTTTAGTGACAATGTCGATCTCTGAAAATGCTGGGGTTAAATGTTTTGCGCGCTCGACCTGCTGGATGATATAATTTTCAGGCGTTATAGCTAATTTTCAGTCATAACGTCCATATTCTAATTCGTTGCGTAACAGTCTTTGTGTGTGTGAATTCCAATACCGGCTTTCGAATTTCTGTTTGAATTCCGCGTATGTGGTCACTTTATCGCGTACGATATTATACCATTTACGCGCCGAATCACGCATCGCGTTTACTACCCATTGTATTTTATCTTGATCTTCGAGTCTCGAACCTACCCTCGCCATTTCATTTTCACAGGCTAACAAAAATTCAATAGGGTTTTTATTATTTTCCCCCGTAAAATATACACGATTCTTTTCGTCGACAGGTCCCTGTACTAGAATATTAGGAGCGGATCTCCTGCGTACTTCCTGTCGTACCTTTAAGATCTCATCATTAAGTGCTTGCAATACACTTTCTTTATTAGAGTCTATATTTGATCGCGTTTCTACTATTGAAGCATCAAGTCTACTTACTTGGCGTTGAGTTTCTGTCGCATCGGTTTGAATTCTTATCTCGAGCGAGTCAACTTTTTTTGCAACATCAGCGGTCTGTTTTTCACACCTACTGATGTGTTCTTTGAATCAGCCCTCCATACGCGTAACTTGTTCGATAAACGATTTCTGCATGGTGGTCTCAAAAACCTTAAACCGTTCGTTTATTTTCGTTTCTATCGTATGTACTTTTTCTCCGATTTCCGTAACTTTAGCATCTAATTTCTGTACGCTTTCATCGATTTTCGCGGTCGTTTCTTTATTACTTTGTTTTATCTCGGCATTTATGTCTGCGTTACTATGCTCTAATGCTTCGGTTAAACTGACTTTTTGCGCGTCAATTTTGGCTGTTATTTCTGCGTTATTTATTTCAGCATTGGCTGTTATTTGTTCAAACTTCGCGTTCATATTAGCGGTCAAATCCGTGTTTGCTTTCTCAGCTTTATCAAATTTCCTGTTCATTTCTTGCAATAACTGTTTAAGCAATTTTTCAGATTCCATTTTTACACAACAATTTCAAATACACAATAATTTCAAATACACTTGACTGCTGTACCACTACCAATCACAAAACATTTCTTTGGGAATTGTTCAGTTGGACGCCAGCTGTTTTAAGAGTTAAAACAGCAAACTTGGTTTTAACGTAAATTAAATTTAAATTTAATTTGAATTTAATTAATTTAATTTTATCGAGTCCCACGAAATTGGAGCGCCATATGTAACTCTATTACAAATGTGGCGTTTCAATATCGTTGCGATTTAAATTGAAATTTATTGAATTTCGGGCCCCACGTGCAGGGCGACATATGTAACTCTACTTAATGCGTGTTGTTGTGTTGTGTGAATGTATGAGCACCTACCTGCTGTCCGATCTTGCGGTGTTCTTCCGACTAGGGCGTGTGGATTTTGGATTTGATTTCGCAAGTATGTAAACTCAAATATATGACAACAGCACACTAAATAAGTTATTTTAAAAGTGAAGAGTTTTGTGAGGTTGGTAGGCTCCGTAGTACAAATACAATATGGTGTAATAAAACGGTGTTTATTACTCCAATGACACACAAGAATAAAATGCTTATATGATCAAATACTCTTACAAACTAGACAATAAATAGCTCTTGAATAATGTTTTCTAAATGGTTGATAATTTTCAGAAGTTGAGCTTGTTATTTTGAAAGAGTTAATTTTAACTGAAAATTTAATTAATTTATTTATTTTAATTTAATTTAATTTCAGTGTCTTGAAAATTTGATTCAAATGAAAATAAAAACTCTAAAGTTAATTGAATATACTCCAAAATAAACTAGGCGTGACAATCTAGTTCACGTCCCTTTATTTACTAGTGACTCAAGTCTCGTATACTGCAGTATGAGCAAATTATTTAATTCTTTGTTAAGATTTGTATAGCGCTTTCTGTTTTATCTACTTTTAATTCTTAACTAATGCTTATAATTACTGATACTGGCTATACAGATTATCACACATGAATAATTCTTATTTAACTAGAGTCTTTGATTTGTGGCACCTGAATGATTTATGTTACAATGATTTTAATTAAAAAAGATAGAAAATTTAATGGTTGAAAAATAAATAACTTGATTTTGCTTTCCTGATACTGAAGTGGATTGTAGAGATGCTCCGGATGTCCCTCGCTGTCCTTGTCCAATCGGCTAGAGATAGTGATCTACTTGAGCGTCCTGGGTTTCGGCGTTGAGCTCGGTAATCAGCAACACTCTCCTCTCCTGCTATTTGTTGAAGTTTTTATGTCTGCGGCTTTCTGCGAGAACTGCTTCACGTCCCTCGTCGATTCACGTTTCACGTCAGCGTGTGTGTGTGTGTCGTTTCGAGTCGTAGTTCTGCTCGTCAGCCGATTCACAATGGTTTAGACGGCCTCTCTGTCGTATTCTTGAAGTAATGTCTTGTAGTCTTGTAGATCTCTTGCGTGCTTATGACCACAGCTTGTAGTGCACAATAAGCTTGTTTGTTGAAATGAAGAGTATCTTGACTGGATGCTGTAATTACGAGTCGTTACAGTTGACCTGTGTTATGATGATCGTAATTATGCGTGTTGACCACGTAGAGTCTTCAGATGAGTCTTCACAAAACTATGGTTTTGAGACGATCGAAGATATTCTTCTTGAATACTGGCAGTAGAGTGTTCGATCAGCCCCAAAACTCCGCGCTGGTTGGGATTTCTTCGAATGATTTGATTGGCTGACACACTCTCCCTACTACACAAAATTTGAATCACCTTAGTCCGTGAGAACGAAACTAGTTTCCCACAGATGGAGAATTTATATTATTATTAATATTCTAACACAACGGAACTGAATTGTCGTTTCAGATTTCCTGTGGCACTTTATATTGCAATTATCTTGATTGCAAGCCAAGTTGTGCGAATTCCAAAATATACAATTTGTTGTAAATTCTTATAGTTATAACATATTAAAAGCTCTTTTAATGTAGCTCAATTATTACAGAAGTTGTTCACATAAAATTAATTAACTCTTTTATTATTTAATTATATTATGTAAAATTCGCACACCCCATTATTAATATTTCGGCAAACATTTTGGCTATAATGGATTTCGCCTGAATTTCCTGGTTTCCGAAATATTAACAATTGAAAGTTTGGGTGTGGTCGCATGCGTTACACAGTGAGTTGATTATGTAACAACCGCGTGTGCATCTTTTACAATGCATTATTTTGATCGCTATAACATATGAGTGGAGTTTCGACTATTAAAATTTATTCAAACATCAATATAATATACACTTAACATATAACTCCAAATTAATAATATTTGGTCCTGTTATATACTCCTCCACCCATTTAAAAAAAAAAAGAGTAATATTTACAATTATTTTTTTTTCAATTATTTTATATGTACGTTGAATTGATTATGCTTGCGACTATACATTTTATTAATTATTTATGGACACATACATTAGTGTCAATGTTCTTTACATATATCACTTAATTCTAATTGCACAAAATCAATAACAATATAATACCTGAAATCATTGTGTAGTAAATGTTTGTAGGATGGCTAGTAGTTAATTGCAGCGTTTAAGAATATGAGATAAGCGGTAGCCGACAGCTGACACGTACGCGCTCCAGGAATGTGCTGACTTTGTTTACAGTGATATCACACACCGCACGACGCTAATTACTTGACCTACATTCTAACAGCTGAGTGGTACACATTGTGTGGCATAACAATTTCCGGCCGCTGGTTCGCTTCACCTTGCTTTATTCACGCGTGCACGCTTGTTAGTTACCCCGCTACAAATGCATTGTCATTCATACACAATTTATTTACAATTATTATTAATATTATAAAACACATCTAATTAATTTTAATACTAATTATTATTTAATTAAATTATTATTAATTCCAAACATTATTTATTTTCAAAGTGCGTCCAATATTTCGTAACCGTTTTTATGGGTGGTTCTACAATATTCCTCTAGCCACTCGTTAAGTCCTTCGGCATCACCGGATATTACAACTACGTCTTCCCAGGCTGATTGTGTGGGAACGCTATCGCTAAGTTCATGTCTGGGGTGGAGTAGAACTTGTACTTGGCCTCTGATCAGGTTGTGGATGGTATTGCACCCGTGTATTTTGATCGTCGTTACTTCGGCGAAAATCTGGGTTATAACGCCAAACACCTAAATCAAAAACTGTCTCGCTTTGGGACACTAAAATGAGCAATTCATCAACCGTGCGTATACCTTGCGTAAACACAGCTACCCGTATATTGTGGTTGAAATGATAGGCTAGTTTAGTGACAATGTCGATCTCTGAAAATGCTGGGGTTAAATGTTTTGCGCGCTCGACCTGCTGGATGATATAATTTTCAGGCGTTATAGCTAATTTTCAGTCATAACGTCCATATTCTAATTCGTTGCGTAACAGTCTTTGTGTGTGTGAATTCCAATACCGGCTTTCGAATTTGTTTGAATTCCGCGTATGTGGTCACTTTATCGCGTACGATATTATACCATTTACGCGCCGAATCACGCATCGCGTTTACTACCCATTGTATTTTATCTTGATCTTCGAGTCTCGAACCTACCCTCGCCATTTCATTTTCACAGGCTAACAAAAATTCAATAGGGTTTTTATTATTTTCCCCCGTAAAATATACACGATTCTTTTCGTCGACAGGTCCCTGTACTAGAATATTAGGAGCGGATCTCCTGCGTACTTCCTGTCGTACCTTTAAGATCTCATCATTAAGTGCTTGCAATACACTTTCTTTATTAGAGTCTATATTTGATCGCGTTTCTACTATTGAAGCATCAAGTCTACTTACTTGGCGTTGAGTTTCTGTCGCATCGGTTTGAATTCTTATCTCGAGCGAGTCAACTTTTTTTGCAACATCAGCGGTCTGTTTTTCACACCTACTGATGTGTTCTTTGAATCAGCCCTCCATACGCGTAACTTGTTCGATAAACGATTTCTGCATGGTGGTCTCAAAAACCTTAAACCGTTCGTTTATTTTCGTTTCTATCGTATGTACTTTTTCTCCGATTTCCGTAACTTTAGCATCTAATTTCTGTACGCTTTCATCGATTTTCGCGGTCGTTTCTTTATTACTTTGTTTTATCTCGGCATTTATGTCTGCGTTACTATGCTCTAATGCTTCGGTTAAACTGACTTTTTGCGCGTCAATTTTGGCTGTTATTTCTGCGTTATTTATTTCAGCATTGGCTGTTATTTGTTCAAACTTCGCGTTCATATTAGCGGTCAAATCCGTGTTTGCTTTCTCAGCTTTATCAAATTTCCTGTTCATTTCTTGCAATAACTGTTTAAGCAATTTTTCAGATTCCATTTTTACACAACAATTTCAAATACACAATAATTTCAAATACACTTGACTGCTGTACCACTACCAATCACAAAACATTTCTTTGGGAATTGTTCAGTTGGACGCCAGCTGTTTTAAGAGTTAAAACAGCAAACTTGGTTTTAACGTAAATTAAATTTAAATTTAATTTGAATTTAATTAATTTAATTTTATCGAGTCCCACGAAATTGGAGCGCCATATGTAACTCTATTACAAATGTGGCGTTTCAATATCGTTGCGATTTAAATTGAAATTTATTGAATTTCGGGCCCCACGTGCAGGGCGACATATGTAACTCTACTTAATGCGTGTTGTTGTGTTGTGTGAATGTATGAGCACCTACCTGCTGTCCGATCTTGCGGTGTTCTTCCGACTAGGGCGTGTGGATTTTGGATTTGATTTCGCAAGTATGTAAACTCAAATATATGACAACAGCACACTAAATAAGTTATTTTAAAAGTGAAGAGTTTTGTGAGGTTGGTAGGCTCCGTAGTACAGCAATAAACAAATACAATATGGTGTAATAAAACGGTGTTTATTACTCCAATGACACACAAGAATAAAATGCTTATATGATCAAATACTCTTACAAACTAGACAATAAATAGCTCTTGAATAATGTTTTCTAAATGGTTGATAATTTTCAGAAGTTGAGCTTGTTATTTTGAAAGAGTTAATTTTAACTGAAAATTTAATTAATTTATTTATTTTAATTTAATTTAATTTCAGTGTCTTGAAAATTTGATTCAAATGAAAATAAAAACTCTAAAGTTAATTGAATATACTCCAAAATAAACTAGGCGTGACAATCTAGTTCACGTCCCTTTATTTACTAGTGACTCAAGTCTCGTATACTGCAGTATGAGCAAATTATTTAATTCTTTGTTAAGATTTGTATAGCGCTTTCTGTTTTATCTACTTTTAATTCTTAACTAATGCTTATAATTACTGATACTGGCTATACAGATTATCACACATGAATAATTCTTATTTAACTAGAGTCTTTGATTTGTGGCACCTGAATGATTTATGTTACAATGATTTTAATTAAAAAAGATAGAAAATTTAATGGTTGAAAAATAAATAACTTGATTTTGCTTTCCTGATACTGAAGTGGATTGTAGAGATGCTCCGGATGTCCCTCGCTGTCCTTGTCCAATCGGCTAGAGATAGTGATCTACTTGAGCGTCCTGGGTTTCGGCGTTGAGCTCGGTAATCAGCAACACTCTCCTCTCCTGCTATTTGTTGAAGTTTTTATGTCTGCGGCTTTCTGCGAGAACTGCTTCACGTCCCTCGTCGATTCACGTTTCACGTCAGCGTGTGTGTGTGTGTCGTTTCGAGTTGTAGTTCTGCTCGTCAGCCGATTCACAATGGTTTAGACGGCCTCTCTGTCGTATTCTTGAAGTAATGTCTTGTAGTCTTGTAGATCTCTTGCGTGCTTATGACCACAGCTTGTAGTGCACAATAAGCTTGTTTGTTGAAATGAAGAGTATCTTGACTGGACGCTGTAATTACGAGTCGTTACAGTTGACCTGTGTTATGATGATCGTAATTATGCGTGTTGACCACGTAGAGTCTTCAGATGAGTCTTCACAAAACTATGGTTTTGAGACGATCGAAGATATTCTTCTTGAATACTGGCAGTAGAGTGTTCGATCAGCCCCAAAACTCCGCGCTGGTTGGGATTTCTTCGAATGATTTGATTGGCTGACACACTCTCCCTACTACACAAAATTTGAATCACCTTAGTCCGTGAGAACGAAACTAGTTTCCCACAGATGGAGAATTTATATTATTATTAATATTCTAACACAACGGAACTGAATTGTCGTTTCAGATTTCCTGTGGCACTTTATATTGCAATTATCTTGATTGCAAACCAAGTTGTGCGAATTCCAAAATATACAATTTGTTGTAAATTCTTATAGTTATAACATATTAAAAGCTCTTTTAATGTAGCTCAATTATTACAGAAGTTGTTCACATAAAATTAATTAACTCTTTTATTATTTAATTATATTATGTAAAATTCGCACACCCCATTATTAATATTTCGGCAAACATTTTGGCTATAATGGATTTCGCCTGAATTTCCTGGTTTCCGAAATATTAACAATTGAAAGTTTGGGTGTGGTCGCATGCGTTACACAGTGAGTTGATTATGTAACAACCGCGTGTGCATCTTTTACAATGCATTATTTTGATCGCTATAACATATGAGTGGAGTTTCGACTATTAAAATTTATTCAAACATCAATATAATATACACTTAACATATAACTCCAAATTAATAATATTTGGTCCTGTTATATACTCCTCCACCCATTTAAAAAAAAAAAGAGTAATATTTACAATTATTTTTTTTCAATTATTTTAAATGTACGTTGAATTGATTATGCTTGCTACTATACATTTTATTAATTATTTATGGACACATACATTAGTGTCAATGTTCTTTACATATATCACTTAATTCTAATTGCACAAAATCAATAACAATATTATACCTGAAATCATTGTGTAGTAAATGTTTGTAGGACGGCTAGTAGTTAATTGCAGCGTTTAAGAATGTGAGATAAGCGGTAGCCGACAGCTGACACGTACGCGCTCCAGGAATGTGCTGACTTTGTTTACAGTGATATCACACACCGCACGACGCTAATTACTTGACCTACATTCTAACAGCTGAGTGGTACACATTGTGTGGCATAACAATTTCCGGCCGCTGGTTCGCTTCACCTTGCTTTATTCACGCGTGCACGCTTGTTAGTTACCCCGCTACAAATGCATTGTCATTCATACACAATTTATTTACAATTATTATTAATATAATAAAACATCTAATTTATTTTAATACTAATTATTATTTAATTAAATTATTATTAATTCCAAACATTATTTATTTTCAAAGTGCGTCCAATATTTCGTAACCGTTTTTATGGGTGGTTCTACAATATTCCTCTAGCCACTCGTTAAGTCCTTCGGCGTCACCGGATATTACAACTACGTCTTCCCAGGCTGATTGTGTGGGAACGCTATCGCTAAGTTCATGTCTGGGGTGGAGTAGAACTTGTACTTGGCCTCTGATCAGGTTGTGGATGGTATTGCACCCGTGTATTTTGATCGTCGTTACTTCGGCGAAAATCTGGGTTATAACGCCAACCGCCTAAATCAAAAACTGTCTCGCTTTGGGACACTAAAATGAGCAATTCATCAACCGTGCGTATACCTTGCGTAAACACAGCTACCCGTATATTGTGGTTGAAATGATAGGCTAGTTTAGTGACAATGTCGATCTCTGAAAATGCTGGGGTTAAATGTTTTGCGCGCTCGACCTGCTGGATGATATAATTTTCAGGCGTTATAGCTAATTTTCGGTCATAACGTCCATATTCTAATTCGTTGCGTAACAGTCTTTGTGTGTGTGAATTCCAATACCGGCTTTCGAATTTCTGTTTGAATTCCGCGTATGTGGTCACTTTATCGCGTACGATATTATACCATTTACGCACCGAATCACGCATCGCATTTACTACCCATTGTATTTTATCTTGATCTTCGAGTCTCGAACCTACCCTCGCCATTTCATTTTCACAGGCTAACAAAAATTCAATAGGGTTTTCATTATTTTCCCCCGTAAAATATACACGATTCTTTTCGTCGACAGGTCCCTGTACTAGAATATTAGGAGCGGATCTCCTGCGTACTTCCTGTCGTACCTTTAAGATCTCATCATTAAGTGCTTGCAATACACTTTCTTTATTAGAGTCTATATTTGATCGCGTTTCTACTATTGAAGCATCAAGTCTACTTACTTGGCGTTGAGTTTCTGTCGCATCGGTTTGAATTCTTATCTCGAGCGAGTCAACTTTTTTTGCAACATCAGCGGTCTGTTTTTCACACCTACTGATGTGTTCTTTGAATCAGCCCTCCATACGCGTAACTTGTTCGATAAACGATTTCTGCATGGCGGTCTCAAAAACCTTAAACCGTTCGTTTATTTTCGTTTCTATCGTATGTACTTTTTCTCCGATTTCCGTAACTTTAGCATCTAATTTCTGTACGCTTTCATCGATTTTCGCGGTCGTTTCTTTATTACTTTGTTTTATCTCGGCATTTATGTCTGCGTTACTATGCTCTAATGCTTCGGTTAAACTGACTTTTTGCGCGTCAATTTTGGCTGTTATTTCTGCGTTATTTATTTCAGCATTGGCTGTTATTTGTTCAAACTTCGCGTTCATATTAGCGGTCAAATCCGTGTTTGCTTTCTCAGCTTTATCAAATTTCCTGTTCATTTCTTGCAATAACTGTTTAAGCAATTTTTCAGATTCCATTTTTACACAACAATTTCAAATACACTTGACTGCTGTACCACTACCAATCACAAAACTTTTCTTTGGGAATTGTTCAGTTGGACGCCAGCTGTTTTAAGAGTTAAAACAGCAAACTTGGTTTTAACGTAAATTAAATTTAAATTTAATTTGAATTTAATTAATTTAATTTTATCGAGCCCCACGAAATTGGAGCGCCATATGTAACTCTATTACAAATGTGGCGTTTCAATATCGTTGCGATTTAAATTGAAATTTATTGAATTTCGGGCCCCACGTGCAGGGCGACATATGTAACTCTACTTAATGCGTGTTGTTGTGTTGTGTGAATGTATGAGCACCTACCTGCTGTCCGATCTTGCGGTGTTCTTCCGACTAGGGCGTGTGGATTTTGGATTTGATTTCGCAAGTATGTAAACTCAAATATATGACAACAGCACACTAAATAAGTTATTTTAAAAGTGAAGAGTTTTGTGAGGTTGGTAGGCTCCGTAGTACAGCAATAAACAAATACAATATGGTGTAATAAAACGGTGTTTATTACTCCAATGACACACAAGAATAAAATGCTTATATGATCAAATACTCTTACAAACTAGACAATAAATAGCTCTTGAATAATGTTTTCTAAATGGTTGATAATTTTCAGAAGTTGAGCTTGTTATTTTGAAAGAGTTAATTTTAACTGAAAATTTAATTAATTTATTTATTTTAATTTAATTTAATTTCAGTGTCTTGAAAATTTGATTCAAATGAAAATAAAAACTCTAAAGTTAATTGAATATACTCCAAAATAAACTAGGCGTGACAATCTAGTTCACGTCCCTTTATTTACTAGTGACTCAAGTCTCGTATACTGCAGTATGAGCAAATTATTTAATTCTTTGTTAAGATTTGTATAGCGCTTTCTGTTTTATCTACTTTTAATTCTTAACTAATGCTTATAATTACTGATACTGGCTATACAGATTATCACACATGAATAATTCTTATTTAACTAGAGTCTTTGATTTGTGGCACCTGAATGATTTATGTTACAATGATTTTAATTAAAAAAGATAGAAAATTTAATGGTTGAAAAATAAATAACTTGATTTTGCTTTCCTGATACTGAAGTGGATTGTAGAGATGCTCCGGATGTCCCTCGCTGTCCTTGTCCAATCGGCTAGAGATAGTGATCTACTTGAGCGTCCTGGGTTTCGGCGTTGAGCTCGGTAATCAGCAACACTCTCCTCTCCTGCTATTTGTTGAAGTTTTTATGTCTGCGGCTTTCTGCGAGAACTGCTTCACGTCCCTCGTCGATTCACGTTTCACGTCAGCGTGTGTGTGTGTGTCGTTTCGAGTTGTAGTTCTGCTCGTCAGCCGATTCACAATGGTTTAGACGGCCTCTCTGTCGTATTCTTGAAGTAATGTCTTGTAGTCTTGTAGATCTCTTGCGTGCTTATGACCACAGCTTGTAGTGCACAATAAGCTTGTTTGTTGAAATGAAGAGTATCTTGACTGGACGCTGTAATTACGAGTCGTTACAGTTGACCTGTGTTATGATGATCGTAATTATGCGTGTTGACCACGTAGAGTCTTCAGATGAGTCTTCACAAAACTATGGTTTTGAGACGATCGAAGATATTCTTCTTGAATACTGGCAGTAGAGTGTTCGATCAGCCCCAAAACTCCGCGCTGGTTGGGATTTCTTCGAATGATTTGATTGGCTGACACACTCTCCCTACTACACAAAATTTGAATCACCTTAGTCCGTGAGAACGAAACTAGTTTCCCACAGATGGAGAATTTATATTATTATTAATATTCTAACACAACGGAACTGAATTGTCGTTTCAGATTTCCTGTGGCACTTTATATTGCAATTATCTTGATTGCAAACCAAGTTGTGCGAATTCCAAAATATACAATTTGTTGTAAATTCTTATAGTTATAACATATTAAAAGCTCTTTTAATGTAGCTCAATTATTACAGAAGTTGTTCACATAAAATTAATTAACTCTTTTATTATTTAATTATATTATGTAAAATTCGCACACCCCATTATTAATATTTCGGCAAACATTTTGGCTATAATGGATTTCGCCTGAATTTCCTGGTTTCCGAAATATTAACAATTGAAAGTTTGGGTGTGGTCGCATGCGTTACACAGTGAGTTGATTATGTAACAACCGCGTGTGCATCTTTTACAATGCATTATTTTGATCGCTATAACATATGAGTGGAGTTTCGACTATTAAAATTTATTCAAACATCAATATAATATACACTTAACATATAACTCCAAATTAATAATATTTGGTCCTGTTATATACTCCTCCACCCATTTAAAAAAAAAAAGAGTAATATTTACAATTATTTTTTTTCAATTATTTTAAATGTACGTTGAATTGATTATGCTTGCTACTATACATTTTATTAATTATTTATGGACACATACATTAGTGTCAATGTTCTTTACATATATCACTTAATTCTAATTGCACAAAATCAATAACAATATTATACCTGAAATCATTGTGTAGTAAATGTTTGTAGGACGGCTAGTAGTTAATTGCAGCGTTTAAGAATGTGAGATAAGCGGTAGCCGACAGCTGACACGTACGCGCTCCAGGAATGTGCTGACTTTGTTTACAGTGATATCACACACCGCACGACGCTAATTACTTGACCTACATTCTAACAGCTGAGTGGTACACATTGTGTGGCATAACAATTTCCGGCCGCTGGTTCGCTTCACCTTGCTTTATTCACGCGTGCACGCTTGTTAGTTACCCCGCTACAAATGCATTGTCATTCATACACAATTTATTTACAATTATTATTAATATAATAAAACACATCTAATTTATTTTAATACTAATTATTATTTAATTAAATTATTATTAATTCCAAACATTATTTATTTTCAAAGTGCGTCCAATATTTCGTAACCGTTTTTATGGGTGGTTCTACAATATTCCTCTAGCCACTCGTTAAGTCCTTCGGCGTCACCGGATATTACAACTACGTCTTCCCAGGCTGATTGTGTGGGAACGCTATCGCTAAGTTCATGTCTGGGGTGGAGTAGAACTTGTACTTGGCCTCTGATCAGGTTGTGGATGGTATTGCACCCGTGTATTTTGATCGTCGTTACTTCGGCGAAAATCTGGGTTATAACGCCAACCGCCTAAATCAAAAACTGTCTCGCTTTGGGACACTAAAATGAGCAATTCATCAACCGTGCGTATACCTTGCGTAAACACAGCTACCCGTATATTGTGGTTGAAATGATAGGCTAGTTTAGTGACAATGTCGATCTCTGAAAATGCTGGGGTTAAATGTTTTGCGCGCTCGACCTGCTGGATGATATAATTTTCAGGCGTTATAGCTAATTTTCGGTCATAACGTCCATATTCTAATTCGTTGCGTAACAGTCTTTGTGTGTGTGAATTCCAATACCGGCTTTCGAATTTCTGTTTGAATTCCGCGTATGTGGTCACTTTATCGCGTACGATATTATACCATTTACGCACCGAATCACGCATCGCATTTACTACCCATTGTATTTTATCTTGATCTTCGAGTCTCGAACCTACCCTCGCCATTTCATTTTCACAGGCTAACAAAAATTCAATAGGGTTTTCATTATTTTCCCCCGTAAAATATACACGATTCTTTTCGTCGACAGGTCCCTGTACTAGAATATTAGGAGCGGATCTCCTGCGTACTTCCTGTCGTACCTTTAAGATCTCATCATTAAGTGCTTGCAATACACTTTCTTTATTAGAGTCTATATTTGATCGCGTTTCTACTATTGAAGCATCAAGTCTACTTACTTGGCGTTGAGTTTCTGTCGCATCGGTTTGAATTCTTATCTCGAGCGAGTCAACTTTTTTTGCAACATCAGCGGTCTGTTTTTCACACCTACTGATGTGTTCTTTGAATCAGCCCTCCATACGCGTAACTTGTTCGATAAACGATTTCTGCATGGCGGTCTCAAAAACCTTAAACCGTTCGTTTATTTTCGTTTCTATCGTATGTACTTTTTCTCCGATTTCCGTAACTTTAGCATCTAATTTCTGTACGCTTTCATCGATTTTCGCGGTCGTTTCTTTATTACTTTGTTTTATCTCGGCATTTATGTCTGCGTTACTATGCTCTAATGCTTCGGTTAAACTGACTTTTTGCGCGTCAATTTTGGCTGTTATTTCTGCGTTATTTATTTCAGCATTGGCTGTTATTTGTTCAAACTTCGCGTTCATATTAGCGGTCAAATCCGTGTTTGCTTTCTCAGCTTTATCAAATTTCCTGTTCATTTCTTGCAATAACTGTTTAAGCAATTTTTCAGATTCCATTTTTACACAACAATTTCAAATACACTTGACTGCTGTACCACTACCAATCACAAAACTTTTCTTTGGGAATTGTTCAGTTGGACGCCAGCTGTTTTAAGAGTTAAAACAGCAAACTTGGTTTTAACGTAAATTAAATTTAAATTTAATTTGAATTTAATTAATTTAATTTTATCGAGCCCCACGAAATTGGAGCGCCATATGTAACTCTATTACAAATGTGGCGTTTCAATATCGTTGCGATTTAAATTGAAATTTATTGAATTTCGGGCCCCACGTGCAGGGCGACATATGTAACTCTACTTAATGCGTGTTGTTGTGTTGTGTGAATGTATGAGCACCTACCTGCTGTCCGATCTTGCGGTGTTCTTCCGACTAGGGCGTGTGGATTTTGGATTTGATTTCGCAAGTATGTAAACTCAAATATATGACAACAGCACACTAAATAAGTTATTTTAAAAGTGAAGAGTTTTGTGAGGTTGGTAGGCTCCGTAGTACAGCAATAAACAAATACAATATGGTGTAATAAAACGGTGTTTATTACTCCAATGACACACAAGAATAAAATGCTTATATGATCAAATACTCTTACAAACTAGACAATAAATAGCTCTTGAATAATGTTTTCTAAATGGTTGATAATTTTCAGAAGTTGAGCTTGTTATTTTGAAAGAGTTAATTTTAACTGAAAATTTAATTAATTTATTTATTTTAATTTAATTTAATTTCAGTGTCTTGAAATTTTGATTCAAATGAAAATAAAAACTCTAAAGTTAATTGAATATACTCCAAAATAAACTAGGCGTGACAATCTAGTTCACGTCCCTTTATTTACTAGTGACTCGAGTCTCGTATACTGCAGTATGAGCAAATTATTTAATTCTTTGTTAAGATTTGTATAGCGCTTTCTGTTTTATCTACTTTTAATTCTTAACTAATGCTTATAATTACTGATACTGGCTATACAGATTATCACACATGAATAATTCTTATTTAACTAGAGTCTTTGATTTGTGGCACCTGAATGATTTATGTTACAATGATTTTAATTAAAAAAGATAGAAAATTTAATGGTTGAAAAATAAATAACTTGATTTTGCTTTCCTGATACTGAAGTGGATTGTAGAGATGCTCCGGATGTCCCTCGCTGTCCTTGTCCAATCGGCTAGAGATAGTGATCTACTTGAGCGTCCTGGGTTTCGGCGTTGAGCTCGGTAATCAGCAACACTCTCCTCTCCTGCTATTTGTTGAAGTTTTTATGTCTGCGGCTTTCTGCGAGAACTGCTTCACGTCCCTCGTCGATTCACGTTTCACGTCAGCGTGTGTGTGTGTGTCGTTTCGAGTTGTAGTTCTGCTCGTCAGCCGATTCACAATGGTTTAGACGGCCTCTCTGTCGTATTCTTGAAGTAATGTCTTGTAGTCTTGTAGATCTCTTGCGTGCTTATGACCACAGCTTGTAGTGCACAATAAGCTTGTTTGTTGAAATGAAGAGTATCTTGACTGGACGCTGTAATTACGAGTCGTTACAGTTGACCTGTGTTATGATGATCGTAATTATGCGTGTTGACCACGTAGAGTCTTCAGATGAGTCTTCACAAAACTATGGTTTTGAGACGATCGAAGATATTCTTCTTGAATACTGGCAGTAGAGTGTTCGATCAGCCCCAAAACTCCGCGCTGGTTGGGATTTCTTCGAATGATTTGATTGGCTGACACACTCTCCCTACTACACAAAATTTGAATCACCTTAGTCCGTGAGAACGAAACTAGTTTCCCACAGATGGAGAATTTATATTATTATTAATATTCTAACACAACGGAACTGAATTGTCGTTTCAGATTTCCTGTGGCACTTTATATTGCAATTATCTTGATTGCAAACCAAGTTGTGCGAATTCCAAAATATACAATTTGTTGTAAATTCTTATAGTTATAACATATTAAAAGCTCTTTTAATGTAGCTCAATTATTACAGAAGTTGTTCACATAAAATTAATTAACTCTTTTATTATTTAATTATATTATGTAAAATTCGCACACCCCATTATTAATATTTCGGCAAACATTTTGGCTATAATGGATTTCGCCTGAATTTCCTGGTTTCCGAAATATTAACAATTGAAAGTTTGGGTGTGGTCGCATGCGTTACACAGTGAGTTGATTATGTAACAACCGCGTGTGCATCTTTTACAATGCATTATTTTGATCGCTATAACATATGAGTGGAGTTTCGACTATTAAAATTTATTCAAACATCAATATAATATACACTTAACATATAACTCCAAATTAATAATATTTGGTCCTGTTATATACTCCTCCACCCATTTAAAAAAAAAAAGAGTAATATTTACAATTATTTTTTTTCAATTATTTTAAATGTACGTTGAATTGATTATGCTTGCTACTATACATTTTATTAATTATTTATGGACACATACATTAGTGTCAATGTTCTTTACATATATCACTTAATTCTAATTGCACAAAATCAATAACAATATTATACCTGAAATCATTGTGTAGTAAATGTTTGTAGGACGGCTAGTAGTTAATTGCAGCGTTTAAGAATGTGAGATAAGCGGTAGCCGACAGCTGACACGTACGCGCTCCAGGAATGTGCTGACTTTGTTTACAGTGATATCACACACCGCACGACGCTAATTACTTGACCTACATTCTAACAGCTGAGTGGTACACATTGTGTGGCATAACAATTTCCGGCCGCTGGTTCGCTTCACCTTGCTTTATTCACGCGTGCACGCTTGTTAGTTACCCCGCTACAAATGCATTGTCATTCATACACAATTTATTTACAATTATTATTAATATAATAAAACACATCTAATTTATTTTAATACTAATTATTATTTAATTAAATTATTATTAATTCCAAACATTATTTATTTTCAAAGTGCGTCCAATATTTCGTAACCGTTTTTATGGGTGGTTCTACAATATTCCTCTAGCCACTCGTTAAGTCCTTCGGCGTCACCGGATATTACAACTACGTCTTCCCAGGCTGATTGTGTGGGAACGCTATCGCTAAGTTCATGTCTGGGGTGGAGTAGAACTTGTACTTGGCCTCTGATCAGGTTGTGGATGGTATTGCACCCGTGTATTTTGATCGTCGTTACTTCGGCGAAAATCTGGGTTATAACGCCAACCGCCTAAATCAAAAACTGTCTCGCTTTGGGACACTAAAATGAGCAATTCATCAACCGTGCGTATACCTTGCGTAAACACAGCTACCCGTATATTGTGGTTGAAATGATAGGCTAGTTTAGTGACAATGTCGATCTCTGAAAATGCTGGGGTTAAATGTTTTGCGCGCTCGACCTGCTGGATGATATAATTTTCAGGCGTTATAGCTAATTTTCGGTCATAACGTCCATATTCTAATTCGTTGCGTAACAGTCTTTGTGTGTGTGAATTCCAATACCGGCTTTCGAATTTCTGTTTGAATTCCGCGTATGTGGTCACTTTATCGCGTACGATATTATACCATTTACGCACCGAATCACGCATCGCATTTACTACCCATTGTATTTTATCTTGATCTTCGAGTCTCGAACCTACCCTCGCCATTTCATTTTCACAGGCTAACAAAAATTCAATAGGGTTTTCATTATTTTCCCCCGTAAAATATACACGATTCTTTTCGTCGACAGGTCCCTGTACTAGAATATTAGGAGCGGATCTCCTGCGTACTTCCTGTCGTACCTTTAAGATCTCATCATTAAGTGCTTGCAATACACTTTCTTTATTAGAGTCTATATTTGATCGCGTTTCTACTATTGAAGCATCAAGTCTACTTACTTGGCGTTGAGTTTCTGTCGCATCGGTTTGAATTCTTATCTCGAGCGAGTCAACTTTTTTTGCAACATCAGCGGTCTGTTTTTCACACCTACTGATGTGTTCTTTGAATCAGCCCTCCATACGCGTAACTTGTTCGATAAACGATTTCTGCATGGCGGTCTCAAAAACCTTAAACCGTTCGTTTATTTTCGTTTCTATCGTATGTACTTTTTCTCCGATTTCCGTAACTTTAGCATCTAATTTCTGTACGCTTTCATCGATTTTCGCGGTCGTTTCTTTATTACTTTGTTTTATCTCGGCATTTATGTCTGCGTTACTATGCTCTAATGCTTCGGTTAAACTGACTTTTTGCGCGTCAATTTTGGCTGTTATTTCTGCGTTATTTATTTCAGCATTGGCTGTTATTTGTTCAAACTTCGCGTTCATATTAGCGGTCAAATCCGTGTTTGCTTTCTCAGCTTTATCAAATTTCCTGTTCATTTCTTGCAATAACTGTTTAAGCAATTTTTCAGATTCCATTTTTACACAACAATTTCAAATACACTTGACTGCTGTACCACTACCAATCACAAAACTTTTCTTTGGGAATTGTTCAGTTGGACGCCAGCTGTTTTAAGAGTTAAAACAGCAAACTTGGTTTTAACGTAAATTAAATTTAAATTTAATTTGAATTTAATTAATTTAATTTTATCGAGCCCCACGAAATTGGAGCGCCATATGTAACTCTATTACAAATGTGGCGTTTCAATATCGTTGCGATTTAAATTGAAATTTATTGAATTTCGGGCCCCATGTGCAGGGCGACATATGTAACTCTACTTAATGCGTGTTGTTGTGTTGTGTGAATGTATGAGCACCTACCTGCTGTCCGATCTTGCGGTTTTCTTCCGACTAGGGCGTGTGGATTTTGGATTTGATTTCGCAAGTATGTAAACTCAAATATATGACAACAGCACACTAAATAAGTTATTTTAAAAGTGAAGAGTTTTGTGAGGTTGGTAGGCTCCGTAGTACAGCAATAAACAAATACAATATGGTGTAATAAAACGGTGTTTATTACTCCAATGACACACAAGAATAAAATGCTTATATGATCAAATACTCTTACAAACTAGACAATAAATAGATCTTGAATAATGTTTTCTAAATGGTTGATAATTTTCAGAAGTTGAGCTTGTTATTTTGAAAGAGTTAATTTTAACTGAAAATTTAATTAATTTATTTATTTTAATTTAATTTAATTTCAGTGTCTTGAAATTTTGATTCAAATGAAAATAAAAACTCTAAAGTTAATTGAATATACTCCAAAATAAACTAGGCGTGACAATCTAGTTCACGTCCCTTTATTTACTAGTGACTCGAGTCTCGTATACTGCAGTATGAGCAAATTATTTAATTCTTTGTTAAGATTTGTATAGCGCTTTCTGTTTTATCTACTTTTAATTCTTAACTAATGCTTATAATTACTGATACTGGCTATACAGATTATCACACATGAATAATTCTTATTTAACTAGAGTCTTTGATTTGTGGCACCTGAATGATTTATGTTACAATGATTTTAATTAAAAAAGATAGAAAATTTAATGGTTGAAAAATAAATAACTTGATTTTGCTTTCCTGATACTGAAGTGGATTGTAGAGATGCTCCGGATGTCCCTCGCTGTCCTTGTCCAATCGGCTAGAGATAGTGATCTACTTGAGCGTCCTGGGTTTCGGCGTTGAGCTCGGTAATCAGCAACACTCTCCTCTCCTGCTATTTGTTGAAGTTTTTATATCTGCGGCTTTCTGCGAGAACTGCTTCACGTCCCTCGTCGATTCACGTTTCACGTCAGCGTGTGTGTTGTAACGTGACAGATGTATGCATAATATTGAATGGCAATTGATCATTAGAATAATGAAGTTATAATGTTTAAATTTGGAAGAAAGCATTAAGTTTAATATAAATAGATTAATTCATAGCAACTGTGGAAAGAAATCATTATTATAAAGAAAATACAAGTTCAAATAAAAGGAGTTACTAGTGATGAGTCATCCAAAACCAGTCTCATAACCAAAGGTTTTCAAACTATAACCCAGGAAGGTAAAAAAATAAATAACAAAGCAGTACTGAATATGACCAAACCCACAACGAGGAAGAATAAATAGAAGAGAAACCCTAAAATAAGCCAAGATCAAACAATACAGGTGGTGTATTTCTGAAATAAAGAAGAAGATGGAGAAGATCCCAAGAAACCTGATGGCATCAAGAAGAAGATGGAGAAGATACCAGTCCCAGAAGGCAGGAGAAAAGAAGACTGATGAAAGAAGAAGAAGGCAGCATCCTGAAGAAGATGTCATGCTCTTATAAAAGACACCCAAATCCCTATATCCCCAAAATAAATATTTAAAAATAAAAGTATAACGAAATGAAAACCACATGTATATAAATTTAAGAGAGAGAAGTGTATAAAGTAAAAGTTGCCTGTGAACTAAGATGAAACAATAATATAGTACCCATGGAACAAATCTCCATTGAAAAAACGCTAACCAATTTATTATGTTAATAAGACTATACGACCATTTAGCATTAACATAATATAAAGTGCAAAGTGAACCAGTGATAGTTTTGGGTATTATAAAAAATGAACCTTGTGTTTCATTCTTGGCAATCACAAACATTGAATGCAATGAAATATGCAATTTTCAATGACTTGAAATGTGTACTGTGACAATATGTTGTTTATAAGACATAAATCTGTTTAAAATAACATTTTGTTTTATATGCAAAAAGAAAAACAGATTTCATAATACTTTTCGAACAATTCATACTATTTATTTATTAATGACAGGGTACAATTCCCCAAAGACAATGTGTAAAAGACGGTATAAAAACTGTAGAATCCTACTTATAATAATAGTTAGAAATAAGAATATAAATATAAGGTTTTTATGTATATAGTATAAGAATGTTTAAAAATGTTTTAGATATAAGGCCATTTGTTTGGGTCTGATACAACTAACATCAGAACTATAAAAATAGTTACTACTTGTAAATAGTAGAGAGTAATTAAGATGTTAGTTAGTAAAAAACCTTTTTTGTAAACCATATTTCCATGTTAGAAATAAGGATTTTGTTGTAAAATGTCTGACTTGAAGACAACCATTTATTTAAAAAAAAATATTCTTTATTTGCTTAACTATTATTTGTATTGTAACCAATACTAATTGTTATTGTGTAATTTGAAAACATGTTTAATTTATAATACTATATGTAAAAGTCAGAGAGGGTATCACACATCATATATTGTTTGTAAAATATTTTGTAAGAAAAATTGTTAAAAAATCATAGGCCAAAAGAATGGAAACCAAACTTCATCAAAACAGAGAAATTGCTCATTTAAATGCAAATAAACAAAAGGGGTTTAGACAAAATAAACTTGAGATCAAGCCATATAATTGCACATACCATTTAGAAAGATTTTAATAAATTATATTCAGAATTATAAATAAAAATGAAAATGACTAAACTCAGAAATTTAGACATGGGAGTCATATATTCCAGAATAATGTTTCAGAATACAACTAATTCAATTAATTACCAGAAAATCAGGGAATATAAACCTTTTAATACAATATAGGATTATTAATATTAAATATAACGGATAAAATGGATGAATTTTATATAATGACAGGAAGTAAATTTTGATGTTTTGACTTTTCAGAGAATAACAAAAATGAAAGTAAAATTACTAATTTTGGACAGAAAACACTATAAAACGGCATTATTTAATCTGAAAATAAGCTGAATGAACTGAAAGATTAATTTAAATAACATCTAGTGAATAAAATTGACAAATAACCAAAGTTTAGGCATTTATATAGTGAAATATTAAAGTGTGCACAGGATGTGAAAATATATTTGAACAATGTTAAGGATAATATTATATGGGCTAAGAGTTTAATTGAAACTGAAGGAAACAGTTAGTTGATTATTGGTATTCGAACAGTTAACATGACGAGAGTTTTGTGACGATCTAACCTATCTTGCAACGGTAAAGTTGAGCGGTGAATAGTACGTTATTGTGAAATCGCGAGTGATTTATAAAATACATCTAGAACTCTCACATTATAACAGAAACAATCAAGAAACAATACATAACACTGAACAATACATTTCTACTCCGAAAAACACCTAAAAAAAAACACCATAAAACTGTATAACACATTAACCAAGTATTAGTGTCGGTATCGGGAAAAGTGTTTGAACTTATAATTACACGGATATACTAAATACAACCCAGAAACATTACACCAGTCACTACACAACATTTAACAAGAGATTTGCAGACACCAGAACAGGAATACTGCCAGAAAATACATTATTTGGAACGCAGCAGGAACGAGCGACATTTTGATCAACTTGACGGCAGCCATCTTTCTTTGACAATTCCAATGCCTCTCCGTGAACATATCAGCTGTTGGTGAAAACAATTATATTATTTTCAAATTATTATTCAATGTCTGTATTTAGTAATAATTATTAATTTGTTGTAACGTTATACTTTTTAAATATTGGCCCGATTTCTCTGACTTTGATAATAATTGGCTGTTTAAAGAACCCTGTATGATTTTTATATAATATAATTTGTAACTTTTTCGATATCCTGAGAATCGATATTATAATCGATAAGAGTCAATATTGCTAGTAATTAATAAAACATTAATATTCTTCAACACTAATTAGTTCTTTATTTCATAAATATTTCTAATTATCACTAATATAATTCTAATTAATAATCTACCAGGACTTTACCACCTATAAGTGAAGATAACCTAAAAAATAAAAAGGTAAACAAGTATCGATTGGTTTGAAGACAATCTTATGAGTGGTGATAGTTTATTTAAAATATACCAAAACTTTAATAAAATTTTTCAGAAGAGCATTACACTTTTTAAAACTTCACAGCCCTATATTAATTAATTGATTATAATTAATTAATTAATAAAAAGAAAAAATATTTTTTTTAATTATTTTTTTTAATAAACAATTTTTTTTTTAAATTTTCTTCAAAACAATAATTTTTGTTTTGAAACTTTCGGTGAAGCTGAACATATATTTCTTCATCAACATTACGCTACTCGACCGGTCTTGCTACCATTGAGACTCGACCAGCTGGGAAACTTAAGGAAGTGTTTCAGGCCAGTAAGACGTCGAGAGCCACACCAATTAAGCACATTACAACCTACAGAGTCACACCATTTAAACACACCATTTAAGAACACACACATCAATCTTTTATTTTTATTACAAATTGGCTAGCCCAAACAGTGGGGCTTGATTACATCGGAGTCTCATACTTCAGAAGCTCTTATCATCAATAACATCAATTCATTTATTTTTATTACAGTGTGTGTGTGTCGTTTCGAGTTGTAGTTCTGCTCGTCAGCCGATTCACAATGGTTTAGACGGCCTCTCTGTCGTATTCTTGAAGTAATGTCTTGTAGTCTTGTAGATCTCTTGCGTGCTTATGACCACAGCTTGTAGTGCACAATAAGCTTGTTTGTTGAAATGAAGAGTATCTTGACTGGACGCTGTAATTACGAGTCGTTACAGTTGACCTGTGTTATGATGATCGTAATTATGCGTGTTGACCACGTAGAGTCTTCAGATGAGTCTTCACAAAACTATGGTTTTGAGACGATCGAAGATATACGTCTGTTCTTCTTGAATACTGGCAGTAGAGTGTTCGATCAGCCCCAAAACTCCGCGCTGGTTGGGATTTCTTCGAATGATTTGATTGGCGGACACACTCTCCCTACTACACAAAATTTGAATCACCTTAGTCTGTGAGAACGAAACTAGTTTCCCACAGACGGAGAATTTATATTATTATTAATATTCTAACACAACAGAACTGAATTGTCGTTCCGGATTTCCTGTGGCACTTTATATTGCAATTATCTTGATTGCAAACCAAGTTGTGCGAATTCCAAAATATACAATTTGTTGTAAATTCTTATAGTTATAACATATTAAAAGCTCTTTAATGTAGCTCAATTATTACAGAAGTTATTCACATAAAATTAATTAACTCTTTTATTATTTAATTATATTATGTAAAATTCGCACACCCCATTATTAATATTTCGGCAAACATTTTGGATATAATGGATTTCGCCTGAATTTCCTGGTTTCCAAAATATTAACAATTGAAAGTTTGGGTGTGGTCGCATGCGTTACACAGTGAGTTGATTATGTAACAACCGCGTGTGCGTCTTTTACAATGCATTATTTTGATCGCTATAACATATGAGTGGAGTTTCGACTATTAAAATTTATTCAAACATCAATATAATATACACTTAACATATAACTCCAAATTAATAATATTTGGTCCTGTTATATACTCCTCCACCCATTTAAAAAAAAAAAGAGTAATATTTACAATTATTTTTTTTTCAATTATTTTAAATGTACGTTGAATTGATTATGCTTGCTACTATACATTTTATTAATTATTTATGGACACATACATTAGTGTCAATGTTCTTTACATATATCACTTAATTCTAATTGCACAAAATCAATAACAATATTATACCTGAAATCATTGTGTAGTAAGTGTTTGTAGGACGGCTAGTAGTTAATTGCAGCGTTTAAGAATGTGAGATAAGCGGTAGCCGACAGATGACACGTACGCGCTCCAGGAATGTGCTGACTTTGTTTACAGTGATATCACACACCGCACGACGCTAATTACTTGACCTACATTCTAACAGCTAAGTGGTACACATTGTGTGGCATAACAATTTCCGGCCGCTGGTTCGCTTCACCTTGCTTTATTCACGCGTGCACGCTTGTTAGTTACCCCGCTACAAATGCATTGTCATTCATACACAATTTATTTACAATTATTGTTAATATTATAAAACACACATCTAATTTATTTTAATACTAATTATTATTTAATTAAATTATTATTAATTCCAAACATTATTTATTTTCAAAGTGCGTCCAATATTTCGTAACCGTTTTTATGGGTGGTTCTACAATATTCCTCTAGCCACTCGTTAAGTCCTTCGGCGTCACCGGATATTACAACTACGTCTTCCCAGGCTGATTGTGTGGGAACGCTATCGCTAAGTTCATGTCTGGGGTGGAGTAGAACTTGTACTTGGCCTCTGATCAGGTTGTGTATGATATTGCACCCGTGTATTTTGATCGTCGTTACTTCGGCGAAAATCTGGGTTATAACGCCAACCGCCTAAATCAAAAACTGTCTCGCTTTGGGACACTAAAATGAGCAATTCATCAACCGTGCGTATACCTTGCGTAAACACAGCTACCCGTATATTGTGGTTGAAATGATAGGCTAGTTTAGTGACAATGTCGATTTCTGAAAATGCTGGGGTTAAATGTTTTGCGCGCTCGACCTGCTGGATGATATAATTTTCAGGCGCTATAGCTAATTTTCGGTCATAACATCCATATTCTAATTCGTTGCATAACAGTCTTTGTGTGTGTGAATTCCAATACCGGCTTTCGAATTTCTGTTTGAATTCCGCGTATGTGGTCACTTTATCGCATACGATATTATACCATTTACGAGCCGAATCATGCATCGCGTTTACTACCCATTGTATTTTATCTTGGTCTTCGAGTCTCGAACCTACCCTCGCCATTTCATTTTCACAGGCTAACAAAAATTCAATAGGGTTTTCATTATTTTCCCCCGTAAAATATACACGATTCTTTTCGTCGACAGGTCCCTGTACTAGAATATTAGGAGCGGATCTCCTGCGTACTTCCTGTCGTACCTTTAAGATCTCATCATTAAGTGCTTGCAATACACTTTCTTTATTAGAGTCTATATTTGATCGCGTTTCTACTATTGAAGCATCAAGTCTACTTACTTGGCGTTGAGTTTCTGTCGCATCGGTTTGAATTCTTATCTCGAGCGAGTCAACTTTTTTTGCAACATCAGCGGTCTGTTTTTCACACCTACTGATGTGTTCTTTGAATCAGCCCTCCATACGCGTAACTTGTTCGATAAACGATTTCTGCATGGTGGTCTCAAAAACCTTAAACCGTTCGTTTATTTTCGTTTCTATCGTATGTACTTTTTCTCCGATTTCCGTAACTTTAGCATCTAATTTCTGTACGCTTTCATCGATTTTCGCGGTCGTTTCTTTATTACTTTGTTTTATCTCGGCATTTATGTCTGCGTTACTATGCTCTAATGCTTCGGTTAAACTGACTTTTTGCGCGTCAATTTTGGCTGTTATTTCTGCGTTATTTATTTCAGCATTGGCTGTTATTTGTTCAAACTTCGCGTTCATATTACCGGTCAAATCCGTGTTTGCTTTCTCAGCTTTATCAAATTTCCTGTTCATTTCTTGCAATAACTGTTTAAGCAATTTTTCAGATTTCATTTTTACACAACAATTTCAAATACACAATAATTTCAAATACACTTGACTGCTGTACCACTACCAATCACAAAACTTTTCTTTGGGAATTGTTCAGTTGGACGCCAGCTGTTTTAAGAGTTAAAACAGCAAACTTGGTTTTAACGTAAATTAAATTTAAATTTAATTTGAATTTAATTAATTTAATTTTATCGAGCCCCACGAAATTGGAGCGCCATATGTAACTCTATTACAAATGTGGCGTTTCAATATCGTTGCGATTTAAATTGAAATTTATTGAATTTCGGGCCCCACGTGCAGGGCGACATATGTAACTCTACTTAATGCGTGTTGTTGTGTTGTGTGAATGTATGAGCACCTACCTGCTGTCCGATCTTGCGGTTTTCTTCCGACTAGGGCGTGTGGATTTTGGATTTGATTTCGCAAGTATGTAAACTCAAATATATGACAACAGCACACTAAATAAGTTATTTTAAAAGTGAAGAGTTTTGTGAGGTTGGTAGGCTCCGTAGTACAGCAATAAACAAATACAATATGGTGTAATAAAACGGTGTTTATTACTCCAATGACACACAAGAATAAAATGCTTATATGATCAAATACTCTTACAAACTAGACAATAAATAGATCTTGAATAATGTTTTCTAAATGGTTGATAATTTTCAGAAGTTGAGCTTGTTATTTTGAAAGAGTTAATTTTAACTGAAAATTTAATTAATTTATTTATTTTAATTTAATTTAATTTCAGTGTCTTGAAAATTTGATTCAAATGAAAATAAAAACTCTAAAGTTAATTGAATATACTCCAAAATAAACTAGGCGTGACAATCTAGTTCACGTCCCTTTATTTACTAGTGACTCGAGTCTCGTATACTGCAGTATGAGCAAATTATTTAATTCTTTGTTAAGATTTGTATAGCGCTTTCTGTTTTATCTACTTTTAATTCTTAACTAATGCTTATAATTACTGATACTGGCTATACAGATTATCACACATGAATAATTCTTATTTAACTAGAGTCTTTGATTTGTGGCACCTGAATGATTTATGTTACAATGATTTTAATTAAAAAAGATAGAAAATTTAATGGTTGAAAAATAAATAACTTGATTTTGCTTTCCTGATACTGAAGTGGATTGTAGAGATGCTCCGGATGTCCCTCGCTGTCCTTGTCCAATCGGCTAGAGATAGTGATCTACTTGAGTGTCCTGGGTTTCGGCGTTGAGCTCGGTAATCAGCAACACTCTCCTCTCCTGCTATTTGTTGAAGTTTTTATGTCTGCGGCTTTCTGCGAGAACTGCTTCACGTCCCTCGTCGATTCACGTTTCACGTCAGCGTGTGTGTGTGTGTGTGTGTCGTTTCGAGTTGTAGTTCTGCTCGTCAGCCGATTCACAATGGTTTAGACGGCCTCTCTGTCGTATTCTTGAAGTAATGTCTTATAGTCTTGTAGATCTCTTGCGTGCTTATGACCACAGCTTGTAGTGCACAATAAGCTTGTTTGTTGAAATGAAGAGTATCTTGACTGGACGCTGTAATTACGAGTCGTTACAGTTGACCTGTGTTATGATGATCGTAATTATGCGTGTTGACCACGTAGAGTCTTCAGATGAGTCTTCACAAAACTATGGTTTTGAGACGATCGAAGATATACGTCTGTTCTTCTTGAATACTGGCAGTAGAGTGTTCGATCAGCCCCAAAACTTCGCGCTGGTTGGGATTTCTTCGAATGATTTGATTGGCGGACACACTCTCCCTACTACACAAAATTTGAATCACCTTAGTCCGTGAGAACGAAACTAGTTTCCCACAGACGGAGAATTTATATTATTATTAATATTCTAACACAACGGAACTGAATTGTCGTTCCGGATTTCCTGTGGCACTTTATATTGCAATTATCTTGATTGCAAACCAAGTTGTGCGAATTCCAAAATATACAATTTGTTGTAAATTCTTATAGTTATAACATATTAAAAGCTCTTTAATGTAGCTCAATTATTACAGAAGTTATTCACATAAAATTAATTAACTCTTTTATTATTTAATTATATTATGTAAAATTCGCACACCCCATTATTAATATTTCGGCAAACATTTTGGATATAATGGATTTCGCCTGAATTTCCTGGTTTCCGAAATATTAACAATTGAAAGTTTGGGTGTGGTCGCATGCGTTACACAGTGAGTTGATTATGTAACAACCGCGTGTGCGTCTTTTACAATGCATTATTTTGATCGCTATAACATATGAGTGGAGTTTCGACTATTAAAATTTATTCAAACATCAATATAATATACACTTAACATATAACTCCAAATTAATAATATTTGGTCCTGTTATAATATATATATATATATATATATATATATATATATATATATATATATATATTGTAACTTCTCAAAATGTTCCATAACCATAATGCACACCAGAAAGGTAAAATATAACACTAGAGTTGTAAAATTTATAATTATAATGAATGTAACAAAGAAGAGAAGGGACCAGCAAAGAAGAAAGAAGAGGAGGGATCCCAAGAAGCAGTGATGAATGCACTGCATGACACTACAACTTAAATACAATGACTGACTATGACTAATGGACAAGCAAAGTTCACAGATAAGCTGTCAAGTGAGCCAGTTCAAGACATTGATGTGTAGAGTCATATAGTATAAACAAAATAACCAATGACTTTAACAAGGTAATAACAAATAACAGCATATTGGCTGAAAGAAATAGAACAATGATACAGAAATAACAAAGACTATATACTATGCTAGCTGTAGCCACAAAGCTATAAAAAATAGAATTACCAAAAAAGATGTAGCGGTATAGATTAAGGGTAATTATAAACGGAAGCCTTACGTGTAAATAAGCAACTTCCTAAATAAATGAAATGTAAGTAGAGATAATAATAAGCATTGAATAAACCTTGTACTACAACTGTATCCAGACCCTGTATGAACGAGTTTATGTCAGTGAAATAATAGGGAAACAGGACCCCTAATTAACATAAACTTACAGAATAGTAAATATAACGAATAAGGTGTGAAGTACCACCACTTAATTAATATTATATGCCTTAAAAATGAGTAGGCCATGTAAAAATGTAATTAGAGAATAAGGAATTTTCAGAATAATGTATTGACATAATTATACTAAGATTTAATATTGTTCAGCTGTAGGCAGCATTTAGTTTTAATAATGTAGGTACTTTTATTCATTTAATAACGTTCAAAAGAGAAAACAGATGTAAATAATCAAATATCAAAGAAAGGAAAATAGTCGCATTTGCATTATTAGCAGACGACACTAAGAAACCATGTTTTAGGACGGTATTTCGATGTATTGTCAATGAAAACTATGTTCAAACCGGCCTCAAGCCACATCAAAATAAAGATAAAAAACTAAGCTTTAATTTGGTGGTAATAGCATAAAGCATGGAATTGTAATAGTTTAATAAGTGTTAGCATCATTTTTTAACAAGATTTAAGAAAGTGCAAGTAAATACCAACAGCAACGACAGGAGTACAAAAATACGTATCGGCGTAGTTTATTAATAACATTACGTCACCATGACATAATTTTGTACCAATCACAAACGAGTTTACTTAGCGAAAATTACTCCTAGCGGCAATCAAGAGAGGGGTATATAATCAAAAGGACGCTAAGAAATTCGCATTCGCATTTTTATCCACAAGCTAATCAGTTGCGTCTCTGCATTGTGTTCATATTTTAATAATCAACAACAGTACAATTGTAGTAAATACATTGAATTTTGTCAAATTAACCATTGGAAAGACGAGTCATCGCCTCTGAGTGCATCGAAAGTTAATTGTGAGTTTATATAAACAGTGCGTGTATCGGAACGAGTAAAGTTAACATAACCTGTAAAGGCTGTAACCTATTGTTAGTCAGAAGAAGGTTATTTCTCGTTTCCAAGTGTGATTATAGTGAAGTGTATTAGCGATCAATATAATCCGATCGTTAAAGTGTTCATTTTTAATCAATACGATTAAAAATCCAGGTAGTACTGTGACCAAATTTATTGTTTATATACCATCCATTGATTGTAGAAATTAACACATTTGTACTGACGCAAAAACAATCAAACTATTTGTAGAGAACATTGTATTAATTTATTTAGAGGGATTAATATATCCCAACGTAAGAATATATGCCTTAGAATTTTTTATAACTAATATCAATTAGAATATAAGCAAACGAAATTCTCGTTAATCAATTATTTAATTGAAATTTATTAAAGGGGCTTAAACCGAATTATTACATCATAGTAGTATTTTTTTTTAAAGAAATTAATATCGTTCTATTCTGTATTTCAAAGAACTTGCCCTTGAGGTACTTAGTCCAATAAGATAAATATTTTGTTAGTAAAAATAAGAGTTTTTTATTGTGCTTAACTGAGCTAGACCAGTCATCAAACAGATAACTTGTGATCCGAATTATATTATTGTTAAATGTATTTTTCAAATCAATTCTAGAGGTTATAATAAACCAATAATATTATACAGCATTAACTTTTGTTTTAATTATTTTAGAATAGGTAATCAACCCTCAGTATTGCAGACACTGAGGTACATCAAAACATAAATTTTTAAGTATACTATTTAAATTATTTTCAATTCAATTAACATTTAAGAGATAGAAACAGTAAAAGGTCAATACACACAATTATAGAATTAGAAGTTTGTTTTTTATGGGACATTTCTTTAAGAAAACCCATATGGCGCCCAAATAACATTCAAGGTATCGTAAAACCTTGTTTATGAAATATTATACTGGTCAAAAAAGGAAATTGACAGTTTATTCATTAGCGGTGAACGTCTGAACCTCAAGTACGTCAACCAGGTACGTGAAGTGTTAATTATATTAATATGTTTTGTCCAGACAACACTTGACTTACACATACACAGACGACATTTTTATATAGAAGAGGATTTCGACTTCAAGTTCGACGCAACCGTTACATTCATCAGTGGATCAACAAGTTAATATTTTATTCATAATAAACCATATCACTACAAATAAATTATACTTTATCAATTATAAAAATAATTACTGCATATATTAGAGAGACCCCATTAAACAATAAATCGATAATTAAATTATGTAGGGAGGATCTAGTATTATTACAATATATATATATATATATATATATATTTTTTTTTACATGTGCCAATATGTTCTTCCCTACTTCACATGCAGCAGCTTTACGCTCTAAAACTTTGTTCACGGAAATTAACGGTCCCCCGTGCGTGTTTTCTTTTTCAAAATATTGTAACGTATACTTTTAAATATCTATTTATTTTATTTACGTGAGGCTTCCTTTATTCTTAAAGCCCCGCGTTGGGTTCGTCAATTTGTATCCTCCCGTATCTAATCCTGTTTATATTTAAAATATTATTTTGAAATATTAACGGTTGTAGTTGTTGAAACTTGAAAGTTACTAATTTGATAAAGTAGTTAAAATGTAGCATTCGAGGTTATTAAAAGTGTGTTTACAATTGCAGAATTATAATTGTCTGAAAAGAATCCCCTTAGATAAAAAAATAAAATAGTTGCGTTAATTTTATTTAAACAATAACATTACTTAAATTTAAAAATAAAGTGTACCAGCTGGTCGCTTGATGGTGGTGACCGTCTTGATGATACAAGCAGCGAAACTCCTCCTCCAGGTTGATAGTCGTCTAAGTACGTGAAGTCTAGTAATGTCTGGACAATAAAATTAATAAAATACACTTACACGTACCTGTTCGTGTTTTCTGGAAGTTCAGAAGTTCATTGAATCAGTAAGCTGCCAAGACGGTTTACAAAAAACCAACTCACTTTATCTACAAGGTTAGGTTACCTTGTTTAATAATGGGCGCCACACAGGTTTATTTCGGGAAAATCCCGTGGAAAACCCATTAATAGAATCAGATAATACTTTTAAAAAGTTAAAATGATTGTTTATTGCCCTTATGGCAATGCAATTCAACACTATTCAATTACAACTGAAGGTTGTTTTGATTCTTCTAAATGAATTATTTATCTGTTTTTTAGAAATAAATTAAGTCGAGTTATGCTGTTAATAATGGGGTTTTATTCATACCCTTGATAGAGAATTCAAACAAATATAATTAAAAGAATACATTGAAGTACAATTGCAAATATTTGGTTACATACCCTATATAACTGGCTCAGAGCATAAGCAATAATTCTGGCTAAGTCCAGATACTCTTTACTTTAAACATTAATATCATTTAAATCTCAGGCGCAAGTTCTTTGAAACACAAAAAAGAATGCTCATGCCTACACAATAGCTAATGATTTTCTGATATAATATTGACTAGTAATGCCTTTGAGGTTACTAATATAAAAATAAAAATAAAAATAACCTAGTTTATAGGTTATGCGTTCGTAACGCTTGATTCATGATTTACAAAGTTATATTTTGAGATCGCTTATGACTAACATCCAACTTAACTATGATTTACAACTTCATTAAATAAATTCAGACATGTTGTAGTACAGAAAATGTTTCAGTGTTATGCGTCAGTACAGATTTGTTTATCAAAACATACAGATTATGGCGCTCGGAGTAATGAATAAATTGTTACACTGTTACCTTTGTGTTTTAATCTTTCGATTAAAATTCAATTACACATCAATGATCGGATTATAATGATCATTGTTATTCACTACACTCGCACATGAACAGAGAAAATTGGTCCGCTTCTAACTAAAAGGACCTTAAATAATATTACTTAATTATTTCTTCTGTTCGTTATTTTCCCGCACTAAATAAAATAATACTGCACTGAGACGCCCTGGTTCCTTGTAGAATATCTTGTAGTTACTTTTTGTTGTTGTTGACAAGATGCCGTCGATGCACTATTACAATGAAACTTTCAGTTAGAAAAAGTTTGATGAGACGAGCGCACCTTCCGCCTCAGACGGAAGTACAAAAGTGTCTAACGGCCATACGCCGCTGTTCCTTATATACTCGGTCGTTTGATCGGCTTTAGGCGATTGTTGTAATTATTAAGCTATTTTCTGATTGGCTTATCCAGGTGTCATGAAAGTGACGTATTGTCTCCCCAACCGTCGCTAACGGTTTTTAACCGACTCGTCACCAGAATGATTGACAGCTGACGTTGTTGTTAGTGTTGATAAACCGATTTCTTATGCATTTTTTGCAAATGATGCTAACGCTTTTCACACACTTATTATAGTTGCGATCGGGGTTGTATCACTATCAAATTAAAGGATATTTTGTCCCCTTCAATTTGATATAGTTTGACACTGGTTTATTTACACTTTTACTGACATCGTTTAATAAACAATGTTCAGGTACTCGGCTTCACTCTGTTGTCTGCTAATCGAAACCGACGATTACTTTCTCTTATCAATATTGTTTGTGTTCCACATCGCGTTTTTTCACTTAAACGTTTATGTTAGAACACTATTATATCTGTACTGTTATTTATTTACTGAACATTATGATTAAACCTTAACTTTATACATTGCTATGAACTATCCTTATTCACTATGATATTTTGTTTCACATTATTTTGCTCCGTTCTATTAACTAACAATTGAACTATTAATTATATCATATTAATAATGCTTATCGCTATGTTTGGGTATACAGATTGATCAGTGTATACGATTTACACTTCTAGTACTGTCTACTAATCACCTTACCGATGATGGTTTGTTTTAGGCATTGCTGAGGCATACCGTTTGTATCGGATTTCTGCCTTACTAACATGTATTAGTTCACAATTCGGTACTTTGATTAGGTAGCTTATTTGTATAAGGTTCCCTCTTACAAACATGTTTACTTGTCATAAGCATATTTGAAACTGTAATATAGCTTCATTCTCATATTGTGGCCATATCTAATCTTAGTTCTTGGCATTAATAATTACTAGTTATAGTTGATTAATTCTCAGCCAACTGCTGATTCTGATATCACATTATTCAGATTCTTATTTAATCATTTTTATTAACATGTCATATCCCATTTAAGTTATTCACTGACTCGCTTGACAGCTTAAAGTGAATTTAATTTGTCCATTAGTTTGTGTCAGTTATAGTATGGTTGTAGTGTCAAGCAGTGTTTAGGTTTACTGCTTCTGGTGGCACTTCATCTTCCTTCTTCTTCCATGGTTCCTCTCTTCTTGGTTACTCTTATCATTACATTATCTATTTACATTATCGTTATGCATTTATTAAATCTGATAGTATATGTCTAGGTTATGTAACATCTGGTTATGTTACAATATTCACGTACTGAACAGATAAGTTATCTTGGCTGTTCATTAAATACTTACATGTTTCTTGTCTTGCGTATACCTTAAGCACTCGAACTTGTGTCAGACATAGCTGAATGGATAATATTAACTATCACTGTCACTTAAACGCTAAATATTTAAATTTTACCACAAAATCACTTCTGAATATTAGACTAATAAAAACACTAAATTTAAAAACTATTACTAAGTCATACAACATGCACCAAGATATGACAAAATTATAAATTTTAAAAACTTTTAAATTTTAATCACTTCAAACAAAAGTAAACGCACTAGGCCTACTATTTAATTTATATGCGCACGTGGTAAAGCATAAACAGTGGTTGCTTCTTTGATCTGCTTAAGGACTTGCAGGCTGCCAGTAGGCCTACTATACATGTTGTAGTATGTATTCACACCAAAGTACAGTTACAGTAACATCTGCATTGCTTGTAAATGTTATTTTAATTAGACGGATGAAATTTAATAAAAGAAATGTAATTTTCAAGATAAACGACTAAAAATTGAAAATAATGAGAGTAATAAAACATTCCACCAATTATTTTACATGAAATAAAAATACCTGACGTGCCACCACTGCTTCAAGTATTTTATGAATGTGAGTATACTATATCAGAACCTGACAGAGAAATATATAGCCTAACCACCCGGACATTACATATATGTACCATCCATCTCTTCATAGATCAACCATTTCAGTTGCATATTGTTCAAGTGTAGACAGTTACAGTAGACTGCAACTGTAGATTTGCAGTGGAACTGTTTTAATGGCAGTTAATGCCAGAGGTAGTAGTGTCGATGATATCCAAGAAAAGGATAACATACCTCTGCTCCTTCATCTTTAAATTGCTCCAGTGGATTGAAGGTTTCATAAGGATTAAAAATCCTCTTATGAAGAATGACTGGACAAAACAGTACTAAAGTGTACTCTGCAAAGAGCACTCCCAATATCTGGGAGTTTGTCTGTACCAAAAATAAATTTATGTTCACATAGCTTAGTTTAGTTTACACATCATGTTATCTTGTTGTATTCAGTATATTAAGGTAATAATGTCTTGCATGGCTGTTTTTAGTTTATTCATACATTTCTCGGTCATCAATGTGGATAATCGAGAGTTAGCTGTAGCACTGTATTTACATACAATAAAAACAGATTCAGTTTTTGCAGATGAACAGAATTTTTCCACTTTGAACAGTTCATAGTTTAAATACTTTCATGTTGATAAACATATAACAAAAGTACATTGTGTTTCTTAAATGTTTTATAGTAAAAAATCTAAAATGTCCATTTTAAATAGTGAACAATGTACAGTATGTGTACAACAGTTACTGTGTAAGAGTTAACGATAATTCTGAACTTATGAAGGGTGACTAGAAGCTTTCTGATGTTTCAAAGAAATACCCCAGTAGTGCTTAATATTAAAGGACACAACAGTTGACTAACAGTTTCTAAACCCATCACACAAACTGGAGTATATGATCATACAGTTTGTTCTACAATTGAATTTCAGATAATTGACATTGAATTGACAGCATTGTTTCCACAAAAATGCTGTTGTACTAGAACTGTGGTGTAGTTCTGTAGAAGTTGAAATTTAGATGACACAAACATTTCAATAAATGCAGGTTCACATCTATCTTCTTTATATTGCTTAATTTCCTAATTTGAAAAAAATCTAACATGAATGGAACAATGATTGAATCCTAAGCACCATGAGATTCAACGCTGTTTATAACAAATTAGAAGCACCCAAAACATATAGACAGAAATCTGTATAGTATAAATATTGGAAGAATTGAACCGGTGTTGTATAAGTATATGGTGGCATGTACAGATGTACATACCAAACTTAATAAACTGTACAGAACTCTCATTTCCTGGATTTGTTACACAGACAACACGTTTGTTGGTGTGCATATATGAATTTATTTACTACACACTTATTTAATACTGGCAACTAATTGTAAATAGAAATTTTGTGTGTTCATCAGTGTTTTTCAGTAAACCGTGTGTGCTAATTATTTAGATTATAATTATAAAATTTAAGGAAAACTAAACCCAAGTGACATTTTGTATCACTGATATTTTTGAAATTTTCTATGTTAAACATTTTGAATTGTACTACTGAGCCATATAGTGTGTAAGTATTGAAATAAAAAAGTTATTATTGATTTGTTTAGAAGATCAAAGTAAGCATAATATTTCTATTACCTAACATTATGCATAAGGTAGGTCTCCAGTATTTGTAACTGTTTAAAATCAGTATTGTTACTAATCGGGATTATCCCTGAAAATGCTCCACGGTTGAGAGCGCCAATTTGTTACTAAACCCTCTCACGTCACCTAATTAGGTCCCACGTTATGAGCGTCAATTTGTTACTACGCCTATGCCAATGTGTTTTGATTTATTTTAATTATGTAAATCTCGGAGATATTTGGAGTTGTGGGATATATTGGTGTAATTAATTAATATTAACTTAGCTCTTTAAGAAATATCAGTGTTAGTGTGCCTAAAACTTAAACAACTTAATCGTTATTCTGCAATTTCATCCAACCCTATTATACCTTGAAGAGAGTTATGTCTAAATTTGTATTTTTACGCTCCCTCTTTGGTGTCAGATAATTCTGCTATAAGCGCTGTAGTATCGGCTCAACGAAACTTATAGGTTATTTCGATGTTTATGTTAACCAATTATTCTATACTTATTCAGTTACTTTTTTGTTCCCAGCTCATTAAACCATACTCCAAATAACAAGATTTTACAAATATATAAAGGTTCTTTATTTGTTTACTTAATTCACATTAAATAAGATATGTTCTAATTAACATATGCTTTGGCTATAGACTTCATGAATTGATTGTTGATTATTCTAATCCTTTATTTAAATTTAGTTATATAGTGTTTTTTGATTTGTAATTAATTTAATTCAGGGTGTGAAGGTTCTTGGAACTGTGGGGAAGATTAAAAATACATAGATAAGAATGCAAGATTTACAAATTTGAAGTGTTGTGTAGTTAGTATGATTATTATAATATAATTTACCAGACTGGAACGAAGCAAATCGTGTAGGCGGTTGATCGCTAAATTTACTGTTCTGGACGATTATGCAGTACGGTTTTCTTTCTTCGGTTTAATAAAAGTAATTCTTGTCCTGTCCACTTCAGAATACAGCTTTGTGGATTGATTTACAGCCCGATTGATGTTTCTTCTGCAACGCCAGGATCCAAATAAGTTCTTTCGGTTGAAGCAATCAGTGTTGTTCCGTGTAATTGGAAGGTTATAATTTCTGGTGTAGTGACTATTATTAATTGTGTTACTGTTAATTCTTTCTATTTGATTAATCTCTCATCAATTCCCTTCGGATATGGGACAGTTCAAGTTCTTTCTTGTAGACTTCAGTTATTTACTCTCTATTATGATTTCATATTGTAGTGTTATTTGGTTAATCTGTATTGGTGATAGACGTAAATATTGTCATTAGAATTTTGTATTTTTATAATCGTATCTGGTAATTTCGAATATTATGATTAAAAAGATTATTCTTGGTTTTTTTAATCTCATCACATTTAGTTCATCAAAGCAATTCTTGTCAAAATCAACAACTTCTTCTCCTTTTTGTCGTCCCTAGCAACACATAATTCCTTCCTTCCACATGTTTTAAATATATAGTGTTTATTTCATATATTTTTTGTCTATTCTTTATCAATTTGCTATCCTATCGGAATGTAATTTTACCGATAGTTGGTTTATTATTTTCTACACATATTCTGCTGGTTTTTTTATATAAGCCGGTTTTTTTCTTTTTTATATTTAATCCACTTTTGATATTATATGTTATTAATCGATATCATGGCATTTTGGTATTATCATAATTTGTATAAATTTTATTATATATCATTATTAATTTAATGTTTTTTCTAGCTCTTCAAATCGTATTTATTAATTATTATTAATTGATGTACCTAATCTTTATGTTATGAGTGTTTATTTAGTATTTTTGGCTGTTAGGCCTTTTATTGTAAACTGATCTACCTGTGTTTATAACTGTTAAACATCTATAGCCCCTTTTACATAAATTCATACATACAATCAAATCTTAACTATTAACATTTATATAAACAATTATTTTTCTATATCTAATAACAATTTTATCTTGATCTATTGATCACGTATAATAAAATTCAAATCTATGAACATTGATTAGCTGCTTCACACTTCATTCTACAACAGTCATTGAATAATACAACTTGTTTCATTATCTTTCATTAACTCAACACATATTTGGTATAACATAACATAAACTTTATCATAACATTTGTTGTCACAAAATAATACTTCTTAACTCAAAATTCTTATTTGTTATTACTATAAATTAAATCATTGTTTCATTTTTTGTTTGCTTTTCATTAAACATCAGCTATTATTTAACTTACAGGTTCGTTTATTCTTGTTAACACTACCTTGCATCCTTATTTAATTTTATCTATGATTATCTTTGTAATTATTGGATCTTTGTTCTATTATGGTGTTAAACATTGACTTATTTATTATTCGGTGAACCTTATTTTTATGTAACATGAATGCTGGCATTTCTGTTGCGTTACATATGCTCCCCCTCCTAAAAAAGTTTAGTTTACCTGAATGAAGTTTAGGTCAAATAAACTTGTCTTTTTCACATGCCTTTTCTTCATTTCCTTGTTAATGGTTGACGTTGGGATTTTCAATGTAACTTCATTAGACTAGTATTAATACTTTTTTTTATTTAATAACATTTCATCATTTTAATTAACATTCTTGATCATTTTATTTTTGTAAACATTATTTGTTGGTAGTTGGCTACACTATTCAATGATACATTAGTTTTACATCTCTTCTACTTATAATTACTATAATCACTGTATTTCTCAATTATTCTTCTGTCAACTCATTTCTTTCTGTTTTCTTCGTCCTACTCCTTTGGAAACTGAATTTATTCTTGCAACTATTCTAATATTCCTTAAATATTTAATTTCCCTAACAATCCCTAACACATGCGTTGGTACAGTTCAGAGAGGCACTGTTTGGCTTCGTACTCTGCTGCCCACACCACATTTTAATATAGTACTGCTGGAATTCATCTACAGTCAGCTATAAAATATAATAATAATCTCCTAATAATCTCTTTAATTATTTAATAATAAATATTTGGGAAAAGATTTTTTCTTTGTTGCATTTATATTTCTTCATTACTATTCTTCATATTTCGTAATTCCATTTTAATTCCTTAAACATTCGTTGATATTGACTTTGACAGTTATCATTTGTAGTCATTTTTGTTTTCATTTTTGTTGAGATTGTAATGTTAAGTATCTTCTTCGTTTGTTTTTTTTCTCTGATCACAATATTTTCTAAATAGTTGTTGTGTGATGATCATTATAATTGTATTTTTTACTAAATACATTCCTTAGCCCAACTATTCTTCTTATCGTATTTCATTATTTTGGCTGTTTATTTTTCAATGAATTATGTTCATAAATACTCTTTCTTTCTTGTCTTCTTTAACATTATATCGGTTACATTCAATCGTTTACTGAAATTGTTCCATCATTTGGCAATGTAGTACGTATTTTAGGTCATATGATTTTTTTCTTTCTTTATTTTGCATAGGTAGATTTGAGGTAAAAACTTTTATCTTGGGGTTTCATTCTTCATTATTCACACTATTTCTTTATAAACATTCAATAATAATTCTCGCTTTCTTCTGTAATCTTGGGGTTTGTTATTCATTATTCACACTATTTCTTTATAAACATTCAATAATAATTCTCGCTTTCTTCTGTAATCTTTAATAAGTTGTTCTTATTGTATTTTAGAATTTAGTGGTAGTATTCAACTCAAATTCTTTTTAAATTCCAAGTAATTTTCTTCAAGACTGGTAATAAGTTGTTCTTATTATTTTTAGAATTTATTCATTATATTTCCGTTTCCTTTCCAACTGATTGCCTGGTCAGTTTCCATAACATCAGTCCCATTTTTCTGGTTGACTGTTTCTTTTTCTAACCATGGTCCATTAATTCGACTGCACCCGTTGTCCGGATGACTGCAGTGTTCATACCAATTTTTTCACTTTTTACGTATCTCTTGTGCATGATACAAAGCCAGTACTGTAACTCGGCTGATGCAAAGTCTTCGTTTAAGTCAGGATATACAGTTATGTTTAGCTCCTTTTGAATTATCAGGTATCGTATCTCTTCTATTCTAGCATAATCACTGGTATATTCTATCTTTCCATTCCCTTGGATATCTGGACTATTTACCAAATGTTTTACGGGTATCTTCCGTATTAACGATATAATTGACTTGGTCAAATATTCTCTAACCGTTGATATTTTCATATAATATTTAAATTTATTTAAATTTTTTGTGATTGTTCTATTATGGTTTATTTTCATAAATTTTCTTCTATATTCCATCCCTTTACAGAACTCCCTTCGTTCATTAATTGGGATGTTAAACGCACTAATTAATCCACCTTTCCTCATCTCCATTTCTTCTTTGGTATCGACTATTTTCTTTCTCCATATTTTCCTTATCTTCTGGATATTCTCTTCTATGGTCAGATTTATTATAATACCTTCGTAAGTGCTGTCTAGTGTTTTAGACATATTCTTTAAACACAGCTCCATTTCTTTATTTGTCTTCCCCTCGTATTTATCCACTTCTGGGCTAATCGTGTTATCGTTTTCAAACTTCCCTTCGAAAGCTTCCATTATCTCATTATTGAACTGCTCCTTCTTATCCTCAATCTGCTTTAAACCTGCTTCGTTCATTTTTTCAATTCTTTCATCCATTCGCCTTAAGTTTTCTTTGTTCATTTGTAGGATTCCTTCCTTCATTTGTTTTAAACCCTCGTCATTCCTATCTAACCTTTCGTAAATTTGGTTTAATCTTTCGTTCATTTGTTGTGAGGTTTCTTTAATTTCGTCATTTGTTTTCCTGGAGTTTTCCTCCTGTTTCCTAAAATTCTCCTTGTTTTCTTCATTTGTTTTATCGTATTTTTCCTCCAGTCTCTTTGAGTTTTCATTAATTTCCTCTTTCTGTTCATTAAATTGTTCTGCCATAAATTTCATCATCTCCTGCCAACTTGGTATTTCTCTGGCTCCCGCTTTATCTATTTGGTCCCCTTGGGCATCTTCTTCCACTGGTTCCCTTTCCTTGTCCACAATAATTTCAGTTTCCGCTATTTCGTCTGTCTGTTGTTCCATTTCACTGTCTGTTATTAGTTCTATTTCCTGTTCTTGTTCATCTATTTCCTTCTCCGTTTCTCCTGCCCTAATCCTTGATCTACCTCTGGTATGCATGTTTATTCTCCCACAGTTGCCTGCTCTGGTTAAGTAATATTAATATGGTTACAGTTACTTAACTTAAGCCCTACACAAGTTGAGCGCCAATTTGTTACTAATCGGGATTATCCCTGAAAATGCTCCACGGTTGAGAGCGCCAATTTGTTACTAAACCCTCTCACGTCACCTAATTAGGTCCCACGTTATGAGCGTCAATTTGTTACTACGCCTATGCCAATGTGTTTTGATTGATTTTAATTATGTAAATCTCGGAGATATTTGGAGTTGTGGGATATATTGGTGTAATTAATTAATATTAACTTAGCTCTTTAAGAAATATCAGTGTTAGTGTGCCTAAAACTTAAACAACTTAATCGTTATTCTGCAATTTCATCCAACCCTATTATACCTTGAAGAGAGTTATGTCTAAATTTGTATTTTTACGCTCCCTCTTTGGTGTCAGATAATTCCGCTATAAGCGCTGTAGTATCGGCTCAACGAAACTTATAGTTGAGATTGAGAAAAAGTTATTTCGATGTTTATGTTAACCAATTATTCTATACTTATTCAGTTACTTTTTTGTTCCCAGCTCATTAAACCATACTCCAAATAACAAGATTTTACAAATATATAAAGGTTCTTTATTTGTTTACTTAATTCACATTAAATAAGATATGTTCTAATTAACATATGCTTTGGCTATAGACTTCATGAATCGATTGTTGATTATTCTAATCCTTTATTTAAATTTAGTTATATAGTGTTTTTTGATTTGTAATTAATTTAATTCAGGGTGTGAAGGTTCTTGGAACTGTGGGGAAGATTAAAAATACATAGATAAGAATGCAAGATTTACAAAGTTGAAGTGTTGTGTAGTTAGTATGATTATTATAATATAATTTACCAGACTCGAACGAAGCAAATCGTGTAGGCGGTTGATCGCTAAATTTACTGTTCTGTTGCGTTACAATATGCATCCATAATAATAATAATAATAATAACAACAATTATTATTATTATTTGTTGTTATTATTATTACTATATGTGCCATTCATCAGGAAATCAAGTTATATACAATTCTTAGAGAGTTGGACACATTCTCCAAAAAGTATCTTGTCTGCAACTAGGGGACTACTCACTCGTTTTGAACTTTTAAAAGTCCGTATTGGGTTTTTTGTTTACCATATTAAAAGGGAAAGAATTCAAAAACCTCAAGCCTAATTTTCTCTTTTCTTAAAGTATATTTCATACTGTTGTACACAAGTAACTTGTCTGAAGAAATACAATTACTTTCTTCTTCTTGTTTAGCACTACAGCCCAATGTGAGCCTCTTGGCTTCCAACACCAAACTTCTCCAGTGTCTCCTGTCTATTGCCATCTCAGTGTAACAATATAATTTATTACTTTGGTAAATTACGTAATCATTCGACAGTATCTTATTCAACCAGGGGACGTGAGCTGCTATTTTAAGTCAGTTTTGGTAATCAGGAAAATCTGCTTAGTAATACTTGCATATACATTCAAATGAGGGTCTTAATTCAATTAAACAATTAATTCAATTAATAATTCAATTCAACAAGTCAAACATCTTCATGTTAAAATTAGGCACTTTCAGTACAAGGTAGAAACCTGACAGTTGTTTTTGAAACAGTGAGATGTGCAGAACTAACAAAAGAATTGCCCCAGTTTATATGGAGAAAATGCTCATTAACTGCTTTCTGTCTCACACGCCATCTCTGTCTTATCACATATTGTTGCATCATAACAAAACTTGCATGCTTCTGATGATCTTAACATAAATCAATTTACATTCATTTACAGGTTTCAGGTTTTTAATTGCTATGCATATTAGCAGGTCTTTGCTGTCCAAATTAAGCTTTTAATATGCATTGTTGTAATTAAATATTATGTTCTTTTCAGCAATATACCCTTGTTAGGAGGAACTTGTTAAATAACTCTATAATTTAAACCATATACACAGATTTAATAGTTTATTACTACACATGTAAAATATAATATGTCCTTTAATGGAATATAAATTTATCTAATGTCAAGTGAGAAACACAATTATTTTTGTCATCATAATATGCTTTGGAAATGAATATACACCATTTGCTGCAAGCGATGTACATGTTATGAAACACTACAAGATTGTTCTGTGCAGTGCAAAATGAATGAAAATTATGTTATCCTTCCTACATGGTTTTTGTATACAGCACACTTCAGACTCAGCATTCAAAAACGATTGTCAGGTTTCTGCTTTCTACATGGAACATTATTTTACACTGCGACTTGAAAAATGTGAACCCGTGAGCTCTTTCAGATTTAGTACTGTTTGTATAACTAGATTTTCTGAGATAAAGTATTTTCAGTAATGAAAAAATAAGAATGATCATTAATTAATTTTTTCTGTGGTTATGATTGCAGATTTCCAAATTTGACTGTAGGAATTTTGACTCGAGATTCAATTAGAATGGCCCTAAGGAGTGGTATTACTGCCCAGCAGATTGTTGGATTCCTTAGATTGCATGCTCACCCACGCATGGTTGCTGCAGGTCCACCTACTCTCCCACCTACTGTAGTTGATCAGATCCAGTTGTGGGAAAATGAACGTAATAGATTTACATTTACAGAAGGTGTCCTATACAGCCAGTTTTTGTCACAAGCAGACTTCGAAGTACTCAGAGATTATGCACAAGATCTTGGTGTTCTGACTTGGCAAAACGAAAAACGAAGGACAATGGTTTGTATGATTTTTTTCATATTTGCACTTCATACAACTGCTACATCTAATCATATTAGATATTTAAAAACTCACTAATTTTTGTTCTATTTCATTTATATTTTTGCATTTCTGTACATCTTATAAACTTCAGTGATAACCAAGTTATTTTACATATACAGTTAGAAGATCATAACAGTATTACATCTTTTTCATCATCAAACTGACAGCAGTATTTTTGGTAACTGACTAAGTTTTGCAACTGATATGAATGTTTTTCCTTCTGGTTGTGACTTTATCAACTGTATAATCATACTTGTGCCCTAAATAACCACAACACTTTTAAGATTCGGTAGTGAAGTTGTTCATAGCTTCTTCTTAAGTTTACTCTATGCAAAATGCACAATTATTTATTTGTTATATTGAGTGTTCTGTGTATCACATGTATGTGGATTTTACAAACAATACCTTGTTCTTGGTTGTGACAGTACGTTTTCATTTCAGGTAGTCACAAAACAAGGTCATGATGAAGTTAAAAAATTTTGGAAGAGACATTCTAAGGGATCAGGGAGCTGAAACTTATTTTAATAGGGTTACTGTTGCTACAAGTTCAGCAAGTTTTATAAATATGTTTTATATATTCCATGTAAAATCGTCCTTTGGTATGATGTGTGCGTGCATGCGTGCGTGTGTGCGTGCGTGTTACCACAATTTAAATATTAGAAGTAAACATATTTAGGAAATATGAAAATGTTTTAATAAATTTAATTATATGAACTATTTATAATTGTTACATGTTTTCTATCTTAATGTATAAATATTGTCTTCTTTGTAGGAAACTATGAAGTGCAAATAATTGACTGTGAACACAGTGGTAGAGTCTAATTTATCACGCTACATTAAAATTAGAAAGTTCAACTGGATAAGTAGCCATATCTAGCAATCTTTTTGTTACTAATGTTTGTAATAATGTTTGTTCTAATTTAATAATGTTTGTAGAATTTGATATTGTTACAAAGGTCACAACTCTTAAAAACGTGGAGTAAATTAAATACCAGAGAAGAGATTTACAAGATATACAAGTATTCAGTCCACAATATACTTAACAAGTAACAAAAATTACCAGTTAAATAAAATCATAATCCACAATCTATAATTGCACTCTACGAACACATTAACACATCATTAATAATCTGCTCTAATGGCGTTTATAAACAGTTCCCATAACTGATTGCTAAAGTGGTAATTTCACTTTTTAACTTTCTATGTTTGATGTATGCCCAGCCAAGGTCACATATGCCAAAATAAACACTAAAGGTAATAAGATGTTTCTATAGTAATTTTGTGGATTTTGCTGAGTGCACAAGCACATGGTTGTATTAAAGCAATTGGAATACCATGTACTTCGAATTTTCTTTCTATACATATAGGACTGAAGACAGTTTTGTTACAGAATTTGTTAACACAAAGTAGATTTATACATAATTAGCTGTTACCCACGGCTTTGCACGCGAATATTGGACTTTTAATAAGTATTTTAATATAATTTTTATTAAACTACAAATTTTATTAGTGGTTAAATAATTTATGCTACACTCACTTGTTGCACACACCGGTCGGTGTCACAGTGACTAGTGGTGTGTGCAACAAGTGAGTGTAGCATAAATAATTTTTATTGTCTATGTCTATATGGCGTTCTGTCAGCTCATATAACAATTTTGTACTCATAAGTCAAATTCTCTCCAAATCTGCTTTCAACACTTGTACTATTTTACCTTGTACTAAGTTATTATGTTGGTGCAACAGCCTTTGGAGATTTAAAAGTACCCGTTTATAAAGCCTTTGGAGATATTTATAAAGTACCTGTTAAATCAAAAATGCTAAATTCTTTATTTTAAGTGTTACTGTGTTAGAAGCATTGTATAACACATTAAATGTTATGTTTTCCTCAACCATGGCTTTTATTTATTTCAGCAGTAAACTAAAACCAAAAACCGTTGTCACCTAACTTCACAAATGAAAACAACACGTATTTTCGCTTTGCATTAAGTAATAGGACAATTTACAATTAGTACACTTTCCACATCGTAATATATCGATACAATCGCATATTATATAAAACATCGAAAATCTACTGCAGGAATTGATAAATGTACAGTTCAGATGCCACTAAATAGCTTTTGTTTATTTATTTGTTACTATGGTAATTAATTCTGGTCTCCATGGTATATTTAATGTATTTAATTACTTATTCATTGCGTCTTCAGAAATACGTATAAACATAAATTTTATAATCGTTTAAGACAATTACAAAATATATAGGCGTATCTGTATACAAAATTACAAAATATATCGATACAATCCCATAGTAAAAACATTAAAAACTGCAGGAACGGATACAGGTACAGTTGCAATGCCGCTAAATATCATTATATTTTATTATATATATATATATATATATATATATATATATATTGTAACAAAGCGTGACGTCTGTCTCGTTCAAGCCCCGCGATGGAAGCCACTTTTTAAGAATTACCCTTTATGTGGCTGTAATCTGATCTGTCCCACTGTTTGGGCTAGCCACTTGGTCACCAGACCGCTATATGCCGGTCGTTACAAAAGAATAAAATGTATATGGAAAATTCACTAATTATAGAATTTTCAAATAATAAAATAATTTTGTTTATGTTTATAGAGGTATGTATAAGAGATAAATCTGTTTTTTAAAAGGTTCTGGTAAAATTTTAATAACAGGTAGGTATTTATTGACCGTCGAGCACTTCTTGAAGATTTGCACCAAGTCTGGAGTTAAATAGATTAACTCCGGGTAATAATCGATTGGTGACTTTTCTGACTGGTCCTATATCTTGTTCAAAATAGAATATATTCTTCTCACTTAAGTCCTTCAGCCTTATAAATACCCTTAAATTACCCTGTGAAATAAGTACAGATACAAAATAATGGAAATATAAAGATTTATTGACAATTTTAAATAAATAATCGATATTTTATCGATGGAGAGCAATTATCGACTCTGTCTCGGGAATTATCGATTGTGTCATACAGAACAAAATTTATGATATTTAATATATTATAAGACAGGTTCTCTGAGCGATTAGAATTAATAGTCAGAGAAGGGTGACGAGAAAGTATAACATTAACAATTAACACAAATACAATAATTATTATTCAATAAAATTTAAATAATTCTGATATGTAATGTGTATGATCGTTGTCGTACCATACGCAGACGATGACGTCACTGCCGGATAAAGAAGGCCGGCTCTGTAGAATTAAAAGATGGCCGCTACTAGTTCTGGCGTAGTTAATGTGAACTCGGCATGTCCCAAAATCACGACAAAATTACCTTCGTCAAGGTCTAAAATGTCCCCGCACTGGTGTAATATGTCTGTTAATCTATTTGGTGTATTCTGGTGAAGTGTTCTGTGTAAACTCGCGTTAGTTAGTTTATTTTCTATGTGTTCAACTTCTACGGTTAAGTTCTCGAGTTATTGGTTAGGATTTGCAGAATAAATCAGTTGAAATATAGTGTTTTACTTGTTTCTATCACTCGTATTATGTAGTTAAGTATTTGTTTTCACTATTGTCGTGAATGTATGAACAGCTTTAGCTTTAAAAAGTGTCTAAACCGTTTAACTCTCGTTCACTGATTTCAATGGCTAAACGAAAAATGGCTGGACATTGGCCGGGAGTAGAGACCAGTGGGGAAGATTTCTTTTGGAGGCCAGGGCCCGGACTGGGCTGTAGCGCCGAGGATGTATGTATGTATGTATGTATGTAAACGAAAAATGGCTACCATCTTTCTCGATTTTTTAAAGAAACGTTCTTTTACACAACTGTCCAGCTTGATATTCAACAAAAGACTAATTAACTTGGTCATAAATCTTGCCCAGTTAATCCTTGAAAAAGTATTGTTAACATTTTTCGACTTCCCATACATATGATAAAATATTACATTATGTATGGAATTTATCTATTTTATTACTCACTTTTATGAATTATTAACCTTATTATTGGTTTAATCATCTCATTCCCTTTAAATTGATGTATTATAGTCCATATCTGTAGGTATTTTGTGGAAATTAACAAATTTCTTTACTTTATGGAAATAGGCTCAAAATTGGATTTCCGTCTTTATACAAAATCCCCTCCATTTAAATATTATTAATACTATTATAATAAATTTTAATTAGTCATATTCCTCTTCCTTTCCTTAAATACATATAAATTACACCTTTGAACTGGTTTTTTGTGTTAATCTGTAAATTTGACATTGCTCTTTAAAATTAATTAATTTATATATTTTGACAATTTACAAAATGTTAAGGTATATTTCCTTATTATCATATTATCAGATCATATTCATAGGATCATTCCTAGTAGTGGTTAATTGTGTTATCTTATATAAATCTTGGTAGTTTACAGGATTTATAAGTGAGTTATACTATTTTATATTGGTTCTCTGATTTCACCAAATGGCCTAGATTTTAGAATTTTATATTTCTTTCTTTCTCAAATAATTTAAACTTAATTCCTCCTCTGACTTTACATAATTACAATTATATGAAAATAACATGATTTATAACTTATTGTGTTGTGTAGTAGTTAATTAACACTACATATTTAAAATAAATAATTATGAACATGGTTTAGCAATCTGCACAATTGAACATATTGCAGATATGGTTTGAACATATATCTTTTAACTATTTTTGAGCTAACATAGCATACCTATTAGAACATTATTACTGGTATGTAGGTTATTATTTATCAAACATAATTCTTTTTAAAACACATAACATAAATCTTATTTTCTAATAAACCTTACAAATACATTTATTTAACACATTGATTTTAGGACTGTTAAATAACAGTCTATTTAAACATGTTACACTTATTCATACTATATTAGTACCAGTCCTTTCTGGTTTAAACCATTATTATTGTGATCCCCTACATAAGTAAACATTAACTCCCATACTCTATTTATTATCATTTTTTACAAATGTCTTGTAAATAAAGATTTACATTAAAATAATAAAATACTGGAAACCTTCCATTTTATTATTTTATTATGCTGTTTATTATTAGATTTTAAAGTTGTGATATAGCATACTACTAAGTTATAGTATCACCAACTTTAAGTTTATTGCATTTTTTTTTTTAAAAACAACACTTACACAAATTCACTTTCACTGTTGGTTCTGATATTCTGAGTCTTATTATCTCAGACCAGACCTTTAGTAATCATGGACCGTTAAGACTAGTTTATTTTCTTTATTACACAATAGCTTCAGCCGGTGCACTTCTTATAACGCTGTACAGCACTTTAGTTTTCTCAATAATTACATTTTATAAGATTTTGGGTATGTTATACTTTCTTTTGCATAGTTTTTGTGGGTTTGGGATTGATAGTAGTTTATATAATAATAGGTTTTACTACGGTGTTTCTTTCATACTATTTCTTCCTCTTCTCCTGTCTTCTTTCTTGTCCTTCTTCGTATCTTCCTTCTGGTATTCATTCTTGTCCCTCTTCTAGTCTTCATTCTTGTCCCTCGTCTAGTCTTCACTCTTCTGTTCTTCCTTCCTCATTCTTGGGTAAACCAAGGTACTTGGTGTTATCACGACTGAGGTTTAGTTTGGAGTATTTAATTTATTCACTGTGGCTTTATTCTTCTATATAGGTTTCAGGGTATTGTTTTCTTCCTGTTCACAAACTTTATTCTTCCCTCTTCTTGTTTTTGGGGTATTTTGGTATTCACCACTCTTTAATTGAGTCTCTTTTTTCTTGATATGGCCTTATATAACTGGTTTACTGCTCTGAGCTTCCTGGGTAACTTACTGGTATTATACTATGATTTGATGAGTTGCTTCGATACTTTCTTTGGTTTTTAAAACAGTGGTTTTTATATATAATGTAGTGAGGATTTTTATTTTATTGTGGTTCATTCCTCTGATTTATTTAAATGTCATTCAATATTATTATAACATTTGTTGGTGTAATTAAACTTTATGATTTCACATGACTTAAAATGTAGTGGATTTTCTGTCACGCTACAGAATGCCCTTCTCCAGAAGTAATTTTTTCAGACTATACTTGCTTTGTCTGAAACAATTGCTTATGATAATTATTCAAGGTTTGTTACTATTTTGGACTTCCTTCCATTTTAAAATTTTCTTATTTATATTTGAGTTTATATCATTCTCACTTGATCTTCCTTGATAGTAATAGTCTTCTGAGTTTCATATTTATTATTTCATTTTTATATTTCTTCTTAGTATTTTCTCCTTGTGATATTTTCTCCCTATCGTTCCCTACTTTGTGAGCTGGTTCAGTTCAGAGAGGCACTGTACGCTACTTTCCTCTGCTGTCCAATACTTCACACATATTTGAGTACAGAGGCAAATCATCTCTGCTCAAAAACATATTAATCCTGCTGGAATTATCATCAGACAGATTAAAAAAAATTATTCAGAATAGTACACATTTGTTACTATTTAAAAAATATCTTTGGGATACTCCACTTATTACTTATTATACTTCTCAGAGATTTTAATATTTCTATCTCAGTTGTTCATCTGACTTATTATCTGGATGTTTCTTTCATTTGATATTATGGTAGGAAGCTCTTCTATTATTACATTTTTCAACTTTTATTATCATATAAATCTTTTGGTTATAAATTCTTTATTACCTTCTGGTTTTTTTTTCATTATAATCTGCATTATTTATAGTAGCATATCTTTATGACATTTTTAGACTGTTTCATCGTTCTTAAAATTTCCACTTGTTCTATTTTCTAGAATTTTTTATAACCGTCATTATCATAATTGTCATTTAATTCATAAATCATTTTATATTAATTCGTTTAATTACATAAACTTTTGACATTATTTTCACATTATTCCGGTCATTGCTATTATGTTTGCAAATGATGTTTTTTTTTTTTATTAATTTCATTATGAGGTCATATTTTCTCCTCATACCACTTAAAGTTTCATTCTCTCATAATTCCAAAGAAGTTTTTGTACTTTATTTTATTCAATCACTTAAATCGTATTAAAGAATTTTTTCTTTTTTATTTCCTTCAACACCATTTTACGGAAAGGTTTTTACTCTTCATATTGAACTTAGACATGATTATACTGTCTAGAATTATTTGTTTTAATTCTAAATCTGTTTCCTCTTATTCATCCCATTATGATCCTTTGTTACCATGGTAATTATCTTCTATGCTTACCATAAATATGGTATGAAATCTCTTCAGTTTATCTCACCATAGTGTTTTATCAATAATTGGTTGGTAAGTTGTACTTATACTTGGTTTGGGAAACTTGATTTATTCATAATTCAAAATTCACTCTTCTTATGTTATTCTATAAAGTTTTCTCAAATAATTTGTATGTAAGGTGGGCTTACATGTGTTTTGGCTGGTTTTATTTCTCTAAACTCTCTTGGTATTATTGTCAAAATGTTTCTCTTCAAATAAATATTTAGTAATCTGTCCTTACTTGTTTTTGACCTTAGATGGTTTTATTTCTAAATTCTCTCCTTCTTTATTATTATATTATAGCCATAAAGTTTTTCTTCAAATATTTGTTATGTAAAGTGGGCTTACATTTGTTTTTAGAATTTGGTTGGTTTACATTCAAAATTCTGTTTTATATATCTTCTTCCAAAATGTTCCTTCTCAAACAAATTGTATGTAATTGGCTTACATTATGTTTTTAGAATTTAGGGGTTTTTAACATTCGAAATTCTTCTTCTATCATTGCCATAAAATTTTCCTTCAAATATATTTTTTATTTTATGTAAGATGGGCTTACCTTTGTTTTTAGTATTTAGTTATTTATTTTAACTTCTTCTTATATTATTCTTCTTTTCAAATAATTTCTTTCAAATAATCTTTATGTAAGATTGGCTTACATGTATTTTAGAATTTTGGGGTTTTAATTCTAATTCTTCTGTATTCTTGCCATAAAATTTTATAATAATTGTAGATAATATGTGCTTATATTTCTTTTTAGAATTTGGCTGTTTTAAGTCCAAACCCTTCTTATATTATTCTTCTTTTCAAATAATTTCTTTCAAATAATCTTTATGTAAGATTGGCTTACATGTATTTTAGAATTTTGGGGTTTTAATTCTAATTCTTCTGTATTCTTGCCATAAAATTTTCTAATAATTGTAGATAATATGTGCTTATATTTCTTTTTAGAATTTGGAGGTAATGTTTTTAAACTTCTTCTCTTCTATTCTTGCCATAAAGTTTTTTCAAATTTTCCTGGTATGTAAGGTGAACTTGCATTTTTTTTTAGAATTTAGAGGTTTTAAATTCTAATTCTTCTGTATTCTTGCCATAAAATTTTCTAATAATTGTAGATAATATGTGCTTATATTTCTTTTTAGAATTTAGATGTTTTTTTTTTAAACTTCTTCTCATATTATTGCCACATAGACCTTTCATAAATGATTGTAATAGTTTTCATAATTATATGGTAAACATATCATATTAGTTTCATAAATATTGTATGACTCTTTCCTTGTCTTTATTCAAACGTATTTCTTATTATTATTTTTTCTTTATACCCAGGTGGATGCTTTTTATTATAGTGCATTGTTGCTCATAGTTCCTTTATAAGGTGTAGTTTCTTAATTAATTTATTTCTTAAATTCCCATTTTGGTTCTTTGTCCCTTCTTCTTCTCATTTTTCCTCAGTGGTAATTATTTTCATCTTCTTTGTGGTGGTTTTGCCGTTGTTGGTTATCATGACATCCATCCCTTTTACCACCTCATTATGTATCCGTATGGATCCTTATCAGATCCAAACTATTGCTCCTACGCGCCGGATAGTACCTCGGTTGGTCCCGTTCTAGGCTCCTCCGCCTTTCTTCGTATCTTCGGTAACTGCTTCGTCGATTGTGGTTGAATCCTCGCTGTCTTCCTTCTGTGGCTTGTATGAAGTTCACTCTATGGCGAGGGAACCTATTATTATTAAAATTACTATTATTGGGACCCGTACTATTGGTATTATTATGGTAAGGACTATTACCATAATTGGGGCTTCTCTGACTATTTACGTTATTAGGGTAGGGATTGTGGTTACCCTGATAACCATCAGAGGGTCGATTCGGGTTTTGATAATTTGGACCCGTATTATTATTATCATGGTAATTAGTATTGTTCCCATTATTATATTGTCTTATATTCCAATATGTCTCTGGTCCATATGCTGTATGACCTGAAAAATATCTGTGAGGTTCTTCATCTGGTTTATCAATTATTTGCTTCTCTGAATCCCCATAATCTGGTTCATCATCACATATCCATCCGGAAGGTATACATTTTTGTGTAATTGTACACTGGAATAGTCCTGGATGGCGCACTAATGGAACACACTCTGGTGATTCACCAGTGCTATCGTCACAGTCTGATAAGATGTTATATTTCCATCTTTCTGAAATACACTGTTTAGTTCCGCACTGGAACTGATCTAGTCCACATGTAGTATTCCGGTTACCTCTGGTCCTTTCCCAGTGATAAACTACTGTCTTCTGGTAAATTATTTCTGAAATTACTTCGATTCTCCTTCTATAATTCATAGAATTCATGATGTCTTTGTCATAGGTAATTGGGATATTATTGCCATCCATTAACCCATGTTTCATCATCTCCAACTCTTCCTTCGTTTTTATTACATTTCTTGGATACATTCTCCTTTTCCTTGGTTTAATATCTTCCTGGTTTCGGTTAGTTTCAATTTCAGGTACTACCATTATTTGTTCTTGCGTTTTATCATTTAGTACTTATTCTGGTTCTGGTTGGCTATCATTTTTTATTTCTTCGGTCTTCTCCTCTCTTAATTTTTTCCTAAACAGTTTACTATCATTCCTTATTTCTGTGACCATATCATCCATTTTCTTGCTGAAATTTTCCACATTCTCGTCCATTTTCTTGCTGAAATTTTCCACATTCTCGTCCATTTTCTTGCTGAAATTTTCCACATTCTCGTCCATTTTCTTTTCCATCTTCTTTCCAAATTGTGTCATCATTTCCAACAGCTTTTCCATCATCTCCATTGTTGTAAGTTCTGCCATTTTTGTTTATCTTTGTTGCCCTTCTCCTGACTGGATAACCGCTGCCAGGCTTATCTATTCAAGCCCTCTAAGTTGGACGCCACTTTGTAACAAAGTGTGACGTCTGCCTCGTTCAAGCCCCGCGATGGAAGCCACTTTTTAAGAATTACCCTTTATGTGGCTTGTGACAGTACAAAAAAGTCCGATATAAAAATATGGTATGCAAGGTAGCAAACTATTGTATTCCGATGTTTTAAAGTCATTTCTATGGGTGACATAATTTCCCTTGGTTTTGCCGACAACGACGCAGTTCCGAGACGACAAAATAATTTCAAGGACAGCAGTGTACGTGCAGCTAAAAAGACTTATAATGGTTACAGCCACTAATAACGGCGCTACTTGCTCACGTTTCATTGGCCAACAACGCCAAACGTCATAAAACCACAATGACATTATAATAATACGTAACTAACAAGGCTATTATATAATGAGAAACAAAGAACGATGACGTTTTACTCACACACACATACGTAAAATTTGCATAATTTTCGTCCCAGTACACAGAAGTTCATCATGGCGACCACACGCTAACAATAGTGTTGGCTTGAAATAGTCAAGTTTAAAGTATTGCAAAGTGTTAACAATGTAATCAAAAGCAAATCAGTGTTAGTTACTTTCAGAATTTGAGCAGTATAAAGCAATATTAAAAGCGTTAAATGTAAATTCAGTGCAGCCAAGAAAATGTAACCACGCCGTTTGGAATCAACATGTGACACTCTACTAGAACGTCCAGTTTACTGACAAGGGAAGTGGCAACCAAAATTTTTATTTAAAGAGCTCTTTTAATCATAAAAAATATAATCATGATGTGTACACAGTCAAAAGTAAATTCAAAAATGTTTGTATGAATGTGAGTGAGTGAGAGAGGTGCGAACGTTAGATGTCGACTTCCAAATTGGGGGTTGGTTTGCGTTGACTATAATTAGATATTATCAAATCACATGATCATGAAACTAAGTCATAGCCAGTAAAATTAATTGTCTGAATTAGCCTTTAAAATTAAACATAAAGGAGTGGTGATAGTAAAGGGCGGAAATTAGTAATGGCCGCCGTGTCAAGTTGTTATATGGTGTACACGATTAAAGAAATTCCTGAATAAATTACGATTGATAATAGTTACTCCAATTAAATGTATTCTCATTTCAATGACCATCTCTGTCAGCATTCTCGCTGAGCAGAATCCTGGATCCTTAGGTAATAAAAATTTATATAACGAAACTGAAATAAACAGGTGCTATAATTATGGTAGATACCATAATTATGGTAAATGTATTTAAAAATAAAAGTAAAATAACAAATGCCGCCCAGAACTAGGGACATAAATTAGTAAAATAACAAATGGGCCCGAACTGGTGACTATATAAAATAGATAAATACATTTTATATAATAAGCCTGAATTGCGGCAGAGTGGACATTGAAAATGAGAATGCGGTTGTAGGTTAGGTGGTAACGATAATATAAAGCGACAAACCATTAACAAATTTTATAATGGCAGAGAATAAAGAAAATAGTTCTTTATTAAACATAAATGATAGTACAAATAACAGCCAAATAAGCATGACAGAATCAGTAGTTATGAGTGAAGGAATAGTGCACTCAACACCAGTCCCAAATAACAGGGCTGAGAATAACGAAATTATGAAAATGATGCAAATGCTTTTCAATATACAGAACAATAATTTTAATATAAAATGTGAAGAATTAAAAAACTAAATACGAAGACAAAATGGTAGTATTGACAAAGTGGACAAATTGAACAAAGACGACAAGGTAAGTGGGGTAGAAAATTACGATAAAATAAATAAAGATATAGTAATAGGTGATAATAGTGTGGAGGTTGGTAGTATAAATGAAATTTTATGGGGAATTGAATATAATGATAATGGAATGATAGTGTGTGTTGAAGGGTTAAAGAGAGAGAGATGGTATGATAAAGAGAAATATATTGAGAGAGAGAAATGTTGTTGGGAGAGTTATTATGAGAGATGTTTTAAGAGAGAGAGATGGTATGATAGTGAGAGATATTGTGAGAGAAAGAGGGAGGTAGAAATTTTTAAGATAAGCAGAGATTATGAAGAGTTTAAGGGAAGGTTAGGAGTAGAGATGATATATAATAAAAATAATAAGTACTTACCTTGTAATGAAGCGGATATAGCAGTCGTAGGAGATGATAATGAAAATAATGACTTAGTAACTTACCTGGTGGTGACAGATAATACTAAAGGCGACAGGACCATGCTCAATCGTGACAAGGTATATGAGATAATGATATGGGGTGATCATATTGATTATAATAGTATTGTGGAAAATTATAAAGAATTGAATAATCTTTACATTGATAATCATAATATAAGGTATTCAATAAAAAATGACTTGTATAGACCTAAGATTAGACTGTTATTTGACGATATGGGGTAGTTGTGTATTGTTTATTGTGTTATGAACATTTAATTGTGTGGACAGTGTTTTTTAAAATGGACTGATCAGGACTGATTATGGTAAATGATTTATTGATTATGTGAATTGTATATTTTTGTGTATTGATGTCTATGTATTTGTGTAATTTTGCTATTGTGTATTCTATGTATTTTTTGTGTGTAAACTATTGTAGGATTTTAAATAACGGAAGAAAGTTGAAAGGATATTATGGAATTTAGATTCTAAAGGGTTAGTAAATGATTAAGCATGTTATAGGTTTGGTTATTGAGAGGTATTGTTGTTAGTAGATAAGTGATGAATTTCTAATGGTATATTAATGTGAAATGTTGTAAAGAGTTTGGGAATAAGGATAAATCAGGGCATTGGAGTTAGTTGAATAAAGTTATTGGGAGTTAGGAAAAATAAAGTGCTGAGATGCTGATAATATATAAAGAGGTGTTAGATATTTTAGGGACACAGTGGTTAGTGATTATATGTAGAGGTGAGTAATGTGAGTGGTAATTATATTTGTTGTTGATGGTGATATTTTGTAATAAGGGTAGTGGTGTAGGGAGTCCAACGAGAGATGTTGAGACGGGAAGGGACCGTTTAGCGCCGGAAAGGGTTATCTGAAAGGGTCAGAAACCGATAAGGGAATGAGTTGGTTAGAGTTCGAGTACACACATACTAGTACAAAAAATGAGCGGTGCCAGAGGTTTTAATGGGATTTGTGAAGGGGGTTGTTATTGAGATATTGGTGTCATATTATATGTAAATGGTTAGATGCGGTTGTTAGTGGAAAAAAGAGGTGAGTAAGGTTAGGTTGACAAATGCCAAAATAAGATACAGAAAAAATGAATAATAGAGAGTCACCCAAACTAGTAAGGATAAAAAGGTTAGAAAAGAAAATTCATAGTAGAAAGGTGATGTAACTGAAAGGTAAGGTAAATGGAAAGGTAAATGATAAATGTGAAATTTTGTATAGAATCTAAATGAATGTTAAATATTAAAAGTTGAATAGAGAATTGTTGATAGGAAAAATGTTATAAAATTTTGCTACAAGTTATGTAAATTGTTTATTTGTGAATTGTTCAATGTTAGTGTTGAATGCTTATGATGTACAATGTTTTATTGTGTTTTATTATGTCAACAATAGTGTGTGTGGATAGGAGGTTACTACCAAGATAGTAACGATTATAAGATTAAAATTTTGTAAAGTTTGTCCATTCTCTAGAAATGATTCTGTTATAAAGAAGGTTAAATGTAAGAAAAAGTAAAGAAATTATAAAACTTTTAAGTTGTTTGCCATAATATAGATATTGTAAGATTATATGAAGTAAATTATTAGGGTTAATGGTTGTTGCTAAAGCAGTAAAATACATTGTTGTTTAGGTTAAGAACAATTGTTTTCATGGGATAAAAGGGAGTGAATATAGTTGACAGAAGTCAGAAATGTGTACAGTACTAGGTACCGGATTGTGAAGGGGAGCAATTTCTATCTTAATTCTTGTTATACATTGTGTGAAATTTTTAGAATTAAGCAAACCAACGCCCCAAAACGCAAACCAACGTACTAAGAGGAAACATATCAGTTGTGGATATGGATATAGAGAAGGCCACTATTTTAAAATTTTGTATTGAATGTTTCAGAGTTTTATGGTGTGGTGACCGCGGTCCTGAGCTGGCCGGTGCATCAGAACAGGAGCGTAAAGTGCCTCATGGCCTTATGGTGTAGGGATCTCTCTGGAGAAGTCCAGTAAGGTCAGAAGGTGCGAACCTCATCATTGAACCAAGGGTAAGTGATTGAATTTATATTTTTTTGTAACACTACAGGGGGTTGTGGCTCCATATCTGAGTTGATCCTTTTAGAGAAGTGTGAATGAGTCAATGAAAGTTTTTGTGTCTCGACACAAAACCTTTCATTGAGGGGGTTTTGTGACAGTACAAAAAAGTCCGATATAAAAATATGGTATGCAAGGTAGCAAACTATTGTATTCCGATGTTTTAAAGTCATTTCTATGGGTTACATAATTTCCCTTGGTTTTGCCGACAACGACGCAGTTCCGAGACGACAAAATAATTTCAAGGACAGCAGTGTACGTGCAGCTAAAAAGACTTATAATGGTTACAGCCACTAATAACGGCGCTACTTGCTCACGTTTCATTGGCCAACAACGCCAAACGTCATAAAACCACAATGACGTTATAATAATACGTAACTAACAAGGCTATTATATAATGAGAAACAAAGAACGATGACGTTTTACTCACACACACATACGTAAAATTTGCATAATTTTCGTCCCAGTACACAGAAGTTCATCATGGCGACCACACGCTAACAATAGTGTTGGCTTGAAATAGTCAAGTTTAAAGTATTGCAAAGTGTTAACAATGTAATCAAAAGCAAATCAGTGTTAGTTACTTTCAGAATTTGAGCAGTATAAAGCAATATTAAAAGCGTTAAATGTAAATTCAGTGCAGCCAAGAAAATGTAACCACGCCGTTTGGAATCAACATGTGACACTCTACTAGAACGTCCAGTTTACTGACAAGGGAAGTGGCAACCAAAATTTTTATTTAAAGAGCTCTTTTAATCATAAAAAATATAATCATGATGTGTACACAGTCAAAATTAAATTCAAAAATGTTTGTATGAATGTGAGTGAGTGAGAGAGGTGCGAATGTTAGATGTCGACTTCCAAATGGGGGTTGGTTTGCGTTGACTATAATTAGATATTATCAAATCACATGATCATGAAACTAAGTCATAGCCAGTAAAATTAATTGTCTGAATTAGCCTTTAAAATTAAACATAAAGGAGTGGTGATAGTAAAGGGCGGAAATTAGTAATGGCCGCCGTGTCAAGTTGTTATATGGTGTACGTGATTAAAGAAATTCCTGAATAAATTACGATTGATAATAGTTACTGCAATTAAATGTATTCTCATTTCAATGACCATCTCTGTCAGCATTCTCGCTGAGCAGAATCCTGGATCCTTAGGTAATAAAAATTTATATAATGAAACTGAAATAAACAGGTGCTATAATTATGGTAGATACCATAATTATGGTAAATGTGAGACACGTGTTTAACTCGAACAATGTAAACAGACACGAATATAAGTTACTAGAGATTTTATATGACAAATTTATATATATTTATTTAAATAAAAATGAGTAAAATCACAAATGCCGCCCAGAACTAGGGACATAATTAAGTAAAATAACAGGCTGTAATCTGATCTGTCCCACTGTTTGGGCTAGCCACTTGGTCACCAGACCGCTGTATGCCGGTCGTTACAAAAGAATAAAATGTATACGGAAAATTCACTAATTATAGAATTTTCAAATAATAAAATAATTTTGTTTATGTTTATAGAGGTATGTATAAGAGATAAATCTGTTTTTTAAAAGGTTCTGGTAAAATTTTAATAACAGGTAGGTATTTATTGACCGTCGAGCACTTCTTGAAGATTTGCACCAAGTCTGGAGTTAAATAGATTAACTCCGGGTAATAATCGATTGGTGACTTTTCTGACTGGTCCTATATCTTGTTCAAAATAGAATATATTCTTCTCACTTAAGTCCTTCAGCCTTATAAATACCCTTAAATTACCCTGTGAAATAAGTACAGATACAAAATAATGGAAATATAAAGATTTATTGACAATTTTAAATAAATAATCGATATTTTATCGATGGAAAGCAATTATCGACTCTGTCTCGGGAATTATCGATTGTGTCATACAGAACAAAATTTATGATATTTAATATATTATAAGACAGGTTCTTTGAGCGATTAGAATTAATAGTCAGAGAAGGGTGACGAGAAAGTATAACATTAACAATTAACGCAAATACAATAATTATTATTCAATAAAATTTAAATAATTCTAATATGTAATGTGTATGATCGTTGTCGTACCATACGCAGACGATGACGTCACTGCCGGATAAAGAAGGCCGGCTCTGTAGAATTAAAAGATGGCCGCTACTAGTTCTGGCGTAGTTAATGTGAACTCGGCATGTCCCAAAATCACGACAAAATTACCTTCGTCAAGGTCTAAAATGTCCCCGCACTGGTGTAATATGTCTATTAATCTATTTGGTGTATTCTGGTGAAGTGTTCTGTGTAAACTCGCGTTAGTTAGTTTATTTTCTATGTGTTCAACTTCTACGGTTAAGTTCTCGAGTTATTGGTTAGGATTTGCAGAATAAATCAGTTGAAATATAGTGTTTTACTTGTTTCTATCACTCGTATTATGTAGTTAAGTATTTGTTTTCACTATTGTCGTGAATGTATGAACAGCTTTAGCTTTAAAAAGTGTCTAAACCGTTTAACTCTCGTTCACTGATTTCAATGGCTAAACGCTAGTACCATCTTTCTCGATTTTTTAAAGAAACGTTCTTTTACACAACTGTCCAGCTTGATATTCAACAAAAGACTAATTAACTTGGTCATAAATCTTGCCCAGTTAATCCTTGAAAAAGTTTTGTTAACATTTTTCGACTTCCCATACATATGATAAAATATTACATTATGTATGGAATTTATCTATTTTATTACTCACTTTTATGAATTATTAACCTTATTATTGGTTTAATCATCTCATTCCCTTTAAATTGATGTATTATAGTCCATATCTGTAGGTATTTTGTGGAAATTAACAAATTTCTTTACTTTATGGAAATAGGCTCAAAATTGGATTTCCGTCTTTATACAAAATCCCCTCCATTTAAATATTATTAATACTATTATAATAAATTTTAATTAGTCATATTCCTCTTCCTTTCCTTAAATACATATAAATTACACCTTTGAACTGGTTTTTTGTGTTAATCTGTAAATTTGACATTGCTCTTTAAAATTAATTAATTTATATATTTTGACAATTTACAAAATGTTAAGGTATATTTCCTTATTATCATATTATCAGATCATATTCATAGGATCATTCCTAGTAGTGGTTAATTGTGTTATCTTATATAAATCTTGGTAGTTTACAGGATTTATAAGTGAGTTATACTATTTTATATTGGTTCTCTGATTTCACCAAATGGCCTAGATTTTAGAATTTTATATTTCTTTCTTTCTCAAATAATTTAAACTTAATTCCTCCTCTGACTTTACATAATTACAATTATATGAAAATAACATGATTTATAACTTATTGTGTTGTGTAGTAGTTAATTAACACTACATATTTAAAATAAATAATTATGAACATGGTTTAGCAATCTGCACAATTGAACATATTGCAGATATGGTTTGAACATATATCTTTTAACTATTTTTGAGCTAACATAGCATACCTATTAGAACATTATTACTGGTATGTAGGTTATTATTTATCAAACATAATTCTTTTTAAAACACATAACATAAATCTTATTTTCTAATAAACCTTACAAATACATTTATTTAACACATTGATTTTAGGACTGTTAAATAACAGTCTATTTAAACATGTTACACTTATTCATACTATATTAGTACCAGTCCTTTCTGGTTTAAACCATTATTATTGTGATCCCCTACATAAGTAAACATTAACTCCCATACTCTATTTATTATCATTTTTTACAAATGTCTTGTAAATAAAGATTTACATTAAAATAATAAAATACTGGAAACCTTCCATTTTATTATTTTATTATGCTGTTTATTATTAGATTTTAAAGTTGTGATATAGCATACTACTAAGTTATAGTATCACCAACTTTAAGTTTATTGCATTTTTTTTTTTAAAAACAACACTTACACAAATTCACTTTCACTGTTGGTTCTGATATTCTGAGTCTTATTATCTCAGACCAGACCTTTAGTAATCATGGACCGTTAAGACTAGTTTATTTTCTTTATTACACAATAGCTTCAGCCGGTGCACTTCTTATAACGCTGTACAGCACTTTAGTTTTCTCAATAATTACATTTTATAAGATTTTGGGTATGTTATACTTTCTTTTGCATAGTTTTTGTGGGTTTGGGATTGATAGTAGTTTATATAATAATAGGTTTTACTACGGTGTTTCTTTCATACTATTTCTTCCTCTTCTCCTGTCTTCTTTCTTGTCCTTCTTCGTATCTTCCTTCTGGTATTCATTCTTGTCCCTCTTCTAGTCTTCATTCTTGTCCCTCGTCTAGTCTTCACTCTTCTGTTCTTCCTTCCTCATTCTTGGGTAAACCAAGGTACTTGGTGTTATCACGACTGAGGTTTAGTTTGGAGTATTTAATTTATTCACTGTGGCTTTATTCTTCTATATAGGTTTCAGGGTATTGTTTTCTTCCTGTTCACAAACTTTATTCTTCCCTCTTCTTGTTTTTGGGGTATTTTGGTATTCACCACTCTTTAATTGAGTCTCTTTTTTCTTGATATGGCCTTATATAACTGGTTTACTGCTCTGAGCTTCCTGGGTAACTTACTGGTATTATACTATGATTTGATGAGTTGCTTCGATACTTTCTTTGGTTTTTAAAACAGTGGTTTTTATATATAATGTAGTGAGGATTTTTATTTTATTGTGGTTCATTCCTCTGATTTATTTAAATGTCATTCAATATTATTATAACATTTGTTGGTGTAATTAAACTTTATGATTTCACGTGACTTAAAATGTAGTGGATTTTCTGTCACGCTACAATATATATATATATATATATAGCGACAATACAATCATACGCTGTACTGTGCATTTATTAGATAAAATGAATATTTAAATTCAATTTATAAATATGTAATAAATAAGCAGGTATGAGATTGAAAGCTGAGTTTATGTTAAAAATATGGCATGTAGACATACAGAACCGACCTGCACGCTCATGCGATTGTCGCTGAGTGTGTACAGTAGTAAGTAATGTGTGTGAGTGAGGCCGGTTCAAGCATGAAAGTTTGCAATCTCACCCTAAATAATTGTCAAATTATAGTTTTTATTTAATTATAAGAAAAATGGTAAATGGTAGAAAAAATTCAAAGACTCCTAAATATGTATAAAATTAATACACATGTGTAGTGAGAAAACGGCGTGAAAAGGACGCACAGTGCGAATTCAGTGCGATTTTTAGTGCGTAGTAATTACACGAATTATTCGATTACGGTGGTAATTACGTTGAACATGTGTAATTAAATCATCCATCGTTAGAGCACCCTGTAGTCCACATTAGACTTTGCCATTGGCAGAAATGTGCGAAAATGTGAAATTGGACGATAGTGGGGGAACTGACGCCACCAAGCAATTTCAGACAGGCAGAATTCTGTCCCAACAGGGGCGGTACGATGCTCGAATATAAATAAGGGCACGGAAGAAGCCAGCCTTCTTCTCAATCAGACTTCAGTAGCGGCGGGACGCTATGTCCAGTATCGACGCGAGTTTTAAATTTTGTTAATTGAACAGTAAATGAACGCTATGTTCATCTTAAGTATCAAACAGTAACTCTTAGTCTGCTTACGAATACGATTATAGAACATACTTGACGATGTCTACACACACAAACGTCCGTCACTCAAGACAAGCTACGAGGTTACATCATGCAGAGGAACGCTATGCTGAACAGTAGAGGCGTCTGCTAGAACAACAGCAGCTGGTGCAGAGCAACATATCACTCTATACTACAGCAACCAGATGGGACCATGAGGGACGAGTAACTGGAGGACGACAAGTGGAACCGGGGGAACGTGCAGGGAACTCCCATCAGAAGAGGACCTACAGATCAACGGAGGACATGGGTATTAGCTACAGAATCGAGGTGACAGGTAATCAATTTATAAATTTTAAATGAGAGACTAAAGACATTGAAAAGACACTTTGAAATTTAAAAATAAATAAGAGTTATGTAAAATGTAGATATAGAGGTTCAGAGAATCTAATTTAAATTTAATAAATATGTTCATTGATGGTTAACGATTAATTTAGTCAATTTAAATTTTATTTTAAGTTTGTAAAGCAATCAATGATTAATATGTATGCAATACATAAATTAACGTAGTTGAAAGATATATAAAGAAAGTAAAACAAAACTGCAGTAAAGCACACAGTCAGACTGAGCAGTCGAATTTTAAGATTAACAAATAAATATTTAGAATATAACTTTGTTACTGTACAATATAAGATTTATTTATGATAAATATATTGCCACGTTTGAACGTTTTTAAGCGAATAATAATGAATATTTATGGCGAAGTAAGTGAAATTTTTAAACACGCTTCTGGTTGATGAATAAAATTATGAAAACTCGTTACAATTCAATCAGTGACTACTCTTATTACCATTACACCCAAACTCCATTAATTGGTACATATTACCAGTAATGTTGTATGAATTTGGCACTCTACAAATTAATGTACTTAAAGTTATAATTTGTTGTGTTACAAATAAATTGGCGCTCCAAATGCGTGGGGCTCCTCAAACACAAATAAATTTATATTTGCAAGTTGTTATATAAATTGGCGCCCAACGTGGGGCACGACACGCCTACATTTAATAAATAAATTAAATTGCTATTGCTAAAAGTGTGCATAGGATTTTATGTATAATAATTGATGTTCATGTATAAATATTTTTGTATGTTGTTTATTTTGTTGTGTTTAATGACACTTTAAAATACCAACAAACTAGTAATAAGTTTGTTGCTAACTAGATGATATATAAATGGATCCATTTTTATGGATTTTTCACAAGGTTGGGAATTAGTATGTTTCCATCTGAACTGAATATACCTTTAAATTATTTAACATACTGCTGTAACCGGGTGCTTTCACTAAATTTTACCTTCGGCATTCTGGCGAGCATTATACGTGATATGACAAGAACACTATCGTGTAACACAAGAACTAATGCATAACAACAAATTAGGTAGTTAGTTGGTTTAGCATTTGTAAAATGAACAATTGTCTCCCACCCTGCTTACTACGTCGCTGTTTACAAACATTTTCAGGAGTGTTACTGAGTGGCCACAAAAAGTTGTTACTTAATCTTTTGTGTGCTAGTAGGGAAATAAATTCTTTGTATGTTTATACTTAGGGCCATTTAAATATGAAGCTGTCGATTTGTAATAGCCATAGCAAGTATACCTATCAAATTTGTGGATTTTGTTGTCCATGACATGTCTGTTTATTAACTAATTATAAATATATCACTACTGACTAAGATCACTAACTTTTTATTGCTAAAAGTGTTAAACTTTTACCTTGTAGCCTGAACTACTTTTCGCTTATTACAAGCTTCATCAGAAGCTAAACCTTAGTGATCTGAGTCATTAGTGATATATTTATAATACCTATCAAATGTTTAGTCTGATACCATAGTTATCACCATCATCATCATCATCAGTAGCTCCACAGCCCACCGTGGACCTCAGCTTCTCTCAGGATTTTCCTCCAGACTTCCCTATCCTTAGCCAATCCCAACCAATTTTACACTCCAGGTTACTTTCACATCTTCTAGGATTCTAACAATCCATCATAGTGTAGGTCTTCCATGTCCTCTCTTTCCTTCTGGTGTGCATTGTGATGTACTAATCTATCTGTCACATTTATTAATATCCAAATCTCAAAATTAACTTTTACTTACCGGCACGATCACTTCTACAAGGTCCAAGGGTTCGATCACATGTAGCTGGATACAAACATGGTCTATGGGTTACGCAAAGCACTGACACAACTCATTTTTGAAGAGAATTACTATTTATTATCATTTACTTTTGAATTGTTATAAAAATTAGGAAGCTTCATTTAGATACATGTTTTGAAAGTTGTGCAACGCTAGCATAATCAAACTTATGACCTACAGCTTACCTTATATATCACACAAAACACAATTACCAACACAGATACAAACAGAAACAGCCCAGCTTTGCCGCTCTCACATTCACTCAGAATTTATAACGCCCTTAACATTTTACAATTGAATCCCCCATACCCCAGATGCCGGCCACGCGGTCGCCGCGCACACTCATTGTCCGTTTACACTGTATTTATGTTCCAAAAGAAAGAAAAGACTCTTGAATACGGCTCCCTAGTTGTACTGACCGCGGTCACATAACAATTTTTTGGTAACTACAACTTTTTCCTGATAAATAAAACTTTTATGGCGAGCCTACTTGGGACCAGCCCGGTACCGGGAACTGCTGCTCGTAGACTGACAACGGTAATGTAACAGGTATCGCTATTGTGATCTCATAGTTGGTATGGAAGTCACGGCCTTATCCTTCGTCGCCGAAGTTTCGCTCCATGCCATGCATGTAGTTTTTTAGGTTAACATGGTCAATGATTTCCATTAGGCACAGGCTGACGTCATTGGAGGAACCGGACTTAAACAGCACTTCCTGCCGCTCAAAAGCACATTGCTGAATTTTACTCGTCCCAGGACATCCTGTTTTGTGGCTGGACGCGTCACTCGAGCTCGTGGTGGTACAGTTGCGTCTGTGTACTGCTACACAAGTACGGATTTCTGAGAATTTTGAAGGGGGTAAATTCCTCGCTCGCCGCGTTACACAATAACAACTGCGTATCGCTTGGTTACCACTGTTTCGTAACATCGTTCGATGAAAACAATAATGAAAGAACAGCGATGAAACAACAACGATGAAAATAATAACAAAATGAAAGAAATAAAAAAATATAAATGCCCCATACTGTTAAAAATAAAAACACCCAAAAATGACCCGCTACAATACCCCCTCGATGAGAATTCTGCTGTTCACAACAGAAGAAATCTCATCGACAAACCCCGAAGAGGACCGGTGAGGAACTGGTGCCAACAACCCCCTTGGTTCTTAATCTCATGGGTACACGACCCCCCTGGCTCGGTGCCTATGGACTCGTCTGAACGAGATCACTGGACTTCTCCATAAGAGATCCCAACACCGAGAAATCGAGCAGACTCGTACCACAGCCCACCTCGCCTTTTAACATGCTACCCCCAAAAATCCTCAATCCCTGGCTCCGATTATGCCAGATCCTCAGCCGATATGGATCCCCTTGTATGAAAGCTGGGCTGCCTTTAGCAAATACTGGGCTCACACACACTCACATCACATGTTGACTTACACATAGTAAAACGGAAAAATTCTCTTTTAAGATTTATAAAAAATTTAAAAAATTCAAAATAATATTGTATCAAAAAAATTCCCTTCATTATATTTTTTTTTTCTTTTAAAATGACTTAAATTAAGCGTTTCTTCTACTTGAACCAATCCTTAACCTAACATGTCTTAGTCTAACGATACAGTGCAGTACAAGAAATCAGTAAACTAAACATGGTAAATACACACATACTAAAACAATTACTACCTAAAATATGCATTCGCTGGCAGGCGAAAAATCATTTTTTTTTTTTTTTTCAAAAAATTAAAATTTCCAAAAATTGTAAAAATAAAAAATATTTAAATTTATAAAGCTGCTTCTTTTATATTTAGACATTATTTAAAATTTGGTTAAATTGATTAAACAAACAAATTAAATTGACTTCCTACTATACAGGCTTAGTAGGTGTATGAACTCATCAGCTGATCGAAACTAGGTCAAGTCCCACAACCCTTGACCTACATATGTTATGCACAATTTCTATCTAAAACACATTTGACATCTGTAATATTCCACCTTGAAATACAAAACATAGTAACATAAAATATTTAAAATTACAAAATATTAATATAAATGATCATCAACTTGACATTTAAATTATTTAAAATAAACAATTCTCAACTTTACATTATTTTCAATTCTACCAAAAGTTTGTCACTGGCTTAAAAAATGAAAAATTTTATATTCTTTATTATGAATCACTCTCTGTATTCATAATCTGACTCTACTACTAACAACTTCAATTACCATGACACCCATCTCTATTTAAAATATCTATCCCAAAACACTCTAAACCCCAACTTATCATTTAACGCAATTCGCCGCCTTCTCTCAATATATATATAAAAAAATACTCTCTAACCCTTTGTACATAGGATATGTGTTTCCCTCCCCAAAGCTCATTCCCTTATGTTGGTTCCTGGACCCTCCCTAGGTAACCCTTTCCGGCGCCAATCGGTCCTAATCCCGTCCCAACCCTTGTTGCGGACTCCCCAAATACACTACCCCCTAATACAAAATTGCCATCCCCAAAATCTCAATCTCATTACCTTACTACAAATACAACAAAATAACCTCATTAATTATAAACAACAGTATAGCACTCAAAATCTATATAATTCTCCATTACTACTGTGTCAACATCAATACTTCACAAAATTCTACAATATACATTACTCCAAAACAACATTACATTATCTCCATCTCTATTATTTCAAATTCAACTTTGAATTCAATTGGGACAGATCTACATGTCCCACAAAATATTCATCACCCAAAAACTATCTCTTATTAGATTTCACAAATCGTTACTTTATTTCTCATTGTAGCAAATTATTTTTATCATTACTTTAAAACATCTGTAATACATTACAACATTGCATCAAATCTTAATTACTTGAAACATTTATAAACCAATACACCAGTGACGTATTATTGCTGATCAGCTGATCCTCCTAACACAATGAAAATGCATCTCACAATTGAACAAATTATATGAAATATATATTTATCAATACTCACTTCTACCCTCATTGTTTCCCCTTTTTCTGATTCTGATGCTTATGTTGGCCGCCTGCCAGACGTTTAATTAATGGCTTAGTTACAGTATACACATATCATGAAAACATATTTTATAAACAACTATATCTACTTACTACAATAAAATAATACATTTAAAATTATAGTATGAACACCCTATATTAAGAGTCTGAGCATATAATTATTTGAACAGAGCACAAGCAGTTTTATTGGATCAAAATTCAAATTAGCAAAAAACTTTTTTTTATGTGATAAAATTTTAAATTCGTGGCTCATCTAAGCCACCTCCCATCCACACACTCTATTGCAAATTGTGTAAGACTGTGGCGCCTTTTCGCTTCCACAAAGACTGTATATTTTGGAGCAGGTTTTACCTCTCCGTGTCTTTGCTTCTGCTATTACATTTGAAAGTATTGAACATCGACATGTTCTTGTTATATAATTATACACCCTTACTGCGGGTCTACCACCTGTCTTGCCACCCCCAAGCGGGCAGAGTGGCAGCCGCTGTTTCATAGTTCCGGAGATTTCCCCTAATTGTCTCCCCCCATTGAATTTCAAATATGTACCAATTTCAAGTCAGCTATGGTCAAGGGACTTGATATGACCATAGCTGGCCGCTAGCCAAATCCACGATTAGTGCTGGTAAGGCAGTAATCGCCCGAAAAGTCGGGGAAATCTAACTTTAATTTAACTGCCTGTTTCAATCATCAATCTAGTTATGTGCAACACGGTCGTTTAGCAGTGTGTAAAATTTTAATTTACACGAAAAAGGTGTGCTGCACATTTTCGCCATTTTGGCCTCCGATGGAGGTAACACTCTCGGTTACCCCCAAACCATTTCGCTGTCTACGGGAGCACAGGCCACCCCCGCAATAGCAACTTACTAACTAATTATAAACATTTATACACTAAAACTTTCAACCTTTGCAGTTCCACACTCCATTGTTCTATCACTTCATTGAGCACCAATCTACCCCCCAAAAACATCCCCACTTCTTGTATTGATACCAAGTTTTTATTTTGTTACACATCTTTTAAAACGTTCCCATACTCACTGATACTAAACTTGACAATTGTTTTTGGTCACTTAATTCTAAGATTTATTTAATTTTGAAATTATATGCATCCCATTTTTTTTTTTCAAAAACTTTTAAAATTCAAAAAATTTAAGTTCATTGTTAAAAATCATTGTTTCTATTAATTTGAATACCAAATTAATTTAATGGTTTTTTTTTAATTTCTCAAACTCTAAGTTACAATAATTACCTCATTATTATTTTGACAAAAATTTTACTTTAATTCTTTTGTGTCACAATAGGGTTTTGCTCAAGATACTAATTCAGCAGACTACAACATTTCTTGTTATGGTCACCAAGCATGACCACAGGCTTGAGTCACAACATCCTACACCTGTTTACTGTTTACCTAAACACAGTTGTGTGCCAGACTTGTTTTCATAAACAACAGTTATAAACATTCTCAGTTTCAGCATTCATAGTCTAAACACTCTGGTTACATCATATACTGACATATCTGCTTGCTACACTTTTCAAGTTTTATAAATCTTTTAGATAACATATTTGTCTCTTACATTTTTTATTCCAATTCGGATCAGATATATTTTTGATTCATTAATAAAATTGGCCCTTTTAAATTATCTGTTTAACTTGAAAATTCTTTAACAATCTCCACCCAAAACAGTTTGACTTTAATTACAGCTGTATGAAGTTAATGTGTAAAATAGGTAAAATTACAATTTCAACTTGAATCAAAATGAATTTACACACACCACTAACATTAAGTTACTCCAGGGGCGGCTATACTTCAATTTCATCTCTTAGTACATTCAAAACAATTTCCATGACTTTGATTACAATTTTCAAACGTGATTAACTGTTTGTTTTTTCTTAATATTTCAATAAATTTTACAAACATTACATCATTGGTTCTAATCTCTCTTTAAATTCCTCCACAATCACATTCTTAATACCATAATCCCCTACTCATAACCTAACATAGCAGGTACCACAAAATAATAATTAAACCTTTTGGTTACATAAGTTTACTTTAGAATATTTTCCAAAATTATTTTTTCTTAATTACCTGTAAATAGGTTATATGTTACATGTACCGCATTATCGTGTATAGGGATGTGATTGAAGACGAACAGAACCCCACTTCTATGGCAGTGAATAACTACCCTTCTAACGGTACTGACTTCTATACTTGACTCCTTTTTCCAAAATAATAAACGAACCACAACCATTAATCTACAGCCCCATCTCTATACACAACAATCCGGTTAAACTATACAAAATTTATTATTTAGTTTGTCTACTCAGCCACAAAACTTCTCCACTACCTACCTAATTAAGGGATGAGTTTACAATTCATAAATAACGCCAGTTTATTTAATTTTGAGGATTACCCTAATGTATTATTTAGAATTAAGGCAATCAAATCGTTCCAAAAAGTGTGCCAATTTGTGTAACTATTGTTTATGTGTTTACTCTAAGGGGAGGGTTAGGGAAATCGGGAAGATAAAAGGGATAAGGATTATTACAGGGTCAAGAACTAGGACTAAAGGTAGGGACAAAGCTTCCTCCGAAAATAAGGGTACTGGAGAAAACCAAGGCTCGCGTGGGCAGGGGCGCGTCCCTGAAATAGACGAACCCCACTGGGACAAGTGGGGAACATCTATCCGCTACCACTTTTTTTTTTATCTGTTAAATTCCTAATTTTATAGTTATTTAGTTAAGCTGCTAAGTATTATTATTAGTATCTCAACAATTTCTATTACGTACACATATTGTTTACCTACCATCTTATAATACACACAATTAATTTCGCATCATTTATTTACAAATCGTCATCATTATTATTCCGCTATATCACACTTCAATATCAAAAATCAGCTAGGTCATTACCATATATTAACATATTTGAAATTGTCCAATTGTGAATTTAAGGCTCAACCTCCATCGTCAAAAATTAGACGGGGTTTCACATAACATCGTTCAATTTTATTACCACACAAATGACTGTTTTGTGTGTTGTAACCATACAAACTAAACTCATTTATTTTATCCACATAATCATTAAACACAAGTCAACATTAAGTACATTGGTTAAGTCTCCATCAGTAATATTCGTTATCAAGTCAGTTATTTTTTCTTCATAAAGTAAATTATTATTATTTAAACATGTATTATCAAAATAATCTTCACTCTCTCTTTTAACAGGTAAGTATTTCATATCAACTAACATCTCTTTCAACTCATTATAATCTCTCTTTACTTTATATAATTCTATTTCTTTATCAGTGCACAACTCTCTCACAAAACATCTTTCATCATCATAACACCATATCACACTTTTATCATTCCACGCAGAGGGTACAAAATTATTCAACAAAAATAAACAACTCAAATCTTTCATTAATAAGGGTCTCTTGCCCAAAAATAACACTTTTGAACACTCTGGTTCATCACAAATAAGGGGAAAATTTACCCTCTGCCCTACACATTCATCTACTCTTTCTTTCCATTCTTTTTCTAATTCAACAACACTAATTATTACTTCGTTACATATCACTCTCTCTCTCTCACTCACTGTTTCACTATCTATTTTCAACGTATCACTTTCTGATACCACCTTTTCAATTACAATACCATTTCCAATATCATTGTTCTTACTCTCTACTACCACACTGTTAATTATCTTCTCATTTTTGACATTATTGTCATCACTTGTTAATTTCTTACTGTCATTATTATTTTTACTTTTACTCTGTTCTCCTACTGACTCTACTACTCTCTCAATATCTCGTTTCAATTCATTACAACTATATTCGCATTTGTTTTTTACCTCATCAATATCACATTTGAGTGCCTCAAATTTAGCGTCAAATTTATTCAACTTTATATCGTTATTGTCGAAACGACTATTCATTACATTGAATTTAGTCTCAATTTCATCAAAACGATTATTTAATTCACTACTTTGTCTGTCTAGTTTTATGTCATTATTGTCAAAACGACTATCAAATTTACTATTCATTTTTTCTAATTGATTAAGTATAATACTCATTATATCATTATTGAATTGGACGTTACATTTTGTTGAAGTCGGGGTCAATTGCACGCCCGAATCTTCAGTTACGTTACTCTGATCTGTTACCTTTAATTCTGTTTTATTCTGACTCGCACTTGGAGTCGAATGTGTCTCCAAACTACTCATGTTTAAGTCGTCAAAATTTTCGACACTAGTCGTTTCATTTATGTTATTTTCTTTATCTGACATTTTGTATTATTGGTTAAATTAAATTACATCAATTGATTAAATAGATTAATTAAATAAATACTGTAATTACTTAAAGTTTGTAATATACTGTTAGGTTGCTATGCTAACCTAGAACATGTTTGTATCTCTGTAGATGCGGAATTTAATTAACTAATTATAATTCGTGCCTGTTTCGTGGCGCCAATTGTGATGTACTAATCTATCTATCACATTTATTAATATCCAAATCTCAAATTAACTTTTACTTACCGGCACGATCACTTCTACAAGGTCCAAGGGTTCGATCACATGTAGCTGGATACAAACATGGTCTATGGGTTACGCAAAGCACTGACACAACTCATTTTTGAAGAGAATTACTATTTATTATCATTTACTTTTGAATTGTTATAAAAATTAGGAAGATTCATTTAGATACATGTTTTGAAAGTTGTGCAACGCTAGCATAATCAAACTTATGACCTACAGCTTACCTTATATATCACACAAAACACAATTACCAACACAGATACAAACAGAAACAGCCCAGCTTTCCCGCTCTCACATTCACTCAGAATTTATAACGCCCTTAACATTTTACAATTTAATCCCCCATACCCCAGATGCCGGCCACGCAGTCGCCGCGCACACTCATTGTCCGTTTACACTGTATTTATGTTCCAAAAGAAAGAAAAGACTCTTGAATACAGCTCCCTAGTTGTACTGACCGCGGTCACATAACAATTTTTTGGTAACTACAACTTTTTCCTGATAAATAAAACTTTTATGGCGAGCCTACTTGGGACCAGCCCGGTACCGGGAACTGCTGCTCATAGACTGACAACGGTAATGTAACAGGTATCGCTATTGTGATCTCATAGTTGGTATGGAAGTCACGGCCTTATCCTTCGTCGCCGAAGTTTCGCTCCATGCCATGCATGTAGTTTTTTAGGTTAACATGGTCAATGATTTCCATTAGGCACAGGCTGACGTCATTGGAGGAACCGGACTTAAACAGCACTTCCTGCCGCTCAAAAGCACATTGCTGAATTTTACTCGTCCCAGGACATCCTGTTTTGTGGCTGGACGCGTCACTCGAGCTCGTGGTGGTACAGTTGCGTCTGTGTACTGCTACACAAGTACGGATTTCTGAGAATTTTGAAGGGGGTAAATTCCTCGCTCGCCGCGTTACACAATAACAACTGCGTATCGTTTGGTTACCACTGTTTCGTAACAGCGTTCTGTTACACGGAAAAATAACGTACAATAATTTTCGTAACTTTTTTACAAGCCCGCACAAAATGAAAGAAATAAAAAAATATAAATGCCCCATACTGTTAAAAATAAAAACACCCAAAAATGACCCGCTACAATACCCCCTCGATGAGAATTCTACTGTTCACAACAGAAGAAATCTCATCGACAAACCCCGAAGAGGACCGGTGAGGAACTGGTGCCAACAACCCCCTTGGTTCTTAATCTCATGGGTACACGACCCCCATGGCTCGGTGCCTATGGACTCGTCTGAACGAGATCACTGGACTTCTCCATAAGAGATCCCAACACCGAGAAATCGAGCAGACTCGTACCACAGCCCACCTCGCCTTTTAACATGCTACCCCCAAAAATCCTCAATCCCTGGCTCCGATTATGCCAGATCCTCAGCCGATATGGATCCCCTTGTATGAAAGCTGGGCTGCCTTTAGCAAATACTGGGCTCACACACACTCACATCACATGTTGACTTACACATAGTAAAACGGAAAAATTCTCTTTTAAGATTTATAAAAAATTTAAAAAATTCAAAATAATATTGTATCAAAAAAATTCCCTTCATTATATTTTTTTTTCTTTTAAAATGACTTAAATTAAGCGTTTCTTCTACTTGAACCAATCCTTAACCTAACATGTCTTAGTCTAACGATACAGTGCAGTACAAGAAATCAGTAAACTAAACATGGTAAATACACACATACTAAAACAATTACTACCTAAAATATGCATTCGCTGGCAGGCGAAAAATCATTTTTTTTTTTTTTTTTTTCAAAAAATTAAAATTTCCAAAAATTGTAAAAATAAAAAATATTTAAATTTATAAAGCTGCTTCTTTTATATTTAGACATTATTTAAAATTTGGTTAAATTGATTAAACAAACAAATTAAATTGACTTCCTACTATACAGGCTTAGTAGGTGTATGAACTCATCAGCTGATCGAAACTAGGTCAAGTCCCACAACCCTTGACCTACATATGTTATGCACAATTTCTATCTAAAACACATTTGACATCTGTAATATTCCACCTTGAAATACAAAACATAGTAACATAAAATATTTAAAATTACAAAATATTAATATAAATGATCATCAACTTGACATTTAAATTATTTAAAATAAACAATTCTCATCTTTACATTATTTTCAATTCTACCAAAAGTTTGTCACTGGCTTAAAAAATGAAAAATTTTATATTCTTTATTATGAATCACTCTCTGTATTCATAATCTGACTCTACTACTAACAACTTCAATTACCATGACACCCATCTCTATTTAAAATATCTATCCCAAAACACTCTAAACCCCAACTTATCATTTAACGCAATTCGCCGCCTTCTCTCAATATATATATAAAAAAATACTCTCTAACCCTTTGTACATAGGATATGTGTTTCCCTCCCCAAAGCTCATTCCCTTATGTTGGTTCCTGGACCCTCCCTAGGTAACCCTTTCCGGCGCCAATCGGTCCTAATCCCGTCCCAACCCTTGTTGCGGACTCCCCAAATACACTACCCCCTAATACAAAATTGCCATCCCCAAAATCTCAATCTCATTACCTTACTACAAATACAACAAAATAACCTCATTAATTATAAACAACAGTATAGCACTCAAAATCTATATAATTCTCCATTACTACTGTGTCAACATCAATACTTCACAAAATTCTACAATATACATTACTCCAAAACAACATTACATTATCTCCATTTCTATTATTTCAAATTCAACTTTGAATTCAATTGGGACAGATCTACATGTCCCACAAAATATTCATCACCCAAAAACTATCTCTTATTAGATTTCACAAATCGTTACTTTATTTCTCATTGTAGCAAATTATTTTTATCATTACTTTAAAACATCTGTAATACATTACAACATTGCATCAAATCTTAATTACTTGAAACATTTATAAACCAATACACCAGTGACGTATTATTGCTGATCAGCTGATCCTCCTAACACAATGAAAATGCATCTCACAATTGAACAAATTATATGAAATATATATTTATCAATACTCACTTCTACCCTCATTGTTTCCCCTTTTTCTGATTCTGATGCTTATGTTGGCCGCCTGCCAGACGTTTAATTAATGGCTTAGTTACAGTATACACATATCATGAAAACACATTTTATAAACAACTATATCTACTTACTACAATAAAATAATACATTTAAAATTATAGTATGAACACCCTATATTAAGAGTCTGAGCATATAATTATTTGAACAGAGCACAAGCAGTTTTATTGGATCAAAATTCAAATTAGCAAAAAACTTTTTTTATGTGATAAAATTTTAAATTCGTGGCTCATCTAAGCCACCTCCCATCCACACACTCTATTGCAAATTGTGTAAGACTGTGGCGCCTTTTCGCTTCCACAAAGACTGTATATTTTGGAGCAGGTTTTACCTCTCCGTGTCTTTGCCTCCGCTATTACATTTGAAAGTATTGAACATCGACATGTTCTTGTTATATAATTATACACCCTTACTGCGGGTCTACCACCTGTCTTGCCACCCCCAAGCGGGCAGAGTGGCAGCCGCTGTTTCATAGTTCCGGAGATTTCCCCTAATTGTCTCCCCCCATTGAATTTCAAATATGTACCAATTTCAAGTCAGCTATGGTCAAGGGACTTGATATGACCATAGCTGGCCGCTAGCCAAATCCACGATTAGTGCTGGTAAGGCAGTAATCGCCCGAAAAGTCGGGGAAATCTAACTTTAATTTAACTGCCTGTTTCAATCATCAATCTAGTTATGTGCGACACGGTCGTTTAGCAGTGTGTAAAATTTTAATTTACACGAAAAAGGTGTGCCGCACATTTTCGCCATTTTGGCCTCCGATGGAGGTAACACTCTCGGTTACCCCCAACCCATTTTGCTGTCTACGGGAGCACAGGCCACCCCCGCAATAGCAACTTACTAACTAATTATAAACATTTATACACTAAAACTTTCAACCTTTGCAGTTCCACACTCCATTGTTCTATCACTTCATTGAGCACCAATCTACCCCCCAAAAACATCCCCACTTCTTGTATTGATACCAAGTTTTTATTTTGTTACACATCTTTTAAAACGTTCCCATACTCACTGATACTAAACTTGACAATTGTTTTTGGTTACTTAATTCTAAGATTTATTTAATTTTGAAATTATATGCATCCCATTTTTTTTTTTTTTTCAAAAACTTTTAAAATTCAAAAAATTTAAGTTCATTGTTAAAAATCATTGTTTCTATTAATTTGAATACCAAATTAATTTAATGTTTTTTTTTTAATTTCTCAAACTCTAAGTTACAATAATTACCTCATTATTATTTTGACAAAAAATTTACTTTAATTCTTTTGTGTCACAATACTGTTTTGCTCAAGATACTAATTCAGCAGACTACAACATTTCTTGTTATGGTCACCAAGCATGACCACAGGCTTGAGTCACAACATCCTACACCTGTTTACTGTTTACCTAAACACAGTTGTGTGCCAGGCTTGTTTTCATAAACAACAGTTATAAACATTCTCAGTTTCAGCATTCATAGTCTAAACACTCTGGTTACATCATATACTGACATATCTGCTTGCTACACTTTTCAAGTTTTATAAATCTTTTAGATAACATATTTGTCTCTTACATTTTTTATTCCAATTCGGATCAGATATATTTTTGATTCATTAATAAAATTGGCCCTTTTAAATTATCTGTTTAACTTGAAAATTCTTTAACAATCTCCACCCAAAACAGTTTGACTTTAATTACAGCTGTATGAAGTTAATGTGTAAAATAGGTAAAATTACAATTTCAACTTGAATCAAAATGAATTTACACACACCACTAACATTAAGTTACTCCAGGGGCGGCTATACTTCAATTTCATCTCTTAGTACATTCAAAACAATTTCCATGACTTTGATTACAATTTTCAAACGTGATTAACTGTTTGTTTTTTCTTAATATTTCAATAAATTTTACAAACATTACATCATTGGTTCTAATCTCTCTTAAATTCCTCCACAATCACATTCTTAATACCATAATCCCCTACTCATAACCTAACATAGCAGGTACCACAAAATAATAATTAAACCTTGTGGTTACATAAGTTTACTTTAGAATATTTTCCAAAATTATTTTTTCTTAATTACCTGTAAATAGGTTGGTTATATGTTACATGTACCGCATTATCGTGTATAGGGATGCGATTGAAGACGAACAGAACCCCACTTCTATGGCAGTGAATAACTACCCTTCTAACGGTACTGACTTCTATACTTGACTCATTTTTCCAAAATAATAAACGAACCACAACCATTAATCTACAGCCCCATCTCTATACACAACAATCCGGTTAAACTATACAAAATTTATTATTTAGTTTGTCTACTCAGCCACAAAACTTCTCCACTACCTACCTAATTAAGGGATGAGTTTACAATTCATAAATAACGCCAGTTTATTTAATTTTGAGGATTACCCTAATGTATTATTTAGAATTAAGGCAATCAAATGGTTCCAAAAAGTGTGCCAATTTGTGTAACTATTGTTTATGTGTTTACTCTAAGGGGAGGGTTAGGGAAATCGGGAAGATAAAAGGGATAAGGATTATTACAGGGTCAAGAACTAGGACTAAAGGTAGGGACAAAGCTTCCTCCGAAAATAAGGGTACTGGAGAAAACCAAGGCTCGCGTGGGCAGGGGCGCGTCCCTGAAATAGACGAACCCCACTGGGACAAGTGGGGAACATCTATCCGCTACCACTTTTTTTTTTATCTGTTAAATTCCTAATTTTATAGTTATTTAGTTAAGCTGCTAAGTATTATTATTAGTATCTCAACAATTTCTATTACGTACACATATTGTTTACCTACCATCTTATAATACACACAATTAATTTCGCATCATTTATTTACAAATCGTCATCATTATTATTCCGCTATATCACACTTCAATATCAAAAATCAGCTAGGTCATTACCATATATTAACATATTTGAAATTGTCCAATTGTGAATTTAAGGCTCAACCTCCATCGTCAAAAATTAGACGGGGTTTCACATAACATCGTTCAATTTTATTACCACACAAATGACTGTTTTGTGTGTTGTAACCATACAAACTAAACTCATTTATTTTATCCACATAATCATTAAACAAGTCAACATTAAGTACATTGGTTAAGTCTCCATCAGTAATATTCGTTATCAAGTCAGTTATTTTTTCTTCATAAAGTAAATTATTATTATTTAAACATGTATTATCAAAATAATCTTCCCTCTCTCTTTTAACAGGTAAGTATTTCATATCAACTAACATCTCTTTCAACTCATTATAATCTCTCTTTACTTTATATAATTCTATTTCTTTATCAATGCACAACTCTCTCTCAAAACATCTTTCATCATCATAACACCATATCACACTTTTATCATTCCACGCAGAGGGTACAAAATTATTCAACAAAAATAAACAACTCAAATCTTTCATTAATAAGGGTCTCTTGCCCAAAAATAACACTTTTGAACACTCTGGTTCATCACAAATAAGGGGAAAATTTACCCTCTGCCCTACACATTCATCTACTCTTTCTTTCCATTCTTTTTCTAATTCAACAACACTAATTATTACTTCGTTACATATCACTCTCTCTCTCTCTCTCACTCACTGTTTCACTATCTATTTTCAACGTATCACTTTCTGATACCACCTTTTCAATTACAATACCATTTTCAATATCATTGTTCTTACTCTCTACTACCACACTGTTAATTATCTTCTCATTTTTGACATTATTGTCATCACTTGTTAATTTCTTACTGTCATTATTATTTTTACTTTTACTCTGTTCTCCTACTGACTCTACTACTCTCTCAATATCTCGTTTCAATTCATTACAACTATATTCGCATTTGTTTTTTACCTCATCAATATCACATTTGAGTGCCTCAAATTTAGCGTCAAATTTATTCAATTTTATATCGTTATTGTCGAAACGACTATTCATTACATTGAATTTAGTCTCAATTTCATCAAAACGATTATTTAATTCACTACTTTGTCTGTCTAGTTTTATGTCATTATTGTCAAAACGACTATCAAAGTTACTATTCATTTTTTCTAATTGATTAAGTATAATACTCATTATATCATTATTGAATTGGACGTTACATTTTGTTGAAGTCGGGGTCAATTGCACGCCCGAATCTTCAGTTACGTTACTCTGATCTGTTACCTTTAATTCTGTTTTATTCTGACTCGCACTTGGAGTCGAATGTGTCTCCAAACTACTCATGTTTAAGTCGTCAAAATTTTCGACACTAGTCGTTTCATTTATGTTATTTTCTTTATCTGACATTTTGTATTATTGGGTAAATTAAATTACATCAATTGATTAAATAGATTAATTAAATAAATACTGTAATTACTTAAAGTTTGTAATATACTGTTAGGTTGCTATGCTAACCTAGAACATGTTTGTATCTCTGTAGATGCGGAATTTAATTAACTAATTATAATTCGTGCCTGTTTCGTGGCGCCAATTGTGATGTACTAATCTATCTATCACATTTATTAATATCCAAATCTCAAATTAACTTTTTCTTACCGGCACGATCACTTCTACAAGGTCCAAGGGTTCGATCACATGTAGCTGGATACAAACATGGTCTATGGGTTACGCAAAGCACTGACACAACTCATTTTTGAAGAGAATTACTATTTATTATCATTTACTTTTGAATTGTTATAAAAATTAGGAAGATTCATTTAGATACATGTTTTGAAAGTTGTGCAACGCTAGCATAATCAAACTTATGACCTACAGCTTACCTTATATATCACACAAAACACAATTACCAACACAGATACTAACAGAAACAGCCCAGCTTTGCCGCTCTCACATTCACTCAGAATTTATAACGCCCTTAACATTTTACAATTTAATCCCCCATACCCCAGATGCCGGCCACGCGGTCGCCGCGCACACTCATTGTCCGTTTACACTGTATTTATGTTCCAAAAGAAAGAAAAGACTCTTGAATACGGCTCCCTAGTTGTACTGACCGCGGTCACATAACAATTTTTTGGTAACTACAACTTTTTCCTGATAAATAAAACTTTTATGGCGAGCCTACTTGGGACCAGCCCGGTACCGGGAACTGCTGCTCGTAGACTGACAACGGTAATGTAACAGGTATCGCTATTGTGATCTCATAGTTGGTATGGAAGTCACGGCCTTATCCTTCGTCGCCGAAGTTTCGCTCCATGCCATGCATGTAGTTTTTTAGGTTAACATGGTCAATGATTTCCATTAGGCACAGGCTGACGTCATTGGAGGAACCGGACTTAAACAGCACTTCCTGCCGCTCAAAAGCACACTGCTGAATTTTACTCGTCCCAGGACATCCTGTTTTGTGGCTGGACGCGTCACTCGAGCTCGTGGTGGTACAGTTGCGTCTGTGTACTGCTACACAAGTACGGATTTCTGAGAATTTTGAAGGGGGTAAATTCCTCGCTCGCCGCGTTACACAATAACAACTGCGTATCGCTTGGTTACCACTGTTTCGTAACATCGTTCTGTTACACGGAAAAATAACGTACAATAATTTTCGTAGCTTTTTTACAAGCCCGCACAAAATGAAAGAAATAAAAAAATATAAATGCCCAATACTGTTAAAAATAAAAACACCCAAAAATGACCCGCTACAATACCCCCTCGATGAGAATTCTGCTGTTCACAACAGAAGAAATCTCATCGACAAACCCCGAAGAGGACCGTTGAGGAACTGGTGCCAACAACCCCCTTGGTTCTTAATCTCATGGGTACACGACCCCCCTGGCTCGGTGCCTATGGACTCATATGAACGAGATCACTGGACTTCTCCATAAGAGATCCCAACACCGAGAAATCGAGCAGACTCGTACCACAGCCCACCTCGCCTTTTAACATGCTACCCCCAAAAATCCTCAATCCCTGGCTCCGATTATGCCAGATCCTCAGCCGATATGGATCCCCTTGTATGAAAGCTGGGCTGCCTTTAGCAAATACTGGGCTCACACACACTCACATCACATGTTGACTTACACATAGTAAAACGGAAAAATTCTCTTTTAAGATTTATAAAAAATTTAACAAATTCAAAATAATATTGTATCAAAAAAATTCCCTTCATTATATTTTTTTTTTCTTTTAAAATGACTTAAATTAAGCGTTTCTTCTACTTGAACCAATCCTTAACCTAACATGTCTTAGTCTAACGATACAGTGCAGTACAAGAAATCAGTAAACTAAACATGGTAAATACACACATACTAAAACAATTACTACCTAAAATATGCATTCGCTGGCAGGCGAAAAATCATTTTTTTTTTTTTTTTTTTCAAAAAATTAAAATTTCCAAAAATTGTAAAAATAAAAAATATTTAAATTTATAAAGCTGCTTCTTTTATATTTAGACATTATTTAAAATTTGGTTAAATTGATTAAACAAACAAATTAAATTGACTTCCTACTATACAGGCTTAGTAGGTGTATGAACTCATCAGCTGATCGAAACTAGGTCAAGTCCCACAACCCTTGACCTACATATGTTATGCACAATTTCTATCTAAAACACATTTGACATCTGTAATATTCCACCTTGAAATACAAAACATAGTAACATAAAATATTTAAAATTACAAAATATTAATATAAATGATCATCAACTTGACATTTAAATTATTTAAAATAAACAATTCTCAACTTTACATTATTTTCAATTCTACCAAAAGTTTGTCACTGGCTTAAAAAATGAAAAATTTTATATTCTTTATTATGAATCACTCTCTGTATTCATAATCTGACTCTACTACTAACAACTTCAATTACCATGACACCCATCTCTATTTAAAATATCTATCCCAAAACACTCTAAACCCCAACTTATCATTTAACGCAATTCGCCGCCTTTCTCTCAATATATATATAAAAAAATACTCTCTAACCCTTTGTACATAGGATATGTGTTTCCCTCCCCAAAGCTCATTCCCTTATGTTGGTTCCTGGACCCTCCCTAGGTAACCCTTTCCGGCGCCAATCGGTCCTAATCCCGTCCCAACCCTTGTTGCGGACTCCCCAAATACACTACCCCCTAATACAAAATTGCCATCCCCAAAATCTCAATCTCATTACCTTACTACAAATACAACAAAATAACCTCATTAATTATAAACAACAGTATAGCACTCAAAATCTATATAATTCTCCATTACTACTGTGTCAACATCAATACTTCACAAAATTCTACAATATACATTACTCCAAAACAACATTACATTATCTCCATCTCTATTATTTCAAATTCAACTTTGAATTCAATTGGGACAGATCTACATGTCCCACAAAATATTCATCACCCAAAAACTATCTCTTATTAGATTTCACAAATCGTTACTTTATTTCTCATTGTAGCAAATTATTTTTATCATTACTTTAAAACATCTGTAATACATTACAACATTGCATCAAATCTTAATTACTTGAAACATTTATAAACCAATACACCAGTGACGTATTATTGCTGATCAGCTGATCCTCCTAACACAATGAAAATGCATCTCACAATTGAACAAATTATATGAAATATATATTTATCAATACTCACTTCTACCCTCATTGTTTCCCCTTTTTCTGATTCTGATGCTTATGTTGGCCGCCTGCCAGACGTTTAATTAATGGCTTAGTTACAGTATACACATATCATGAAAACACATATTTTATAAACAACTATATCTACTTACTACAATAAAATAATACATTTAAAATTATAGTATGAACACCCTATATTAAGAGTCTGAGCATATAATTATTTGAACAGAGCACAAGCAGTTTTATTGGATCAAAATTCAAATTAGCAAAAAACTTTTTTTTATGTGATAAAAGTTTAAATTCGTGGCTCATCTAAGCCACCTCCCATCCACACACTCTATTGCAAATTGTGTAAGACTGTGGCGCCTTTTCGCTTCCACAAAGACTGTATATTTTGGAGCAGGTTTTACCTCTCCGTGTCTTTGCTTCCGCTATTACATTTGAAAGTATTGAACATCGACATGTTCTTGTTATATAATTATACACCCTTACTGCGGGTCTACCACCTGTCTTGCCACCCCCAAGCGGGCAGAGTGGCAGCCGCTGTTTCATAGTTCCGGAGATTTCCCCTAATTGTCTCCCCCCATTGAATTTCAAATATGTACCAATTTCAAGTCAGCTATGGTCAAGGGACTTGATATGACCATAGCTGGCCGCTAGCCAAATCCACGATTAGTGCTGGTAAGGCAGTAATCGCCCGAAAAGTCGGGGAAATCTAACTTTAATTTAACTGCCTGTTTCAATCATCAATCTAGTTATGTGCGACACGGTCGTTTAGCAGTGTGTAAAATTTTAATTTACACGAAAAAGGTGTGCCGCACATTTTCGCCATTTTCGCCTCCGATGGAGGTAACACTCTCGGTTACCCCCAACCCATTTTGCTGTCTACGGGAGCACAGGCCACCCCCGCAATAGCAACTTACTAACTAATTATAAACATTTATACACTAAAACTTTCAACCTTTGCAGTTCCACACTCCATTGTTCTATCACTTCATTGAGCACCAACCTACCCCCCAAAAACATCCCCACTTCTTGTATTGATACCAAGTTTTTATTTTGTTACACATCTTTTAAAACGTTCCCATACTCACTGATACTAAACTTGACAATTGTTTTTGGTCACTTAATTCTAAGATTTATTTAATTTTGAAATTATATGCATCCCATTTTTTTTTTTCAAAAACTTTTAAAATTCAAAAAATTTAAGTTCATTGTTAAAAATCATTGTTTCTATTAATTTGAATACCAAATTAATTTAATGGTTTTTTTTTAATTTCTCAAACTCTAAGTTACAATAATTACCTCATTATTATTTTGACAAAAATTTTACTTTAATTCTTTTGTGTCACAATAGGGTTTTGCTCAAGATACTAATTCAGCAGACTACAACATTTCTTGTTATGGTCACCAAGCATGACCACAGGCTTGAGTCACAACATCCTACACCTGTTTACTGTTTACCTAAACACAGTTGTGTGCCAGACTTGTTTTCATAAACAACAGTTATAAACATTCTCAGTTTCAGCATTCATAGTCTAAACACTCTGGTTACATCATATACTGACATATCTGCTTGGTACACTTTTCAAGTTTTATAAATCTTTTAGATAACATATTTGTCTCTTACATTTTTTATTCCAATTCGGATCAGATATATTTTTGATTCATTAATAAAATTGGCCCTTTTAAATTATCTGTTTAACTTGAAAATTCTTTAACAATCTCCACCCAAAACAGTTTGACTTTAATTACAGCTGTATGAAGTTAATGTGTAAAATAGGTAAAATTACAATTTCAACTTGAATCAAAATGAATTTACACACACCACTAACATTAAGTTACTCCAGGGGCGGCTATACTTCAATTTCATCTCTTAGTACATTCAAAACAATTTCCATGACTTTGATTACAATTTTCAAACGTGATTAACTGTTTGTTTTTTCTTAATATTTCAATAAATTTTACAAACATTACATCATTGGTTCTAATCTCTCTTAAATTCCTCCACAATCACATTCTTAATACCATAATCCCCTACTCATAACCTAACATAGCAGGTACCACAAAATAATAATTAAACCTTTTGGTTACATAAGTTTACTTTAGAATATTTTCCAAAATTATTTTTTCTTAATTACCTGTAAATAGGTTGGTTATATGTTACATGTACCGCATTATCGTGTATAGGGATGCGATTGAAGACGAACAGAACCCCACTTCTATGGCAGTGAATAACTACCCTTCTAACGGTACTGACTTCTATACTTGACTCATTTTTCCAAAATAATAAACGAACCACAACCATTAATCTACAGCCCCATCTCTATACACAACAATCCGGTTAAACTATACAAAATTTATTATTTAGTTTGTCTACTCAGCCACAAAACTTCTCCACTACCTACCTAATTAAGGGATGAGTTTACAATTCATAAATAACGCCAGTTTATTTAATTTTGAGGATTACCCTAATGTATTATTTAGAATTAAGGCAATCAAATGGTTCCAAAAAGTGTGCCAATTTGTGTAACTATTGTTTATGTGTTTACTCTAAGGGGAGGGTTAGGGAAATCGGGAAGATAAAAGGGATAAGGATTATTACAGGGTCAAGAACTAGGACTAAAGGTAGGGACAAAGCTTCCTCCGAAAATAAGGGTACTGGAGAAAACCAAGGCTCGCGTGGGCAGGGGCGCGTCCCTGAAATAGACGAACCCCACTGGGACAAGTGGGGAACATCTATCCGCTACCACTTTTTTTTTTATCTGTTAAATTCCTAATTTTATAGTTATTTAGTTAAGCTGCTAAGTATTATTATTAGTATCTCAACAATTTCTATTACGTACACATATTGTTTACCTACCATCTTATAATACACACAATTAATTTCGCATCATTTATTTACAAATCGTCATCATTATTATTCCGCTATATCAAACTTCAATATCAAAAATCAGCTAGGTCATTACCATATATTAACATATTTGAAATTGTCCAATTGTGAATTTAAGGCTCAACCTCCATCGTCAAAAATTAGACGGGGTTTCACATAACATCGTTCAATTTTATTACCACACAAATGACTGTTTTGTGTGTTGTAACCATACAAACTAAACTCATTTATTTTATCCACATAATCATTAAACAAGTCAACATTAAGTACATTGGTTAAGTCTCCATCAGTAATATTCGTTATCAAGTCAGTTATTTTTTCTTCATAAAGTAAATTATTATTATTTAAACATGTATTATCAAAATAATCTTCCCTCTCTCTTTTAACAGGTAAGTATTTCATATCAACTAACATCTCTTTCAACTCATTATAATCTCTCTTTACTTTATATAATTCTATTTCTTTATCAATGCACAACTCTCTCTCAAAACATCTTTCATCATCATAACACCATATCACACTTTTATCATTCCACGCAGAGGGTACAAAATTATTCAACAAAAATAAACAACTCAAATCTTTCATTAATAAGGGTCTCTTGCCCAAAAATAACACTTTTGAACACTCTGGTTCATCACAAATAAGGGGAAAATTTACCCTCTGCCCTACACATTCATCTACTCTTTCTTTCCATTCTTTTTCTAATTCAACAACACTAATTATTACTTCGTTACATATCACTCTCTCTCTCTCTCTCTCACTCACTGTTTCACTATCTATTTTCAACGTATCACTTTCTGATACCACCTTTTCAATTACAATACCATTTTCAATATCATTGTTCTTACTCTCTACTACCACACTGTTAATTATCTTCTCATTTTTGACATTATTGTCATCACTTGTTAATTTCTTACTGTCATTATTATTTTTACTTTTACTCTGTTCTCCTACTGACTCTACTACTCTCTCAATATCTCGTTTCAATTCATTACAACTATATTCGCATTTGTTTTTTACCTCATCAATATCACATTTGAGTGCCTCAAATTTAGCGTCAAATTTATTCAATTTTATATCGTTATTGTCAAAACGACTATTCATTACATTGAATTTAGTCTCAATTTCATCAAAACGATTATTTAATTCACTACTTTGTCTGTCTAGTTTTATGTCATTATTGTCAAAACGACTATCAAATTTACTATTCATTTTTTCTAATTGATTAAGTATAATACTCATTATATCATTATTGAATTGGACGTTACATTTTGTTGAAGTCGGGGTCAATTGCACGCCCGAATCTTCAGTTACGTTACTCTGATCTGTTACCTTTAATTCTGTTTTATTCTGACTCGCACTTGGAGTCGAATGTGTCTCCAAACTACTCATGTTTAAGTCGTCAAAATTTTCGACACTAGTCGTTTCATTTATGTTATTTTCTTTATCTGACATTTTGTATTATTGGTTAAATTAAATTACATCAATTGATTAAATAGATTAATTAAATAAATACTGTAATTACTTAAAGTTTGTAATATACTGTTAGGTTGCTATGCTAACCTAGAACATGTTTGTATCTCTGTAGATGCGGAATTTAATTAACTAATTATAATTCGTGCCTGTTTCGTGGCGCCAATTGTGATGTACTAATCTATCTATCACATTTATTAATATCCAAATCTCAAATTAACTTTTACTTACCGGCACGATCACTTCTACAAGGTCCAAGGGTTCGATCACATGTAGCTGGATACAAACATGGTCTATGGGTTACGCAAAGCACTGACACAACTCATTTTTGAAGAGAATTACTATTTATTATCATTTACTTTTGAATTGTTATAAAAATTAGGAAGATTCATTTAGATACATGTTTTGAAAGTTGTGCAACGCTAGCATAATCAAACTTATGACCTACAGCTTACCTTATATATCACACAAAACACAATTACCAACACAGATACAAACAGAAACAGCCCAGCTTTGCCGCTCTCACATTCACTCAGAATTTATAACGCCCTTAACATTTTACAATTGAATCCCCCATACCCCAGATGCCGGCCACGCGGTCGCCGCGCACACTCATTGTCCGTTTACACTGTATTTATGTTCCAAAAGAAAGAAAAGACTCTTGAATACGGCTCCCTAGTTGTACTGACCGCGGTCACATAACAATTTTTTGGTAACTACAACTTTTTCCTGATAAATAAAACTTTTATGGCGAGCCTACTTGGGACCAGCCCGGTACCGGGAACTGCTGCTCGTAGACTGACAACGGTAATGTAACAGGTATCGCTATTGTGATCTCATAGTTGGTATGGAAGTCACGACCTTATCCTTCGTCACCGAAGTTTCGCTCCATGCCATGCATGTAGTTTTTTAGGTTAACATGGTCAATGATTTCCATTAGGCACAGGCTGACGTCATTGGAGGAACCGGACTTGAACAGCACTTCCTGCCGCTCAAAAGCACATTGCTGAATTTTACTCGTCCCAGGACATCCTGTTTTGTGGCTGGACGCGTCACTCGAGCTCGTGGTGGTACAGTTGCGTCTGTGTACTGCTACACAAGTACGGATTTCTGAGAATTTTGAAGGGGGTAAATTCCTCGCTTGCCGCGTTACACAATAACAACTGCGTATCGCTTGGTTACCACTGTTTCTTAACATCGTTCTGTTACACGGAAAAATAACGTTGTACAATAATTTTCGTAACTTTTTTACAAGCCCGCACAAAATGAAAGAAATAAAAAAATATAAATGCCCCATACTGTTAAAAATAAAAACACCCAAAAATGACCCGCTACAGCATTTCATAATCCTCTTAAGAACATCCTCCTCATCCATTCTCTATACATGTCCTGCCCATCTCAGCCTAGCTATCCTAATTGATGTCACAATATCAGGCGATCCATACTGTATAACTCATAGAGCTCTCTATTGTACCTTATTCTCCACTCTCTACCTTCCCTAATGGGTCTATACATTTTCCTAAGTATTTTCCTTTCAAAAGATGCAAGGAAACTGTCAAAAGATACTGTTATGCCCTCTGTCAGTACTCATGATTCACTTCTGTACATCGGTACCGGTTTTACTAACGTTCTATAGAGTAGCGTTGGTTTCACAGTGTAGAAGTTGTGATTTGAAATATTTCATCAGCACACAGTAGCATCTATTAGTCTGAATTACTTTACTTATCTCTTCATTTACAGTATTGTTTTCATTTATCAGAAACCCCAAATACAAAAAACTTGAGACCCTTTCAAAGTTAAAATTCATAATTTTCAAATGTGATGCTGATTGGTTACAAATTCTCCTATTTTTTAGTACCATGTATTTAGTTTTCTTATCATTTATGCTTAGCCCCATTCTAAATGGTATAATGCTGTGAATGCCTTCTTAACATTGTTCTCTGACATTCCCATAATATCTATGTCATTGGCGTATGCCAACAGTTGAATAGACTTGAAGAATATTGTGCCTCTTGTTTGTATACCTGCATCTCTAACAACCTTTTCCAAGGCTATATTAACACTTTCAGTCCTATGCCCTTATGTTATACAGGCACACGTGTAACCCCATTCTGTCCGATCCCCGTACGTTGTACGGGCGTTACTTTTACATAGGTTTAAACTGTTTTTCAAGCTTGCCGTATGAGAGCATCACATCGTAACTAAACTGGAGTTATTTCTTTACCTAACAGGTAGCGTTGAATGCATTTAGCTGAATAAACAGCAAACATTTGTGATTTGTTTACACGCTTGCATTCAGTATGCGTGTCAATTACACATAAATATTTTTAAAAATATATTTCCTTTACTTTTTGTATTTCATATAATGTGTAGCGTAGACTAGTGTCCAATAATTATATAAAAACCATAAACGTGTATTTGAAAGTGAGTTATAAAAATAAATTGTGACTTCAAAAAAATATTCTTGTTTTTAGTTCAGTTGTAACTTAATTTTTCGTTTTAAATAGTAAAAGAAGTGTAAAGTGTTATACATTAGATTGAAGAGTAAGAATGGAACTAAAAGACAGTGTAAGATAAGTTGACAAAGTAGAATTGGTTAAGTTGTAGCATAACAATGAAATACACTAAAAAAACACCAGGCCACCTTGGGTTAACACCCCTTACAGGCCCAGGTCTGAAAGTGTTAAAGAGCAGACATGAAAGTGAGTCATTTTGCTGTAGCCCATTTGTAATTTGTAGAGGTGGATAGCAAAACTGTGTGGATTTTGATCCAACACTGGCTGTCTTCCATTGTAGTCATAACCAATTTAGTAAGATTAACTGGGATTTCAAACTCATCGCCATGAATAACTTGGTTCTATTTGTGCTATCATATGCTGCACAAAGTCTATAAACAGGTGGTGAATTGCAATATTATGGTCCTTAGTCTTCTCTAACATTTGTCGTAGAGCAAAAGTTTGATTTATTATAGATTTTCCAAACTATAACCCGCATTGATAGTTACCTGTAATCTTATTTGTGTAGGATAAAAGTCTCAAATATAAAATTTTAGAGAATACTTTATATGCTACTGCAAGTAATGTAATTCCCCTGAAGTTTTTACACTTCATCGGATCCCCTTTTTTATGCAGTGTGCACATTAATTTAGTTCTCCATTCCTTAGGAATTTCTCCATGTCCCATATTAAACTGAACAGCTTTTCTAATGAATATATTAGTACTTGCCCACCATATTTCAACAGTTCTGCCTGTAAGTTGTCTGCTCCAGGAGCCTTATTATTTTTAAGTTCTTTGATCATATTTTTAACTTCCTCCATTGTTGGAACTGCATTTCCGGGGCCACCTATTAGATTTATGTGATCTATAGGATGTTAAATATAATCACATTCATTGTCATTGCACTTTCCATTTATCAGAACATTAAAGTGTTCCTTCCATCTTTCTAAGATATTGTTACGCAATTAACGGAACGTTATCGAACAATGGAGAGTGTTGTTCTACGCATTTCTCAGCCGGCCCAGCAGGTGCGTGTTTCTGCCAAAGCCGCTCTCAAGTTTTCTCTAGTGTTTTCGAGTGTTTGTTAAGGAAACATTAGTCTGGAACTGTGCAGGACATAAATAGGTGACAGCTGCTGCTTGAGAATCAGTTTATGTTGGGCGATTTGTCAAGTGATATCAAGTGGATGTGTGTTCTTATTAGTGCGGAATTCTTTATAGTTAACATTATTTTGCGTGTAGACAAATTTAAGTTGAATTACTGTATGAGTTGACTATGAATTGTTATATGTGATTAATTAAAGCTGGTTATTAGTGACTTCATTGGTATCTGTATTTGTTTCCACTGTACCGTATGACGATTAGTGAGACGGTTGTAACAGTGGTGAAGTAGTGGCATAGAACCGTTAACAGTGGAAACAGTGGTGAACACGTCATACAAGACTAGTGTAATTTGTAATTAATCTGTAAACATGGATACCAGTAAGATGATGGAAGCTTTCCAAGTGCTGCTGTGGCAGACATAGGAACAACAAAAATTAGAATGACAAAAAGAGGCAGAAGAAGCAGAGAAACATCAGGATGAGAAACACAGATAGGAGGCAGAAGAAGCAGAAAGACATTAAAAAGAAGGTCGACAAGATGAGAAATGTAAATAGGAAGCAGAGGAACGTAATTGTGTAACAGGTGACATAAAAGCATTGATACAGGAGCAAAAGCAGATGCAAGAATATACCGCTGAAGAGTTTGATCTTCTACATGGTGACTTAGGTAAATTAAGAGGTTAGCTTAATAGCCAAATTACTAGAATATATGACGTAGAAGAATCAATGTCAAATAAAATAGCGATTGCAAACATAAAAGAGCAAACTAAAAATGAAGTTGAACAGTTAATGAAAATACACCCAAGCATTTCAAAACAAACAGACTGCATCAATGGTAAAGACAGAACAAGCTATGGAAGACTATAGAGAAATCATTTTGCCTGCTGTTGGGCCATTTCATGTCAAGGCCCCAACCTTTGATGGAACCACTCACTGGGCAACGTATCTTCAGAAATTTGAAGCTGCTGTTAGTGCAAATAATTGGACGGAGAAAGACAAGGCAGTTTCACTCGTTCTTGGATTAAAAGGACCTGCCGTAGAGCTACTACAGAAAGTGCCACCTGGTAGCCAGAACGCCTATGCCGAATTGATAAAATTTTTGGAATTATGGTATGGTGATAAACATTTGCGAGATGTGTACTACGCTCAGTTGAGAACAAGGTGACAACGGTACGGGGAGAGTCTTGAAGAGTTTGAAGCAAGTATCGACAGACTAATTTGACTGGCCTATCCTGAAGCGCCAGAAGATTTTCGAACGAGGTTTGCAATGCATACATTTATTGATGGCATCAGATAAGATCAGTGGAGTGTAGTGAAATTTGTTTCCACTGTACCAAACGATGATTAGCGAGACCATCGTAACAATGTCTTTCTTTTTTGTTAAAATATTATCACCTGTATCTTTACAGATTGTAGTCCTTGGTTTAAAAGATTTTGCTCCATCGCTGATGGATTTATAAAATTTTCTGCTTTCATTTTTTAGTCTGCTCTGCTCTATCCTGTCAAGCAACTTATGACACATTCTCAAAAGTGAAGCACGTAGTAGATACACCATTATTATGCAATACTGCGTATGGCAGGTGTGGACCAGGGGCTGTGCGGGACGAAGGGCATGCCCATCGCCGCTCGTATGCTGCGTCCCAAGCTTCAAATAGAGCTCCTGCCGCAGGGACGATGGTTGGTGTCTGGATTCAGGGTGTGGCCTGCTAACGGCCGTGGGAGTCAATTAAGTGTTAGTTAATTGAGGGTAAGAGTACGCCGAGGCCGGGTCCAAGATTCTCCTGGCACAGATTGGTAGCAACCGAGGGCGCTAATCAGGTGGTTGCCCTGGAATTGGGCGGAGCGGCGATAGAATTTGTGGGACAGTGTCCGTATAATGGCGTCCAGGGAACGGACATGCAGGGAGTCACAGATGGTTTTGTTAGATGTCAGGTAGTGGGGTTTACATGCCCAGCGCTATCCTCGGTCAAGGAGAGACTGAAGCTTTCGCTTATGGGTCTTGGCCAAGTAGCCCCAAATGGGTATCACGTAGGTAACCATCGGCATCACATAGGTGGAGATGATACGCTTCCCTAGGCGGCGGGTCATGGTGTTGGTGCATAACATGGGATGGAGTTGATATAGACGATTGGCGGTCTTGCGGGCTACTTGTGCAGAGTGTGTCCGCCAGGTGAGACGACGGTCGAGGTGAACCCCGAGGTACTTGACCTCTCGAGACCAGGGCAACAGAGTATTGCCTACATAAAGTCTGTCTGGGAGCCTTAAGCATCTGGAGAAGACTACTGCTATGCTCTTGGCCGCGCTGATGGTAACCCTCCATCTCTCTGCCCACTCAACGTACTCGTCCAATTGTTCCTGGAGCCAGATAACTGCCCTCTCTGCTCGACGATTGACGGCATACACCGCCGTGTCGTCAGCGAACTTGGCCAACCTGGTGCCAGGCAACTTGGGACATCATTGACGTACACAGAAAACCAGGCGGCCCAAGACGCTTCCCTGAGGCCGTAATAGCCCTTGTCGAAGAAAGGGTGTTATCTACTCTCACGCGAAAGGTTCTGTTCTGATGAAAGCTAGCAATCAGATGAATGTAGCAATCCAGAAGCAGAATATCCATAAGTTTGTATAGAAGGCCTGGATGCCAAACACGATCGAAAGCCTTCTCGACATCAAGGAAAATGGCGACGGTCTGCTCTCGTGAGCAACCTGCCTCAGACATGGTCTCCATGAAGCACATCAGTTGATGCGTCGAGGAGTGCCCAACACGAAAAAAAACGAATTGCTCGGGCACCAGAACATCGAACCGTTGAAGGTGATCCGCTAGTCGCCGCTGGACTAGTCGTTCGAAGACTTTCGATGTGGACGACAGCAGGCTGATAGGCCGTAGGTTCTCGGCAATCTTGGGGTCTTTGCCCGGCTTCGGGATCATTATGACCATAGCCGAACGCCATTTCTTAGGAAAGTAGGCGAATCGGAAGCAGGCATTGAACAAATCGACCAGGAAGCGAACTCCACGGTCCGGAAGTCTCTGTAGGGTGGTGTTAGTAACACCATCCGGTCCAGGGCTCTTCCGGGGCCGAAGTGCTAAAAGCCTGTCCGTAACCTCTTCCACCGAAGTGAGTTCGGGTTCGGAGGTGATCGGGCTGCCGAGATAAGCCTCAACTTCGTCTTCAATCTCCTCATCGGAGTCTTGGCCCCGGATGGGTTAGGAGCAAATTGAAGCTCCAGGCGCCTGGCCAGGAACTCAGATTTCTTGTCCGGCTTGGCAAGGGGATGTCCCCCAGGTCCGTTGATGGCCGGGAGTGGAGGACGGCGCCTATTCCCGGTCAACGCGGAAGGAATCCTGTAAACGGAGCTCTCCTCTGGTGCATCGTCAGCCATTTTGGTGACCGCAAATTCCCAGCAGCTTCGTCAGAAGGCCTGCAAGTCACGACGTAACTTGCTGGCCGCCCGATTAAATCTGGCCTTGTCGGCCGGATCTCGCGTCCGCTGACATCGTCTCTGAAGTCTGTTCTTCTCTAAAGTGAGAAGACGGACTTCTTCAGGGATCCAGTGGTAATCGGGCGTTAGATTAGGCTTTATCCGTGAGCACACGCCGACGGAAGAGACCGCGGCTTCATTGAACAAGACGACCACCTTGATGTGCTGAGTGGTATCAAGTGGAACCTCCTAGGGAAGTCTGCAACAGAAGGCAGGCCCGAATCAGTCCCACTCGACCACCCGTCATGCTGCTCACCCAATCGTGTCGGGTAGGTACGTCTACCTCAGTGGGACAATGGTCAGAGGACAGCTCCATTAACACGGAAACCTGTCTGGGCGACAATGCCCTTGACAACAGCAATGTCAAGTATATCAGGTCGGTGGGGATAATGCGTCGGTAGTCCGGGTCCGTAGGCTTGAAGGTGGTGATCATTAAGGTACCTGCTAAGCGCCCTCCCGAATGGTGTAGTCAGACGACTACCCCAGTCAGGGTGTTTGCAGTTCAGGTCACCTGCAAGAATAACCTTCCTATGCTCCCCGAAAAGAGCAGACAGGTCTAGAATTGGAGCGGTCGGCGGTTTGTAAACCAAGAACTCCGGGGAGTTCATCAGCAGTGGCCTCGATATTTTGGCGAGGAGGCAGGACCACGCGGTGATGCGCAATGCAATATTTCACCGCTATGGCCGTGCCTCCACCCGCGTTCCGCCCATGTCTATCGTTCCTGTAAAGCGCATAGTTGGGCAATCTCTCTGTGTCTTGGGCCCTAAGCCAGGTCTCAGAGAGGAGAAGCACGTCGGGCTTGCAACAGGCTAGGAACACTCTCTTGATTTTGGGTCGAAGGCTATCGGCATTCCACACAATGATAGTGAGGTCGCATTGGATGGAGGAAATTCTGTTTGCATGCAGCATTACAGAAGACCTATGGCGGCTGCAGCTTCCGCGAGCATCAGGAATTGCTCAGTCGGATTCGCCGTGCGAAGACGCACCCGGATGGAACGATACAATCGGGCCACTTTGACAAGGTCATATTCCTCGAGGAAGCATTTTACCTCGGCTAGAGCTGAGGGGGATGTGGACAACGAAGCAGAGGGGGCAGGGTCGCTGCAGGCGGCGGCAGCATAGCTGTGGGCTGGATTCACCCAAGATGAGGTGTCCTTGGGTGGGTGCTCAGTCCTTTCAGCTGCAGGACGGGGCTCTACTTTGGACTGTCGAGCAACCCCAGCGCCGCTGTGCTGTGTGGGCTCGTTCTTTGGGTTCTGCATAGGGGCAGCGGGAGCAGCGTTTTTCTGTTTCTTCTGCTTCTGCTTCCTACTTTTAGGGTTGTAGCGAGCCTTGGGAGGGGGGGATTCTGACCTCTCAGGGACTGGCTCGACTACCTCTGGGGCAGGTTCCTCGTCCATAGGAATTGGCCGGTTTTCCAGGGACGATGCTGGTCCTGCACAAATAACCTGAACATCTTCCTGAGCAGACTGGGTCGATGCATGTGGGTGACGTCGGGCAGGAGTTTGCGGTTGAGAGGAGCTGACCTTCTCCGGGAGACGGGGAAAGGCAGCATGCTCCGGTACGACTGGAAGTTGTTGGCGGTCCGCAGCCTGCCTTTGCTGCTGCTGGAAAACCCAGCATCTACGGTAATTTGCCGAGTGAGGTTCGCCGCAATTAATAGAATAGTGGCACCCCTTAGCCGGCAACCTACAATCCTTGGTCGGATGCGGTTTCCCGCACCTGACGCAGGCCACTACATTATGGCAACTGTCCGAGCCGTGCCCGAAGCGTTGGCAACGATGGCACTGAAGGACATGGCCAGCTTCACGGCTCCTTTCCACTTTGATCTTCAGAGACCGCAAAGACTGATCAGTCCCAGCAGTCTGTCTGCCTGCTCCCCCTTCAGGATGATCACCCGGAGAGGGGTGACTTTCGCCTGGGTCCGTTTACAGTATACAACCTAATGCACTTTTTTACAGGGATGCTGAGTTGGTGAAGCTCGTCCGCCACCTCGTCGGGGTCCGTGTCTTCGTCCAGGCTGCGGATGATTAGCCGGACGTGAGCCGCCTTCTCATTGGTGAAAGTGTGAAATTGTAGTCCATTGGCTTGCAAAAAGAGGTAAACGGCTCTGTACTCATCGTCTGTCGCGCAGCAGACGTGAAGATTGTCTCTCCCGCGAAGAGACATCTGCACGTCCGCCGAGAGGCAAACTCCAAGCCGGAGGTGTTGGGAGAAGTCAATGACATTCGTGACGCCATTGACGAACAAGGGCAGGGGGCAGCTCCGTCGGTAAGGAGCATCCAGAGGCTCTGAGTTATCGGTGAGCGGAGTTTCCTCCGCTTTCCGTTTCTTCTTTTTCGATGACACAATGGTAAATTCTGACTCAGGCGTGGGGTGGGATGCAGGAAACGATGGGCCGGGAGTAACCCCAGCAACAACATTGGACTCGGTCGAAACCGATTGGCGGCCCTGAGAAGGACCGCTGCACGATCCGACCGAGTCAGGGACAGGGTCGGGGCCTACAGAAGAAGCATTGGATTGGCCCTGAGCAGGACCAGTCTGCCACCCGGCCGCAACGCGACGGTCGCCCATCGCGTTTTGGCAGAGGTACTTAGGCCAAAACCCTCCTACGGGAATAGTAAACCCGCTAAGCGCCGGTATTGGAGGCTGCACCACATTAGGCGAAGCTACCAGCAGGGACCTAACTTAGCCTACGGAAAGCTAAGCAGGCGATGCTACCAAAAGCCGCAGAAAAACAAGTAAGGGGCTTACCTCGAAGTGGTCCCCCGACGTAATCCCAATTACAGGTCCACCAGTCTAGAGTGTCGTGAAAACCGGAGCACCACACAGCACTAAACACTGGTTCACTGCACTTCCCGCCTTTTGGCTTTGGGAGGCACACTACACTGGTCGCACACCAACCGACACCAGTCCGCGAACGGCTACCGCCGCCAATAGACTCGCACATGAACACTGCCGTGTACATAAGCTAAAGCACTCGGTCCACCCGGTTCACTAGTGTTGTCGTCTGCTGCCACGCGGCCCTAACAAGGAGCGTCGATGGCGGTCGCACGACCCACTAATACGTGGTCGCAGCTAGCTTGGCTTCGCTCTTCAGTTGTTACTGTACCGGCACTGCAGGTGATCCCAGTAGGTTAACACCTTCAGTTGCTGAAGACTTTACTGCCGGCACAAGCTAGGGCGGGAGTTCCTACCGCCAACAATGTTCTTTGCAAGAGAGTCCGCTACCAATATCAATCTTAGCTTCAGAAGAGCTCCTCAGCCTCGATATGAAGTAGTCCAAAGTCAGACGAAAAAAAAAAAATGTTCCGTATGGCAGATAGAGGTTATTCCCTGAACACTTAACATTGAAATGTTAAAATATGTGTTAATAACCTATTTATGAAAAATATTTAAATATATTTATTTACCTAAAAGTCCATCCCCTATGTATTATATTTTAATTGAGTAGTGAATATTATGCATTTTTAATATATTGTTTATAGTTGTTTACAACATAAAAATAATTTATGATTATTACATTAAGAATTGTAATTTAAAAAGTTCAATAAAGTTGTGACTGTTTTAATTTAATGTTCAGTCATAATTACTGTTAGTGATTTAATTTTTATACACTTGTACTCAAAAATCTAAAATGAATGTAAAAGATAGACAAATTCTTTGGCCTAGAAAATAACAAAAATTGTCAAATCCTACCTAAGTATAGGGGGAAGGGTTGGAATTACTTATTTTTGCTTACACTGCGGCAGGGGGGGGGTCTAAAATGATTACTGATGTGCTTACCTAATAATTTGACATTACCTGTTTCATTTGTCCCCTATTTTATACAATTGAACAGTGTTTTAATCAGTTGACTGTTCAGTCAACTGATTAAATCTGGCAGAAGCAGTTAATTAAACGTGAACATTGATTAATCGATTAGTCCATTAATTGCTCCATTAATTGATTAATTTGGATGATCTAATAAAAATTTAGTTACCATATTCGGAGTACCCATTAAAATGTAAGAAATTCATGTATTTTTATATTTAAAAAAGATTGTTTTAATTCAGTTAGTTGACAGCATACAAAAACTATACAGTATATGTAAATTTTAACAAAAGCCAGTAGTGAGTTACAGTACCAATTTTAATATGACAGTAACATGATTCAAATTTATAATGAAATATGTGTTCCTATCATATTCTATTTTTACCGTATTTTTATACCATATTCGTTTGTATGTCATCGCCTTTCCACAATGTTGTTACTATAAATATGAATATTACAATTACTTATATATCAATAAATAATATAGCTTTTATTTGTCTACATCTAATGGAGATATGATGAAATCTCCACAGAATGAAGACTGGAGATATCAAATCAGTTATCATTACCTTGATTCCATATAGGTATTGTCACTGACATTTCATAGTACTGTATTATGAAGTTTTAACTCATCCATTAAGTATTTTTTCCATAATAAATCTTTATATATTTTTACATGACTGTTGCGCACTTCACTTTTTACAGTATTGGTCTGTCTGATTCACAATTTCATCTATTTTGTATGCACGCTCACCTAATTTAGTTTATTAATTTGTGTAGTTGTAATTTACTCATGGAGCTATTCAGAATCCATTCTATTGGGTTGCCATGGTAACCAGATCTAATAGTTTTTTTAAGACCCAAAGGACCCCCCAGAGGATCGTATCGAAAAAACACTTGTCCTGTGTTGGTTCTCCCGTTGCGTAAAATATTTGTGCCAAGTTTGGTTGAAATCGGTCCAATGGTTTAGTAGGAGATGTGGAAGACCCCATAGGACCCCAAAAGGATCGTATCGAAAAAAACACCTATCCTATGTTGGTTCTCCCGTTGCATAAAATATTTGTGCCAAGTTTGGTTGAAATCGGTCAAGTGGTTTAGGAGGAGATGTGGAACATACATACATTCATAGATACAATGATTTTTATTTATATTAAGATTTCAATAGTAGATAATTTTTCAGTTATCAGGAAAATTATGAAACATCTCAGTTACTTTTTTTTAGTGAACCAGCAATTGTAAAGCAACCATACAATAAACACTAAACATTTCAAACTATTTACTTATTTTTTTTTTTTAGTTACATTTGTTATACTGTGTGGCATGCTGCACAGAAGAGTATCTTCAGGCAAAGAAGATAGATTTGGACAATACAATATAGAAGAACAAGTCAGATGTGAGCCCTAGGGCTGAAGAACAGTAGGCATAGCCTGGTCAAACACTACCAGGTTAGTGTCCTAGAAGAGGAAAAGAGGTGGTTTTTAGTGGGTTGGGTATAACACCCAAACCCACAGACTCCCGGTAGTGTGCACCCTTCCGGACATTTGTATTGCATATTTTTCCACCTACCCTCATAAAAAAGTACACAAGACATAATGTACTGTGTGACTTGCAAACTCTTACTGTTTGTAAAAATAGTGGCTGGCTCGAAGCCAAGTGACTTGATCATTTGACTCCAAGGCTTATATTTTCATATTAGTTGTATATACCAGGCTGTTCTGGTTGCGAACAAAAGTGTACCAAATGAAAAAATTAACAAAACCATGTGAATGTAAGTAAAAGTATACTATTGAGCCCCCTGAGCTACAGAACTTGTTTACTATTTTCAATGAAGTACATTTATTATTGGATAAACTTTCATATTAGATGATTTTCCAATTGCCAGTAAAATTATGAAAATCTTGATTACTAGTTATTGTTTAATGAAGTAACAGTTGTGGAGGAATTGTAGAATGAATGCTAAAAACTCCAATTAATCAGATTTGTGTTCTACACCCAGCTGGATTTTACAACTTTTTCAAATTTTTTATCCCTTTTTTGGACCCTGGCAAAAATTTTGAAATTTCCAAAATTACATTATTATATTCAGATTTTGATTAAAATTCCTTTAACTTGATGTCACATGAAATTTTGAAAATTTTTACCCACTTTTTGGCCTAAGTGTCCTAGAAATGTGAAGTTTTCAAAAATTAACATTTAAGTCATATTTGGTTAATTTTTATGTTAATTTGATAACTCACATGGACTTTTGTGCTTTTTTCAAAATGTGGACCCCTTATTTTTGGTTCCTGCCCCCTGTTTTTGGGGAGATCAATCTCAATAACAATGGGGTTCTATAGGGTAAAAGTGTAGACATGCATGCAATGTTTGACAAAAATTTGTTGTGTTCAAAAGTTGTAACAGTACATAAAGGCCCAATACCTTAATTATGGGATTTGAGGATGTTTCATAGTGTTTTATTGTATCACAGTTGAATAAAGTATGGTTAGGTCCATTGACCCTGTGTAAAAAAATGAACAACGCATATTCAGTAAGACGAGCAAAAGCAAGCAGAGATGATGGCAGTGTATGTGATGACGAACTCTTAATAATAATTGTGATTGGTTTACAAAGCTGTGTCGTCATGAATAAAAGACAATGACGCAGGAACAACAGCGTATGAAACGAGGCGTTGGCCATGAAAACAAAAGACGGTGACATCAAATGCACTAATACGTACGCAAATCTTACATAAAACCAGTTCTCAGTCCATTACAACACATCAAGGTGTCTACACGCTAAATTTGTGGCTGGCACAGTTTTGCCAGTAAAAGTGCTTATTAATCAATCTAAAATGTAATTACAATATATAATAACTACAATGTAGCATTGCTAACTGCTACCTAAGATGTTTAAGTAAATTCAGTGTAACAAAGGAACAAAACGAGATTATGAGAGGCGCCGAACATCTGGCTAAAACCGGAGGACATCTGAAGGGAGACCGCAACTACTAATCAGGAAAGTGTAACTTAATTAACTGTTATTCTTTGGTGAAAATGAGCTCTAAATTATAAATCAAAATTTACAAAAGGTACCAATAATATAACATGGGGGTAAAGAGTGTGTGTGTGTGCGTAAGAATGTGTCTGTACTTATAAATTATTAATCAGTAAATCGAGGCATTGGTTTCTGTCCTTTTATAAATAGATAAATAATAGCAAGAGAACTGCAGTCTCTTTGAGACGTATGGTAATAGACCATGTATACAATCAAATAATGAAATAAGTGCAACTCAGTATTAGTAAAGGAGTAGAAATCATTGAGGTAGTGATGGTAAGGCGCCATCTTTGTTGTATTGTAAAATGTAGCTAAGAAAAAGAATATTAAATCAATCATATGTCCACACTAAAGTTGTTAAAATTATTGTTTCGTAAACCTCTATTGTTTCTGAATCTCGCTGAGAGTGAACCCTGGACCCTAGAGAGGAAATTCAAGTGGAATATAAACCACGTGCTAAGACCAAGAATGTTATGGTAAGTATATGTGTTTTATTGTATGTTATTACCATAAAAAATAAAATAAAAAATATAAAGTAAAGAGTGAGACGACAAAGTTATCATGAGACATACCATAAACAAATGCCAAATGGTTGAGTAAAACTGAGAACTTGCTTCACTTGTTTTGTAAATCCTCCATCTGTCATGGTACAGCTAAAATTATTCCTGTTTATCCTTCCTCCAATCGTCATTAGTTGTACCCACAATCCGACCTAAATGATGTATAGTCTCCCACCTTTTTAATTCAAAATTGTTTTTCAGTTGAAAAAACAATTTTGTTGAAAAAAAAAACAGTTTTTCAATTGAAAAAACCCCAGAACCTGGGGTCCATTCTGTTAATTACGTTGTGAAAGTATTTCACACAAGTTATGGATCACCTTTCATAATGCCTGCAGATTTACTTCAAACATTATAACTCCATCACAAATCATAAAAGTATAAGATTCTATTTTCATGTAAACTCAGTTCTTTCTGTCAGGTGGTTCTTATTTACAATTTCTGCAAATGTAGGTATTTTCTTCCATGGCATGGACTTCAAATACAATGCACACAACACAAGTATTGGGAGAGACATCATCATGCCACTACCCTCCCATTCCACAGTTGCCTATTTTTACTTCCATGTTCGGTAAGGAGAAGTATGGAGATCGTGAAAAAAATTGTAACCAAATTCAAGATAAGGGCTGATTCTGATTGTACTACCCTCAAAACAAAAGTAAAGAAAAGTCATTTTCCAAAAAGTGTGTACGTAGATATTTTTCTATGGCGAATGTTAATTGCCACAAATTCAAACATAATCAAATATTTTATTGCATATGTGCCCGAGTTGTAGAGGACTCGATGCCTATTGATTTTGGTGAAGATTGGTAAAGGGGGAGGGGTAGTTTACTAGCAATGTTTTACGTTTCAACAAGAGTAAAGTATGAACTTAATTTTGATAAATAAAGTATCCTGAAAAGGTCATAATAATCCACTGTATAAAGATAGATGAAATATCTATAAATGAACATGGTAGTTGACGGGAGAGGGGTGATTTTTTGAAAATTACTTTGCCAATATCAAGTATAGTACGAGTATTTAATTTTGAAGGATTAGATGCCTTAGCAATTACATATCTATAACGATTAATCTATGAAAGTGTAAATATCCTTATCCTTAATGGTGGGGATTGGTCGAGGAGGAGGGATGATTATCTGTGTAGTTGTGTTTCTTATAAGAATAAAGTACAGTAGAAGCCCGATATAGCACGGTCCGATATACCGCGGATTCGGATATAACGCGGTGAAGAGTATGTCGCCCGTTATTACCGAAAATTCTTACTTGTAGAGAGTGAGTAAATTATGAATTGTTTATCGTGACTTCCGTAGCCACATTGGAATGCGTTGCGTTTATCGCCACAACTCCCTTTACGGTTTACAAACAAAAAATATAATTAACTCACCCTTGGTCCAGTGACTGTGACCGCACCTGAATGACATTACTGGACTTCTCTCTTGAGATCCCAACACCATAAAGTCAGCCAGGTACTTAACGCTCCTGCTCTGACGCGCTGGCCAGCTCAGGACCGCCGCCACAGCATCACCAGACTCTGAAACAACAAATCAAAATATCAACTAGTGTCCTTATACAATACTATATCCCTAACTGATCTGTTTCCCCTTAGCTGCGCTGGTTTGCGTTAAGAAGCACTGGTTTTTTCTCTTAACCTCTAATATATATATATTGTAATGGTACATATCTTCACCTAACCATAATGAAGAAGACATGACCAGATAATTTATTTAGTCATTGACACTAGAGTAAAAAGGGATGAATTATAATAAAAGAATGGGTGAATCAGAATAATAAAACGATCAGACATATCAAGGTAGCCAGAACAGTAACTTATATTAATTCTTAGTAGTAACAAACAAACAAGTCAAAATGGTAAATACTGAAACAAGACGATTTAACCCGAGTAGCCCAATAGATGGTAAGTGAGAGAGTAGAACTAGCCCCAAAGGACCAAGAACAACCTGATGATGACAGCTACAAATAGGATAGAAATAGACATCGCACCAATAAGTGTAAATAAGAAGAATAGTGACTAAAAGACAATTAACCTATAAGTATAGTGAAATAATCATCCACAACACTAAGGAAGTGACGGATAATGTATGACAAAAGAAAATGGACTAAGAAAGAACACCAAACTTGTATTAAACCAAAGAAAATTGTATATCATATTAATAATTGTAAGGACAGACAAACTAGAGATACGAATTATTAAGTACTTAAAATATAGAAGGGCACAGTAAACCCCAAACAGATAGAGTAAACTATGACAAATCACATTAGCACAATACTAACATATTTGTGATACAATAAACCAACATGAACTTGTTAATATTATAATTAAACCTTGTAAAGTGAGAGGTAGAGAGTTAGAGAAATAGTGAACATAGTAGAGTGAGAAAGAGAATTTAAAGTTAGGTAATACCCACTAGTAACACTTAAATTAAACATATAAAGTGCAAAGTGATAGTGTGAAAACCCCAAATTAAATAGAACCCTATTGATAGGGATTGACGCCAAGTAATCAGTGTTAAAACCATTAGTAAAGAGTTAAGAGTGATCGAAGACCATCAGTGAGTGGTAAAATAATAAGTGAAGGCTGATAATGGCTAGTCACAGAAAGGACTGTGACACTTAATAGCAATTATCCAGTGAACACAAGTGTATTAATAATAAAATGAAACAATGTGTAACAGACTAGATAATAAGTAGATTTTAGATATAGTAGTACATACTACTTGTCACATTTTAGTTTGCAAGTCTTAATATTAGGGGATAAGTTGTTAATTAGTATTGTTAATCAAGTATTCAAGAACGAATGACTATCAGTGTGTTAATACACCAAGATATATGAGTTTATTCACAGAAATAAGAATCCAATATCATTAATTCAAAATGATACATTCAAGAATATCTTTCATGACGAACTGATAATAATAAAAACAAGATATTAACGTTAGATAATAAACAATTGTGGAGAAGTCAGTTATGGCTTAATGTCATTTAGAGTTAGTCATAACAATATACCATTGTAATAATTAATCCATGTTTATGTCCTTATTTTTTATGTCAAGTAATAATTATAATTTGTCAAAGAGTATGGGGAGAGGAAGAGTATGAGTGAATAATATGTCTCAAATAATTATGTTTAAATGGATAAGAATTGTGTTTTAATGACTAAGGTTTATGTTCCAATAATGATGTTTAAATGATAAGAATTATAGTTATGAGAATAGTTAAAACCATTAGATGTAATACCATATGTTATAAGAAATAAGATTTAAAAACCATCAGACACCAATATACAAGAAACAAACCATACATTCAAACACAATGACACCAAAAATGAATTATCACAGTAGACAAGTTAATATAGGGAAACAATAAAATTATACGCAATTACAAGAACCGACTTAAACATTGAATAAATAAACAAAATATTGTATTCAAACAATCATAACCCATTACAAGGAAAATAGTCAATTGCTGTTTAAGCCTATGCAAATTCCAAACTGTCAACTACCAAAAAACTTCAATTTATAGAATTAAACTCTGACATTAGGAAGATTAAACCACATAAACTATGAAATACAAATAGACAATCGTTATAAGACAGAAATATTATGATAATAATGTAAACTGAGAAAACAGTATAATTAAATAAGATTCACAAAACTGTCAAAATGTTGATACCTAAGTGAACACTATAATATTGGATGTCAAATTAATCCTTGAGCAAAAATATGAACAGTGGTGATAATATTTACTACTAAAAAGGGAGTACTGAAGATTAATTACATTTAGAAGATCTGTAACCAGTTTGAATACAAATTCAAATAATAATTAACCAATTTCAGCCAATCAAAAAACTTTGAGTAACCATGACAACAACCGAATATTGACAAAATTCAGTTAGGAACAATGACTTTATGTAGTGACGCCAAACTGAAGAGACGCCACGCGATGAAGGGCCCAAATTTTCATTAGAAAAAGCATATTAGTGCCCATAATTTGGAGAAGGAATAGCAGTACATCAGATGAGAGGCCTTTACAACCAATATCTACCAAGGACCAGCCGAAATTAATCCAGATGACCGGAGAATACTAGTAATCCAATCTGAAGAAGATGACAACCCAATTTTGAGCCCAAGATAAGAAGTAGGAAGAATCTACATTGACACATTACTTCATATGGACAAGTGACTATGCCCATCATAACTACTAACGTTGAGTATTGCTGAAGTTATTTGATTATTATTATAAAACAAATTCTCTTTCCAAAATTTTAACTATAAAAAATAAAACTCTCACTATAACTGAATATTTTCAAGGATTAATAAACCAAAGAAATAACTTTGTAAACATTGAATGAACACATGATAACCTATGTTACACAAAGACACTGTCACACTTCAACACCACAATATTCAATTTATAACAAACCTTGTATAATTTTAATGATCACAGATTTTTAATTATATGTTCTAATTTTGTTATCTTGTTATGTAAACCTCTGTTTCGTACTTAAAAGAACCCATTTGGCAGATTTATTTTGTGAAATAATAACCAGAGTCAATTGTAAACATTGCACTGCCAACCCAGCGCTACGCTGAGCGAGAGATTATATTGCCGAGGCTAAAACTTTTATTATAACAGTCATTATTTTCATGAAGCTTTAACTATAATTAACAAGCCAAAGTATAATAAAAAAGTGCGTACTGATAACAAACTGTGCAGTATTTATTTGTAGAATATATTATGTATGTTTTGTTTGCTAGCAGTGGGTCGACATAACCAACACTAATTCAAGTTGGCAACACGTATTCCCCCACTCACACGAGAATCAGTCACAAGCCAGACGGCGAACTATTCGAATTTTTCGATAACAAAAATCAACAAACTACACAAACAATAAATATTATATACACACGCAACACGCTTTGATATTCTTTATTAAAATATATATATATATATGAAGACAATAATTATTGTACAGATGTTCCTTTCTCTTAACGCGCTCCCATTTACATTTATAAAATATTCGATCCCAATCGATAATAATTAATCCTTTCCCATTTACAAGAAGAAATACAAATCTTTATACTAATACAATAATACTTCCAAAATATTTAAACACATAATCAAAATTTACTCAAATACAATTATCTATATATCTATATCTCCCTCTTTCTACAATTCTTAAGCATTTTCTCTTTTGTATCTAAAACACTTCAAAATCATTTAACATTTTATAAAATATTATTATTAACAGAAATTCTATTTATCCGGCGCTGTTAATAATAATCATCCCCTTTTCTCCTCCACACACACTATTGCCCCCCCTGGACTGTTACGTCCAGTTGCCTCCACAAGGACTGAGGCGGAAGGAGTAAGCACTTTTTTCTTTTCTCTCACTCCCATCCTTGCTTCAGCGTTACAAAAACTTCAGGGTAAGTACCCCTACTCATTATCTTAACATATGCCCCTAAGGTCTACCACCCCTATTTGGGTGAAAATAGCCTGTGTTCAAAATAATCTTAGATTCCCTTATTAAACCCCATTAATCTAGGTTTGACCAATTTCAAAGGTAACCAACTGTGGTCAGTTTTACAATTTCTGCCCACAGCTAGTTGTCATCCAAAACCATGATCTGGGTTGGTAAGGCCGAGATCGCCCGAAATGTAGGGTATCGCTATGGTTTGACGTCTAGTGTCATAACTGCCCCCAAAATCATAAGCTTATACATATAAAATCCTCCTTATAAAAAAAATATACATTACAAACATTAATAATCATATTATCACTGTTCATAAAGCAGTCTTAAGGCATCACCATAGTTTCACTATGTTCTTCAATTTACAACCACTGAAGGTTGTCACTTTAAAACAATTTTCAAAATTTTAAATTTTGTCTTTTATTTTCTCCAAAAAACGGTTGATTTTTATTTATTTCGCATAATAAAAGTTTAATATAGACACTTTTGGCAAGTTCCAGCTTTCACTTTTCAACAATACCTTCTCATGACAAGATAATAAGTACAACAATAGATCATCTTACATTTCTATTCTATAAAGAAAAATATAATTCCTTACTGAGTTAATGATTTACGTTACACAAATTTTGGGTGTTCTATTCCATAATTCATAAAATAAAACTACTGTTCGTGGAAAATACTGCCAATCAAAATTTTTTTTTTTTTTTTTTTATATATTCCATCCACTAACTTTAAGGGTCCCCCTCCCTGTTCAACAACAATATTAAATTTCTACTTGCACCAATTTGTGGAGTAGGACCATCGTTGCTTTCACCCCAGGTAGAAGTTCTGCCAACCATGGTCCGCCTCCAAACAGCCAAAATCCATGGTCAGGGATGATGAGGCCGTGACCGCCCGAAAATGGGGGACAGTCCCTTCTGAAAACATAAAATAATATATTAAAACGTTTATTGTGACCAATACAGCTTCAAATTAGTCGCATTTTGTGTACCTACTATCTCCTGCGTTGGTTGGTTTCGTAACACGTACGCATTATTCATCTTTACTTCTACAATTTCATATGGTCCCTCATATAATAGAAAAAACTTTTTTATCTCTTTATCCTGTGCACTAGACAAATCGTGTCTCCTTACAAACACTAATTGCCCTACCTCATATTTTTGTCCACTTACCTTTAGCATCATGTCTTTGCTTTCTCCTTTCCCCTTTTGTGAGTAAATTTTCATTCGCTAGTTGGATCTTCATATTCACGTCTATAGTTTGATTTTCGGGTGGATACTCAAAAAGTTGTTCCAATATTCTAGGTGGCCTTGTTCCCTTTATTAATTCATACAGCGTAAACCCGGTGGATTCATGGGTGGTACTATTCAACCATTCTTCTACTTTCTTACCATAGAATGGCCATTCTGTATGCTTGGCATGACAGTACGCCCGAAATATCCTACCAATCTCTCTCATCACCCGTTCTGCCTGGTTGGACTGTGGATGGTAAACTGCCGTATGCTTGGATATGATGCCTTCCCATCCAAGAGTTTGTCTCCACCTACCACTTATAAATTGGGGTCCATGATCGGATAAAATTACCTTTGGCTTACCTAAATTTACCATATAATCTCTCGTTATCTTTTCGCTCAGCACTCTGCTCGTCGCTCTCTTGATATTATATAACCTAACAAACTTAGAAAACATGTCTAAAACAACAAAAACATACATTACTCCACCCCTACCCTTGGGTAATGGCCCATACAAATTACAGCAACTAAATCAAACGGTCTCTCTACCTTAATATAATTCAATTCCCCTTCTACTCTATAATTCACTACCTTAGACCTCTGACACAAATCACACACCCGTAACAACATCCGTACTCGCCTCTCCATATTCTTAAAGACACATGATTCTTTTAAAACATTCGTACACTTTTTCGCTCCAAAATGCCCATACCTTATATGGCAATCCCAAATAATTTTATCTATCAACCCTTCTGGTACAACTAATCTCCAATCACGCTTACCCCCTTCTACTTTTTTAAACAGAATTCCCCGATATACATTGGGAAACGTGTATTATATTCAGACCCATCTATATCCGCTTCTAAACTAGCAATTATTTTACCCGATTTATTTTCAGATCTTTGCATGCTCTTAATATCCCTTAACTCTTCACCAAAAACTCTATCTTCCCTTGTTAATCGAAAAATTTCTATCTCCTTAAGATCCCTCCCTGTCTTATTTTCTATGATATCTACTCTGGAAAGAGTGTCTGGTACTTTATTGTCTGTCCCCTTAATATACTCCCATGAAAAATTGTATTCCTGTAAGGTTAGTACCCACCTGGTTAGACGGCTATGGGTTAATCTGCAGTAGGTCAAAAATGATAGAGCCTTGTGGTCCGTCCTGATAACTGTCTTGTTCCCCAAGATGTAGGTGCGAAACTTTCCTACCGCAAACACGATACTCAGCAACTCCTTCTCCGTAGTTGTATAGTTGCTTTCAGCTGCCAAAAGAGATCTGCTGGCGAAAGCTATCGTGTGGTGCTCTTTGTCGCTATCCTCCTGATACAACGCCGCTCCCAGGGCTACGTTACTGGCATCAGTCTGTAAGTAAAAAGTTTTTAAGAAATCAGGGTGGTTCATCATCATATTTGAAAATTTTCTCTTTATCTCCTCGAAAGCATCCCTTTCCTTTTCTCCCCATCTCCATTGTTTATTTTTCTGTAGTACAGCACTTAACCTTGCTGTCGTCTGTGCGTAATTTCTCTGGAATTTTCTATAGAAATTACACAGACCCAAAAAACTTTGTAACTGTTTAATATTCTTAGGTTCTGGAAATCGCATTATAGCTTCTACTTTATCAGGGTTAGCTCAAATTCCTTCTGGAGTTATAATAAAACCTAAAAAATGTATTTTTGTTTGTAAAAATTTCGACTTCTCCCAATTAACTGTTAGACCCCCATTTTGCAATTTATCCAATACATACTCAATATGTTCTAAATGTTCCGCGAATGTCCTTGACGCTATTAATATATCAACAACATATACAGTCAGAAAATCTAAGTCCTTAGGTTGTAATATCATACCTAACACTTTATAAAACTCGCTACACTAGTGTTAAGCCCAAATGGCAAACGTTTAAACTGATAATTCTTACCATTGAAGAGAAATGCAGTATACCTTCGACTCTCTGCTACTAACGGCACCTGCCAGTATCCTGCGGTTAAATCCAAAGATGTCATGTACTTGACCCCACTGAATTTCTGAAAAATCTCATTAATAGGTTCCGGTGACTCCCGGTCAGGTATAATAATCTGATTTATTTTTCTAGCATCTAAGCATAATCTTACCTTTCCATCCTTCTTGATTACTACCACTAATGGGTTCGAGTAAGGCGATATCGATCTCTCAATAATGTCTCCCTCCATCATTCTATCCAACTCCTCTTGCACTGCTCTCCTCTTTGAAAATGGTACTGGATAACTCCTCTGCATGTAGGGTGAGTATTCCCGAACCTTCAGCTCACATACATAGTCCCTGGCTTTTCCAGGCAACTCCGCAAACACATCTTTATAACGCTCCACAACTGCCCACAACTCCTGTCGTTGGGGACTCCCTACAACTCCACCCTCATTAAAAAATTTGTCAGCCCTATTTTCCCATACTCTCTCAACACTTACATGCGTCTCGTCCTCACGCTCTCTACAATCTCACTCTCTCGACATATATTCACTTTAGTTTCTATATCTCCAGCGCCTACTCGTTTTTGTATCATTTTTACCCCCGTAACTCTAACTTCATCTAACACCCTCTTGAAATTAACCCTGACTGGTTCACCCCCTCTATTAAATTCTACTATTCGTTTATTAAAATCTATTACTGCCCCATTGCTCTCCAAAAAATCATTTCCTAAGATTACGTCTAAACTCAGTCCCTTAACTACTAGAAAGGTATTCTCAAATTCAGTTTCATTAAGGAATATATTTAACTGTACTTGTTTAGTAACTCGTTTACTTCGTACTCCAGTTACCCCCCCCATACTGTTACACCCGCAACTGGTAATGATGGTATATTTTTATTTATTTCTTTTAATTCTCCCATTACATTTTCTGAAACTACTGATATTTCACTCCCTGTATCAATTAATGTTTTAAAATTCTTACCTTCTATGGTGACGATTACCTCCATCAATCCGGTTTTGTTCTCCATAACTTTCGTGTCATCTTCCTCCAACAACTCCTTCGTCATGTCCATTTGTATTACATTATTATGATATTCGTCGGTTACCTGGACCCTATTGTTCCCTGTGGACAATGGTAGGGTCCTTGCTTCCATTGTCGGCCTCAGTTTTCCGTTCTGGCGGTGGTACTGCTCGGCTGGTACCCTTTCTCGTGCTGCTTATGGACTCCATTGCTCCTTGATGTTTCCCCGCGGTCATCTCCGCCTCGATGATATATGTTGTTATGCGATGATTTATTCCCGCCTCGCTGATTCGGCCTTGGTTTTCTACACCTGTAACAAAAATCTCTACCGACGTAATTCTAGCCCAAGCATTCTGTACATTTCCACCCCACTGCTCAACTATGATTTTCTTGTTTATTGTATACATGCCCTGGTGGTGACCCTCTTTGTGGCGTATAATGACTGTTATTGTTTGTACCTGATTGGTTAGGATGCCTAACTACTACTTCACGGTCTCTAATGTTCTGGAATACGTCTCATATATTTTCTAACTCATTTGTGTCCGCCACCTCTCTAGTCATTAAGGTAACTTGTACCTCCCTGGGCAGGTGTTTACTCATGTGTCTGACAAATGACCGAAACGGCAATGGCAGTTCTAAATATTTTGCCTCATTAAATATCCTCATTACGTATATGGTTATGTTGTTGTTATGACCCCCATAATTCCCTGTACCCATGATTCTGCTTCGTAAGATTTCTTGGTCCTCTTCAGACCAATATTTATTTCGGAATGCTGTCTCGAAATTCTCATAACTACCCCACTCGGTTCTATGTACTTCAGCCTATATTTCAGAACTGCCCTTAAAACATTTTAAAATCTTTAATAATTTTACTTCCCAACTACTGCTATTAAAACGGTTAAATTCCCTTACCCTACTTAAGAACTGCATTGGGTGTACTCTCCGGTGATCACAACAGAATTGTTCAAGTTCAATATCATCTTTTGCTTCGCGAGTATATAATATTCGCTCCACAACATTATTTAAATTTTGGCTCACTGCCACATGTAATTCATCCTTGATTTCTACTATAACTTGTTCTATCATGGTAATTTATTATCATATTTACTTTCGTATTGAAGGTTATGTTTATTCATAACCCCCACACTTTCTTGTATTGATTGTTTACATACATTCTCTACCTCCATGATCTTAAATTTTATCTCATCATTATTTACATTAATTTTGCTAATAAACTTATTTTCTATTTCTACACTCTGTTCTGTAACTTGAATTTTAATTTGATTTGTCATTTGTTCATTTACATAATTTATTTTACTTTCAAGATTTTCTGTTAATTCATTGATTTGTTCCTCTAACTTATGGTCTACTGATTCTAATACTTGGTCTTTGATTGTACTAAAATGTTCATCAATCTCATTCAAACGTCTATTCATATTAATTTCAAACTTAACATTTTGTGTATTCATTTCATCAAATTTAGCATTAAAATGACTTTTTTGTTCATTCATGTTAATATCATTTACATCAAAATGACTATTGATTACTTGAAATTGTTTCTGTAAAAAACTCATTATATCGTTGTCGAATTGACTATTACATTTCTTTGAGGTTGGAGTTGATTAGAGTACCCGAGTCATCTATAGCGGACTCAGTTAAGGTGATTTCTTTTTATCGATTTACTGGGGTTGAATGAACCCCTGGTTCCCCCACACTAACCGACTCGCTCATTTCAACTACAACCTCGTTATTATCCATTTGTTTAAATTATTTGATTTTTACTTATTTATACTACACATTTATCAATAACACTGTAACATAACCTTATGTGACACTCTCGTCATCTACGTCTATTTCTACGTACCAAAAAAAATTTATTTTTTATTTCAAACGACCATTCTGCTCTCCAAGTAGGCCTATTTTTATATACATTTATTTATATAAATGTCCCTAAGTTCAGAAGCCAATTGTGATATAAGTTATTCTGATAATTATGAATTTAATTAATTTTGCTTTTATTTACGGTTTTCTTTCTAATTTCTTCGGGCGCCATCTTGCATTTGTACCAGTTACAAGAAACAAAATATGTACTTACCATTTCGGGCCAGATTCTTTTCGGCGAACTCAAAAGCAGAAATGGTTGTCGAAATAAAGAAAACTTTACTTGTTCCCCATGATTTAAAGTGTATTGGTTACTAAAGTATTTCAATTTCATCATAAACAAATTATTCTTTTCTCCCCCTTACCCCGGTTAACACATTTAAAAGACAATATGTCAATGACAAAACTTGTTAATGAGCAATAATTATTTCTACCTTTAATCTTCTTATATACGAGTTTACTTACTCACAATAAAATAATAAGCTCTTAAAATAAATTTACTATTGGAACACAAACCAGCGCTTCACTCACACATATATACTCTTTTATAACTTACAAAATTAAAAAAAAAACCCCTTAAGTGAGCTCACTATTTTTTAATCGAACATATATTTTAGGGTACCATTTTTTTTCTTTAATTTTGAATGAGTGTAAATTTTAACTTTCTTCTTTTATTTTCTTTCAAGCTTTTACTTATCTGCCATTGTGTCCCAAAAATCAGTCCAGTCTCCGTAGGTGTTTTGTTTCGTCACTCCGCACATTTTTCATAATTTTTACCATAGTACTACTCGCCAGATATATCGAAACTGTTAATTGAAAACACAACTGTTATTTACTTTTACTCATTTAACGTTTGTTTTGTGGATCCACGTAAATTTTACATTTTTTTTTTTAATACTACGGGCGCCCGTATTTTTGTTTCAAAACTTATTCATGCTATTCGCACAAGTCGTTATAACAGACTGGGATGAGACGAACGGCTCTATTTTGTAAAGTGCCCGCGACTGTTTTACAAACTTCTTATTGTTCTAAATGTTGTATCACTACGCCAATATGCGTTTAATGTGTGAGGTCGGGCTGCCACACCTGAATTCCAGCGTGATGTAAGCACTGACGTAATATCATCTGACTTGAAGTTACATAATACCTAACTGTTTTACTAGTGTCTGGAGCTGACCTTGACACAAATCCACATGTTGTTTACTGCGTCGCTCCAATTCATGAATAATATTTTATAATCACTCTTTCTAATTTTGTCTCAATAAAATTTACCATATGATGAATTTACATTTATGTCTCCCAAAATTACCGGTATTATTTCATATTACTTTTAGGTTTCCCAAATTTAATGTTACATTGCCAATATTATTTCTTATCAAAATACAATGATTTTTTTTTATATTACCCCAGGTAGGCCAAAATGTCCCGTTACAAGCCTAGCTACGCCACCGTTTATCAGTTAAATAAATACAAAGATGTGTACAATTTACCTTATGAAACTATGATTAAATAACCGTGAAATATTATATTTTCTTTTACTCAGTGTGTAAATAGATACACTAATACACTTTCATTTACTGCATCTGTCTTCTTTATGTTGTACTATTTATAAAAGCCCTATAGTTTCTATACAATATTCACTTGTGGGATAAGCCCTCCTCTGAGTTTCTGATCAACTTAATTAAAAAAAATTAAATTAAAAACTACAATTTTAATGAACTTACACAGAGTGTGCATGACTTGACCCCAACTCTGATCAAACATAGAAGACTTTAAAACTTTTCTAATTATTTATTTTTCTGTCCGACCATACACTATAATATTTGGGGGGGGGGGATTTTTGTTATTTTAGAGAGCACTAAAATCCAAAAAAAGTCATAATTCTACATTCTGGCACAAACATCAAGTTTCTAGAGCTGTTGGGAATAAACCAAGTGTAAGAAAAAAATTCTTGTTATGGTGTGATGTGAACACGTTCTCTATTAAATTTGAAAATTTTGTTTGTGTACCTAATATATATATTAAAAGTAATTAACATTTTTCTTGTATTGTGCTACTGTGTTACCTGAAAATCTGAATTTAATTTTAATTCATTAAGCAAAATATTTATTACAAGTACAATAATTTCAAATAATGTCAAAAGTATATAACCATTTGTAATTCTTGAATCAATAGATATCTGAAAAATGAAAATAATACACCACCAGAGGAAATGTATTATATGACTCATATAGACTGCAGAATAGGTCTCTTTTATGCTTACGTCCAACAGCAATTCAAAAACTGTTGCTTCATGGTGTAATGATACAAAAGAGATCGAAATACAAAAATAAATAAAAATACTGCCAGGACTTACCTGCGCTCGTTTTCACTTACCTGCTGCATAAATTTTGCTCAGAAGCCCAGAGTCGCCACGATATTTTTTAGGTTAAAATATCGAAAACCTTTACACTTTACCTTAATAAAAACGGGACAATTTAGCAATCTGACTACCCCCCAGTAATAATTCAGAAGATATCCGGGAATGTTTAGACGAATCTTGCAGCACAGAAATGAGAAAGTGGTAATGACAAAATAACTTAGACTAACACATGTTTCACAGTAAACTAGATAATTTTAATTAATTAAACACAAGGACACTAAAAGCAAATTTTAGAATATACATTATATATCAGATTTAAATATTATTTAAGGTAGCCCATTCTGCTCACGCACACTCTCACACGATTGATATATTACCCCCTGTTATGTTTTACGAATTCCTGTTTTGATTCACTGTAATTTTATTAAATGTTCACTGCCGCGATGCCGACCGAACACGTGCTTTAGTTGCCCGATTCCGCTGTCTGTTATTTATTGAGTTGGTTCACAACACCACCGCACAAATTGTACTATTGGTAAGTTCGTTAATTCCTCTGGTCCCGGTCGGTGCTAAAACGGTATTATTTTGAATTATTCACATTTTTATAAAATTCGGCCGACCGGGCCCTTACAACACGATCAGCGTCTGTTAGTGAACTGCGCAGAACGGCATAGCATGCGCCGCTAACTTGATTGCGTCTTTTGTTGTGGAAACTAATGGCTTGTGGTTCTTCGACGCTTATAAATCCTATTCAAACCCGTGTAGTTATTTGTGTGCAGTTAGTGTAAGATATTCGCTAGGCACTGGCTGACGTCACAAGATAGGCGTGACTTAAGTTTTACATCCGTCGACTTAGTAAAGGAGGCGAACAGACAATGTGCTCTTCACCATCTTTGCTGGTTCACCCAGGCGTCAGTCCGCGCGCCTGGTTGTGTGATGCATATGGGTGCGCTGCCACACATTCACAAAGTTCTTGGAAATGAAGGCTGGGTGAATTCTTGGTTACCGATTGCACAACTATGGTCACGTATTACTGCTTTGTTACAATACTGTTCTTTCAGCACGTGGTCTGTCACAATGGGAAATAAATTTACAAATATTTTAATAAAATATAATAACCCGCAAATTTGGCCCGTTACAATACCCCCCCCCCAATGAGAGATCTTCTGCAAAAACAGAAGAAATCTCATTGCTAAAACCCCTAAGAGGACCGGTGAGGAACTGGTGCCAACAACCCCCTTTTGTTCTTACACTTCATGGGTAAACAACCCCCCTGGCTCGGCGACTATGGACGCATCTGAACGAGATCACTGGACTTCTCTGTATGAGATCCCAACACCGAAAAATCAAACAGATACGCACCACAGCGCACCTCACCTTCTATCATGCTACCCCAAAAATCCTAAATCCCTGGCTTAGATCATGCCAGATCCTCAACCGATATGTTTCCCCTTATATGCAAACTGGGCTGCCTTTAGCAGATACTGGGCTCACACACACAGTTATTCTACATACTGTAAAATTGAAATATTCTTCGAAAATTTATTTAAGTTAAAATTCATTAGCTGTTCTCTTTGAAAATCAAAACACAAATTTTAACGGTTCCTTCCCCGATTTCTTAATCTAGCCTCCATCGTCATGTAATAGTCGTACCTTTTTATAACATTTCTCTTTCTTACTTATACTCGATTTGTTATTATTATTATTATTATTGTAACACACCATTATTTCTACGTTCTTCATTATACCATTCATTAGGTCATAAAACTTGTCATTATCCATTAATTTTGTCCAGTCTCCGTTAGTAAATTTTCTCAATACCAAGTCAATTATTTTATCATCATAAATTAAATGGTTATTACTTAAACGTACTTCTAACCTTACTTTCCACTTATCATAATCTCTCCTTAAATTATATACTTCTATCTCTTTATCAACCCACAGTTCTCCATCCAAATTTCTCTCATCATAATGCCATTTCACACCTTCTCTCTCATTCCATGCAGAGGGTACTAACTTAATTAAATATTTCCTGACTTCTCCAGGAACAACAAAAAACTTCAAAAAACAATTATTCGTAGAACCTTGTCTACACAATGTATACGTGAAGATCTTTCTTCACCCCCCATAACACCTCGTTAAAAGTTTACCCTCTGTTTCATACCCATAATACAGCTCTCTTTCCATTCATTATCTAACTCATCAACACCAATTACTACTCCTTTACAATCTATTACTTTCTCTCTCTCACTCACTATCTCTATCTCATCATTATCCAACAATTTACTCTCCATTATATCATTATTATTATTCACCATTATTTCATCCTTAGAATTAATTATATTAACATCACCACTTACCTCAGAATTGTAATCACCATCATTATCTTCACTAGTCAACACTACCTCTCCCACTATTTTGTCACTGTTATTTACGAATTCATTATTTGAATTATCACTCACCTGGTTAATTATTTCTTCGCTATCATTAACAACATTATTATCACTTACCTGTTTTGAGTCAACTTCTGAGTTCTCCTTTAATCGGTCTGTCTTTAGTTCCCGCAACCATTTATCCCACTTTTTGTCACTTTCATCAAACCGTTTATTAATCATATCAAACAACTTAACCATCTCTGTTTTTATAAGGTTCAACCTATACGTCTCATAATCAGATTCACACATATTATCATTACTTACCTTATTATCTGTTACCTGATCAACTTTATTTTTGTTAACTTGGTCTATCTCTCTATCTGTATTTACCACTACCACACTCTCATCATTATCACTATGCCTATCTATTGCCTTATTTTCTACCACCGTTATTTCAACTATCTTACCTTTATCGTTCGTCATCTTACTACCAATACTAATATCATCACTATGCCTTTTAATTTCGGCAAATATTCCCTCTTCTTGTTCTTCCATCCGTGTTAGATTATTATCTAAATCACCCCACTCCTCGTCTGTCATCTCACCTACAACACCTCGAAATTCACTCTCCCACTCATCCCACGCGAAACCCATATCATTTCCCTTGTATTTTGGCCATGTTTAAAGCTCATTTATATAACACTTTTTATATATAACACCCACTATTTTTCTATAATCAAAACACCTAACACAACTGTAAATCACAATAACATAAACATAACCTACTCACACGTGCGTAATTATATACGATAAATATTTTTTATAAAATACGTCATTACCACATCCTATTTTCTGTGCTTTAAAATAGGTCTACCTCATATAAATAAAATTAAACGAGAATCCTGGCAGGGTCGCCAATGTAATGATACAAAAGATATCAAAATACAAAAATAAATAAAAATACTGCCAGGACTTACCTGCGCTCGTTTTCACTTACCTGCTGCATAAATTTTGCTCAGAAGCCCAGAGTCGCCACGATATTTTTTAGGTTAAAATATCGAATACCTTTACACTTTACCTTAATAAAAACGGGACACTTTAGCAATCTGACTACCCCCCAGTAATAATTCAGAAGATATCCGGGAATGTTTAGACGAATCTTGCAGCACAGAAATGAGAAAGTGGTAATGACAAAATAACTTAGACTAACACATGTTTCACAGTAAACTAGATAATTTTAATTAATTAAACACAAGGACACTAAAAGCAAATTTTAGAATATACATTTATATATCAGATTTAAATATTATTTAAGGTAGCCCATTCTGCTCACGCACACTCTCACACGATTGATATATTACCCCCTGTTATGTTTTACGAATTCCTGTTTTGATTCACTGTAATTTTATTAAATGTTCACTGCCGCGATGCCGACCGAACACGTGCTTTAGTTGCCCGATTCCGCTGTCTGTTATTTATTGAGTTGGTTCACAACACCACCGCACAAATTGTACTATTGGTAAGTTCGTTAATTCCTTGGGTCCCGGTCGGTGCTAAAACGGTATTATTTTGAATTATTCACATTTTTATAAAATTCGGCCGACCGGGCCCTTACAACACGATCAGCGTCTGTTAGTGAACTGCGCAGAATGGCATAGCATGCGCCGCTAACTTGATTGCGTCTTTTGTTGTGGAAACCAATGCCTTGTAGTTCTTCGACGCTTATAAATCCTATTCAAACCCGTGTAGTTATTTGTGTGCAGTTAGTATAAGATATTCGCTAGGCACTGGCTGACGTCACAAGATAGGCGTGACTTAAGTTTTACATCCGTCGACTTAGTAAAGGAGGCGAACAGAAAATGTGCTCTTCACCATCTTTGCTGGTTCACCCAGGCGTCAGTCCGCGCGCTGCCACACATTCACAATGTTCTTGGAAATGAAGGCTGGGTGAATTCTTGGTTACCGATTGCACAACTATGGTCACGTATTACTGCTTTGTTACAATACTGTTCTTTCAGCACGTGGTCTGTCACAATGGGAAATAAATTTACAAATATTTTAATAAACCCCAAATTTAATAAAATACAATAACCCGCAAATTTGGCCCATTACAATACCCCCCCCAATGAGAGATCTTCTGCAAAAACAGAAGAAATCTCATTTCTAAAACCCCTAAGAGGACCGGTGAGGAACTGGTCCCAACAACCCCCTTTTGTTCTTACACTTCATGGGTAAACAACCCCCCTGGCTCGGCGACTATGGACGCATCTGAACGAGATCACTGGACTTCTCTGTATGAGATCCCAACACCGAAAAATCAAACAGATACGCACCACAGCGCACCTCACCTTCTATCATGCTACCCCAAAAATCCTATATCCCTGGCTTAGATCATGCCAGATCCTCAACCGATATGTTTCCCCTTATATGCAAACTGGGCTGCCTTTAGCAGATACTGGGCTCACACACACACTTATTCTACATACTGTAAAATTGAAATATTCTTCGAAAATTTATTTAAGTTAAAATTCATTAGCTGTTTTCTTTGAAAATCAAAACACAAATTTTGCATCTATACTGAATAATTCTCTTCATTAGTTTTTTGTTATTAGAAAATAAACAAATTAAACATCTCTTAAAATAGGAACATCCTTAACCTAACATGTGATTACACCTATATTCTAACAATACAATTCAATAAAAATACTAATAATCCACAAACAATAACATCAAAGTTCAAAATATCCGTTAGCTGGCAGGCGCAAAATCAAAAAACATTTTTTTTTTTTTTTTCAAAAAAAGTTTTAAATTCAAAATTTAAATTTATTAAAATATTTCCTTTTTCTATATTGAAATCATTTAAAATTTGTTCAAATTAATTCAAAACAAAATTAGCTTTACTTCCTTGCTAAATGAGTCTAGTATATAACCTCACCCATCAGCTGATCAAAACTGGGTCAAGTCAAGAACCTTGACCTACATACTTTATATACAAGTTACATTTGAAAATACATTAAACATCGGTAAAATTCTATCTTGAAACATAAAACAAAATAAAATAAAACATTTAAAAGAACAAAATCTTATTATAAATAATAATCAAATTGATATTTAAATTATTCAAATAAACACTTTATAGCTTTACATTATTTTCAAACTCTATCAAAATTTGTTACTGGTTTCAATCAAATTTTATATTTTTATTCTAAATCTCTTTCTTTATTATTCTCACTTTCCCTTACTTTGGATGATTTAATTATTTATACTAGCTTGATCTGCCACTTGGCAGGTATACATATATAATCTTTCTCACTCTGACTCTAATAGCCTTAACACCTTGAACCAATATGACACCCATCTCTATCAAAATATCTATCAAACAATCTCTATACCCAACTTATCATTAAACTCAAACTACATCATTCTCTCGATATATATAAAAAAATATTCTCTAAACCTTTGTACTCAGGATAAGCGTTTCCCCCCCCCCCAAAAAGCTCATTCCCTTATGTTGGTTCCTGGATTCTACCTAAGGTAACCCTTTCCAGCGCCACCCTTTTGTTGCGGACTCCACCATTACACTATCCCCTATTACAAAATTACCATCCTCAAATTAACACTTATTACCTCACTTCAACTACAAAATAACATCATTAATAAACATTAATAAATCAATCATTACTTTACATATATTCCACATTTCTACTGTGTCAGCATCAATACTTCTCAAATTCTATTACATTACCTCACAACAACATTACATTAATTCAAAACAATATTTTCATCTCTCAGTTACCCCTTTAACTTTAACTTGGACTGATCTACATGTCCCACAAAATATTCATCACCCAAAATCTATCTTTTTATTATCTTTGACACTTTATTTAACATCTTACTACATTAAATTCCTTTTCTCATCATTTGAAGTAGCATCTTTAACACATTAAAACATTATCTTTAACATTAATTACCTTGAACATTTATAAACAATTTAACGGTGACATTTTTCTACTGATCAGCTGACATTCCTAACAAGGTGAATAACCTCACTGCAAACACATTTCAATATTTTACATATTGTATGAAACACATTTTATTAATTCCTTAACCTAACATACTACAATTGTTAGAATAAAATGAACACAGTATACTGAATGTATGAACACCTATTTATCAAAGCGTAATACAAGCATTTGATTAGAGCAAAATTGAGTTATCATTTTTTATGTTATGAAATTTAATTTCGTTGTTCATCTGAACAACCTCCTAATTCACACACACATTGTAATTTATGTAGGACTGTAGCGCCCATTTGCTTTCACAAAGACTGCATAGTTTGAGGAATTGGACATCTCCGTGTCTTTGCTTCGGCTTTACATTTTAAAGCTTGTGGATATCGACATATCCTTGTTTTCTAATTAAAAACCCTTAAAACCGGTCTACCACCTGGCTATGCTGTCCCCACGCGGACAGAGTGGCAGCCGCTCTTCCATAGTTCCGGGATTTCCCCTAGTTTCACCCCCCTATTAATTTCTACTATAAACCAGTTTCAAGTCAGCTATGGTCAAGGGACTTGATATGGCCATAGCTGACCGCTAGCCAAAGCCACGATTAGTGCTGGTAAGGCAGTAATCACCCGAAAAGTCGGGGAAATCAAACTTTCACTTCAATGCCTGTTCTATTCGTTATGATTCTGTACGGCACGAGAGTCTATCATGGTACAATTGTACAAAAAAGGTGTGCCGCACATCTTCGCCATTCGGCCTCCGATGGAGGTAACACTCAGTGTTACCCCCAACCCATTCCACTATCTACTGGAGCACAGGCCACCCCAGCAATAGCGCATTAATAACTAAATTAAAAGTTTAATATACAACATTCTAATATGACATTCTCACCAATCATTAATCATTTAACTCCTTCATAACTTTCTACAATTAGATTACTTAAAATTTTCAAATTTATTATTAATATTTATTTTACATCATATTTCAGTTATTATTATTTATTAAATTATTACCTCAAGTCAATTTCATTGTTAAAATCAAAATTATTTCATTTGAGTCAAACATCTTATTACATTTTATTCCATTTAATTAGTATAATAAATTTTATACTTACAGTCCATTTAAACTGACATACACAAAATATATTCACCATACACCCCAATACTTTCACGTAACCTCTGAAACATTTAACAAAAGTGTTATTCCAAATCAAACAATTTATCATTTAATTACCAAATTCACATCTCGTTAAACCATTTACATTCATTAGAAAATTCAATTATATCATCTTTGAACTAATCAAAAATATTTAAACATTTTAATTGTTTTAATTAAATTAATTATTGAAAATACAAATTCATTGCTATCCAAAACAATTACGATTTTCTAATTGCCGTTTTCAAAATTAATATGTTTATTTGTTTAGATTGCCAAAATATTAATATTATTATTACAACAACCATCTACACACACATTGTTTACTTAACATTCTCCCATACATACAATTAAATTCACTACCTTTTTATTTACAAATCTTATTCATTATTTATTCAGTTATATCATATTTCAATGTCAAAATCAGCTGGGTCATCACCACATATTAACATATTTAACGGTTCCTTCCCCGATTTCTTAATCTAGCCTCCATCGTCATGTAATAGTCGTACCTTTTTATAACATTTCTCTTTCTTACTTATACTCGATTTGTTATTATTATTATTATTATTGTAACACACCATTATTTCTAAGTTCTTCATTATACCATTCATTAGGTCATAAAACTTGTCATTATCCATTAATTTTGTCCAGTCTCCGTTAGTAAATTTTCTCAATACCAAGTCAATTATTTTATCATCATAAATTAAATGGTTATTACTTAAACGTACTTCTAACCTTACTTTCCACTTATCATAATCTCTCCTTAAATTATATACTTCTATCTCTTTATCAACCCACAGTTCTCCATCCAAATTTCTCTCATCATAATGCCATTTCACACCTTCTCTCTCATTCCATGCAGAGGGTACTAACTTAATTAAATATTTCCTGACTTCTCCAGGAACAACAAAAAACTTCAAAAAACAATTATTCGTAGAACCTTGTCTACACAATGTATACGTGAAGATCTTTCTTCACCCCCCATAACACCTTGTAAAAAATTTACCCTCTGTTTCATACCCATAATATAACTCTCTTTCCATTCATTATCTAACTCATCAACACCAATTACTACTCCTTTACAATCTATTACTTTCTCTCTCTCACTCACTATCTCTATCTCATCATTATCCAACAATTTACTCTCCATTATATCATTATTATTATTCACCATTATTTCATCCTTAGAATTAATTATATTAACATCACCACTTACCTCAGAATTGTAATCACCATCATTATCTTCACTAGTCAACACTACCTCTCCCACTATTTTGTCACTGTTATTTACGAATTCATTATTTGAATTATCACTCACCTGGTTAATTATTTCTTCGCTATCATTAACAACATTATTATCACTTACCTGTTTTGAGTCAACTTCTGAGTTCTCCTTTAATCGGTCTGTCTTTAGTTCCCGCAACCATTTATCCCACTTTTTGTCACTTTCATCAAACCGTTTATTAATCATATCAAACAACTTAACCATCTCTGTTTTTATAAGGTTCAACCTATACGTCTCATAATCAGATTCACACATATTATCATTACTTACCTTATTATCTGTTACCTGATCAACTTTATTTTTGTTAACTTGGTCTATCTCTCTATCTGTATTTACCACTACCATACTCTCATCATTATCACTATGCCTATCTATTGCCTTATTTTCTACCACCGTTATTTCAACTATCTTACCTTTATCGTTCGTCATCTTACTACCAATACTAATATCATCACTATGCCTTTTAATTTCGGCAAATATTCCCTCTTCTTGTTCTTCCATCCGTGTTAGATTATTATCTAAATCACCCCACTCCTCGTCTGTCATCTCACCTACAACACCTCGAAATTCACTCTCCCACTCATCCCACGCGAAACCCATATCATTCCCTTGTATTTTGGCCATGTTTAAAGCTCATTTATATAACACTTTTTATATATAACAACCACTATTTTTCTATAATCAAAACACCTAACACAATTGTAAATCACAATAACATAAACATAACCTACTCACACGTGCGTAATTATATACGATAAATATTTTTTATAAAATACGTCATTACCACATCCTATTTTCTGTGCTTTAAAATAGGTCTACCTCATATAAATAAAATTAAACGAGAATCCTGGCAGGGTCGCCAATGTAATGATACAAAAGATATCAAAATACAAAAATAAATAAAAATACTGCCAGGACTTACCTGCGCTCGTTTTCACTTACCTGCTGCATAAATTTTGCTCAGAAGCCCAGAGTCGCCACGATATTTTTTAGGTTAAAATATCGAATACCTTTACACTTTACCTTAATAAAAACGGGACACTTTAGCAATCTGACTACCCCCCAGTAATAATTCAGAAGATATCCGGGAATGTTTAGACGAATCTTGCAGCACAGAAATGAGAAAGTGGTAATGACAAAATAACTTAGACTAACACATGTTTCACAGTAAACTAGATAATTTTAATTAATTAAACACAAGGACACTAAAAGCAAATTTTAGAATATACATTTATATATCAGATTTAAATATTATTTAAGGTAGCCCATTCTGCTCACGCACACTCTCACACGATTGATATATTACCCCCTGTTATGTTTTACGAATTCCTGTTTTGATTCACTGTAATTTTATTAAATGTTCACTGCCGCGATGCCGACCGAACACGTGCTTTAGTTGCCCGATTCCGCTGTCTGTTATTTATTGAGTTGGTTCACAACACCACCGCACAAATTGTACTATTGGTAAGTTCGTTAATTCCTTGGGTCCCGGTCGGTGCTACAACGGTATTATTTTGAATTATTCACATTTTTATAAAATTCGGCCGACCGGGCCCTTACAACACGATCAGCGTCTGTTAGTGAACTGCGCAGAATGGCATAGCATGCGCCGCTAACTTGATTGCGTCTTTTGTTGTGGAAACCAATGCCTTGTGGTTCTTCGACGCGTATAAATCCTATTCAAACCCGTGTAGTTATTTGTGTGCAGTTAGTATAAGATATTCGCTAGGCACTGGCTGACGTCACAAGATAGGCGTGACTTAAGTTTTACATCCGTCGACTTAGTAAAGGAGGCGAACAGAAAATGTGCTCTTCACCATCTTTGCTGGTTCACCCAGGCGTCAGTCCGCGCGCTGCCACACATTCACAATGTTCTTGGAAATGAAGGCTGGGTGAATTCTTGGTTACCGATTGCACAACTATGGTCACGTATTACTGCTTTGTTACAATACTGTTCTTTCAGCACGTGGTCTGTCACAATGGGAAATAAATTTACAAATATTTTAATAAACCCCAAATTTAATAAAATACAATAACCCGCAAATTTGGCCCGTTACAATACCCCCCCAATGAGAGATCTTCTGCAAAAACAGAAGAAATCTCATTTCTAAAACCCCTAAGAGGACCGGTGAGGAACTGGTCCCAACAACCCCCTTTTGTTCTTACACTTCATGGGTAAACAACCCCCCTGGCTCGGCGACTATGGACGCATCTGAACGAGATCACTGGACTTCTCTGTATGAGATCCCAACACCGAAAAATCAAACAGATACGCACCACAGCGCACCTCACCTTCTATCATGCTACCCCAAAAATCCTATATCCCTGGCTTAGATCATGCCAGATCCTCAACCGATATGTTTCCCCTTATATGCAAACTGGGCTGCCTTTAGCAGATACTGGGCTCACACACACACTTATTTTACATACTGTAAAATTGAAATATTCTTCGAAAATTTATTTAAGTTAAAATTCATTAGCTGTTTTCTTTGAAAATCAAAACACAAATTTTGCATCTATACTGAATAATTCTCTTCATTAGTTTTTTGTTATTAGAAAATAAACAAATTAAACATCTCTTAAAATAGGAACATCCTTAACCTAACATGTGATTACACCTATATTCTAACAATACAATTCAATAAAAATACTAATAATCCACAATCAATAACATCAAAGTTCAAAATATCCGTTAGCTGGCAGGCGCAAAATCAAAAAACATTTTTTTTTTTTTTTCAAAAAAGTTTTAAATTCAAAATTTAAATTTATTAAAATATTTCCTTTTTCTATATTGAAATCATTTAAAATTTGTTCAAATTAATTCAAAACAAAATTAGCTTTACGTCCTTGCTAAATGAGTCTAGTATATAACCTCACCCATCAGCTGATCAAAACTGGGTCAAGTCAAGAACCTTGACCTACATACTTTATATACAAGTTACATTTGAAAATACATTAAACATCGGTAAAATTCTATCTTGAAACATAAAACAAAATAAAATAAAACATTTAAAAGAACAAAATCTTATTATAAATAATAATCAAATTGATATTTAAATTATTCAAATAAACACTTTATAGCTTTACATTATTTTCAAACTCTATCAAAATTTGTTACTGGTTTCAATCAAATTTTATATTTTTATTCTAAATCTCTTTCTTTATTATTCTCACTTTCCCTTACTTTGGATGATTTAATTATTTATACTAGCTTGATCTGCCACTTGGCAGGTATACATATATAATCTTTCTCACTCTGACTCTAATAGCCTTAACACCTTGAACCAATATGACACCCATCTCTATCAAAATATCTATCAAACAATCTCTATACCCAACTTATCATTAAACTCAAACTACATCATTCTCTCGATATATATAAAAAAATATTCTCTAAACCTTTGTACTCAGGATAAGCGTTCCCCCCCCCAAAAAGCTCATTCCCTTATGTTGGTTCCTGGATTCTACCTAAGGTAACCCTTTCCGGCGCCAAACGGTCCCTTCCCGTCCCCACCCTTTTGTTGCGGACTCCACCATTACACTATCCCCTATTACAAAATTACCATCCTCAAATTAACACTCTTATTACCTCACTTCAACTACAAAATAACATCATTAATAAACATTAATAAATCAATCATTACTTTACATATATTCCACATTTGTACTGTGTCAGCATCAATACTTCTCAAATTCTATTACATTACCTCACAACAACATTACATTAATTCAAAACAATATTTTCATCTCTCAGTTACCCCTTTAACTTTAACTTGGACTGATCTACATGTCCCACAAAATATTCATCACCCAAAATCTATCTTTTTATTATCTTTGACACTTTATTTAACATCTTACTACATTAAATTCCTTTTCTCATCATTTGAAGTAGCATCTTTAACACATTAAAACATTATCTTTAACATTAATTACCTTGAACATTTATAAACAATTTAACGGTGACATTTTTCTACTGATCAGCTGACATTCCTAACAAGGTGAATAACCTCACTGCAAACACATTTCAATATTTTACATATTGTATGAAACACATTTTATTAATTCCTTAACCTAACATACTACAATTGTTAGAATAAAATGAACACAGTATACTGAATGTATGAACACCTATTTATCAAAGTGTAATACAAGCATTTGATTAGAGCAAAATTGAGTTATCATTTTTTATGTTATGAAATTTAATTTCGTTGTTCATCTGAACAACCTCCTAATTCACACACACTATTGTAATTTATGTAGGACTGTAGCGCCCATTTGCTTTCACAAAGACTGCATAGTTTGAGGAATTGGACATCTCCGTGTCTTTGCTTCGGCTTTACATTTTAAAGCTTGTGGATATCGACATATCCTTGTTTTCTAATTAAAAACCCTTAAAACCGGTCTACCACCTGGCTATGCTGTCCCCACGCGGACAGAGTGGCAGCCGCTGTTCCATAGTTCCGGGATTTCCCCTAGTTTCACCCCCCTATTAATTTCTACTATAAACCAGTTTCAAGTCAGCTATGGTCAAGGGACTTGATATGGCCATAGCTGACCGCTAGCCAAAGCCACGATTAGTGCTGGTAAGGCAGTAATCGCCCGAAAAGTCGGGGAAATCAAACTTTCACTTCAATGCCTGTTCTATTCGTTATGATTCTGTACGGCACGAGAGTCTATCATGGTACAATTGTACAAAAAAGGTGTGCCGCACATCTTCGCCATTCGGCCTCCGATGGAGGTAACACTCAGTGTTACCCCCAACCCATTCCACTATCTACTGGGGCACAGGCCACCCCAGCAATAGCGCATTAATAACTAAATTAAAAGTTTAATATACAACATTCTAATATGACATTCTCACCAATCATTAATCATTTAACTCCTTCATAACTTTCTACAATTAGATTACTTAAAATTTTCAAATTTATTATTAATATTTATTTTACATCATATTTCAGTTATTATTATTTATTAAATTATTACCTCAAGTCAATTTCATTGTTAAAATCAAAATTATTTCATTTGAGTCAAACATCTTATTACATTTTATTCCATTTAATTAGTATAATAAATTTTATACTTACAGTCCATTTAAACTGACATACACAAAATATATTCACCATACACCCCAATACTTTCACGTAACCTCTGAAACATTTAACAAAAGTGTTATTCCAAATCAAACAATTTATCATTTAATTACCAAATTCACATCTCGTTAAACCATTTACATTCATTAGAAAATTCAATTATATCATCTTTGAACTAATCAAAAATATTTAAACATTTTAATTGTTTTAATTAAATTAATTATTGAAAATACAAATTCATTGCTATCCAAAACAATTACGATTTGCTAATTGCCGTTTTCAAAATTAATATGTTTATTTGTTTAGATTGCCAAAATATTAATATTATTATTACAACAACCATCTACACACACATTGTTTACTTAACATTCTCCCATACATACAATTAAATTCACTACCTTTTTATTTACAAATCTTATTCATTATTTATTCAGTTATATCATATTTCAATGTCAAAATCAGCTGGGTCATCACCACATATTAACATATTTAACGGTTCCTTCCCCGATTTCTTAATCTAGCCTCCATCGTCATGTAATAGTCGTACCTTTTTATAACATTTCTCTTTCTTACTTATACTCGATTTGTTATTATTATTATTATTATTGTAACACACCATTATTTCTACGTTCTTCATTATACCATTCATTAGGTCATAAAACTTGTCATTATCCATTAATTTTGTCCAGTCTCCGTTAGTAAATTTTCTCAATACCAAGTCAATTATTTTATCATCATAAATTAAATGGTTATTACTTAAACGTACTTCTAACCTTACTTTCCACTTATCATAATCTCTCCTTAAATTATATACTTCTATCTCTTTATCAACCCACAGTTCTCCATCCAAATTTCTCTCATCATAATGCCATTTCACACCTTCTCTCTCATTCCATGCAGAGGGTACTAACTTAATTAAATATTTCCTGACTTCTCCAGGAACAACAAAAAACTTCAAAAAACAATTATTCGTAGAACCTTGTCTACACAATGTATACGTGAAGATCTTTCTTCACCCCCCATAACACCTCGTAAAAAATTTACCCTCTGTTTCATACCCATAATATAACTCTCTTTCCATTCATTATCTAACTCATCAACACCAATTACTACTCCTTTACAATCTATTACTTTCTCTCTCTCACTCACTATCTCTATCTCATCATTATCCAACAATTTACTCTCCATTATATCATTATTATTATTCACCATTATTTCATCCTTAGAATTAATTATATTAACATCACCACTTACCTCAGAATTGTAATCACCATCATTATCTTCACTAGTCAACACTACCTCTCCCACTATTTTGTCACTGTTATTTACGAATTCATTATTTGAATTATCACTCACCTGGTTAATTATTTCTTCGCTATCATTAACAACATTATTATCACTTACCTGTTTTGAGTCAACTTCTGAGTTCTCCTTTAATCGGTCTGTCTTTAGTTCCCGCAACCATTTATCCCACTTTTTGTCACTTTCATCAAACCGTTTATTAATCATATCAAACAACTTAACCATCTCTGTTTTTATAAGGTTCAACCTATACGTCTCATAATCAGATTCACACATATTATCATTACTTACCTTATTATCTGTTACCTGATCAACTTTATTTTTGTTAACTTGGTCTATCTCTCTATCTGTATTTACCACTACCACACTCTCATCATTATCACTATGCCTATCTATTGCCTTATTTTCTACCACCGTTATTTCAACTATCTTACCTTTATCGTTCGTCATCTTACTACCAATACTAATATCATCACTATGCGTTTTAATTTCGGCAAATATTCCCTCTTCTTGTTCTTCCATCCGTGTTAGATTATTATCTAAATCACCCCACTCCTCGTCTGTCATCTCACCTACAACACCTCGAAATTCACTCTCCCACTCATCCCACGCGAAACCCATATCATTCCCTTGTATTTTGGCCATGTTTAAAGCTCATTTATATAACACTTTTTATATATAACAACCACTATTTTTCTATAATCAAAACACCTAACACAACTGTAAATCACAATAACATAAACATAACCTACTCACACGTGCGTAATTATATACGATAAATATTTTTTATAAAATACGTCATTACCACATCCTATTTTCTGTGCTTTAAAATAGGTCTACCTCATATAAATAAAATTAAACGAGAATCCTGGCAGGGTCGCCAATGTAATGATACAAAAGATATCAAAATACAAAAATAAATAAAAATACTGCCAGGACTTACCTGCGCTCGTTTTCACTTACCTGCTGCATAAATTTTGCTCAGAAGCCCAGAGTCGCCACGATATTTTTTAGGTTAAAATATCGAATACCTTTACACTTTACCTTAATAAAAACGGGACACTTTAGCAATCTGACTACCCCCCAGTAATAATTCAGAAGATATCCGGGAATGTTTAGACGAATCTTGCAGCACAGAAATGAGAAAGTGGTAATGACAAAATAACTTAGACTAACACATGTTTCACAGTAAACTAGATAATTTTAATTAATTAAACACAAGGACACTAAAAGCAAATTTTAGAATATACATTTATATATCAGATTTAAATATTATTTAAGGTAGCCCATTCTGCTCACGCACACTCTCACACGATTGATATATTACCCCCTGTTATGTTTTACGAATTCCTGTTTTGATTCACTGTAATTTTATTAAATGTTCACTGCCGCGATGCCGACCGAACACGTGCTTTAGTTGCCCGATTCCGCTGTCTGTTATTTATTGAGTTGGTTCACAACACCACCGCACAAATTGTACTATTGGTAAGTTCGTTAATTCCTTGGGTCCCGGTCGGTGCTACAACGGTATTATTTTGAATTATTCACATTTTTATAAAATTCGGCCGACCGGGCCCTTACAACACGATCAGCGTCTGTTAGTGAACTGCGCAGAATGGCATAGCATGTGCCGCTAACTTGATTGCGTCTTTTGTTGTGGAAACCAATGCCTTGTGGTTCTTCGACGCTTATAAATCCTATTCAAACCCGTGTAGTTATTTGTGTGCAGTTAGTATAAGATATTCGCTAGGCATTGGCTGACGTCACAAGATAGGCGTGACTTAAGTTTTACATCCGTCGACTTAGTAAAGGAGGCGAACAGAAAATGTGCTCTTCACCATCTTTGCTGGTTCACCCAGGCGTCAGTCCGCGCGCTGCCACACATTCACAATGTTCTTGGAAATGAAGGCTGGGTGAATTCTTGGTTACCGATTGCACAACTATGGTCACGTATTACTGCTTTGTTACAATACTGTTCTTTCAGCACGTGGTCTGTCACAATGGGAAATAAATTTACAAATATTTTAATAAACCCCAAATTTAATAAAATACAATAACCCGCAAATTTGGCCCGTTACAATACCCCCCCAATGAGAGATCTTCTGCAAAAACAGAAGAAATCTCATTTCTAAAACCCCTAAGAGGACCGGTGAGGAACTGGTCCCAACAACCCCCTTTTGTTCTTACACTTCATGGGTAAACAACCCCCCTGGCTCGGCGACTATGGACGCATCTGAACGAGATCACTGGACTTCTCTGTATGAGATCCCAACACCGAAAAATCAAACAGATACGCACCACAGCGCACCTCACCTTCTATCATGCTACCCCAAAAATCCTATATCCCTGGCTTAGATCATGCCAGATCCTCAACCGATATGTTTCCCCTTATATGCAAACTGGGCTGCCTTTAGCAGATACTGGGCTCACACACACACTTATTTTACATACTGTAAAATTGAAATATTCTTCGAAAATTTATTTAAGTTAAAATTCATTAGCTGTTTTCTTTGAAAATCAAAACACAAATTTTGCATCTATACTGAATAATTCTCTTCATTAGTTTTTTGTTATTAGAAAATAAACAAATTAAACATCTCTTAAAATAGGAACATCCTTAACCTAACATGTGATTACACCTATATTCTAACAATACAATTCAATAAAAATACTAATAATCCACAATCAATAACATCAAAGTTCAAAATATCCGTTAGCTGGCAGGCGCAAAATCAAAAAACATTTTTTTTTTTTTTCAAAAAAGTTTTAAATTCAAAATTTAAATTTATTAAAATATTTCCTTTTTCTATATTGAAATCATTTAAAATTTGTTCAAATTAATTCAAAACAAAATTAGCTTTACGTCCTTGCTAAATGAGTCTAGTATATAACCTCACCCATCAGCTGATCAAAACTGGGTCAAGTCAAGAACCTTGACCTACATACTTTATATACAAGTTACATTTGAAAATACATTAAACATCGGTAAAATTCTATCTTGAAACATAAAACAAAATAAAATAAAACATTTAAAAGAACAAAATCTTATTATAAATAATAATCAAATTGATATTTAAATTATTCAAATAAACACTTTATAGCTTTACATTATTTTCAAACTCTATCAAAATTTGTTACTGGTTTCAATCAAATTTTATATTTTTATTCTAAATCTCTTTCTTTATTATTCTCACTTTCCCTTACTTTGGATGATTTAATTATTTATACTAGCTTGATCTGCCACTTGGCAGGTATACATATATAATCTTTCTCACTCTGACTCTAATAGCCTTAACACCTTGAACCAATATGACACCCATCTCTATCAAAATATCTATCAAACAATCTCTATACCCAACTTATCATTAAACTCAAACTACATCATTCTCTCGATATATATAAAAAAATATTCTCTAAACCTTTGTACTCAGGATAAGCGTTCCCCCCCCCCCAAAAAGCTCATTCCCTTATGTTGGTTCCTGGATTCTACCTAAGGTAACCCTTTCCGGCGCCAAACGGTCCCTTCCCGTCCCCACCCTTTTGTAGCGGACTCCACCTTTACACTATCCCCTATTACAAAATTACCATCCTCAAATTAACACTCTTATTACCTCACTTCAACTACAAAATAACATCATTAATAAACATTAATAAATCAATCATTACTTTACATATATTCCACATTTGTACTGTGTCAGCATCAATACTTCTCAAATTCTATTACATTACCTCACAACAACATTACATTAATTCAAAACAATATTTTCATCTCTCAGTTACCCCTTTAACTTTAACTTGGACTGATCTACATGTCCCACAAAATATTCATCACCCAAAATCTATCTTTTTATTATCTTTGACACTTTATTTAACATCTTACTACATTAAATTCCTTTTCTCATCATTTGAAGTAGCATCTTTAACACATTAAAACATTATCTTTAACATTAATTACCTTGAACATTTATAAACAATTTAACGGTGACATTTTTCTACTGATCAGCTGACATTCCTAACAAGGTGAATAACCTCACTGCAAACACATTTCAATATTTTACATATTGTATGAAACACATTTTATTAATTCCTTAACCTAACATACTACAATTGTTAGAATAAAATGAACACAGTATACTGAATGTATGAACACCTATTTATCAAAGTGTAATACAAGCATTTGATTAGAGCAAAATTGAGTTATCATTTTTTATGTTATGAAATTTAATTTCGTTGTTCATCTGAACAACCTCCTAATTCACACACACTATTGTAATTTATGTAGGACTGTAGCGCCCATTTGCTTTCACAAAGACTGCATAGTTTGAGGAATTGGACATCTCCGTGTCTTTGCTTCGGCTTTACATTTTAAAGCTTGTGGATATCGACATATCCTTGTTTTCTAATTAAAAACCCTTAAAACCGGTCTACCACCTGGCTATGCTGTCCCCACGCGGACAGAGTGGCAGCCGCTGTTCCATAGTTCCGGGATTTCCCCTAGTTTCACCCCCCTATTAATTTCTACTATAAACCAGTTTCAAGTCAGCTATGGTCAAGGGACTTGATATGGCCATAGCTGACCGCTAGCCAAAGCCACGATTAGTGCTGGTAAGGCAGTAATCGCCCGAAAAGTCGGGGAAATCAAACTTTCACTTCAATGCCTGTTCTATTCGTTATGATTCTGTACGGCACGAGAGTCTATCATGGTACAATTGTACAAAAAAGGTGTGCCGCACATCTTCGCCATTCGGCCTCCGATGGAGGTAACACTCAGTGTTACCCCCAACCCATTCCACTATCTACTGGGGCACAGGCCACCCCAGCAATAGCGCATTAATAACTAAATTAAAAGTTTAATATACAACATTCTAATATGACATTCTCACCAATCATTAATCATTTAACTCCTTCATAACTTTCTACAATTAGATTACTTAAAATTTTCAAATTTATTATTAATATTTATTTTACATCATATTTCAGTTATTATTATTTATTAAATTATTACCTCAAGTCAATTTCATTGTTAAAATCAAAATTATTTCATTTGAGTCAAACATCTTATTACATTTTATTCCATTTAATTAGTATAATAAATTTTATACTTACAGTCCATTTAAACTGACATACACAAAATATATTCACCATACACCCCAATACTTTCACGTAACCTCTGAAACATTTAACAAAAGTGTTATTCCAAATCAAACAATTTATCATTTAATTACCAAATTCACATCTCGTTAAACCATTTACATTCATTAGAAAATTCAATTATATCATCTTTGAACTAATCAAAAATATTTAAACATTTTAATTGTTTTAATTAAATTAATTATTGAAAATACAAATTCATTGCTATCCAAAACAATTACGATTTGCTAATTGCCGTTTTCAAAATTAATATGTTTATTTGTTTAGATTGCCAAAATATTAATATTATTATTACAACAACCATCTACACACACATTGTTTACTTAACATTCTCCCATACATACAATTAAATTCACTACCTTTTTATTTACAAATCTTATTCATTATTTATTCAGTTATATCATATTTCAATGTCAAAATCAGCTGGGTCATCACCACATATTAACATATTTAACGGTTCCTTCCCCGATTTCTTAATCTAGCCTCCATCGTCATGTAATAGTCGTACCTTTTTATAACATTTCTCTTTCTTACTTATACTCGATTTGTTATTATTATTATTATTATTGTAACACACCATTATTTCTACGTTCTTCATTATACCATTCATTAGGTCATAAAACTTGTCATTATCCATTAATTTTGTCCAGTCTCCGTTAGTAAATTTTCTCAATACCAAGTCAATTATTTTATCATCATAAATTAAATGGTTATTACTTAAACGTACTTCTAACCTTACTTTCCACTTATCATAATCTCTCCTTAAATTATATACTTCTATCTCTTTATCAACCCACAGTTCTCCATCCAAATTTCTCTCATCATAATGCCATTTCACACCTTCTCTCTCATTCCATGCAGAGGGTACTAACTTAATTAAATATTTCCTGACTTCTCCAGGAACAACAAAAAACTTCAAAAAACAATTATTCGTAGAACCTTGTCTACACAATGTATACGTGAAGATCTTTCTTCACCCCCCATAACACCTCGTAAAAAATTTACCCTCTGTTTCATACCCATAATATAACTCTCTTTCCATTCATTATCTAACTCATCAACACCAATTACTACTCCTTTACAATCTATTACTTTCTCTCTCTCACTCACTATCTCTATCTCATCATTATCCAACAATTTACTCTCCATTATATCATTATTATTATTCACCATTATTTCATCCTTAGAATTAATTATATTAACATCACCACTTACCTCAGAATTGTAATCACCATCATTATCTTCACTAGTCAACACTACCTCTCCCACTATTTTGTCACTGTTATTTACGAATTCATTATTTGAATTATCACTCACCTGGTTAATTATTTCTTCGCTATCATTAACAACATTATTATCACTTACCTGTTTTGAGTCAACTTCTGAGTTCTCCTTTAATCGGTCTGTCTTTAGTTCCCGCAACCATTTATCCCACTTTTTGTCACTTTCATCAAACCGTTTATTAATCATATCAAACAACTTAACCATCTCTGTTTTTATAAGGTTCAACCTATACGTCTCATAATCAGATTCACACATATTATCATTACTTACCTTATTATCTGTTACCTGATCAACTTTATTTTTGTTAACTTGGTCTATCTCTCTATCTGTATTTACCACTACCACACTCTCATCATTATCACTATGCCTATCTATTGCCTTATTTTCTACCACCGTTATTTCAACTATCTTACCTTTATCGTTCGTCATCTTACTACCAATACTAATATCATCACTATGCCTTTTAATTTCGGCAAATATTCCCTCTTCTTGTTCTTCCATCCGTGTTAGATTATTATCTAAATCACCCCACTCCTCGTCTGTCATCTCACCTACAACACCTCGAAATTCACTCTCCCACTCATCCCACGCGAAACCCATATCATTCCCTTGTATTTTGGCCATGTTTAAAGCTCATTTATATAACACTTTTTATATATAACAACCACTATTTTTCTATAATCAAAACACCTAACACAATTGTAAATCACAATAACATAAACATAACCTACTCACACGTGCGTAATTATATACGATAAATATTTTTTATAAAATACGTCATTACCACATCCTATTTTCTGTGCTTTAAAATAGGTCTACCTCATATAAATAAAATTAAACGAGAATCCTGGCAGGGTCGCCAATGTAATGATACAAAAGATATCAAAATACAAAAATAAATAAAAATACTGCCAGGACTTACCTGCGCTCGTTTTCACTTACCTGCTGCATAAATTTTGCTCAGAAGCCCAGAGTCGCCACGATATTTTTTAGGTTAAAATATCGAATACCTTTACACTTTACCTTAATAAAAACGGGACACTTTAGCAATCTGACTACCCCCCAGTAATAATTCAGAAGATATCCGGGAATGTTTAGACGAATCTTGCAGCACAGAAATGAGAAAGTGGTAATGACAAAATAACTTAGACTAACACATGTTTCACAGTAAACTAGATAATTTTAATTAATTAAACACAAGGACACTAAAAGCAAATTTTAGAATATACATTTATATATCAGATTTAAATATTATTTAAGGTAGCCCATTCTGCTCACGCACACTCTCACACGATTGATATATTACCCCCTGTTATGTTTTACGAATTCCTGTTTTGATTCACTGTAATTTTATTAAATGTTCACTGCCGCGATGCCGACCGAACACGTGCTTTAGTTGCCCGATTCCGCTGTCTGTTATTTATTGAGTTGGTTCACAACACCACCGCACAAATTGTACTATTGGTAAGTTCGTTAATTCCTTGGGTCCCGGTCGGTGCTACAACGGTATTATTTTGAATTATTCACATTTTTATAAAATTCGGCCGACCGGGCCCTTACAACACGATCAGCGTCTGTTAGTGAACTGCGCAGAATGGCATAGCATGCGCCGCTAACTTGATTGCGTCTTTTGTTGTGGAAACCAATGCCTTGTGGTTCTTCGACGCGTATAAATCCTATTCAAACCCGTGTAGTTATTTGTGTGCAGTTAGTATAAGATATTCGCTAGGCACTGGCTGACGTCACAAGATAGGCGTGACTTAAGTTTTACATCCGTCGACTTAGTAAAGGAGGCGAACAGAAAATGTGCTCTTCACCATCTTTGCTGGTTCACCCAGGCGTCAGTCCGCGCGCTGCCACACATTCACAATGTTCTTGGAAATGAAGGCTGGGTGAATTCTTGGTTACCGATTGCACAACTATGGTCACGTATTACTGCTTTGTTACAATACTGTTCTTTCAGCACGTGGTCTGTCACAATGGGAAATAAATTTACAAATATTTTAATAAACCCCAAATTTAATAAAATACAATAACCCGCAAATTTGGCCCGTTACAATACCCCCCCAATGAGAGATCTTCTGCAAAAACAGAAGAAATCTCATTTCTAAAACCCCTAAGAGGACCGGTGAGGAACTGGTCCCAACAACCCCCTTTTGTTCTTACACTTCATGGGTAAACAACCCCCCTGGCTCGGCGACTATGGACGCATCTGAACGAGATCACTGGACTTCTCTGTATGAGATCCCAACACCGAAAAATCAAACAGATACGCACCACAGCGCACCTCACCTTCTATCATGCTACCCCAAAAATCCTATATCCCTGGCTTAGATCATGCCAGATCCTCAACCGATATGTTTCCCCTTATATGCAAACTGGGCTGCCTTTAGCAGATACTGGGCTCACACACACACTTATTTTACATACTGTAAAATTGAAATATTCTTCGAAAATTTATTTAAGTTAAAATTCATTAGCTGTTTTCTTTGAAAATCAAAACACAAATTTTGCATCTATACTGAATAATTCTCTTCATTAGTTTTTTGTTATTAGAAAATAAACAAATTAAACATCTCTTAAAATAGGAACATCCTTAACCTAACATGTGATTACACCTATATTCTAACAATACAATTCAATAAAAATACTAATAATCCACAATCAATAACATCAAAGTTCAAAATATCCGTTAGCTGGCAGGCGCAAAATCAAAAAACATTTTTTTTTTTTTTTTCAAAAAAAGTTTTAAATTCAAAATTTAAATTTATTAAAATATTTCCTTTTTCTATATTGAAATCATTTAAAATTTGTTCAAATTAATTCAAAACAAAATTAGCTTTACGTCCTTGCTAAATGAGTCTAGTATATAACCTCACCCATCAGCTGATCAAAACTGGGTCAAGTCAAGAACCTTGACCTACATACTTTATATACAAGTTACATTTGCAAATACATTAAACATCGGTAAAATTCTATCTTGAAACATAAAACAAAATAAAATAAAACATTTAAAAGAACAAAATCTTATTATAAATAATAATCAAATTGATATTTAAATTATTCAAATAAACACTTTATAGCTTTACATTATTTTCAAACTCTATCAAAATTTGTTACTGGTTTCAATCAAATTTTATATTTTTATTCTAAATCTCTTTCTTTATTATTCTCACTTTCCCTTACTTTGGATGATTTAATTATTTATACTAGCTTGATCTGCCACTTGGCAGGTATACATATATAATCTTTCTCACTCTGACTCTAATAGCCTTAACACCTTGAACCAATATGACACCCATCTCTATCAAAATATCTATCAAACAATCTCTATACCCAACTTATCATTAAACTCAAACTACATCATTCTCTCGATATATATAAAAAAATATTCTCTAAACCTTTGTACTCAGGATAAGCGTTCCCCCCCCCAAAAAGCTCATTCCCTTATGTTGGTTCCTGGATTCTACCTAAGGTAACCCTTTCCGGCGCCAAACGGTCCCTTCCCGTCCCCACCCTTTTGTTGCGGACTCCACCATTACACTATCCCCTATTACAAAATTACCATCCTCAAATTAACACTCTTATTACCTCACTTCAACTACAAAATAACATCATTAATAAACATTAATAAATCAATCATTACTTTACATATATTCCACATTTGTACTGTGTCAGCATCAATACTTCTCAAATTCTATTACATTACCTCACAACAACATTACATTAATTCAAAACAATATTTTCATCTCTCAGTTACCCCTTTAACTTTAACTTGGACTGATCTACATGTCCCACAAAATATTCATCACCCAAAATCTATCTTTTTATTATCTTTGACACTTTATTTAACATCTTACTACATTAAATTCCTTTTCTCATCATTTGAAGTAGCATCTTTAACACATTAAAACATTATCTTTAACATTAATTACCTTGAACATTTATAAACAATTTAACGGTGACATTTTTCTACTGATCAGCTGACATTCCTAACAAGGTGAATAACCTCACTGCAAACACATTTCAATATTTTACATATTGTATGAAACACATTTTATTAATTCCTTAACCTAACATACTACAATTGTTAGAATAAAATGAACACAGTATACTGAATGTATGAACACCTATTTATCAAAGCGTAATACAAGCATTTGATTAGAGCAAAATTGAGTTATCATTTTTTATGTTATGAAATTTAATTTCGTTGTTCATCTGAACAACCTCCTAATTCACACACACATTGTAATTTATGTAGGACTGTAGCGCCCATTTGCTTTCACAAAGACTGCATAGTTTGAGGAATTGGACATCTCCGTGTCTTTGCTTCGGCTTTACATTTTAAAGCTTGTGGATATCGACATATCCTTGTTTTCTAATTAAAAACCCTTAAAACCGGTCTACCACCTGGCTATGCTGTCCCCACGCGGACAGAGTGGCAGCCGCTGTTCCATAGTTCCGGGATTTCCCCTAGTTTCACCCCCTATTAATTTCTACTATAAACCAGTTTCAAGTCAGCTATGGTCAAGGGACTTGATATGGCCATAGCTGACCGCTAGCCAAAGCCACGATTAGTGCTGGTAAGGCAGTAATCGCCCGAAAAGTCGGGGAAATCAAACTTTCACTTCAATGCCTGTTCTATTCGTTATGATTCTGTACGGCACGAGAGTCTATCATGGTACAATTGTACAAAAAAGGTGTGCCGCACATCTTCGCCATTCGGCCTCCGATGGAGGTAACACTCAGTGTTACCCCCAACCCATTCCACTATCTACTGGGGCACAGGCCACCCCAGCAATAGCGCATTAATAACTAAATTAAAAGTTTAATATACAACATTCTAATATGACATTCTCACCAATCATTAATCATTTAACTCCTTCATAACTTTCTACAATTAGATTACTTAAAATTTTCAAATTTATTATTAATATTTATTTTACATCATATTTCAGTTATTATTATTTATTAAATTATTACCTCAAGTCAATTTCATTGTTAAAATCAAAATTATTTCATTTGAGTCAAACATCTTATTACATTTTATTCCATTTAATTAGTATAATAAATTTTATACTTACAGTCCATTTAAACTGACATACACAAAATATATTCACCATACACCCCAATACTTTCACGTAACCTCTGAAACATTTAACAAAAGTGTTATTCCAAATCAAACAATTTATCATTTAATTACCAAATTCACATCTCGTTAAACCATTTACATTCATTAGAAAATTCAATTATATCATCTTTGAACTAATCAAAAATATTTAAACATTTTAATTGTTTTAATTAAATTAATTATTGAAAATACAAATTCATTGCTATCCAAAACAATTACGATTTGCTAATTGCCGTTTTCAAAATTAATATGTTTATTTGTTTAGATTGCCAAAATATTAATATTATTATTACAACAACCATCTACACACACATTGTTTACTTAACATTCTCCCATACATACAATTAAATTCACTACCTTTTTATTTACAAATCTTATTCATTATTTATTCAGTTATATCATATTTCAATGTCAAAATCAGCTGGGTCATCACCACATATTAACATATTTAACGGTTCCTTCCCCGATTTCTTAATCTAGCCTCCATCGTCATGTAATAGTCGTACCTTTTTATAACATTTCTCTTTCTTACTTATACTCGATTTGTTATTATTATTATTATTATTGTAACACACCATTATTTCTACGTTCTTCATTATACCATTCATTAGGTCATAAAACTTGTCATTATCCATTAATTTTGTCCAGTCTCCGTTAGTAAATTTTCTCAATACCAAGTCAATTATTTTATCATCATAAATTAAATGGTTATTACTTAAACGTACTTCTAACCTTACTTTCCACTTATCATAATCTCTCCTTAAATTATATACTTCTATCTCTTTATCAACCCACAGTTCTCCATCCAAATTTCTCTCATCATAATGCCATTTCACACCTTCTCTCTCATTCCATGCAGAGGGTACTAACTTAATTAAATATTTCCTGACTTCTCCAGGAACAACAAAAAACTTCAAAAAACAATTATTCGTAGAATCTTGTCTACACAATGTATACGTGAAGATCTTTCTTCACCCCCCATAACACCTCGTAAAAAATTTACCCTCTGTTTCATACCCATAATATAACTCTCTTTCCATTCATTATCTAACTCATCAACACCAATTACTACTCCTTTACAATCTATTACTTTCTCTCTCTCACTCACTATCTCTATCTCATCATTATCCAACAATTTACTCTCCATTATATCATTATTATTATTCACCATTATTTCATCCTTAGAATTAATTATATTAACATCACCACTTACCTCAGAATTGTAATCACCATCATTATCTTCACTAGTCAACACTACCTCTCCCACTATTTTGTCACTGTTATTTACGAATTCATTATTTGAATTATCACTCACCTGGTTAATTATTTCTTCGCTATCATTAACAACATTATTATCACTTACCTGTTTTGAGTCAACTTCTGAGTTCTCCTTTAATCGGTCTGTCTTTAGTTCCCGCAACCATTTATCCCACTTTTTGTCACTTTCATCAAACCGTTTATTAATCATATCAAACAACTTAACCATCTCTGTTTTTATAAGGTTCAACCTATACGTCTCATAATCAGATTCCCACATATTATCATTACTTACCTTATTATCTGTTACCTGATCAACTTTATTTTTGTTAACTTGGTCTATCTCTCTATCTGTATTTACCACTACCACACTCTCATCATTATCACTATGCCTATCTATTGCCTTATTTTCTACCACCGTTATTTCAACTATCTTACCTTTATCGTTCGTCATCTTACTACCAATACTAATATCATCACTATGCCTTTTAATTTCGGCAAATATTCCCTCTTCTTGTTCTTCCATCCGTGTTAGATTATTATCTAAATCACCCCACTCCTCGTCTGTCATCTCACCTACAACACCTCGAAATTCACTCTCCCACTCATCCCACGCGAAACCCATATCATTCCCTTGTATTTTGGCCATGTTTAAAGCTCATTTATATAACACTTTTTATATATAACAACCACTATTTTTCTATAATCAAAACACCTAACACAACTGTAAATCACAATAACATAAACATAACCTACTCACACGTGCGTAATTATATACGATAAATATTTTTTATAAAATACGTCATTACCACATCCTATTTTCTGTGCTTTAAAATAGGTCTACCTCATATAAATAAAATTAAACGAGAATCCTGGCAGGGTCGCTAATGTAATGATACAAAAGATATCAAAATACAAAAATAAATAAAAATACTGCCAGGACTTACCTGCGCTCGTTTTCACTTACCTGCTGCATAAATTTTGCTCAGAAGCCCAGAGTCGCCACGATATTTTTTAGGTTAAAATATCGAATACCTTTACACTTTACCTTAATAAAAACGGGACACTTTAGCAATCTGACTACCCCCCAGTAATAATTCAGAAGATATCCGGGAATGTTTAGACGAATCTTGCAGCACAGAAATGAGAAAGTGGTAATGACAAAATAACTTAGACTAACACATGTTTCACAGTAAACTAGATAATTTTAATTAATTAAACACAAGGACACTAAAAGCAAATTTTAGAATATACATTTATATATCAGATTTAAATATTATTTAAGGTAGCCCATTCTGCTCACGCACACTCTCACACGATTGATATATTACCCCCTGTTATGTTTTACGAATTCCTGTTTTGATTCACTGTAATTTTATTAAATGTTCACTGCCGCGATGCCGACCGAACACGTGCTTTAGTTGCCCGATTCCGCTGTCTGTTATTTATTGAGTTGGTTCACAACACCACCGCACAAATTGTACTATTGGTAAGTTCGTTAATTCCTTGGGTCCCGGTCGGTGCTACAACGGTATTATTTTGAATTATTCACATTTTTATAAAATTCGGCCGACCGGGCCCTTACAACACGATCAGCATCTGTTAGTGAACTGCGCAGAATGGCATAGCATGCGCCGCTAACTTGATTGCGTCTTTTGTTGTGGAAACCAATGCCTTGTGGTTCTTCGACGCTTATAAATCCTATTCAAACCCGTGTAGTTATTTGTGTGCAGTTAGTATAAGATATTCGCTAGGCACTGGCTGACGTCACAAGATAGGCGTGACTTAAGTTTTACATCCGTCGACTTAGTAAAGGAGGCGAACAGAAAATGTGCTCTTCACCATCTTTGCTGGTTCACCCAGGCGTCAGTCCGCGCGCTGCCACACATTCACAATGTTCTTGGAAATGAAGGCTGGGTGAATTCTTGGTTACCGATTGCACAACTATGGTCACGTATTACTGCTTTGTTACAATACTGTTCTTTCAGCACGTGGTCTGTCACAATGGGAAATAAATTTACAAATATTTTAATAAACCCCAAATTTAATAAAATACAATAACCCGCAAATTTGGCCCGTTACAATACCCCCCCAATGAGAGATCTTCTGCAAAAACAGAAGAAATCTCATTTCTAAAACCCCTAAGAGGACCGGTGAGGAACTGGTCCCAACAACCCCCTTTTGTTCTTACACTTCATGGGTAAACAACCCCCCTGGCTCGGCGACTATGGACGCATCTGAACGAGATCACTGGACTTCTCTGTATGAGATCCCAACACCGAAAAATCAAACAGATACGCACCACAGCGCACCTCACCTTCTATCATGCTACCCCAAAAATCCTATATCCCTGGCTTAGATCATGCCAGATCCTCAACCGATATGTTTCCCCTTATATGCAAACTGGGCTGCCTTTAGCAGATACTGGGCTCACACACACACTTATTTTACATACTGTAAAATAGAAATATTCTTCGAAAATTTATTTAAGTTAAAATTCATTAGCTGTTTTCTTTGAAAATCAAAACACAAATTTTGCATCTATACTGAATAATTCTCTTCATTAGTTTTTTGTTATTAGAAAATAAACAAATTAAACATCTCTTAAAGTAGGAACATCCTTAACCTAACATGTGATTACACCTATATTCTAACAATACAATTCAATAAAAATACTAATAATCCACAATCAATAACATCAAAGTTCAAAATATCCGTTAGCTGGCAGGCGCAAAATCAAAAAACCTTTTTTTTTTTTTTCAAAAAAAGTTTTAAATTCAAAATTTAAATTTATTAAAATATTTCCTTTTTCTATATTGAAATCATTTAAAATTTGTTCAAATTAATTCAAAACAAAATTAGCTTTACGTCCTTGCTAAATGAGTCTAGTATATAACCTCACCCATCAGCTGATCAAAACTGGGTCAAGTCAAGAACCTTGACCTACATACTTTATATTCAAGTTACATTTGAAAATACATTAAACATCGGTAAAATTCTATCTTGAAACATAAAACAAAATAAAATAAAACATTTAAAAGAACAAAATCTTATTATAAATAGTAATCAAATTGATATTTAAATTATTCAAATAAACACTTTATAGCTTTACATTATTTTCAAACTCTATCAAAATTTGTTACTGGTTTCAATCAAATTTTATATTTTTATTCTAAATCTCTTTCTTTATTATTCTCACTTTCCCTTACTTTGGATGATTTAATTATTTATACTAGCTTGATCTGCCACTTGGCAGGTATACATATATAATCTTTCTCACTCTGACTCTAATAGCCTTAACACCTTGAACCAATATGACACCCATCTCTATCAAAATATCTATCAAACAATCTCTATACCCAACTTATCATTAAACTCAAACTACATCATTCTCTCGATATATATAAAAAAATATTCTCTAAACCTTTGTACTCAGGATAAGCGTTCCCCCCCCCAAAAAGCTCATTCCCTTATGTTGGTTCCTGGATTCTACCTAAGGTAACCCTTTCCGGCGCCAAACGGTCCCTTCCCGTCCCCACCCTTTTGTTGCGGACTCCACCATTACACTATCCCCTATTACAAAATTACCATCCTCAAATTAACACTCTTATTACCTCACTTCAACTACAAAATAACATCATTAATAAACATTAATAAATCAATCATTACTTTACATATATTCCACATTTGTACTGTGTCAGCATCAATACTTCTCAAATTCTATTACATTACCTCACAACAACATTACATTAATTCAAAACAATATTTTCATCTCTCAGTTACCCCTTTAACTTTAACTTGGACTGATCTACATGTCCCACAAAATATTCATCACCCAAAATCTATCTTTTTATTATCTTTGACACTTTATTTAACATCTTACTACATTAAATTCCTTTTCTCATCATTTGAAGTAGCATCTTTAACACATTAAAACATTATCTTTAACATTAATTACCTTGAACATTTATAAACAATTTAACGGTGACATTTTTCTACTGATCAGCTGACATTCCTAACAAGGTGAATAACCTCACTGCAAACACATTTCAATATTTTACATATTGTATGAAACACATTTTATTAATTCCTTAACCTAACATACTACAATTGTTAGAATAAAATGAACACAGTATACTGAATGTATGAACACCTATTTATCAAAGCGTAATACAAGCATTTGATTAGAGCAAAATTGAGTTATCATTTTTTATGTTATGAAATTTAATTTCGTTGTTCATCTGAACAACCTCCTAATTCACACACACTATTGTAATTTATGTAGGACTGTAGCGCCCATTTGCTTTCACAAAGACTGCATAGTTTGAGGAATTGGACATCTCCGTGTCTTTGCTTCGGCTTTACATTTTAAAGCTTGTGGATATCGACATATCCTTGTTTTCTAATTAAAAACCCTTAAAACCGGTCTACCACCTGGCTATGCTGTCCCCACGCGGACAGAGTGGCAGCCGCTGTTCCATAGTTCCGGGATTTCCCCTAGTTTCACCCCCCTATTAATTTCTACTATAAACCAGTTTCAAGTCAGCTATGGTCAAGGGACTTGATATGGCCATAGCTGACCGCTAGCCAAAGCCACGATTAGTGCTGGTAAGGCAGTAATCGCCCGAAAAGTCGGGGAAATCAAACTTTCACTTCCATGCCTGTTCTATTCGTTATGATTCTGTACGGCACGAGAGTCTATCATGGTACAATTGTACAAAAAAGGTGTGCCGCACATCTTCGCCATTCGGCCTCCGATGGAGGTAACACTCAGTGTTACCCCCAACCCATTCCACTATCTACTGGGGCACAGGCCACCCCAGCAATAGCGCATTAATAACTAAATTAAAAGTTTAATATACAACATTCTAATATGACATTCTCACCAATCATTAATCATTTAACTCCTTCATAACTTTCTACAATTAGATTACTTAAAATTTTCAAATTTATTATTAATATTTATTTTACATCATATTTCAGTTATTATTATTTATTAAATTATTACCTCAAGTCAATTTCATTGTTAAAATCAAAATTATTTCATTTGAGTCAAACATCTTATTACATTTTATTCCATTTAATTAGTATAATAAATTTTATACTTACAGTCCATTTAAACTGACATACACAAAATATATTCACCATACACCCCAATACTTTCACGTAACCTCTGAAACATTTAACAAAAGTGTTATTCCAAATCAAACAATTTATCATTTAATTACCAAATTCACATCTCGTTAAACCATTTACATTCATTAGAAAATTCAATTATATCATCTTTGAACTAATCAAAAATATTTAAACATTTTAATTGTTTTAATTAAATTAATTATTGAAAATACAAATTCATTGCTATCCAAAACAATTACGATTTGCTAATTGCCGTTTTCAAAATTAATATGTTTATTTGTTTAGATTGCCAAAATATTAATATTATTATTACAACAACCATCTACACACACATTGTTTACTTAACATTCTCCCATACATACAATTAAATTCACTACCTTTTTATTTACAAATCTTATTCATTATTTATTCAGTTATATCATATTTCAATGTCAAAATCAGCTGGGTCATCACCACATATTAACATATTTAACGGTTCCTTCCCCGATTTCTTAATCTAGCCTCCATCGTCATGTAATAGTCGTACCTTTTTATAACATTTCTCTTTCTTACTTATACTCGATTTGTTATTATTATTATTATTATTATTGTAACACACCATTATTTCTACGTTCTTCATTATACCATTCATTAGGTCATAAAACTTGTCATTATCCATTAATTTTGTCCAGTCTCCGTTAGTAAATTTTCTCAATACCAAGTCAATTATTTTATCATCATAAATTAAATGGTTATTACTTAAACGTACTTCTAACCTTACTTTCCACTTATCATAATCTCTCCTTAAATTATATACTTCTATCTCTTTATCAACCCACAGTTCTCCATCCAAATTTCTCTCATCATAATGCCATTTCACACCTTCTCTCTCATTCCATGCAGAGGGTACTAACTTAATTAAATATTTCCTGACTTCTCCAGGAACAACAAAAAACTTCAAAAAACAATTATTCGTAGAACCTTGTCTACACAATGTATACGTGAAGATCTTTCTTCACCCCCCATAACACCTCGTAAAAAATTTACCCTCTGTTTCATACCCATAATATAACTCTCTTTCCATTCATTATCTAACTCATCAACACCAATTACTACTCCTTTACAATCTATTACTTTCTCTCTCTCACTCACTATCTCTATCTCATCATTATCCAACAATTTACTCTCCATTATATCATTATTATTATTCACCATTATTTCATCCTTAGAATTAATTATATTAACATCACCACTTACCTCAGAATTGTAATCACCATCATTATCTTCACTAGTCAACACTACCTCTCCCACTATTTTGTCACTGTTATTTACGAATTCATTATTTGAATTATCACTCACCTGGTTAATTATTTCTTCGCTATCATTAACAACATTATTATCACTTACCTGTTTTGAGTCAACTTCTGAGTTCTCCTTTAATCGGTCTGTCTTTAGTTCCCGCAACCATTTATCCCACTTTTTGTCACTTTCATCAAACCGTTTATTAATCATATCAAACAACTTAACCATCTCTGTTTTTATAAGGTTCAACCTATACGTCTCATAATCAGATTCACACATATTATCATTACTTACCTTATTATCTGTTACCTGATCAACTTTATTTTTGTTAACTTGGTCTATCTCTCTATCTGTATTTACCACTACCACACTCTCATCATTATCACTATGCCTATCTATTGCCTTATTTTCTACCACCGTTATTTCAACTATCTTACCTTTATCGTTCGTCATCTTACTACCAATACTAATATCATCACTATGCCTTTTAATTTCGGCAAATATTCCCTCTTCTTGTTCTTCCATCCGTGTTAGATTATTATCTAAATCACCCCACTCCTCGTCTGTCATCTCACCTACAACACCTCGAAATTCACTCTCCCACTCATCCCACGCGAAACCCATATCATTCCCTTGTATTTTGGCCATGTTTAAAGCTCATTTATATAACACTTTTTATATATAACAACCACTATTTTTCTATAATCAAAACACCTAACACAACTGTAAATCACAATAACATAAACATAACCTACTCACACGTGCGTAATTATATACGATAAATATTTTTTATAAAATACGTCATTACCACATCCTATTTTCTGTGCTTTAAAATAGGTCTACCTCATATAAATAAAATTAAACGAGAATCCTGGCAGGGTCGCCAATGTAATGATACAAAAGATATCAAAATACAAAAATAAATAAAAATACTGCCAGGACTTACCTGCGCTCGTTTTCACTTACCTGCTGCATAAATTTTGCTCAGAAGCCCAGAGTCGCCACGATATTTTTTAGGTTAAAATATCGAATACCTTTACACTTTACCTTAATAAAAACGGGACACTTTAGCAATCTGACTACCCCCCAGTAATAATTCAGAAGATATCCGGGAATGTTTAGACGAATCTTGCAGCACAGAAATGAGAAAGTGGTAATGACAAAATAACTTAGACTAACACATGTTTCACAGTAAACTAGATAATTTTAATTAATTAAACACAAGGACACTAAAAGCAAATTTTAGAATATACATTTATATATCAGATTTAAATATTATTTAAGGTAGCCCATTCTGCTCACGCACACTCTCACACGATTGATATATTACCCCCTGTTATGTTTTACGAATTCCTGTTTTGATTCACTGTAATTTTATTAAATGTTCACTGCCGCGATGCCGACCGAACACGTGCTTTAGTTGCCCGATTCCGCTGTCTGTTATTTATTGAGTTGGTTCACAACACCACCGCACAAATTGTACTATTGGTAAGTTCGTTAATTCCTTGGGTCCCGGTCGGTGCTACAACGGTATTATTTTGAATTATTCACATTTTTATAAAATTCGGCCGACCGGGCCCTTACAACACGATCAGCGTCTGTTAGTGAACTGCGCAGAATGGCATAGCATGCGCCGCTAACTTGATTGCGTCTTTTGTTGTGGAAACCAATGCCTTGTGGTTCTTCGACGCTTATAAATCCTATTCAAACCCGTGTAGTTATTTGTGTGCAGTTAGTATAAGATATTCGCTAGGCACTGGCTGACGTCACAAGATAGGCGTGACTTAAGTTTTACATCCGTCGACTTAGTAAAGGAGGCGAACAGAAAATGTGCTCTTCACCATCTTTGCTGGTTCACCCAGGCGTCAGTCCGCGCGCTGCCACACATTCACAATGTTCTTGGAAATGAAGGCTGGGTGAATTCTTGGTTACCGATTGCACAACTATGGTCACGTATTACTGCTTTGTTACAATACTGTTCTTTCAGCACGTGGTCTGTCACAATGGGAAATAAATTTACAAATATTTTAATAAACCCCAAATTTAATAAAATACAATAACCCGCAAATTTGGCCCGTTACAATACCCCCCCCCCCCAATGAGAGATCTTCTGCAAAAACAGAAGAAATCTCATTTCTAAAACCCCTAAGAGGACCGGTGAGGAACTGGTCCCAACAACCCCCTTTTGTTCTTACACTTCATGGGTAAACAACCCCCCTGGCTCGGCGACTATGGACGCATCTGAACGAGATCACTGGACTTCTCTGTATGAGATCCCAACACCGAAAAATCAAACAGATACGCACCACAGCGCACCTCACCTTCTATCATGCTACCCCAAAAATCCTATATCCCTGGCTTAGATCATGCCAGATCCTCAACCGATATGTTTCCCCTTATATGCAAACTGGGCTGCCTTTAGCAGATACTGGGCTCACACACACACTTATTCTACATACTGTAAAATTGAAATATTCTTCGAAAATTTATTTAAGTTAAAATTCATTAGCTGTTTTCTTTGAAAATCAAAACACAAATTTTGCATCTATACTGAATAATTCTCTTCATTAGTTTTTTGTTATTAGAAAATAAACAAATTAAACATCTCTTAAAATAGGAACATCCTTAACCTAACATGTGATTACACCTATATTCTAACAATACAATTCAATAAAAATACTAATCATCCACAAACAATAACATCAAAGTTCAAAATATCCGTTAGCTGGCAGGCGCAAAATCAAAAAACATTTTTTTTTTTTTTTAAAGTTTTAAATTTAAAATTTAAATTTATTAAAATATTTCCTTTTTCCATATTGAAATCATTTAAAATTTGTTCAAATTAATTCAAAACAAAATTAGCTTTGTAGCGGGGCATTTTGGGGCCTACCTGAGACAATGTAAAGAAGTTTATATTTTATTGATAATAAATAACATAATTTGTATTTTTTCATAAATAAATAATAATAACTTTATCCCTTGTTGAGTGATAGGGACAGAAATTATAGACTTGGGTAAATTTGTTATTTTGAAACGATCGCAACGTGGCTGCACTGCTGTTAACCTTATGAATACAGACTTGTTTAATAATATTGTGTGGACCGTTTTAATAACTGCAACTGTACCAAAGTCAGTTCAAGGACAGAACAAAATCTGTCAACAAATTACATAACCGTGTCAGGCGAGCGTTACGTCAGAGCCTATCCTTGACGAGTAAACAAGTTACATAACGATGACATGCAGCTGGCGGAGTGATACAAACTGGAAAACAAAGACAATTGAACATACTACAACAGCGCTTCAAAAAATAGCGCTGTTTTCTCTTCCCAGTATAACGCCATCACCACTCGCGAGTGGTCTGTATAAAAGTTTCGAAACGTAAGTGCGGGCCCGCAATTCCTTACAAAATGAGAATAAAATAGTTAAATATGAGTTAACAGCTAAAATTAATAATAAAAATGTGATTAACAGTATAATAACAGTTCGGAAATAGGAAGGCAAAGTTTAAAAACAATCGATGCAGTGCGGGTGGAGAGAAATGACGTCGTTTGGCAGATAAGTAGTACATCAGAACCCAAATAGAACAAACTTTTAAAATTTTCAGTTAATCAAAATGGCATTTAAAATTTCAATATTAAAATATTTAACATTTTTTTTTATTTCAAAGCCATGAGATCTCACGGGGTATAAATTCATTGTGTGTGTGTGGGGAGTATATGAGTGAGTGAAACTAAATAAATTAAGAAGGCTGGTTTGTGTTAGTATGTTAAGGTAATTCATGTTTAATTTTATAGAATTTTGTTTGTTTTCAATTTATATACCATGTTTCAATTACCATTATATACTAAATAAATTTCATTAGTCTGAATTGATAGTAGAGATGTCAGGAGATAGGGTGTTAGCAGTAATAAAATGTCAATAAAAATCTATTGAAGGGAAACAAAAATAAAGTTTTCTTTATTTGGACAACCATTCTGATCTCCTGGGTTCGTCGAAAAGAACCCGTGTATATTTTTTGTATTATGTTTCTTGTATTTAATAAAAACAAGATGGCGCCCGAAGAATTCAGTAAATACAGTGGACAGTATCTTTAATATTTTAAAATTTATATTTCAATACAATTATTAATAAAACGAAACGGTACATTTGGCTTCCGAACGTAGGGACAATTTATATAATTATATTATATAAATATAGGCCTACTTGGGAGAACAGAATGGTTGTTTGGAGTTTGTATTTACGTACATACGTAAATTAGACGCAAGTATGGGGTTATGTTTTGATAGGGTTATGTATGTAGTGCATTATTTGTTTATGTGTTTAGGAGTATTGTGAGGGTAACTAGTGTGTATGAGATGAATTATATTATATAAAGGGTATTATAATAAAATTTTTTTTTAATATGGCTAAGATACCAGAAAATGATAGTGGTTTCGTATGGAACGAGTGGGAAAGCGAATTTAGAGGGGTTGTAGGTGAAATGACGGACGAGGAATGGGGGAGTTTAGAAGATAGTTTAACACGAATGGAAGAAATGGAAGAGGGAATATTCGCAGAAATTAAGAAGCACAGTGATGATATTGATAGTGAGGTGCCAAGTAGTAGAGGTAAGATCGTTGAAGCAATAGTAGTAGTAAATGAGACAGAAAATAGGCCTAATGATAATGATGTCGACAGTGTGGGGGTAGTAAAAAAGAAGCGTTCATTGGAGGACGTGATGAACTTGTTGATAAAAATGAATGAAAATTGGGATAAACATTTTGAACTAATCACAAAGATGAATAAACACGACGAGAAGTGGGAGGGAGATAGATATCAGGTAAAAAAGAATACAGAAGTTGAGTTAACACAGGTAAGTGGTGTCTTTGATAATAGTGAAGAAATAAGTAACCAGGGGAGTGACAATTCGAATAATGAGTTAATAGCTAACAGTGATCAAATAGTGGGAGAAATAGTGTTGACTAGTGATGATAATGGTATTAATTACAATTCTGAGGTAAGTAGGAATGATAATTATGACAATATAAGTGAAAATATGATGTTAAAAAATAATGGAGTAAATATAGAGAGTACTGATGAAGTTTTAGAATGTAATCATGAGATGTTGAGATGTATTGATGAAGAAGAAAGAGGGTTATGTATTGAGAGTGAAATAGAACTATATAAGTTAGAAAGAAAGTATGATGAATTGAAAAAAATACTAGAAGGGGTGATGATGAATCATGTGAAATACGTATCTGTTGAAAGAGAGATAGAGAATAATTTTGATAATATCTTACCCAACTATAATGACTTACCTGACGTAGTAGTTGAGGAATACAAAAATGAGAAAACAATTTACCTGACATTAACAAACAACACTGATATAGACGGGACAATCCTAACTTATGGTAACAAGATTTATATTAGTATAATGGATGAAATAGAATGGATGGATTATTATGATAGTAATGATAACAAATTGTATGTTGATAAAAATGATGAATGTTACAAATACACTAGATATATATATGACGATGGTGGGTGAGCTAAAAGATCAGTGTTGGGACATTTTTAAATATTGTAAATTATTGGTAATGACCTTGCTGATTTGGACATCTGAAGTGAGATACACTTGAACAGTTTTGACGCATATTTTGTAAATAATATTGAATTCATGTGTGTATTATGAAATGTTAGGTAAGTAATGTGTATGTGTTTTAGAAAATGTTGTGTTAATAATAATAATATTATTAATATTTTTGCATATTATTTAAATAATAAAATAATTATGAAGACAATAATTAATGATTGGTAGAATGTTGATAATAATTGAAATATGTTATTTTAATAATCAAATGAATATTTAATTTTAATAGTCAATTAAAGTAAATAATTGGAGATGTTTAGATATTGTGATTGAATGTTAAATGTTTGAATTTTATAATGAATGTAAATTGTTTGGTGAGATTTTGATTTAATAATAATTAATAAATAAATAAATATTAAATGGCTTATTTTGTGGAATAACATAATGGCTAAAAATAAAGATTAATAATAAATTTAGAAATTTTGAAAATCTGATTGCAACACAGGATAAATAAATAATGATGATAAATAAAAACAGTTAATGAAAAAATTTTAAATAATAATGTTTATAAATTTTTATATAAATTATTTAAAAGAGAATTGTTTGTTTAATGTATGCTAATAATCCAGGTTGATTTCTATTTGTGTATTATGTTATGTAATGTATTATAATAGTGTGTGTGGCTGGGAGGTTATCCAAGGGGATAACGTATTAAAATTTTGCTATATGTTAATTAATAATGATGATTTGCTACTCAATAATTTTGTTTGAATTTAAAAAAAAAAAAAAATAGATGCACTAAATACTTCCTATATTGTGTTTATTATGTCTTATTGTGTTGATTGCATTTAGTATGTTAGGAATAAGAATTATAAAAATATGATGATATGTTTTCAATGTGTTTATAGATTTTAAAATAAAATGAAAAATAGTTGTGATAGGTAAAATTTTCAATGGGTTATAAAAGATAGAAATGGGTGATAGTAATTGTTTGAATAAAATGTTTGAGTCAGTCCCAGTTAAAAAATATTGAGGTATTAAAGAGAATGAGAGATGAAAATAATGCAATGTTGTTTTGAGTTAATGTAATGTTATAGAATTTTGAGAAGTATAAGTGGAGACACAGTAGAAATGGAGAATTTATGTAGAGTCTTGAGAGATATATTGTTTATTTTGATGTTATTTTGTTGTAATTGTAGTGAGGTAATGAGATTGAGATTTTTTGGGGATGGCAATTTTGTAGTAGGGGTAGTGTATTGTGGGAGTCCGCAACATAAGGGTTGGGACGGGATTTGGTATAGTTTTAGTGGGAAGGGGCCGCCTTAGGTAGAATCCAGGGGCCAGAGAATGGGAATTGAGCTTTTTTTGGGGGGGGGAAACACGTATCCTATGTACAAAGGGTTAGAGAGTATTTTTTTTATATATAGAGAGAAGGTGGCGAATGGGGTTAAAGTAGTAAGTAGTTAGAGGTAGAGAAGGGTTAGTAAATTTTTGGTAGTGGGGTGTCATACTAGTTAAAGATTTTGTAAGGGAGCGTTAGAGTAATAAAAGGGGTAAGATTATGAGTAAATGCCAAGTTGATAATATGAATTATAATGAATAATGTAGAATCACCCAGATTGATGAAAGAGAATGATAAATGAAAATGATGGGTAAAACGAAGATTGAAGTTGGAAAAAAAAAAAAAAAAAAAAAAAAAAAAATTGTAATTTTGAGAAACGAATTAATAAGAGTAAATCAAGTTTAAAAGTAATTTTTTGATTTTATATGACAATTTAATGATATAAAGTGTGTAACATTTTAAATATAAATTGTTTATTTTAAGATGTTTTCTTATGTTATATTATGTTATATTAGATGTTTTGATATGTTAGGAATAAGTAAAGGAAAACAAAACCAGTGCTTCTTAGTGCAAACCAGCACCGCTAGGGGGGAACAGATCAGTTGGGGATATGGTGTTGTATAAGGCCACTATTTAATATTTTGATTTGTTGTTTCAGTGTTTGGTGGTGCTGTGGCGGCGGACCTGAGCTGGCCAGCGCGTCAGAGCAGGGGCGTTAAGTATCTGTCTGACTCTACGGTGTTGGGATCTCGATAGAGAAGTCCAGTATTGTCATGCAGATGCGATCACAGTCACCGGACCAAGGGTGAGTTGATTATATTTTTTTTGTAAACCATACAGGGGGTTGTGGCGACATATCCTGGCTGATCCCTCTAGCAAGTATGAATGTGTCAATGAGATTTTTTATGCTTCGGCATAAAATATCTCATTGAGGGGGTATTGTAGCGGGGCATTTTGGGGCCTACCTGAGACAATGTAAAGAAGTTTATATTTTATTGATAATAAATAACATAATTTGTATTTTTTCATAAATAAATAATAATAACTTTATCCCTTGTTGAGTGATAGGGACAGAAATTATAGACTTGGGTAAATTTGTTATTTTGAAACGATCGCAACGTGGCTGCACTGCTGTTAACCTTATGAATACAGACTTGTTTAATAATATTGTGTGGACCGTTTTAATAACTGCAACTGTACCAAAGTCAGTTCAAGGACACAACAAAATCTGTCAACAAATTACATAACCGTGTCAGGCGAGCGTTACGTCAGAGCCTATCCTTGACGAGTAAACAAGTTACATAACGATGACATGCAGCTGGCGGAGTGATACAAACTGGAAAACAAAGACAATTGAACATACTACAACAGCGCTTCAAAAAATAGCGCTGTTTTCTCTTCCCAGTATAACGCCATCACCACTCGCGAGTGGTCTGTATAAAAGTTTCGAAACGTAAGTGCGGGCCCGCAATTCCTTACAAAATGAGAATAAAATAGTTAAATATGAGTTAACAGCTAAAATTAATAATAAAAATGTGATTAACAGTATAATAACAGTTCGGAAATAGGAAGGCAAAGTTTAAAAACAATCGATGCAGTGCGGGTGGAGAGAAATGACGTCGTTTGGCAGATAAGTAGTACATCAGAACCCAAATAGAACAAACTTTTAAAATTTTCAGTTAATCAAAATGGCATTTAAAATTTCAATATTAAAATATTTAACATTTTTTTTTATTTCAAAGCCATGAGATCTCACGGGGTTATAAATTCATTGTGTGTGTGTGGGGAGTACATGAGTGAGTGAAACTAAATAAATTAAGAAGGCTGGTTTGTGTTAGTATGTTAAGGTAATTCATGTATAATTTTATAGAAGTTTGTTTGTTTTCAATTTATATACTATGTTTCAATTACCATTATATACTAAATAAATTTCATTAGTCTGAATTGATAGTAGAGATGTCAGGAGATAGGGTGTTAGCAGTAATAAAATGTCAATAAAAATCTATTGAAGGGAAACAAAAATAAAGTTTTCTTTATTTGGACAACCATTCTGATCTCCTGGGTTCGTCGAAAAGAACCCGTGTATATTTTTTGTATTATGTTTCTTGTATTTAATAAAAACAAGATGGCGCCCGAAGAATTCAGTAAATACAGTGGACAGTATCTTTAATATTTTAAAATTTATATTTCAATACAAATATTAATAAAACGAAACGGTACAGCTTTACTTCCTTGCTAAATGAGTCTAGTATATAACCTCACCCATCAGCTGATCAAAACTGGGTCAAGTCAAGAACCTTGACCTACATACTTTATATACAAGTTACATTTGAAAATACATTAAACATCGGTAAAATTCTATCTTGAAACATAAAACAAAATAAAATAAAACATTTAAAAGAACAAAATCTTATTATAAATAATAATCAAATTGATATTTAAATTATTCAAATAAACACTTTATAGCTTTACATTATTTTCAAACTCTATCAAAATTTGTCACTGGTTTCAATCAAATTTTATATTTTTATTCTAAATCTCTTTCTTTATTATTCTCACTTTCCCTTACTTTGGATGATTTAATTATTTATACTAGCTTGATCTGCCACTTGGCAGGTATACATATATAATCTTTCTCACTCTGACTCTAATAGCCTTAACACCTTGAACCAATATGACACCCATCTCTATCAAAATATCTATCAAACAATCTCTATACCCAACTTATCATTAAACTCAAACTACATCATTCTCTCGATATATATAAAAAAATATTCTCTAAACCTTTGTACTCAGGATAAGCGTTCCCCCCCCCCAAAAGCTCATTCCCTTATGTTGGTTCCTGGATTCTACCTAAGGTAACCCTTTCCGGCGCCAAACGGTCCCTTCCCGTCCCCACCCTTTTGTTGCGGACTCCACCATTACACTATCCCCTATTACAAAATTACCATCCTCAAATTAACACTCTTATTACCTCACTTCAACTACAAAATAACATCATTAATAAACATTAATAAAGCAATCATTACTTTACATATATTCCACATTTCTACTGTGTCAGCATCAATACTTCTCAAATTCTATTACATTACCTCACAACAACATTACATTAATTCAAAACAATATTTTCATCTCTCAGTTACCCCTTTAACTTTAACTTGGACTGATCTACATGTCCCACAAAATATTCATCACCCAAAATCTATCTTTTTATTATCTTTGACACTTTATTTAACATCTTACTACATTAAATTCCTTTTCTCATCATTTGAAGTAGCATCTTTAACACATTAAAACATTATCTTTAACATTAATTACCTTGAACATTTATAAACAATTTAACAGTGACATTTTTCTACTGATCAGCTGACATTCCTAACAAGGTGAATAACCTCACTGCAAACACATTTCAATATTTTACATATTATATGAAACACATATTTTATTAATTCCTTAACCTAACATACTACAATTGTTAAAATAAAATGAACACAGTATACTGAATGTATGAACACCTATTTATCAAAGTGTAATACAAGCATTTGATTAGAGCAAAATTGAGTTATTTTTTATGTTATGAAATTTAATTTCGTTGTTCATCTGAACAACCTCCTAATTCACACACACTATTGTAATTTATGTAGGACTGTAGCGCCCATTTGCTTTCACAAAGACTGCATAGTTTGAGGAATTGGACATCTCCGTGTCTTTGCTTCGGCTTTACATTTTAAAGCTTGTGGATATCGACATATCCTTGTTTTATAATTAAAAACCCTTAAAACGGGTCTACCACCTGGCTATGCTGTCCCCACGCGGACAGAGTGGCAGCCGCTGTTCCATAGTTCCGGGATTTCCCCTAGTTTCACCCCCCTATTAATTTCTACTATAAACCAGTTTCAAGTCAGCTATGGTCAAGGGACTTGATATGGCCATAGCTGACCGCTAGCCAAAGCCACGATTAGTGCTGGTAAGGCAGTAATCGCCCGAAAAGTCGGGGAAATCAAACTTTCACTTCAATGCCTGTTCTATTCGTTATGATTCTGTACGGCACGAGAGTCTATCATGGTACAATTGTACAAAAAAGGTGTGCCGCACATCTTCGCCATTCGGCCTCCGGTGGAGGTAACACTCAGTGTTACCCCCAACCCATTCCACTATCTACTGGGGCACAGGCCACCCCAGCAATAGCGCATTAATAACTAAATTAAAAGTTTAATATACAACATTCTAATATGACATTCTCACCAATCATTAATCATTTAACTCCTTCATAACTTTCTACAATTAGATTACTTAAAATTTTCAAATTTATTATTAATATTTATTTTACATCATATTTCAGTTATTATTATTTATTAAATTATTACCTCAAGTCAATTTCATTGTTAAAATCAAAATTATTTCATTTGAGTCAAACATCTTATTACATTTTATTCCATTTAATTAGTATAATAAATTTTATACTTACAGTCCATTTAAACTGACATACACAAAATATATTCACCATACACCCCAATACTTTCACGTAACCTCTGAAACATTTAACAAAAGTGTTATTCCAAATCAAACAATTTATCATTTAATTACCAAATTCACATCTCGTTAAACCATTTACATTCATTAGAAAATTCAATTATATCATCTTTGAACTAATCAAAAATATTTAAACATTTTAATTGTTTTAATTAAATTAATTATTGAAAATACAAATTCATTGCTATCCAAAACAATTACGATTTGCTAATTGCCGTTTTCAAAATTAATATTTTTATTTGTTTAGATTGCCAAAATATTAATATTATTATTACAACAACCATCTACACACACATTGTTTACTTAACATTCTCCCATACATACAATTAAATTCACTACCTTTTTATTTACAAATCTTATTCATTATTTATTCAGTTATATCATATTTCAATGTCAAAATCAGCTGGGTCATCACCACATATTAACATATTTAACGGTTCCTTCCCCGATTTCTTAATCTAGCCTCCATCGTCATGCAATAGTCGTACCTTTTTATAACATTTCTCTTTCTTACTTATACTCGATTTGTTACTATTATTATTATTATTGTAACACACCATTATTTCTAAGTTCTTCATTATACCATTCATTAGGTCATAAAACTTGTCATTTTCCATTAATTTTGTCCAGTCTCCGTTAGTAAATTTTCTCAATACCAAGTCAATTATTTTATCATCATAAATTAAATGGTTATTACTTAAACGTACTTCTAACCTTACTTTCCACTTATCATAATCTCTCCTTAAATTATATACTTCTATCTCTTTATCAACCCACAGTTCTCCATCCAAATTTCTCTCATCATAATGCCATTTCACACCTTCTCTCTCATTCCATGCAGAGGGTACTAACTTAATTAAATATTTCCTGACTTCTCCAGGAACAACAAAAAACTTCAAAAAACAATTATTCGTAGAACACTTGTCTACACAATGTATACGTGAAGATCTTTCTTCACCCCCCATAACACCTTGTAAAAAATTTACCCCCTGTTTCATATCCATAATATAACTCTCTTTCCATTCATTATCTAACTCATCAACACCAATTACTACTCCTTTACAATCTATTACTTTCTCTCTCTCACTCACTATCTCTATCTCATCATTATCCAACAATTTACTCTCCATTATATCATTATTATTATTCACCATTATTTCATCCTTAGAATTAATTATATTAACATCACCACTTACCTCAGAATTGTAATCACCATCATTATCTTCACTAGTCAACACTACCTCTCCCACTATTTTGTCACTGTTATTTACGAATTCATTATTTGAATTATCACTCACCTGGTTAATTATTTCTTCGCTATCATTAACAACATTATTATCACTTACCTGTTTTGAGTCAACTTCTGAGTTCTCCTTTAATCGGTCTGTCTTTAGTTCCCACAACCATTTATCCCACTTTTTGTCACTTTCATCAAACCGTTTATTAATCATATCAAACAACTTAACCATCTCTGTTTTTATAAGGTTCAACCTATACGTCTCATAATCAGATTCACACATATTATCATTACTTACCTTATTATCTGTTACCTGATCAACTTTATTTTTGTTAACTTGGTCTATCTCTCTATCTGTATTTACCACTACCACACTCTCATCATTATCACTATGCCTATCTATTGCCTTATTTTCTACCACCGTTATTTCAACTATCTTACCTTTATCGTTCGTCATCTTACTACCAATACTAATATCATCACTATGCCTTTTAATTTCGGCAAATATTCCCTCTTCTTGTTCTTCCATCCGTGTTAGATTATTATCTAAATCACCCCACTCCTCGTCTGTCATCTCACCTACAACACCTCGAAATTCACTCTCCCACTCATCCCATGCGAAACCCATATCATTCCCTTGTATTTTGACCATGTTTAAAGTTCATTTATATAACACTTTTTATATATAACAACCACTATTTTTCTATAATCAAAACACCTAACACAACTGTAAATCACAATAACATAAACATAACCTACACACACGTGCGTAATTATATACGATAAATATTTTTTATAAAATACGTCATTACCACATCCTATTTTCTGTGCTTTAAAATAGGTCTACCTCATATAAATAAAATTAAACGAGAATCCTGGCAGGGTCGCCAATGTAATGATACAAAAGATATCAAATACAAAAATAAATAAAAATACTGCCAGGACAATACTGTGCTCGTTTTCACTTACCTGCTGCATAAATTTTGCTCAGAAGCCTAGAGTCGCCACGATATTTTTTAGGTTAAAATATCGAAAACCTTTACACTTTACCTTAATAAAAACGGGACAATTTAGCAATCTGACTACCCCCCAGTAATAATTCAGAAGATATCCGGGAACGTTTAGACGAATCTTGCAGCACAGAAATGAGAAAGTGGTAATGACGAAATAACTTAGACTAACACATGTTTCACAGTAAACTAGATAATTTTAATTAATTAAACGCAAGGACACTAAAAGCAAATTTTAGAATATACATTTATATATCAGATTTAAATATTATTTAAGGTAGCCCATTCTGCTCACGCACACTCTCACACGATTGATATATTACCCCCTGTTATGTTTTACGAATTCCTGTTTTGATTCACTGTAATTTTATTAAATGCTCACTGCCGCGATGCCGACCGAACACGTGCTTTAGTTGCCCGATTCCGCTGTCTGTTATTTATTGAGTTGGTTCACAACACCACCGCACAAATTGTACTATTGGTAAGTTCGTTAATTCCTCGGGTCCCGGTCGGTGCTAAAACGGTATTATTTTGAATTATTCACATTTTTATAAAATTCGGCCGACCGGGCCCTTACAACACGATCAGCGTCTGTTAGTGAACTGCGCAGAATGGCATAGCATGCGCCGCTAACTTGATTGCGTCTTTTGTTGTGGAAACCAATGCCTTGTGGTTCTTCGACGCTTATAAATCCTATTCAAACCCGTGTAGTTATTTGTGTGCAGTTAGTGTAAGATATTCGCTAGGCACTGGCTGACGTCACAAGATAGGCGTGACTTAAGTTTTACATCCGTCGACTTAGTAAAGGAGGCGAACAGAAAATGTGCTCTTCACCATCTTTGCTGGTTCACCCAGGCGTCAGTCCGCACGCCTGGTTGTGTGATGCATATGGGCGCGCTGCCACACATTCACAAAGTTCTTGGAAATGAAGGCTGGGTGAATTCTTGGTTACCGATTGCACAACTATGGTCACGTATTACTGCTTTGTTACAATACTGTTCTTTCAGCACGTGGTCTGTTACAATGGGAAATCAATTTACAAATATTTTAATAAACCCCAAATTTAATAAAATACAATAACCCGCAAATTTGGCCCGTTACAATACCCCACCAATGAGAGATCTTCTGCAAAAACAGAAGAAATCTCATTGCTAAAACCCCTAAGAGGACCGGTGAGGAACTGGTGCCAACAACCCCCCTGGCTCGGCGACTATGGACGCATCTGAACGAGATCACTGGACTTCTCTGTATGAGATCCCAACTCCGAAAAATCAAACAGATACGCACCACAGCGCACATCACCTTCTATCATGCTACCCCAAAAATCCTATATCCCTGGCTTAGATCATGCCAGATCCTCAACCGATATGTTTCCCCTTATATGCAAACTGGGCTGCCTTTAGCAGATACTGGGCTCACACACACACTTATTCTACATACTGTAAAATTGAAATATTCTTCGAAAATTTATTTAAGTTAAAATTCATTAGCTGTTTTCTTTGAAAATCAAAACACAAATTTTGCATCTATACTGAATAATTCTCTTCATTAGTTTTTTGTTATTAGAAAATAAACAAATTAAACTTCTCTTAAAATAGGAACATCCTTAACCTAACATGTGATTACACCTATATTCTCACAATACAATTCAATAAAAATACTAATAATCCACAAACAATAACGTCAAAGTTCAAAATATCCGTTAGCTGGCAGGCGCAAAATCAAAAAACTTTTTTTTTTTTCAAAAAAAGTTTTAAATTCAAAATTTAAATTTATTAAAATATTTCCTTTTTCCATATTGAAATCATTTAAAATTTGTTCAAATTAATTCAAAACAAAATTAGCTTTACTTCCTTGCTAAATGAGTTTAGTATATAACCTCACCCATCAGCTGATCAAAACTGGGTCAAGTCAAGAACCTTGACCTACATACTTTATATACAAGTTACATTTGAAAATACATTAAACATCGGTAAAATTCTATCTTGAAACAAAAAACAAAATAAAATAAAACATTTAAAAGAACAAAATCTTATTATAAATAATAATCAAATTGATATTTAAATTATTCAAATAAACACTTTATAGCTTTACATTATTTTCAAACTCTATCAAAATTTGTCATTGGTTTCAATCAAATTTTATATTTTTATTCTAAATCTCTTTCTTTATTATTCTCACTTTCCCTTACTTTGGATGATTTAATTATTTATACTAGCTTGATCTGCCACTTGGCAGGTATACATATATAATCTTTCTCACTCTGACTCTAATAGCCTTAACACCTTGAACCAATATGACACCCATCTCTATCAAAATATCTATCAAACAATCTCTATACCCAACTTATCATTAAACTCAAACTACATCATTCTCTCGATATATATAAAAAAATATTCTCTAACCCTTTGTACTCAGGAGAAGCGTTTCCCCCCCCCAAAAGCTCATTCCCTTATGTTGGTTCCTGGATTCTACCTAAGGTAACCCTTTCCGGCGCCAAACGGTCCCTTCCCGTCCCAACCCTTTTGTTGCGGACTCCACCATTACACTATCCCCTATTACAAAATTACCATCCTCAAATTAACAGTCTTATTACCTCACTTCAACTACAAAATAACATCATTAATAAACATTAATATATCAATCATTACTTTACATATATTCCACATTTCTACTGTGTCAGCATCAATACTTCTCAAATTCTATTACATTACCTCACAACAACATTACATTAATTCAAAACAATATTTTCATCTTGTAGCGGGTCAAATTTTGGGTGTTTTATTTTAACCGTTTGGGGCATATATTTATATTTTTATTTATTTCGTTTTCGGGCGGACCGGTATAAAGTATGGTAAAGCTGCATTATTGTGCAACATAACAGTCAGTGTAACAGAACAATGAAACAACGCAATAGGACGCAGTTGTTGAGGAATGCGGTGGAACATTTGCACCTCCACAAAATTCTGAGAACTTTGTACCTGTGTGTGGCAGCGGCACATACGCAACTGCTCAATCACGCTCAAAGGACGCTCTAACAAAAAACCAAGATGGCTAGAGAGAATAATATTTGTCGTTTTTCTTCAAGATCTTGCGGAAATGCTGTTTTAAGTCCGGCCCACTTAAATGACATCAGCAGAGCCAAGCCCAATATTAAGCTCTGGTCATCCACATATACCAGCTCTATGCCACGCATAAAATGGTTACACGACAGCAGGAACAAGGAGCGACGACGAAAACATCATGGCATGGAAGAACAACTTCCATGCAGGAACAGGTAGTTGTACCTGTTACGTACACAGCCATACAGTCAACAGGACGCCAACACCGCTACAGACAATGACCGTTTGGTTTAGGCCCCGGTCGGTGGTGTTCTAAATACGCCTAACTCAATCATATCGTTAATACCGACCGGGACCCGAGGAATTGACTATGTTATAGACGAGTGCAGTGCAGTGGCCGTTGAAAAGCAGTTAATAACGAATAATGTAACCGGGAAGGCACGTGTTCGGTCGACCTCGCGCCATATAAAATGAGACGGGAACTTGTAAAGAATAAATATTTCGCTCGTGTATCTAATATTGGTTAAGGGTGTTTTGATAAATTAAAATAAATATATGTGAGAGTGTGTGAGCAGCTGGGCTATCTTCTTAGACGTAAGTAATATTATGTAAGGCTATTAAATAAGATGTATAAACAAGAGTTACCCAACCTTTAAAAACATGTAAGACAATTTATTTGGAAAACAAAGTTATAAAATCGCACTATTTGATTATTAAACAAAAATAATTTCTCTTCCAAAAAATTGAGAGTAAGTTTCTTTCAAAACCTTAGTTCGTTTTATGTACTGTCATAGTTCGTCAAACGAAATGGGTGTACCTCCACTACTCGATCCGGCCCGATCCAAGTTGAAAGGTAAGTGGGAGTTGTAATTTGAATAAAATAGAATAATACCAAAATTAAAAAAGTTACAATTGTTGCCGCGTGACCAGGATTTAAGATAACAAAAAAGTTATTACAACGGCCTACATGTGACAGTACATTGAACGGAATACGGTGGAGAAAGTAAATTGATGTTGTAATATCAGTTTTGAAAAAGACTGATCATTGGTAGTTGTTACGTAAGACAAAATAGATTAAATAAAAAATGTCTGAAAACACAGAGAAGAGCAGTATAGTAGATTCAATTATGAGTGAAAGTGGCCTTGAGTCGCAATTGCTGGAGGAAAGTGGTATGTTGAGGGGGGAGACGGGTACTGTTACAGAAACAGCTGTCGGCAGTAATGTAATAGCTCATTCCACGCCGATTGCGTCTCAACCACAAGTAAATGAAACAGACATTGATTCGGGGATTCAATTGACCCCCGTTTCAATTAATAAAAGTAAACAATCAGAGGAAACAAATATGATGAGTATTATGCTCAGTCAATTCGAAAGAATGAATAATAATTTTGAGACCAAATTTAATGTAATGAATAGTCGTTTTGATGATAATGATATAATTTTAAATAAGATGAAAAGTGATTTTAACTATAAATTAGACCAATTGACGAACGATTTTAATGAACAGAAAATAAAATGCGAACAGCAAAATATTCAAAATGAGATCAATTTTAAAGAAATTAAAGAACAGAATATTCAGTTTCAGCAAAATATAAATATAAAATTTGACGAGTTGATAAATAACATACAAGACAAGAAGGTATGTCTTGAAAATACCAATGAAATGACAAGAAATAGTTCGAATAAAGTAGAACAGAATAAGAATAATACAAACGAAAGTTGTAATGACAGTGTTGTGTTAGGCAATGAATTAATAAATAATAATGATGATAATAATAACGAGAATAATAATGTGTTTGAGAAATTGGTATCAGAAAGTGATACGGTAAAAATAAAGAATGAAAGTATAGAATGCAGTGATTATGAGATGTTAATGTGTGTCAGTGAGTTAGAGAGAGAGAGGAGAAATAATGTTGTGGTAGAGTGGGGACAGAGGGCAAATTTTCCCTTCATTATTTATGATGTTTATGATGATTTATTGAGTCCACAAGTGTTGTGGTTGAAGGGCAAGAGTCCCGTATTGGTAGATGAATTGAGGTGTTTATTTTTGTGGAGTAATTGTGTACCCTCTGTCCGGAATAATTGTGAGAGTGTGATGCGGTGTTATGAAGAGAGAGAAGTAAATAGAGAATGGTATGTAACAGAATTGTATAATTTGAATAGAAAGTATGATGAATGGAAAGAAGGCTTAGAAATATATTTGAATAATAATGATTACAATGATTTGAAAAAAATAATTAGACCGATAGTGAATGAATGTAATGACGGAGACTTAACAAAAATACCTAACGTAGACTGGTTTAATGAGTATTCTGGTAAAATGAGTGAATTTGGTTGTTCTGGTTATGACACACAAAGTAACCATTTGTTTGTAAATAAAAAGCAACAGTGTTATATAGAACCAAGATTAATTTTTGACGATGGTGGCTGAACTAGAATATCAGTGTATAGACCTTGTTAGATACTGTAAATTCTGGTAATGACCTTGCTGATTTGGACATCTGAAGTGAGATACACTTGAACAATTTTGACGTATATTTTGTAAATAATATTGAATTCATTTGTGTGTATTGTGAAATGTAATGTGTATATGTTTTAGAAAATGTTGTATTAATAATAATAATATTATTAATATTTTTGCACTCTAATTAAATAACAAAATAATTATGAAGACAATAGTTAATGATTTGTAGAATGTTGATAATAATTGAGATATATTATTTTAATAATCAAATGAATATTTAATTTTAATAATAAATGGAATTAAATAAGTGGAGATGTTTAGATAGTGTGATTGAATATTATGTGTTTGAATTTTATAAGGTAATTAAATTGTTTGGTGAGATTTTGATTTAATAATAATTAATAAGTAAATAAATGGTAAATGGTTTATTTTGTGGAACATAATGATTAAAAATATGTATTAATAATAAATTTAGAATTTTTGAAAATCTGATTACAACACAGGATAAATTCATCATGATGATAAATAAAAAGAGTTAATGAAAAATTTTAAATAATAATGTTTATAAATTTTTATATAAATTATTTAAAAGAGAATTGTTTGTTTGAGGTATGCTAATAATCCAGGTTTATTGCTATTCGTAAAATAAGGTTCATACTATGATTTTAAAGGTATCATTTTATTGTTGTGTGTTAGATATAGTTGTTGATAAAATGTATTTTCATTATGTGTGTAATTTTTTTCTAAGCCAATCATTAGACGCCTGGCAGGCAATCAACATAATAGAAGTAAGTGTTGATAATGTATTACATGTATTTGTTCAATTTTAAGATGTAGTTTCATTGTGTTTTTATTATGTTAGGATATCAGCTGATCAGCAATACCATGTCACTGGTATAGTGGTTTGTAAATGTTACAAGTAATTAATGTTTAGTGTACTACAGATATTTCGAAGTAAAGATAAAAAGAATATGCAGATTAATAAAAGATAATTTATGGGTGATAAATGTTTTATGGGACACGTAGACCTGTCCAAATTGAATTAAAAGTTGAATGTGAAATGAGGGAGATAAATATAATGTAATGTTGTTTTTGAGTTGAGGTGATATAACAGAATTTTGTGAAATATAGATGTGGACACAGTGGTAATGGAGAATTTATGTAGATTTTGAATGATATATATTTATGTTTATAATTAATGAGATTATTTTGTGTATTTGTAGTGAGGTAATGAGATTGAGAATTTTGGGGATGGCAATTTTGTATTAGGGGGTAGTGTAGTTGGGGAGTCCGCAACAAGGGTTGGGACGGGATAGGAATAGATTTTAGTGAGGAGGGGCCGCCTTAGGTAAAATCCGGGGGCCAAATAAGGGAAATGAGTTTTTGGGAAGGAAACACGTATCCTATGTATACAAAGGGTTAGCGAGTTTATTATATGTAGAGAAGGTGGCGAATTGTGTTAAATGGTAAGTTGGGGTTTAGAATGTCCTGATTAGTAGATATTTTGATAGAGATGGGTGTCATGATAATTGAGTTGATGAATATTAGAGTCAGAGGGAGAAAGTTTATATAGGTATAGAAATCTAATACAGAAAAACGAGAATAAATAATTTACATCACCCACAGTATATTAAGGTAAGATTGTTGAAAAGAAAGAGGAATTTATAATAAAGAATGTACAATTGTTTTTTAAACCAGTGACAGAATTTTGATAGAAGTGAAAATAATGTAAAGTCAAGAAGTGTTTAATTTAAATGATTTAAATGCCAATTTGATTATTATTTATATTAATATTTTGTTTATTATAAATATTCTATGTTACTATGTTTTGTATTTCAAGGTAGGATATTACAGATATTTAAAGTGTTTTCAGAAATCATACATAACATATGTAGGTCAAGGGTTTTGTACTTGACCTAGTTATGATCAGCTGATGAGTTCATACACCTACTAAGCTTGTAGAGTAGGAATTCAATTTTAATTTGTTTGTTTGATTAATTCAAACTAATCTTTGAATAATTTTAATAAATGTTATTTAATAAATAAATTTAATAAATATTTAATGAATAATTTTTTTGAATTTTAAAATTTTGAAAATTTTAAATTTTTTTGAAGAAAAAAAAAAAACTTGATTTGTCGCCTGCCAGCGAGTGAATATGTTAGATAATTATTATTTTGTTGTGTATGTATTAATGATGTTTCTTTTATTGTATTGCTTTATATTGGTAGGCTATAAATTGTTCTCATGCTAGAGTAAGGATGTATTTGTATTAATAGGAATGTTTAGGTTAAGTCATTGAAACAAAAAGTAGAAAAAAGAGGAAGAGAATTTTTTGGTAAAAGATTTTTTTGAATATTGAATTTTTTGAATTTATAATAAATTTTAAAAGGAAGTTTTTATTTTAATGTGTTATGATAATATGTAATGTTAATGTGTGTGAGCCCAGTATCTGCTAAAGGCAGCCCAGCTTGCAAAAAGGGGAAACATATCGGCGGAGGAGCTGGGATAATTTTAGCCCGGGATTGAGGATTTTGGGGGTAGCATGTTAGAAGGCGAGGTGTGCCGTGGGGCGAGTCTGATCGATTTCTCGGTGTTGGGATCTCTAACGGAGAAGTCCAGTGATCTCGTTCAGATGAGTCCATGGTCGCTGAGCCAGGGGGGTCGTGTACCCATGCAGATTATGAACCAGGGGGTTGTTGGCACCAGTTCCTCACCGGTCCTCTTCGGGGTTTATCGATGAGATTTCTTCTGTTGTGGACAGCAGAATTCTCATCGAGGGGGTATTGTAGCGGGTCAAATTTTGGGTGTTTTATTTTAACCGTTTGGGGCATATATTTATATTTTTATTTATTTCGTTTTCGGGCGGACCGGTATAAAGTATGGTAAAGCTGCATTATTGTGCAACATAACAGTCAGTGTAACAGAACAATGAAACAACGCAATAGGACGCAGTTGTTGAGGAATGCGGTGGAACATTTGCACCTCCACAAAATTCTGAGAACTTTGTACCTGTGTGTGGCAGCGCACATACGCAACTGCTCAGTCACGCTCAAAGGACGCTCTAACAAAAAACCAAGATGGCTAGAGAGAATAATATTTGTCGTTTTTCTTCAAGATCTTGCGGAAATGCTGTTTTAAGTCCGGCCCACTTAAATGACATCAGCAGAGCCAAGCCCAATATTAAGCTCTGGTCATCCACATATACCAGCTCTATGCCACGCATAAAATGGTTACACGACAGCAGGAACAAGGAGCGACGACGAAAACATCATGGCATGGAAGAACAACTTCCATGCAGGAACAGGTAGTTGTACCTGTTACGTACACAGCCATACAGTCAACAGGACGCCAACACCGCTACAGACAATGACCGTTTGGTTTAGGCCCCGGTCGGTGGTGTTCTAAATACGCCTAACTCAATCATATCGTTAATACCGACCGGGACCCGAGGAATTGACTATGTTATAGACGAGTGCAGTGCAGTGGCCGTTGAAAAGCAGTTAATAACGAATAATGTAACCGGGAAGGCACGTGTTCGGTCGACCTCGCGCCATATAAAATGAGACGGGAACTTGTAAAGAATAAATATTTCGCTCGTGTATCTAATATTGGTTAAGGGTGTTTTGATAAATTAAAATAAATATATGTGAGAGTGTGTGAGCAGCTGGGCTATCTTCTTAGACGTAAGTAATATTATGTAAGGCTATTAAATAAGATGTATAAACAAGAGTTACCCAACCTTTAAAAACATGTAAGACAATTTATTTGGAAAACAAAGTTATAAAATCGCACTATTTGATTATTAAACAAAAATAATTTCTCTTCCAAAAAATTGAGAGTAAGTTTCTTTCAAAACCTTAGTTCGTTTTATGTACTGTCATAGTTCGTCAAACGAAATGGGTGTACCTCCACTACTCGATCCGGCCCGATCCAAGTTGAAAGGTAAGTGGGAGTTGTAATTTGAATAAAATAGAATAATACCAAAATTAAAAAAGTTACAATCTCTCAGTTACCCCTTTAACTTTAACTTGGACTGATCTACATGTCCCACAAAATATTCATCCCCAAAATCTATCTTTTTATTATCTTTGACACTTTATTACATCTTACTACATTAAATTCCTTTTCTCATCATTTGAAGTAGCATCTTTAACACATTAAAACATTATCTTTAACATTAATTACCTTGAACATTTATAAACAATTTAACAGTGACATTTTTCTACTGATCAGCTGACATTCCTAACAAGGTGAATAACCTCACTGCAGACACATTTCAATATTTTACATATTGTATGAAACACATATTTTATTAATTCCTTAACCTAACATACTACAATTGTTAGAATAAAATGAACACAGTATACTGAATGTATGAACACCTATTTATCAAAGCGTAATACAAGCATTTGATTAGAGCAAAATTGAGTTATTTTTTATGTTATGAAATTTAATTTCGTTGTTCATCTGAACAACCTCCTAATTCACACACACTATTGTAATTTATGTAGGACTGTAGCGCCCATTTGCTTTCACAAAGACTGCATAGTTTGAGGAATTGGACATCTCCGTGTCTTTGCTTCGGCTTTACATTTTAAAGCTTGTGGATATCGACATATCCTTGTTTTATAATTAAAAACCCTTAAAACGGGTCTACCACCTGGCTATGCTGTCCCCACGCGGACAGAGTGGCAGCCGCTGTTCCATAGTTCCGGGATTTCCCCTAGTTTCACCCCCCTATTAATTTCTACTATAAACCAGTTTCAAGTCAGCTATGGTCAAGGGACTTGATATGGCCATAGCTGACCGCTAGCCAAAGCCACGATTAGTGCTGGTAAGGCAGTAATCGCCCGAAAAGTCGGGGAAATCAAACTTTCACTTCAATGCCTGTTCTATTCGTTATGATTCTGTACGGCACGAGAGTCTATCATGGTACAATTGTACAAAAAAGGTGTGCCGCACATCTTCGCCATTCGGCCTCCGGTGGAGGTAACACTCAGTGTTACCCCCAACCCATTCCACTATCTACTGGGGCACAGGCCACCCCAGCAATAGCGCATTAATAACTAAATTAAAAGTTTAATATACAACATTCTAATATGACATTCTCACCAATCATTAATCATTTAACTCCTTCATAACTTTCTACAATTAGATTACTTAAAATTTTCAAATTTATTATTAATATTTATTTTACATCATATTTCAGTTATTATTATTTATTAAATTATTACCTCAAGTCAATTTCATTGTTAAAATCAAAATTATTTCATTTGAGTCAAACATCTTATTACATTTTATTCCATTTAATTAGTATAATAAATTTTATACTTACAGTCCATTTAAACTGACATACACAAAATATATTCACCATACACCCCAATACTTTCACGTAACCTCTGAAACATTTAACAAAAGTGTTATTCCAAATCAAACAATTTATCATTTAATTACCAAATTCACATCTCGTTAAACCATTTACATTCATTAGAAAATTCAATTATATCTTTGAACTAATCAAAAATATTTAAACATTTTAATTGTTTTAATTAAATTAATTATTGAAAATACAAATTCATTGCTATCCAAAACAATTACGATTTGCTAATTGCCGTTTTCAAAATTAATATGTTTATTTGTTTAGATTGCCAAAATATTAATATAATTGTACTTAATTAAAAATGAGTTATGTATACTGTAATAATAATAATATGAATTGTGTGTTGATGATAAGAGATTGTGAAGTATGAGACTCCGACGTAATCAAACCCCACTGTTTGGGCTAGCCAATTTGTAATAAAATAAATAAATTGAATCTGTATGTTCTTAAATTGGTGTGTAATTGGTGTGGCTCTCGACGTCTTACTGGCCTGAAACACTTCCTTAAGTTTCCCAGCTGGTCGAGTCTCAATGGTAGCAAGACCGGTCGAGTAGCGTAATGTCGATGAAGTAATATATGTCCAGCTTCACCGAAAGTTTCAAAACAAAAATTATTGTTTTGAAGAAAATTTAAAAAAAATTATGTTTATAAAAAAAAATAATTTAAAAAAAAAATTTTAATTTTATTAATTAATTAATTACGATCAATTAATTAATATAGGGCTGTGAAGTTTTAAAAAGTGTAATGCTCTTCTGAAAATTTTTATTAAAGTTTTGGTATATTTTAAATAAACTATCACCACTCATAAGATTGTCTTCAAACCAATCGATACTTGTTTATTTTTTTATTTTTTAGGTTATCCTCACTTATAGGTGGTAAAGTCCTTGTAGATTACCAATTAGAATTATATTATTGGTAATTAGTATTATTGAAGAAATAAAGAACTATTAAGTATTGAAAAGTATTAATGTTTTATTAATTAATGGCAATATTGACTCTTATCGATTAATATCGATTCTCAGGATATCGAAAAAATTACAAAGTATTATATAAAAATCGTACAGGGTTCTTTAAACAGCCAGTTATTATCAAAGTCAGAGAAATCGGGCTAATATTTAAAAAGTATAACGTTACATCAAATGAATAATTATTACTAAACACAAACATTGAATAATAATTTGAAAATTAAAATAATTGTTTTCACCAAACAGCTGTGTTGAAACAGGAGAAGGCACTGGGATCGTCAAAAGCAAATGGCGGCCATCAAGTTGATCAAAATGTTGCTCGTTCCTGCTGCGTTCCAAATAATGTATTTTCTGGCAGTATTCCTGTTCTTGTGTCTGCAAATCTCTTGTTAAATGTTGTGTAGTGACTGGTGTAATGATTCTGGGTTGTATTTAGTATATCTGTGTAATTATAAGTCAAAACACTTTTCCCAATTCCGACACTAATTTGGTTAATGTGTTATACAGTTTTGTGGTGTTTTTTCGGAGTAGAAATGTATTGTTTAGTGTTAATTAGTGTTTCTTGATTGTTTTTGTCACAATGTATATGTTCTGGAAGGATTTTATAATTCACTCTCGACTTCACAGTAACGTACCGTTCGCCACTTAACTTTACCTTTGTAAGATAGGTTAGATCGTCACAAAACTCTCGTTTATATTAACCGTTCGAATACCAATAATCAACTAACTGTTTCCTCCAGTTTCAATTAAACTCTTAGCCAATATAATATTATTCTTAACATTGTTCAAATATTTTTCATATCCTGTGCACACTTTAATATTTCACTATATAAATACCTAAACTTGGGTTATTTGTCAATTTTATTCACTAGATGTTATTTAAATTAATCTTTCAGTTCATTCAGCTTATTTTCAGATTAAATAATGCCGTTTTATAGTGTTTTCTGTCCAAAAAATAGTAAATTCACTTTCAGTTTGGTATACTCTGAAAAGTCAAAACATCAAAATTTACTTCCTGTCATTATATAAATTCAGCCATTTTATCAGTTATATTTAATATTAATAATCCTATATTGTATTAAAATGTTCATATTCCCTTATTTTCTGGTAATTAATTGAATTAGTTGTATTCTGAAACATTATTCTGGAATATATGACTCCCATGTCCAAATTTCTGAGTTTAGTCATTTTAATTTTTATTTATAATTCTGAATATAATTTATTAAAATCTTCCTAAATGGTATGTGCAATTATATGGCTTGATCTCAAGTTTATTTTGTCTAAACCCCTTTTGTTTATTTGCATTTAAATGAGCAATTTCTCTGTTTTGATGAAGTTTGGTTTCCATTCTTTTGGCCTATGATTTTTTAACAATTTTTCTTACAAAATATTTTACAAACAATATATGATGTGTGATACCCTCTCTGACTTTTACATATAGTATTATAAATTAAACATGTTTTCAAATTACACTAAAACAATTAGTATTGTTTACAATACAAATAATAGTTAAACAAAATAAAGAATATTTTTTTAAATAAATGGTTGTCTTCAAGTCAGACATCTTACAACAAAATCCTTATTTCTAAACATGGAAATATGGCTTACAAAAAAGGTTTTTTACTAACTAACATGTTAATTACTCTCTACTATTTACAAGTAGTAACTATTTTTATAGTTCTGATGTTAGTTGTATCAGACCTAAACAAATGGCCTTATATCTAAAACATTTTTAAACATTCTTTTACTATATACATAAAAACCTTATATTTATATTCTTATTTCTAACTATTATTATAAGTAGGATTCTACAGTTTTTATACCGTCTTTTATACATTGTCTTTGGGGAATTGTACCCTGTCATTAATAAATAAATAGTATGAATTGTTCAAAAGGTATTATGAACTCTGTTTTTCTTTTTTCATGTAAAACAAAATGTTATTTTAAACAGATTCATGTCTTATGAACAACATATTGTCACAGTACACATTTCAAGTCATTGAAAAATGCATATTTCATTGCATCCAATGTTTGTGATTGCCAAGAATGAAACACAAGGTTCATTTTTTATAATACCCAAAACTATCACTGGTTCACTTTGCACTTATATATTATGTTAATGCTAAATGGTCGTATAGTCTTATTAACATAATAAATTGGTTAGCGTTTTTTCAATGGAGATTTGTTCCATGGGTACTATATTATTGTTTCATATTAGTTCACAGGCAACTTTTACTTTATACACTTCTCTCTCTTAAATTTATATACATGTGATTTTTATTTCGTTATACTTTTATTTTTAAATATTTATTTTGGGGATATAGGGATTTGGGTGTCTTTTATAAGAGCATGACATCTTCTTCAGGATGCTGCCTTCTTCTTCTTTCATCAGTCTTCTTTTCTCCTGCCTTCTGGGACTGGTATCTTCTCCATCTTCTTCTTGATGCCATCAGGTTTCTTGGGATCTTCTTCATCTTCTTCTTTATTTCAGAAATACACCACCTGTATTGGTTGATCTTGGCTTATTTTAGGGTTTCTATTCTATTTATTCTTCCTCGTTGTGGGTTTGGTCATATTCAGTACTGCTTTGTTATTTACTTTTTTACCTTCCTGGGTTATACCTTGAAAACCTTTGGTTATGAGACTGGTCTTGGATGACTCATCACTAGTAACTACTTTTACTTGAACTTGTATTTTCTTTATAATAATGATTTCTTTCCACCGTTGCTATGAATTAATCTTTTTATATTAAACTTAATGCTTTCTTCCAAATTTAAATATTATAACTTCATTATTCTAATGATCAATTGCCATTCAATATTATGCATACATCTGTCACGCTACAATACGTAAGATAAGATTACTATTTGACGATGGAGGTTAATTATTTTATTGTGTTATGAACATTTAATTATGTGGACAGTGTTTTTTAAGATGGACTGCTTATGAACTGATTTATGAGAAATGGTTTAATGATTATGTGGATTGTATATTTTTGTGTATATTAATGTCAATGTATTTGTGTATTTTTGATATTGTGTATTTTATGTATTTTTTGTGTAAACTATGTACTGTAGAATTTTAAATAATTGAAGAAAAGTTTGATGAGGAATTTTAATAATTATGATATTCAGAGTCTAATGGTTAGTAAATGATTAAGCATATGATATATTTGGATATTGAGTTGTTTTAGGATTGTAAGATGAGTGATGAATTTTCTAGTGGTATATTAAGGTGAAATCTTGTAAAGAGGTTTGGGGATAATGATAAATAAGGGCATTGGAGTTAGTTAAATAGAGTTAATGGGAGTTAGTGAAAATAAGAGTGTTGAGATACTGATAATATATAAAGAGGTGTTAGATATTTTAGGGACACAGTGGTTAGTGACTATATGTAGAGGTGAGTAACGTGAATGGTAATTATATTTGTGATGGTGATATTTTGTAGTAAGGGTAGTGGTGTAGGGAGTCCGCAACGAAAGGTGTTGGGACAGGAAGGGACCGTTTAGCGCCGGAAAGGGTTACCTGAAAGGGTCAGGAACCGATAAGGGAATGAGTTGGTTAGAGTAGGGAACACACATACTAGTACAAAAATGAGCGGTGCCAGAGGTTTTAAATGGGATTAGTGAAGGGGGTTATTATAGAGATATTGGTGTCATATTATGTTAATGGCTAGAAGCGGTTAGTAGTAAAAAAGAGGTGAGTAAGGTTAGATTGACAAATGCCAAAATAGAGAGTCACCCAAACTAGTAAGGATAGAAGGGATAGAAAAAGAAAATTCATGGTAGGAAGGTAATTGTAACTGAAAGGTAAATGATAAAGTGGAAGTTGTTTGATAGAATCTAATGATAAATGAATGTTCACTAATTTAAAAGTTAATAGAGAGTTGAAGTGATAATATTATAAAGTTTTGATACCAGTTGTTTAAATGTAAATTGTTTAATGTAAGATAAATGTAACAATGTTAATGTGTAATGTTCAGTGTTCTATGATGTTTTTATTATGTTGATGGTCATAGAGTGTGTGGTTAGGAGGTCGCTACAGGGGTAATGACGTTAGCAGATGTTAAAAAGATAGTAGATCTTGAATTTAAAAAGAGATAAAGTTAGAAATTGTGTTGAACAAAAAATATAGTATGATGTCATTGCAAAAAATATATAAAATAATTATAGATTCGAGTAATAAAATTTGAATAATAAACTTGTCTGCCATGGTAGTTGTAGTGTGAATTTTATAGAAATAAATAGGTGATGGTATTTTGGGAATTTTAAAGGAATTGTTTACGTGTTATGTTATTTATAGGAATATATTTTTTTCTCTTAACGAGGAGATTGAGTTTAGTGTGGATTAAAAATCAGTTTTTGAATTCTTGTTGTTGTTGTTTTGGAGAAATTAATTGAACAAACCAATGCCTCAGACACAAACCAATGCATCTAAAGGGAAACATATCAGTTGCAGATATGGAAATAGATTAGACCACTATTTTAAAAATTTTGTATTCGATGTTTCAGAGTTTGGTGGTGTTGTGACCGCCGTCCTGCGCTGGCCGGTGCATCAGAGCAGGAACGTTAAGTGCCTCATGGCCTTATGGTGTTGGGATCTCTCCTGAGAAGTCCAGTAAGGTCAGACAGGTACGATCAGCACTATTGGACCAAGGGTAAGTGATTATAATTTTTTTTATATTGACATTACAAGGGGTTGTGGCGACATATCTAAGCTGATCCTTTTAGAACCGTATGAATGAGTCAATGAAAGTTTTTATGTCTCGACACAAAATCTTTCATTGACGGGGTTTGTAACAGTACATAAAGCCCCAATACCTTAATTATGGGATTTGAGGATGTTTGATAGTGTTTTATTGTATCACAGTTGAATAAAGTATGGTTAGGTCCATTGTCCCTGTGTAAAAAAATGAACAACGCATATTCAGTAAGAGGAGCACGATGCCAAGGTCACCGGTGGACGAGCAAAAGCAAGCAGAGATGATGGCAGTGTATGTGATGACGAACTCTTAATAATAATTGTGATTGGTTTACAAAGCTGTGTCGTCATGAATAAAAGACAATGACGCAGGAACAACAGCGTATGAAACGAGGCGTTGGCCATGAAAACAAAAGACGGTGACATCAAATGCACTAATACGTACGCAAATCTTACATAAAACCAGTTCTCAGTCCATTACAACACATCAAGGTGTCTACACGCTAAATTTGTGGCTGGCACAGTTTTGCCAGTAAAAGTGCTTATTAATCAATCTAAAATGTAATTACAATATATAATAACTACAATGTAGCATTGCTAACTGCTACCTAAGATGTTTAAGTAAATTCAGTGTAACAAAGGAACAAAACGAGATTATGAGAGGCGCCGAACATCTGGCTAAAACCGGAGGACATCTGAAGGGAGACCGCAACTACTAATCAGGAAAGTGTAACTTAATTAACTGTTATTCTTTGGTGAAAATGAGCTCTAAATTATAAATCAAAATTTACAAAAGGTACCAATAATATAACATGGGGTAAAGAGTGTGTGTGTGTGCGTAAGAATGTGTCTGTACTTATAAATTATTAATCAGTAAATCGAGGCATTGGTTTCTGTCCTTTTATAAATAGATAAATAATAGCGAGAGAACTGCAGTCTCTTTGAGACGTATGGTAATAGACCATGTATACAATCAAATAATGAAATAAGTGCAACTCAGTATTAGTAAAGGAGTAGAAATCATTGAGGTAGTGATGGTAAGGGGCCATCTTTGTTGTATTGTAAAATGTAACTAAGAAAAAGAATATTAAATCAATCATATGTCCACACTAAAGTTGTTAAAATTATTGTTTCGTAAACCTCTATTGTTTCTGAATCTCGCTGAGAGTGAACCCTGGACCCTAGAGAGGAAATTCAAGTGGAATATAAACCACGTGCTAAGACCAAGAATGTTATGGTAAGTATATGTGTTTTATTGTATGTTATTACCATAAAAAATAAAATAAAAAATATAAAGTAAAGAGTGAGACGACAAAGTTATCATGAGACATACCATAAACAAATGCCAAATGGTTGAGTAAAACTGAGAACTTGCTTCACTTGTTTTGTAAATCCTCCATCTGTCATGGTACAGCTAAAATTATTCCTGTTTATCCTTCCTCCAATCGTCATTAGTTGTACCCACAATCCGACCTAAATGATGTATAGTCTCCCACCTTTTTAATTCAAAATTGTTTTTCAGTTGAAAAAACAATTTTGTTGAAAAAAAAAACAGTTTTTCAATTGAAAAAACCCCAGAACCTGGGGTCCATTCTGTTAATTACGTTGTGAAAGTATTTCACACAAGTTATGGATCACCTTTCATAACGCCTGCAGATTTACTTCAAACATTATAACTCCATCACAAATCATAAAAGTATAAGATTCTATTTTCATGTAAACTCAGTTCTTTCTGTCAGGTGGTTCTTATTTACAATTTCTGCAAATGTAGGTATTTTCTTCCATGGCATGGACTTCAAATACAATGCACACAACACAAGTATTGGGAGAGAGATCATCATGCCACTACCCTCCCATTCCACAGTTGCCTATTTTTACTTCCATGTTCGGTAAGGAAATGGAAGTATGGAGATCGTGAAAAAAATTGTAACCAAATTCAAGATAAGGGCTGATTCTGATTGTACTACCCTCAAAACAAAAGTGAAGAAAAGTCATTTTCCAAAAAGTGTGTACGTAGATATTTTTCTATGGCGAATGTTAATTGCCACAAATTCAAACATAATCAAATATTTTATTGCATATGTGCCCGAGTTGTAGAGGACTCGATGCCTATTGATTTTGGTGAAGATTGGTAAAGGGGGAGGGGTAGTTTACTAGCAATGTTTTACGTTTCAACAAGAGTAAAGTATGAACTTAATTTTGATAAATAAAGTATCCTGAAAAGGTCATAATAATCCACTGTATAAAGATAGATGAAATATCTATAAATGAAAATGGTAGTTGACGGGAGAGGGGTGATTTTTTGAAAATTACTTTGCCGATATCAAGTATAGTACGAGTATTTAATTTTGAAGGATTAGATGCCTTAGCAATTACATATCTATAACGATTAATCTATGAAAGTGTAAATATCCTTATCCTTAATGGTGGGGATTGGTCGAGGAGGAGGGATGATTATCTGTGTAGTTGTGTTTCTTATAAGAATAAAGTACAGTAGAAGCCCGATATAGCACGGTCCGATATACCGCGGATTCGGATATAACGCGGTGAAGAGTATGTCGCCCGTTATTAGCGAAAATTCTTACTTGTAGAGAGTGAGTAAATTATGAATTGTTTATCGTGACTTCCGTAGCCACATTGGTATGCGTTGCGTTTATTGTAAACAAAGGCTTGTTGTTGGAAACGGCATTGTAAACAACAGCCAGAATTGCCAGTTCAAGTGTACCTGTAGACATAAACAATTGCCCCGTATTTACAGTCTCTACGTTTCTAAGAATTCATGCCAAGGCAAGCAGCCAACTAAATCCCTTCTCTCCCTCATATTACAGTACAGTATAAGATCATACTCTAAAATTATCATACAAAGTGTATAGTCTTTGTCATAAATTCGCATAGTGTAGAGTTTTGTGATGTCGCAGAAAAGAAAAGCATATTCTGTGAGTGATAAACTCAAAATAATTGATCGTGTGAAGAACGGAGAGTCAAAGGCAAGTTTATCACGTGAGTGTGGCATCCCAGAAAGAACAATGAGAGGGTGGATGAAGGAAGAAGATAAACTTAAAAGTTTTGTGAACACAGTTGAAAGTGAAGTGGGGTTGCAAAGAAAAAAGACTAAACTAGGTAAGGATAGTGAACTAGATGAGTGTCTGTACAGGTGGTTTTTAATAAAACGAAGTGAAGGTGTGCCACTGTCAGGACCAGTTATTAGAGCTCAAGCTGTGAAATTCCATAGTGATTTACATGGCAACAGTGACTTTAATGCATCTGATGGGTGGTTTTCGCGATGGAAATCTCGTCATGGTATAAGCCAGATAAGCATTGAAGGGGAAGCACGATCATGTGACAGTGAAGCTGCAGCACTTTTTCCTCAGGCATTAAACAAAGTAATGATCGATAACGATTTAAATGACCATCAAGTGTATAACTGTGATGAAACTGCTCTGTATTTTCGAATGCTTCCTACCAGAACTCTGGATGTGAATAATTCAATAAATAAATCTGGATTAAAAATAAATAAGGATAGAGTTACCCTCCTGTTTGCCACAAATAAATCAGGCAGCCACAAAGTTAAACCTCTCTGTATAGGGAAAAGCCGAAATCCTAGATGCTTTCAACATGTTAACATGACGTCATTACCCATCACATATCGTAATACAAAAAATGCTTGGATGACAAGTGATATTTTTGGTAAATGGTTCCATGAAGAATTTGTTCCATCTGTGAGAAGCCACCTGCGGTCACTCAACCTCGAAGAAAAAGCTGTACTGACCCTTGACCACTGTCCAGCACATCCACCTGCTGATATGCTACAGTCAAGAGATGGGAAAATCGGAGTCATGTTCTTGCCGAAAAACACTACAGCACTCAAATATATTGCAACTTACCGTCTGCGGCTTCCAGAAACAACGTCTTCACAAAGTTGACATGTTTTGGGACACTTGTCCCATCATCAGAACTTAAAATAATCGTGTATCATTTAAGTTGATACATTTGTCAATTAATTAAAATATTAAAATTCAACATGAAATAAATAATTTAAAACAAAATAAATACGTAAATGTCTAAAAGCGAGCACGAACGTTTAACGATGTACATCGTATGGAGATTGACCGCGCACTGAATTACGTTTTGCTCCCACCACGACAATATCGCAAAGCAGTGTCGTACAATACATTTGATTTGAAAAGCAGTTTATCATTTAAAACACGCGGCTTGGTATCAATATTGTTATATGCTTTATTTTCAGTGCGCGGTCAATCTCCGTACAATGTACATCGTTAAACGTTCGCGCTCGCTTTTAGACATTTACGTATTTACATTGTTTTAAATTATTTATTTCATGTTGAATTTTAATATTTTAATTAATTGACAAATGTATCAACTTAAATGATACACGATTATTTTAAGTTCTGATGATGGGACAAGTGTCCCGAAACATGTCAACTTTGTGAAGACGTTGTTTCTGGAAGCCGCAGACGGTAAGTTGCAATATATTTGATTGAACAACACGTGGCTTGGTACTAAATATTTGGAATTATTCCTTTTAAACACTACAGCACTGATCCAGCCATTAGATTAAGGCATCATAAAAGCATTTAAAGCGCATTAACGCCGTGAACTTCTGAGTGCTATAGTGAATTCTGATGAGGAAATGGAAATTTACCGTAGGTCAATAAACCTGAAAACAGTTGCATATTCAATAGGTCTTGCATGGGAAAGTATTAGTACGGCTACGATTCAGAATTGCTGGAAGAAATGTTCCTTTGAACAAAACATCGCCGATGGAAATTGCTCTGTTGCCGGATTCACTAATAGTGATGTACAGTCTGCGAGTAGTGCTCTGCATTGCAACTTCACTCTAGATGACTTGAATGACTGGGCAGAAGTTGACAACGGTGAGCCTGTTACAGAATGTATAGGAGATAAAGATATCATCGATGCAGTCCGAAATGCAAATTGCAAAGAAAAAGAAGACGATGACGATGATGGAAATGAAAATGGGGTGGAAGTGAAAGAAGTTATTCCAAATGTTAGTGAAGTGATAATACACATAAACAAAGTAATTTCGTGGATGGAGAGGCAAAGTGAATCTAATAATGTTCATCTGCTGCACCTCGCGTTTATAAAACAATACGCGGAAAAGAAACGCTGTGCATTATCCCGTCAAACAACAATTACGGACTTTTTTAAGACCAACAATTAGGCCTACAGTAGGTCGAGTGAGCAATGTATAAATAGTGTATTTTATATTCCATTGGATTAAAATACAGTTTTCTTATTTTTTATTTCTACATTTGGTGACGTAATTTACGTACAGTATATAGTAGTGCATTATGCTGTAGCCTTTTTCCCGGTCCTCCCTCCCCATCATTTGTCACTGTACAGGTCACCTTCCGATATACCGCGGTTACGCCTATAACGCGGGGGAAAGTATGTCACCCGACAACCGTGCTATATCGGGCTTCTTCTGTACCTAATTTTTATAGATAAAGTTACTTGAAAATAACATTATATTAAACGACTACCCCATAATAACAAAAATATATAAATAGTGAAAATAGTTTGAGAGTGGGGGATATTTTTTTTTAGAAATTATCGAATCGAATTCAAGAAAATGATTTTAAATATAAATCTTAGAACATGGAAGTCATGTATGGTACTCCATACTGATATTTATATATTATCTTGCAGAAGTTATGGAATTTTGAATTTGCATTAATTAATAACTCAGCAGAAACAGAGGTAAGTTTTAAGCATAATCTTTTGTCATTCATGAAGATTTCCTTCAAGTAATATACCCCATCACAAAATAAGGAAAAGATAAGTTTTAAGAACCTCAGTTCTTTCCATCATGCTGTATTTTATAACTCTATACAAATGGAGATATTTTCTTCTGTGGCATTTACTTATAAATACAATGGACGCAACACAAACGTGGGGTAACAGTCATGTCACTACCCTTCCTATTCCACGTGAGTATGCCAATTAGATACAATAAATGTCAACAGCTAAAATTAAATATTAGACAGCCTATGAATACCTGACTAGTAAAAAAAAATGTAATAAATATCCAATAAGTCATAACGTAAGCAGCAGTCACAATCACTGGCCATCAAAAATGGTCAGCATACTATGCATACATCCTGTTATCAGAGGATTAATTACAAATTGATGCAAGTTGAGAGAACGTAAGTCAGGGTATGTATCTTCAGGATTCTACTCTAGGTTCTGTCACTACCACAAAATTAACTTCAGTTTCTTTTAATTTTATTAACAACGTACTTCTTACAGTGGCGTGGCCAAAGGGCAGTTGTGTGGGTTATACTGCCTCCATTAGTATGTCGCCAATGGAATCTTCTAGGTACAAATCTGGAAGCAGACAGTGCCACCATCTACAGCCGGTAGCAGGCAACACCCAGTAATCTAGTGCACTGTGGTCCCCATGGCGGGAGCTTTATAAGAAGCTCGGGACTTGGCACAACAGCGAACGACAGGCATGCCCTTCACCTCACATGACCAATGATCAGCAGACAGTACCAGCCCAGTAGCACCCATAATTAACTATAACTAGCACTACACTATAACTAGTGCATCCTCTACTACAACCAACTCACCATCAATAACCACTGCCATGGAAAAAGCCTGTGATATAATTTATTCTGATAATTATGAATTTAATTAATTTTACTTTTATTTACGGTTTTCTTTCTAATTTCTTCGGGCGCCATCTTGCATTTGTATCAGTTACAAGAAACAAAATATGTACTTACCATTTCGGGCCAGATTCTTTTTGGCGAACTCAAAAGCAGAAATGGTTGTCGAAATAAAGAAAACTTTACTTGTTCCCCATGATTTAAAGTGTATTGGTTACTAAAGTATTTCAATTTCATCATAAACAAATTATTCTTTTCTCCCCCTTACCCCGGTTAACACATTTAAAAGACAATCATGTCAATGACAAAACTTGTTAATGAGCAATAATTATTTCTACCTTTAATCTTCTTATATACGAGTTTACTTACTCACAATAAAATAATAAGCTCTTAAAATAAATTTACTATTGGAACACAAACCAGCGCTTCACTCACACATATATACTCTTTTATAACTTACAAAATTAAAAAAAAACCCCTTTAGTGAGCTCACTATTTTTTAATCGAACATATATTTTAGGGTACCATTTTTTTTCTTTAATTTTGAATGAGTGTAAATTTTAACTTTCTTCTTTTATTTTCTTTCAAGCTTTTACTTATCTGCCATTGTGTCCCAAAAATCAGTCCAGTCTCCGTAGGTGTTTTGTTTTCTCACTCCGCACATTTATCATAATTTTTACCGTACTACTCGCCAGATATATCGAAACTGTTAATTGAAAACACAACTGTTATTTACTTTTACTCATTTAACGTTTGTTTTGTGGATCCACGTAAATTTTACATTTTTTTTTAATACTACGGGCGCCCGTATTTTTGTTTCAAAACTTATTCGTGCTATTCGCACAAGTTGTTATAACAGACTGGGATGAGACGAACGGCTCTATTTTGTAAAGTGGCCACGACTGTTTTACAAACTTCTTATTGTTCTAAATGTTGTATCACTACGCCAATATGCATTTAATATGTGAGGTCGGGCTGCCACGCCTGAATTCCAGCGTGATGTAAGCACTGACATAATATCGTCTGACTTGAGGTTACATAATACCTAACTGTTTTACTAGTGTCTGGAGCTGACCTTGACACAAATCCACATGTTTTTTACTGCGTCGCTCCAATTCATGAATAATATTTTATAATCACTCTTTCTAATTTTGTCCCAATAAAATTTACCATATGATGAATTTACGTTTATGTCTCCCAAAATTATTATTTCGTATTACTTTTAGGTTTCCCAAATTTAATGTTACATCACCAATATTATTTCTTATCAAAATACAATGATTTTTTTTTTATATTACCCCAGGTAGGCCAAAATGTCCCGTTACAATACCGCCCTCAATGAGAGGTTTTATGCCGAAGCATAAAAACTCTCATTGACACATTCATACTTGCTAAAGGGATCAGTCAGGATATGTCGCCACAACTCCCTTTACGGTTTACAAACAAAAAATATAATTAACTCACCCTTGGTCCAGTGACTGTGACCGCACCTGAATGACATTACTGGACTTCTCTCTTGAGATCCCAACACCATAAAGTCAGCCAGGTACTTAACGCTCCTGCTCTGACGCGCTGGCCAGCTCAGGACCGCCGCCACAGCATCACCAGACTCTGAAACAACAAATCAAAATATCAACTAGTGTCCTTATACAATACTATATCCCTAACTGATCTGTTTCCCCTTAGCTGCGCTGGTTTGCGTTAAGAAGCACTGGTTTTTTCTCTTAACCTCTAATATATATATATTGTAATGGTACATATCTTCACCTAACCATAATGAAGAAGACATGACCAGATAATTTATTTAGTCATTGACACTAGAGTAAAAAGGGATGAATTATAATAAAAGAATGGGTGAATCAGAATAATAAAACGATCAGACATATCAAGGTAGCCAGAACAGTAACTTATATTAATTCTTAGTAGTAACAAACAAACAAGTCAAAATGGTAAATACTGAAACAAGACGATTTAACCCGAGTAGCCCAATAGATGGTAAGTGAGAGAGTAGAACTAGCCCCAAAGGACCAAGAACAACCTGATGATGACAGCTACAAATAGGATAGAAATAGACATCGCACCAATAAGTGTAAATAAGAAGAATAGTGACTAAAAGACAATTAACCTATAAGTATAGTGAAATAATCATCCACAACACTAAGGAAGTGACGGATAATGTATGACAAAAGAAAATGAACTAAGAAAGAACACCAAACTTGTATTAAACCAAAGAAAATTGTATATCATATTAATAATTGTAAGGACAGACAAACTAGAGATACGAATTATTAAGTACTTAAAATATAGAAGGGCACAGTAAACCCCAAACAGATAGAGTAAACTATGACAAATCACATTAGCACAATACTAACATATTTGTGATACAATAAACCAACATGAACTTGTTAATATTATAATTAAACCTTGTAAAGTGAGAGGTAGAGAGTTAGAGAAATAGTGAACATAGTAGAGTGAGAAAGAGAATTTAAAGTTAGGTAATACCCACTAGTAACACTTAAATTAAACATATAAAGTGCAAAGTGATAGTGTGAAAACCCCAAATTAAATAGAACCCTATTGATAGGGATTGACGCCAAGTAATCAGTGTTAAAACCATTAGTAAAGAGTTAAGAGTGATCGAAGACCATCAGTGAGTGGTAAAATAATAAGTGAAGGCTGATAATGGCTAGTCACAGAAAGGACTGTGACACTTAATAGCAATTATCCAGTGAACACAAGTGTATTAATAATAAAATGAAACAAAGTGTAACAGACTAGATAATAAGTAGATTTTAGATATAGTAGTACATACTACTTGTCACATTTTAGTTTGCAAGTCTTAATATTAGGGGATAAGTTGTTAATTAGTATTGTTAATCAAGTATTCAAGAACGAATGACTATCAGTGTGTTTATACACCAAGATATATGAGTTTATTCACAGAAATAAGAATCCAATATCATTAATTCAAAATGATACATTCAAGAATATCTTTCATGACGAACTGATAATAATAAAAACAAGATATTAACGTTAGATAATAAACAATTGTGGAGAAGTCAGTTATGGCTTAATGTCATTTAGAGTTAGTCATAACAATATACCATTGTAATAATTAATCCATGTTTATGTCCTTATTTTTTATGTCAAGTAGTAATTATAATTTGAATCATTACTTTACATATATTCCACATTTCTACTGTGTCAGCATCAATACTTCTCAAATTCTATTACATTACCTCACAACAACATTACATTAATTCAAAACAATATTTTCATCTCTCAGTTACCCCTTTAACTTTAACTTGGACTGATCTACATGTCCCACAAAATATTCATCACCCAAAATATATCTTTTTATTATCTTTGACACTTTATTACATCTTACTACATTAAATTCCTTTTCTCATCATTTGAAGTAGCATCTTTAACACATTAAAACATTATCTTTAACATTAATTACCTTGAACATTTATAAACAATTTAACGGTGACATTTTTCTACTGATCAGCTGACATTCCTAACAAGGTGAATAACCTCACTGCAAACACATTTCAATATTTTACATATTGTATGAAACACATATTTTATTAATTCCTTAACCTAACATACTACAATTGTTAAAATAAAATGAACACAGTATACTGAATGTATGAACACCTATTTATCAAAGCGTAATACAAGCATTTGATTAGAGCAAAATTGAGTTATTTTTTATGTTATGAAATTTAATTTCGTTGTTCATCTGAACAACCTCCTAATTCACACACACTATTGTAATTTATGTAGGACTGTAGCGCCCATTTGCTTTCACAAAGACTGCATAGTTTGAGGAATTGGACATCTCCGTGTCTTTGCTTCGGCTTTACATTTTAAAGCTTGTGGATATCGACATATCCTTGTTTTATAATTAAAAACCCTTAAAACGGGTCTACCACCTGGCTATGCTGTCCCCACGCGGACAGAGTGGCAGCCGCTGTTCCATAGTTCCGGGATTTCCCCTAGTTTCACCCCCCTATTAATTTCTACTATAAACCAGTTTCAAGTCAGCTATGGTCAAGGGACTTGATATGGCCATAGCTGACCGCTAGCCAAAGCCACGATTAGTGCTGGTAAGGCAGTAATCGCCCGAAAAGTCGGGGAAATCAAACTTTCACTTCAATGCCTGTTCTATTCGTTATGATTCTGTACGGCACGAGAGTTTATCATGGTACAATTGTACAAAAAAGGTGTGCTGCACATCTTCGCCATTCGGCCTCCAATGGAGGTAACACTCAGTGTTACCCCCAACCCATTCCACTATCTACTGGGGCACAGGCCACCCCAGCAATAGCGCATTAATAACTAAATTAAAAGTTTAATATACAACATTCTAATATGACATTCTCACCAATCATTAATCATTTAACTCCTTCATAACTTTCTACAATTAGATTACTTAAAATTTTCAAATTTATTATTAATATTTATTTTACATCATATTTCAGTTATTATTATTTATTAAATTATTACCTCAAGTCAATTTCATTGTTAAAATCAAAATTATTTCATTTGAGTCAAACATCTTATTACATTTTATTCCATTTAATTAGTATAATAAATTTTATACTTACAGTCCATTTAAACTGACATACACAAAATATATTCACCATACACCCCAATACTTTCACGTAACCTCTGAAACATTTAACAAAAGTGTTATTCCAAATCAAACAATTTATCATTTAATTACCAAATTCACATCTCGTTAAACCATTTACATTCATTAGAAAATTCAATTATATCATCTTTGAACTAATCAAAAATATTTAAACATTTTAATTGTTTTAATTAAATTAATTATTGAAAATACAAATTCATTGCTATCCAAAACAATTACGATTTGCTAATTGCCGTTTTCAAAATTAATATGTTTATTTGTTTAGATTGCCAAAATGTTAATATTATTATTACAACAACCATCTACACACACATTGTTTACTTAACATTCTCCCATACATACAATTAAATTCACTACCTTTTTATTTACAAATCTTATTCATTATTTATTCAGTTATATCATATTTCAATGTCAAAATCAGCTGGGTCATCACCACATATTAACATATTTAACGGTTCCTTCCCCGATTTCTTAATCTAGCCTCCATCGTCATGCAATAGTCGTACCTTTTTATAACATTTCTCTTTCTTACTTATACTCGATTTGTCGTTATTATTATTATTATTGTAACACACCATTATTTCTAAGTTCTTCATTATACCATTCATTAGGTCATAAAACTTGTCATTATCCATTAATTTTGTCCAGTCTCCGTTAGTAAATTTTCTCAATACCAAGTCAATTATTTTATCATCATAAATTAAATGGTTATTACTTAAACGTACTTCTAACCTTACTTTCCACTTATCACAATCTCTCCTTAAATTATATACTTCTATCTCTTTATCAACCCACAGTTCTCCATCCAAATTTCTCTCATCATAATGCCATTTCACACCTTCTCTCTCATTCCATGCAGAGGGTACTAACTTAATTAAATATTTCCTGACTTCTCCAGGAACAACAAAAAACTTCAAAAAACAATTATTCGTAGAACACTTGTCTACACAATATATACGTGAAGATCTTTCTTCACCCCCCATAACACCTCATAAAAAATTTACCCTCTGTTTCATACCCATAATATAACTCTCTTTCCATTCATTATCTAACTCATCAACACCAATTACTACTCCTTTACAATCTATTACTTTCTCTCTCTCACTCACTATCTCTATCTCATCATTATCCAACAATTTACTCTCCATTATATCATTATTATTATTCACCATTATTTCATCCTTAGAATTAATTATATTAACATCACCACTTACCTCAGAATTGTAATCACCATCATTATCTTCACTAGTCAACACTACCTCTCCCACTATTTTGTCACTGTTATTTACGAATTCATTATTTGACTTATCACTCACCTGGTTAATTATTTCTTCGCTATCATTAACAACATTATTCTCACTTACCTGTTTTGAGTCAACTTCTGAGTTATCCTTTAATCGGTCTGTCTTTAGTTCCCGCAACCATTTATCCCACTTTTTGTCACTTTCATCAAACCGTTTATTAATCATATCAAACAACTTAACCATCTCTGTTTTTATAAGGTTCAACCTATACGTCTCATAATCAGATTCACACATATTATCATTACTTACCTTATTATCTGTTACCTGATCAACTTTATTTTTGTTAACTTGGTCTATCTCTCTATCTGTATTTACCACTACCACACTCTCATCATTATCACTATGCCTATCTATTGCCTTATTTCCTACCACCGTTATTTCAACTATCTTACCTTTATCGTTCGTCATCTTACTACCAATACTAATATCATCACTATGCCTTGTAATTTCGGCAAATATTCCCTCTTGTTGTTCTTCCATCCGTGTTAGATTATTATCTAAATCACCCCACTCCTCGTCTGTCATCTCACCTACAACACCTCGAAATTCACTCTCCCACTCATCCAATGCGAAACCCATATCATTCCCTTGTATTTTGGCCATGTTTAAAGTTCATTTATATAACACTTTTTATATATAACAACCACTATTTTTCTATAATCAAAACACCTAACACAACTGTAAATCACAATAACATAAACATAACCTACTCACACGTGCGTAATTATATACGATAAATATTTTTTATAAAATACGTCATTACCACATCCTATTTTCTGTGCTTTAAAATAGGTCTACCTCATATAAATAAAACTAAACGAGAATCCTGGCAGGGTCGCCAATGTAATGACACAAAAGATATCGAAATACAAAAATAAATAAAAATACTGCCAGGACTTACCTGCGCTCGTTTTCACTTACCTGCTGCATAAATTTTGCTCAGAAGCCCAGAGTCGCCACGATATTTTTTAGGTTAAAATATCGAAAACCTTTACACTTTACCTTAATAAAAACGGGACAATTTAGCAATCTGACTACCCCCCAGTAATAATTCAGAAGATATCTGGGAACGTTTAGACGAATCTTGCAGCACAGAAATGAGAAAGTGGTAATGACGAAATAACTTAGAATAACACATGTTTCACAGTAAACTAGATAATTTTAATTAATTAAACACAAGAACACTAAAAGCAAATTTTAGAATATACATTTATATATCAGATTTAAATATTATTTAAGGTAGCCCATTCTGCTCACGCACACTCTCACACGATTGATATATTACCCCCTGTTATGTTTTACGAATTCCTGTTTTGATTCACTGTAATTTTATTAAATGCTCACTGCCGCGATGCCGACCGAACACGTGCTTTAGTTGCCCGATTCCGCTGTCTGTTATTTATTGAGTTGGTTCACAACACCACCGCACAAATTGTACTATTGGTAAGTTCGTTAATTCCTCGGGTCCCAGTCGGTGCTAAAACGGTATTATTTTGAATTATTCACATTTTTATAAAATTCGGCCGACCGGGCCCTTACAACACGATCAGCGTCTGTTAGTGAACTGCGCAGAATGGCATAGCATGCGCCGCTAACTTGATTGCGTCTTTTGTTGTGGAAACCAATGCCTTGTGGTTCTTCGACGCTTATAAATCCTATTCAAACCCGTGTAGTTATTTGTGTGCAGTTAGTATAAGATATTCGCTAGGCACTGGCTGACGTCACAAGATAGGCGTGACTTAAGTTTTACATCCGTCGACTTAGTAAAGGAGGCGAACAGAAAATGTGCTCTTCACCATCTTTGCTGGTTCACCCAGGCGTCAGTCCGCGCGCTGCCACACATTCACAATGTTCTTGGAAATGAAGGCTGGGTGAATTCTTGGTTACCGATTGCACAACTATGGTCACGTATTACTGCTTTGTTACAATACTGTTCTTTCAGCACGTGGTCTGTCACAATGGGAAATAAATTTACAAATATTTTAATAAACCCCAAATTTAATAAAATACAATAACCCGCAAATTTGGCCCGTTACAATACCCCCCCAATGAGAGATCTTCTGCAAAAACAGAAGAAATCTCATTTCTAAAACCCCTAAGAGGACCGGTGAGGAACTGGTCCCAACAACCCCCTTTTGTTCTTACACTTCATGGGTAAACAACCCCCCTGGCTCGGCGACTATGGACGCATCTGAACGAGATCACTGGACTTCTCTGTATGAGATCCCAACACCGAAAAATCAAACAGATACGCACCACAGCGCACCTCACCTTCTATCATGCTACCCCAAAAATCCTATATCCCTGGCTTAGATCATGCCAGATCCTCAACCGATATGTTTCCCCTTATATGCAAACTGGGCTGCCTTTAGCAGATACTGGACTCACACACACACTTATTCTACATACTGTAAAATTGAAATATTCTTCGAAAATTTATTTAAGTTAAAATTCATTAGCTGTTTTCTTTGAAAATCAAAACACAAATTTTGCATCTATACTGAATAATTCTCTTCATTAGTTTTTTGTTATTAGAAAATAAACAAATTAAACGTCTCTTAAAATAGGAACATCCTTAACCTAACATGTGATTACACCTATATTCTAACAATACAATTCAATAAAAATACTAATAATCCACAAACAATAACATCAAAGTTCAAAATATCCGTTAGCTGGCAGGCGCAAAATCAAAAAACATTTTTTTTTTTTTTTTCAAAAAAAGTTTTAAATTCAAAATTTAAATTTATTAAAATATTTCCTTTTTCCATATTGAAATCTTTTAAAATTTGTTCAAATTAATTCAAAACAAAATTAGCTTTACTTCCTTGCTAAATGAGTCTAGTATATAACCTCACCCATCAGCTGATCAAAACTGGGTCAAGTCAAGAACCTTGACCTACATACTTTATATACAAGTTACATTTGAAAATACATTAAACATCGGTAAAATTCTATCTTGAAACATAAAACAAAATAAAATAAAACATTTAAAAGAACAAAATCTTATTATAAATAATAATCAAATTGATATTTAAATTATTCAAATAAACACTTTATAGCTTTACATTATTTTCAAACTCTATCAAAATTTGTTATTGGTTTCAATCAAATTTTATATTTTTATTCTAAATCTCTTTCTTTATTATTCTCACTTTCCCTTACTTTGGATGATTTAATTATTTATACTAGCTTGATCTGCCACTTGGCAGGTATACATATATAATCTTTCTCACTCTGACTCTAATAGCCTTAACACCTTGAACCAATATGACACCCATCTCTATCAAAATATCTATCAAACAATCTCTATACCCAACTTATCATTAAACTCAAACTACATCATTCTCTCGCTATATATATAAAAAATTCTCTAAACCTTTGTACTCAGGATAAGCGTTTCCCCCCCCCAAAAAGCTCATTCCCTTATGTTGGTTCCTGGATTCTACCTAAGGTAACCCTTTCCGGCGCCAAACGGTCCCTTCCCGTCCCAACCCTTTTGTTGCGGACTCCACCATTACACTATCCCCTATTACAAAATTACATCCTCAAATTAACAGTCTTATTACCTCACTTCAACAACAAAATAACATCATTAATAAACATTAATATATCAATCATTACTTTACATATATTCCACATTTCTACTGTGTCAGCATCAATACTTCTCAAATTCTATTACATTACCTCACAACAACATTACATTAATTCAAAACAATATTTTCATCTCTCAGTTACCCCTTTAACTTTAACTTGGACTGATCTACATGTCCCACAAAATATTCATCCCCAAAATCTATCTTTTTATTATCTTTGTCACTTTATTACATCTTACTACATTAAATTCCTTTTCTCATCATTTGAAGTAGCATCTTTAACACATTAAAACATTATCTTTAACATTAATTACCTTGAACATTTATAAACAATTTAACAGTGACATTTTTCTACTGATCCACTGACATTCCTAACAAGGTGAATAACCTCACTGCAAACACATTTCAATATTTTACATATTGTATGAAACACATATTTTATTAATTCCTTAACTTAACATACTACAATTGTTAGAATAAAATGAACACAGTATACTGAATGTATGAACACCTATTTATCAAAGCGTAATACAAGCATTTGATTAGAGCAAAATTGAGTTATTTTTTATGTTATGAAATTTAATTTCGTTGTTCATCTGAACAACCTCCTAATTCACACACACTATTGTAATTTATGTAGGACTGTAGCGCCCATTTGCTTTCACGAAGACTGCATAGTTTGAGGAATTGGACATCTCCGTGTCTTTGCTTCGGCTTTACATTTTAAAGCTTGTGGATATCGACATATCCTTGTTTTATAATTAAAAACCCTTAAAACGGGTCTACCACCTGGCTATGCTGTCCCCACGCGGACAGAGTGGCAGCCGCTGTTCCATAGTTCCGGGATTTCCCCTAGTTTCACCCCCATATTAATTTCTTCTATAAACCAGTTTCAAGTCAGCTATGGTCAAGGGACTTGATATGGCCATAGCTGACCGCTAGCCAAAGCCACGATTAGTGCTGGTAAGGCAGTAATCGCCCGAAAAGTCGGGGAAATCAAACTTTCACTTCAATGCCTGTTCTATTCGTTATGATTCTGTACGGCACGAGAGTCTATCATGGTACAATTGTACAAAAAAGGTGTGCCGCACATCTTCGCCATTCGGCCTCCGGTGGAGGTAACACTCAGTGTTACCCCCAACCCATTCCACTATCTACTGGGGCACAGGCCACCCCAGCAATAGCGCATTAATAACTAAATTAAAAGTTTAATATACAACATTCTAATATGACATTCTCACCAATCATTAATCATTTAACTCCTTCATAACTTTCTACAATTAGATTACTTAAAATTTTCAAATTTATTATTAATATTTATTTTACATCATATTTCAGTTATTATTATTTATTAAATTATTACCTCAAGTCAATTTCATTGTTAAAATAAAAATTATTTCATTTGAGTCAAACATCTTATTACATTTTATTCCATTTAATTAGTATAATAAATTTTATACTTACAGTCCATTTAAACTGACATACACAAAATATATTCACCATACACCCCAATACTTTCACGTAACCTCTGAAACATTTAACAAAAGTGTTATTCCAAATCAAACAATTTATCATTTAATTACCAAATTCACATCTCGTTAAACCATTTACATTCATTAGAAAATTCAATTATATCATCTTTGAACTAATCAAAAATATTTAAACATTTTAATTGTTTTAATTAAATTAATTATTGAAAATACAAATTCATTGCTATCCAAAACAATTACGATTTGCTAATTGCCGTTTTCAAAATTAATATGTTTATTTGTTTAGATTGCCAAAATGTTAATATTATTATTACAACAACCATCTACACACACATTGTTTACTTAACATTCTCCCATACATACAATTAAATTCACTACCTTTTTATTTACAAATCTTATTCATTATTTATTCAGTTATATCATATTTCAATGTCAAAATCAGCTGGGTCATCACCACATATTAACATATTTAACGGTTCCTTCCCCGATTTCTTAATCTAGCCTCCATCGTCATGCAATAGTCGTACCTTTTTATAACATTTCTCTTTCTTACTTATACTCGATTTGTTGTTATTATTATTATTATTGTAAAACACCATTATTTCTAAGTTCTTCATTATACCATTCATTAGGTCATAAAACTTGTCATTATCCATTAATTTTGTCCAGTCTCCGTTAGTAAATTTTCTCAATACCAAGTCAATTATTTTATCATCATAAATTAAATGGTTATTACTTAAACGTACTTCTAACCTTACTTTCCACTTATCATAATCTCTCCTTAAATTATATACTTCTATCTCTTTATCAACCCACAGTTCTCCATCCAAATTTCTCTCATCATAATGCCATTTCACACCTTCTCTCTCATTCCATGCAGAGGGTACTAACTTAATTAAATATTTCCTGACTTCTCCAGGAACAACAAAAAACTTCAAAAAACAATTATTCGTAGAACACTTGTCTACACAATGTATACGTGAAGATCTTTCTTCACCCCCCATAACACCTCGCAAAAAAATTTACCCTCTGTTTCATATCCATAATATAACTCTCTTTCCATTCATTATCTAACTCATCAACACCAATTACTACTCCTTTACAATCTATTACTTTCTCTCTCTCACTCACTATCTCTATCTCATCATTATCCAACAATTTACTCTCCATTATATCATTATTATTATTCACCATTATTTCATCCTTAGAATTAATTATATTAACATCACCACTTACCTCAGAATTGTAATCACCATCATTATCTTCACTAGTCAACACTACCTCTCCCACTATTTTGTCACTGTTATTTACGAATTCATTATTTGAATTATCACTCACCTGGTTAATTATTTCTTCGCTATCATTAACAACATTATTATTACTTACCTGTTTTGAGTCAAATTCTGAGTTATCCTTTAATCGGTCTGTCTTTAGTTCCCACAACCATTTATCCCACTTTTTGTCACTTTCATCAAACCGTTTATTAATCATATCAAACAACTTAACCATCTCTGTTTTTATAAGGTTCAACCTATACGTCTCATAATCAGATTCACACATATTATCATTACTTACCTTATTATCTGTTACCTGATCAACTTTATTTTTGTTAACTTGGTCTATCTCTCTATCTGTATTTACCACTACCACACTCTCATCATTATCACTATGCCTATCTATTGCCTTATTTTCTACCACCGTTATTTCAACTATCTTACCTTTATCGTTCGTCATCTTACTACCAATACTAATATCATCACTATGCCTTTTAATTTCGGCAAATATTCCCTCTTGTTGTTCTTCCATCCGTGTTAGATTATTATCTAAATCACCCCACTCCTCGTCTGTCATCTCACCTACAACACCTCGAAATTCACTCTCCCACTCATCCCATGCGAAACCCATATCATTCCCTTGTATTTTGGCCATGTTTAAAGTTCATTTATATAACACTTTTTATATATAACAACCACTATTTTTCTATAATCAAAACAACTAACACAACTGTAAATCACAATAACATAAACATAACCTACTCACACGTGCGTAATTATATACGATAAATATTTTTTATAAAATACGTCATTACCACATCCTATTTTCTGTGCTTTAAAATAGGTCTACCTCATATAAATAAAATTAAACGAGAATCCTGGCAGGGTCGCCAATGTAATGATACAAAAGATATCAAAATACAAAAATAAATAAAAATACTGCCAGGATAATACTGCGCTCGTTTTCACTTACCTGCTGCATAAATTTTGCTCAGAAGCCCAGAGTCGCCACGATATTTTTTAGGTTAAAATATCGAAAACCTTTACACTTTACCTTAATAAAAACGGGACAATTTAGCAATCTGACTACCCCCCAGTAATAATTCAGAAGTAAGTTCGTTAATTCCTCGGGTCCCGGTCGGTGCTAAAACGGTATTATTTTGAATTATTCACATTTTTATAAAATTCGGCCGACCGGGCCCTTACAACACGATCAGCGTCTGTTAGTTAACTGCGCAGAACGGAAGCATGCGCCGCTAACTTGATTGCGTCTTTTGTTGTGGAAACCAATGCCTTGTGGTTCTTCGACGCTTATAAATCCTATTCAAACCCGTGTAGTTATTTGTGTGCAGTTAGTGTAAGATATTCGCTAGGCACTGGCTGACGTCACAAGATAGGCGTGACTTAAGTTTTACATCCGTCGACTTAGTAAAGGAGGCGAACAGAAAATGTGCTCTTCACCATCTTTGCTGGTTCACCCAGGCGTCAGTCCGCGCGCCTGGTTGTGTGATGCATATGGGCGCGCTGCCACACATTCACAAAGTTCTTGGAAATGAAGGCTGGGTGAATTCTTGGTTACCGATTGCACAACTATGGTCACGTATTACTGCTTTGTTACAATACTGTTCTTTCAGCACGTGGTCTGTCACAATGGGAAATAAATTTACAAATATTTTTATAAACCCCAAATTTAATAAAATACAATAACCCGCAAATTTGGCTCGTTACAGTACCCCCCCAATGAGAGATCTTCTGCAAAAACAGAAGAAATCTCATTGCTAAAACCCCTAAGAGGACCGGTGAGGAACTGGTGCCAACAACCCCCTTTTGTTCTTACACTTCATGGGTAAACAACCCCCCTGGCTCGGCGACTATGGACGCATCTGAACGAGATCACTGGACTTCTCTGTATGAGATCCCAACTCCGAAAAATCAAACAGATACGCACCACAGCGCACCTCACCTTCTATCATGCTACCCCAAAAATCCTATATCCCTGGCTTAGATCATGCCAGATCCTCAACCGATATGTTTCCCCTTATATGCAAACTGGGCTGCCTTTAGCAGATACTGGGCTCACACACACACTTATTCTACATACTGTAAAATTGAAATATTCTTCGAAAATTTATTTAAGTTAAAATTCATTAGCTGTTTTCTTTGAAAATCAAAACACAAATTTTGCATCTATACTGAATAATTCTCTTCATTAGTTTTTTGTTATTAGAAAATAAACAAATTAAACGTCTCTTAAAATAGGAACATCCTTAACCTAACATGTGATTACACCTATATTCTAACAATACAATTCAATAAAAATACTAATAATCCACAAACAATAACATCAAAGTTCAAAATATCCGTTAGCTGGCAGGCGCAAAATCAAAAAACATTTTTTTTTTTTTCAAAAAAAGTTTTAAATTCAAAATTTAAATTTATTAAAATATTTCCTTTTTCCATATTGAAATCATTTAAAATTTGTTCAAATTAATTCAAAACAAAATTAGCTTTACTTCCTTGCTAAATGAGTTTAGTATATAACCTCACCCATCAGCTGATCAAAACTGGGTCAAGTCAAGAACCTTGACCTACATACTTTATATACAAGTTACATTTGAAAATACATTAAACATCGGTAAAATTCTATCTTGAAACAAAAAACAAAATAAAATAAAACATTTAAAAGAACACAATCTTATTATAAATAATAATCAAATTGATATTTAAATTATTCAAATAAACACTTTATAGCTTTACATTATTTTCAAACTCTATCAAAATTTGTCACTGGTTTCAATCAAATTTTATATTTTTATTCTAAATCTCTTTCTTTATTATTCTCACTTTCCCTTACTTTGGATGATTTAATTATTTATACTAGCTTGATCTGCCACTTGGCAGGTATACATATATAATCTTTCTCACTCTGACTCTAATAGCCTTAACACCTTGAACCAATATGACACACATCTCTATCAAAATATCTATCAAACAATCTCTATACCCAACTTATCATTAAACTCAAACTACATCATTCTCTCGATATATATAAAAAAATATTCTCTAACCCTTTGTACTCAGGATAAGCGTTTCCCCCCCCCCAAAAGCTCATTCCCTTATGCTGGTTCCTGGATTCTACCTAAGGTAACCCTTTCCGGCGCCAAACGGTCCCTTCCCGTCCCAACCCTTTTGTTGCGGACTCCACCATTACACTATCCCCTATTACAAAATTACCATCCTCATATTAACAGTCTTATTACCTCACTTCAACTACAAAATAACATCATTTATAAACATTAATATATCAATCATTACTTTACATATATTCCACATTTCTACTGTGTCAGCATCAATACTTCTCAAATTCTATTACATTACCTCACAACAACATTACATTAATTCAAAACAATATTTTCATCTCTCAGTTACCCCTTTAATTTTAACTTGGACTGATCTACATGTCCCACAAAATATTCATCACCCAAAATCTATCTTTTTATTATCTTTGACACTTTATTACATCTTACTACATTAAATTCCTTTTCTCATCATTTGAAGTAGCATCTTTAACACATTAAAACATTATCTTTAACATTAATTACCTTGAACATTTATAAACAATTTAACAGTGACATTTTTCTACTGATCAGCTGACATTCCTAACAAGGTGAATAACCTCACTGCAAACACATTTCAATATTTTACATATTGTATGAAACACATATTTTATTAATTCCTTAACTTAACATACTACAATTGTTAGAATAAAATGAACACAGTATACTGAATGTATGAACACCTATTTATCAAAGCGTAATACAAGCATTTGATTAGAGCAAAATTGATTTATCATTTTTTATGTTATGAAATTTAATTTCGTTGTTCATCTGAACAACCTCCTAATTCACACACACTATTGTAATTTATGTAGGACTGTAGCGCCCATTTGCTTTCACAAAACTGCATAGTTTGAGGAATTGGACATCTCCGTGTCTTTGCTTCGGCTTTACATTTTGAAGCTTGTGGATATCGTTTCACCCCCATATTAATTTCTTCTATAAACCAGTTTCAAGTCAGCTATGGTCAAGGGACTTGATATGGCCATAGCTGACCGCTAGCCAAAGCCACGATTAGTGCTGGTAAGGCAGTAATCGCCCGAAAAGTCGGGGAAATCAAACTTTCACTTCAATGCCTGTTCTATTCGTTATGATTCTGTACGGCACGAGAGTCTATCATGGTACAATTGTACAAAAAAGGTGTGCCGCACATCTTCGCCATTCGGCCTCCGGTGGAGGTAACACTCAGTGTTACCCCCAACCCATTCCACTATCTACTGGGGCACAGGCCACCCCAGCAATAGCGCATTAATAACTAAATTAAAAGTTTAATATACAACATTCTAATATGACATTCTCACCAATCATTAATCATTTAACTCCTTCATAACTTTCTACAATTAGATTACTTAAAATTTTCAAATTTATTATTAATATTTATTTTACATCATATTTCAGTTATTATTATTTATTAAATTATTACCTCAAGTCAATTTCATTGTTAAAATAAAAATTATTTCATTTGAGTCAAACATCTTATTACATTTTATTCCATTTAATTAGTATAATAAATTTTATACTTACAGTCCATTTAAACTGACATACACAAAATATATTCACCATACACCCCAATACTTTCACGTAACCTCTGAAACATTTAACAAAAGTGTTATTCCAAATCAAACAATTTATCATTTAATTACCAAATTCACATCTCGTTAAACCATTTACATTCATTAGAAAATTCAATTATATCATCTTTGAACTAATCAAAAATATTTAAACATTTTAATTGTTTTAATTAAATTAATTATTGAAAATACAAATTCATTGCTATCCAAAACAATTACGATTTGCTAATTGCCGTTTTCAAAATTAATATGTTTATTTGTTTAGATTGCCAAAATGTTAATATTATTATTACAACAACCATCTACACACACATTGTTTACTTAACATTCTCCCATACATACAATTAAATTCACTACCTTTTTATTTACAAATCTTATTCATTATTTATTCAGTTATATCATATTTCAATGTCAAAATCAGCTGGGTCATCACCACATATTAACATATTTAACGGTTCCTTCCCCGATTTCTTAATCTAGCCTCCATCGTCATGCAATAGTCGTACCTTTTTATAACATTTCTCTTTCTTACTTATACTCGATTTGTTGTTATTATTATTATTATTGTAACACACCATTATTTCTAAGTTCTTCATTATACCATTCATTAGGTCATAAAACTTGTCATTATCCATTAATTTTGTCCAGTCTCCGTTAGTAAATTTTCTCAATACCAAGTCAATTATTTTATCATCATAAATTAAATGGTTATTACTTAAACGTACTTCTAACCTTACTTTCCACTTATCATAATCTCTCCTTAAATTATATACTTCTATCTCTTTATCAACCCACAGTTCTCCATCCAAATTTCTCTCATCATAATGCCATTTCACACCTTCTCTCTCATTCCATGCAGAGGGTACTAACTTAATTAAATATTTCTTGACTTCTCCAGGAACAACAAAAAACTTCAAAAAACAATTATTCGTAGAACACTTGTCTACACAATGTATACGTGAAGATCTTTCTTCACCCCCCATAACACCTCGCAAAAAAATTTACCCTCTGTTTCATATCCATAATATAACTCTCTTTCCATTCATTATCTAACTCATCAACACCAATTACTACTCCTTTACAATCTATTACTTTCTCTCTCTCACTCACTATCTCTATCTCATCATTATCCAACAATTTACTCTCCATTATATCATTATTATTATTCACCATTATTTCATCCTTAGAATTAATTATATTAACATCACCACTTACCTCAGAATTGTAATCACCATCATTATCTTCACTAGTCAACACTACCTCTCCCACTATTTTGTGCTCTTCACCATCTTTGCTGGTTCACCCAGGCGTCAGTCCGTGCGCTGCCACACATTCACAATGTTCTTGGAAATGAAGGCTGGGTGAATTCTTGGTTACCGATTGCACAACTATGGTCACGTATTACTGCTTTGTTTCAATACTGTTCTTTCAGCACGTGGTCTGTCACAATGGGAAATAAATTTACAAATATTTTAATAAACCCCAAATTTAATAAAATACAATAACCCGCAAATTTGGCACGTTACAATACCCCCCCCCCAATGAGAGATCTTCTGCAAAAACAGAAGAAATCTCATTTCTAAAACCCCTAAGAGGACCGGTGAGGAACTGGTCCCAACAACCCCCTTTTGTTCTTACACTTCATGGGTAAACAACCCCCCTGGCTCGGCGACTATGGACGCATCTGAACGAGATCACTGGACTTCTCTGTATGAGATCCCAACACTGAAAAATCAAACAGATACGCACCACAGCGCACCTCACCTTCTATCATGCTACCCCAAAAATCCTATCTCCCTGGCTTAGATCATGCCAGATCCTCAACTGATATGTTTCCCCTTATATGCAAACTGGGCTGCCTTTAGCAGATACTGGGCTCACACACACACTTATTCTACATACTGTAAAATTGAAATATTCTTCGAAAATTTATTTAAGTTAAAATTCATTAGCTGTTTTCTTTGAAAATCAAAACACAAATTTTGCATCTATACTGAATAATTCTCTTCATTAGTTTTTTGTTATTAGAAAATAAACAAATTAAACATCTCTTAAAATAGGAACATCCTTAACCTAACATGTGATTACACCTATATTCTAACAATACAATTCAATAAAAATACTAATAATCCACAAACAATAACATCAAAATTCAAAATATCCGTTAGCTGGCAGGCGCAAAATCAAAAAAGTTTTTTTTTTTTCAAAAAAAGTTTTAAATTCAAAATTTAAATTTATTAAAATATTTCCTTTTTCCATATTGAAATCATTTAAAATTTGTTCAAATTAATTCAAAACAAAATTAGCTTTACTTCCTTGCTAAATGAGTCTAGTATATAACCTCACCCATCAGCTGATCAAAACTGGGTCAAGTCAAGAACCTTGACCTACATACTTTATATACAAGTTACATTTGAAAATACATTAAACATCGGTAAAATTCTATCTTGAAACATAAAACAAAATAAAATAAAACATTTAAAAGAAAAAAATCTTATTATAAATAATAATCAAATTGATATTTAAATTATTCAAATAAACACTTTATAGCTTTACATTATTTTCAAACTCTATCAAAATTTGTCACTGGTTTCAATCAAATTTTATATTTTTATTCTAAATCTCTTTCTTTATTATTCTCACTTTCCCTTACTTTGGATGATTTAATTATTTATACTAGCTTGATCTGCCACTTGGCAGGTATACATATATAATCTTTCTCACTCTGACTCTAATAGCCTTAACACCTTGAACCAATATGACACCCATCTCTATCAAAATATCTATCAAACAATCTCTATACCCAACTAATCATTAAACTCAAACTACATCATTCTCTCGATATATATAAAAAAATATTCTCTAAACCTTTGTACTCAGGATAAGCGTTTCCCCCCCCCCACCAAAAGCTCATTCCCTTATGTTGGTTCCTGGATTCTACCTAAGGTAACCCTTTCCGGCGCCAAACGGTCCCTTCCCGTCCCAACCCTTTTGTTGCGGACTCCACCATTACACTATCCCCTATTACAAAATTACCATCCTCAAATTAACACTCTTATTACCTCACTTCAACTACAAAATAACATCATTAATAAACATTAATAAATCAATCATTACTTTACATATATTCCACATTTCTACTGTGTCAGCATCAATACTTCTCAAATTCTATTACATTACCTCACAACAACATTACATTAATTCAAAACAATATTTTCATCTCTCAGTTACCCCTTTAATTTTAACTTGGACTGATCTACATGTCCCACAAAATATTCATCACCCAAAATCTATCTTTTTATTATCTTTGACACTTTATTTAACATCTTACTACATTAAATTCCTTTTCTCATCATTTGAAGTAGCATCTTTAACACATTAAAACATTATCTTTAACATTAATTACCTTGAACATTTATAAACAATTTAACAGTGACATTTTTCTACTGATCAGCTGACATTCCTAACAAGGTGAATAACCTCACTGCAAACACATTTCAATATTTTACATATTGTATGAAACACATATTTTATTAATTCCTTAACCTAACATACTACAATTGTTAAAATAAAATGAACACAGTATACTGAATGTATGAACACCTATTTATCAAAGCGTAATACAAGCATTTGATTAGAGCAAAATTGAGTTATTTTTTATGTTATGAAATTTAATTTCGTTGTTCATCTGAACAACCTCCTAATTCACACACACTATTGTAATTTATGTAGGACTGTAGCGCCCATTTGCTTTCACAAAGACTGCATAGTTTGAGGAATTGGACATCTCCGTGTCTTTGCTTCGGCTTTACATTTTAAAGCTTGTGGATATCGACATATCCTTGTTTTATAATTAAAAACCCTTAAAACGGGTCTACCACCTGGCTATGCTGTCCCCACGCGGACAGAGTGGCAGCCGCTGTTCCATAGTTCCGGGATTTCCCCTAGTTTCACCCCCATATTAATTTCTTCTATAAACCAGTTTCAAGTCAGCTATGGTCAAGGGACTTGATATGGCCATAGCTGACCGCTAGCCAAAGCCACGATTAGTGCTGGTAAGGCAGTAATCGCCCGAAAAGTCGGGGAAATCAAACTTTCACTTCAATGCCTGTTCTATTCGTTATGATTCTGTACGGCACGAGAGTCTATCATGGTACAATTGTACAAAAAAGGTGTGCCGCACATCTTCGCCATTCGGCCTCCGGTGGAGGTAACACTCAGTGTTACCCCCAACCCATTCCACTATCTACTGGGGCACAGGCCACCCCAGCAATAGCGCATTAATAACTAAATTAAAAGTTTAATATACAACATTCTAATATGACATTCTCACCAATCATTAATCATTTAACTCCTTCATAACTTTCTACAATTAGATTACTTAAAATTTTCAAATTTATTATTAATATTTATTTTACATCATATTTCAGTTATTATTATTTATTAAATTATTACCTCAAGTCAATTTCATTGTTAAAATAAAAATTATTTCATTTGAGTCAAACATCTTATTACATTTTATTCCATTTAATTAGTATAATAAATTTTATACTTACAGTCCATTTAAACTGACATACACAAAATTTATTCACCATACACCCCAATACTTTCACGTAACCTCTGAAACATTTAACAAAAGTGTTATTCCAAATCAAACAATTTATCATTTAATTACCAAATTCACATCTCGTTAAACCATTTACATTCATTAGAAAATTCAATTATATCATCTTTGAACTAATCAAAAATATTTAAACATTTTAATTGTTTTAATTAAATTAATTATTGAAAATACAAATTCATTGCTATCCAAAACAATTACGATTTGCTAATTGCCGTTTTCAAAATTAATATGTTTATTTGTTTAGATTGCCAAAATGTTAATATTATTATTACAACAACCATCTACACACACATTGTTTACTTAACATTCTCCCATACATACAATTAAATTCACTACCTTTTTATTTACAAATCTTATTCATTATTTATTCAGTTATATCATATTTCAATGTCAAAATCAGCTGGGTCATCACCACATATTAACATATTTAACGGTTCCTTCCCCGATTTCTTAATCTAGCCTCCATCGTCATGCAATAGTCGTACCTTTTTATAACATTTCTCTTTCTTACTTATACTCGATTTGTTGTTATTATTATTATTATTGTAACACACCATTATTTCTAAGTTCTTCATTATACCATTCATTAGGTCATAAAACTTGTCATTATCCATTAATTTTGTCCAGTCTCCGTTAGTAAATTTTCTCAATACCAAGTCAATTATTTTATCATCATAAATTAAATGGTTATTACTTAAACGTACTTCTAACCTTACTTTCCACTTATCATAATCTCTCCTTAAATTATATACTTCTATCTCTTTATCAACCCACAGTTCTCCATCCAAATTTCTCTCATCATAATGCCATTTCACACCTTCTCTCTCATTCCATGCAGAGGGTACTAACTTAATTAAATATTTCTTGACTTCTCCAGGAACAACAAAAAACTTCAAAAAACAATTATTCGTAGAACACTTGTCTACACAATGTATACGTGAAGATCTTTCTTCACCCCCCATAACACCTCGCAAAAAAATTTACCCTCTGTTTCATATCCATAATATAACTCTCTTTCCATTCATTATCTAACTCATCAACACCAATTACTACTCCTTTACAATCTATTACTTTCTCTCTCTCACTCACTATCTCTATCTCATCATTATCCAACAATTTACTCTCCATTATATCATTATTATTATTCACCATTATTTCATCCTTAGAATTAATTATATTAACATCACCACTTACCTCAGAATTGTAATCACCATCATTATCTTCACTAGTCAACACTACCTCTCCCACTATTTTGTCACTGTTATTTACGAATTCATTATTTGAATTATCACTCACCTGGTTAATTATTTCTTCGCTATCATTAACAACATTATTATTACTTACCTGTTTTGAGTCAAATTCTGAGTTATCCTTTAATCGGTCTGTCTTTAGTTCCCACAACCATTTATCCCACTTTTTGTCACTTTCATCAAACCGTTTATTAATCATATCAAACAACTTAACCATCTCTGTTTTTATAAGGTTCAACCTATACGTCTCATAATCAGATTCACACATATTATCATTACTTACCTTATTATCTGTTACCTGATCAACTTTATTTTTGTTAACTTGGTCTATCTCTCTATCTGTATTTACCACTACCACACTCTCATCATTATCACTATGCCTATCTATTGCCTTATTTTCTACCACCGTTATTTCAACTATCTTACCTTTATCGTTCGTCATCTTACTACCAATACTAATATCATCACTATGCCTTTTAATTTCGGCAAATATTCCCTCTTGTTGTTCTTCCATCCGTGTTAGATTATTATCTAAATCACCCCACTCCTCGTCTGTCATCTCACCTACAACACCTCGAAATTCACTCTCCCACTCATCCCATGCGAAACCCATATCATTCCCTTGTATTTTGGCCATGTTTAAAGTTCATTTATATAACACTTTTTATATATAACAACCACTATTTTTCTATAATCAAAACAACTAACACAACTGTAAATCACAATAACATAAACATAACCTACTCACACGTGCGTAATTATATACGATAAATATTTTTTATAAAATACGTCATTACCACATCCTATTTTCTGTGCTTTAAAATAGGTCTACCTCATATAAATAAAATTAAACGAGAATCCTGGCAGGGTCGCCAATGTAATGATACAAAAGATATCAAAATACAAAAATAAATAAAAATACTGCCAGGACAATACTGCGCTCGTTTTCACTTACCTGCTGCATAAATTTTGCTCAGAAGCCCAGAGTCGCCACGATATTTTTTAGGTTAAAATATCGAAAACCTTTACACTTTACCTTAATAAAAACGGGACAATTTAGCAATCTGACTACCCCCCAGTAATAATTCAGAAGTCAGTTCGTTAATTCCTCGGGTCCCGGTCGGTGCTAAAACGGTATTATTTTGAATTATTCACATTTTTATAAAATTCGGCCGACCGGGCCCTTACAACACGATCAGCGTCTGTTAGTTAACTGCGCAGAACGGAAGCATGCGCCGCTAACTTGATTGCGTCTTTTGTTGTGGAAACCAATGCCTTGTGGTTCTTCGACGCTTATAAATCCTATTCAAACCCGTGTAGTTATTTGTGTGCAGTTAGTGTAAGATATTCGCTAGGCACTGGCTGACGTCACAAGATAGGCGTGACTTAAGTTTTACATCCGTCGACTTAGTAAAGGAGGCGAACAGAAAATGTGCTCTTCACCATCTTTGCTGGTTCACCCAGGCGTCAGTCCGCGCGCCTGGTTGTGTGATGCATATGGGCGCGCTGCCACACATTCACAAAGTTCTTGGAAATGAAGGCTGGGTGAATACTTGGTTACCGATTGCACAACTATGGTCACGTATTACTGCTTTGTTACAATACTGTTCTTTCAGCACGTGGTCTGTCACAATGGGAAATAAATTTACAAATATTTTTATAAACCCCAAATTTAATAAAATACAATAACCCGCAAATTTGGCCCGTTACAGTACCCCCCCCCAATGAGAGATCTTCTGCAAAAACAGAAGAAATCTCATTTCTAAAACCCCTAAGAGGACCGGTGAGGAACTGGTGCCAACAACCCCCTTTTGTTCTTACACTTCATGGGTAAACAACCCCCCTGGCTCGGCGACTATGGACGCATCTGAACGAGATCACTGGACTTCTCTGTATGAGATCCCAACTCCGAAAAATCAAACAGATACGCACCACAGCGCACCTCACCTTCTATCATGCTACCCCAAAAATCCTATATCCCTGGCTTAGATCATGCCAGATCCTCAACCGATATGTTTCCCCTTATATGCAAACTGGGCTGCCTTTAGCAGATACTGGGCTCACACACACACTTATTCTACATACTGTAAAATTGAAATATTCTTCGAAAATTTATTTAAGTTAAAATTCATTAGCTGTTTTCTTTGAAAATCAAAACACAAATTTTGCATCTATACTGAATAATTCTCTTCATTAGTTTTTTGTTATTAGAAAATAAACAAATTAAACGTCTCTTAAAATAGGAACATCCTTAACCTAACATGTGATTACACCTATATTCTAACAATACAATTCAATAAAAATACTAATAATCCACAAACAATAACATCAAAGTTCAAAATATCCGTTAGCTGGCAGGCGCAAAATCAAAAAACATTTTTTTTTTTTTCAAAAAAAGTTTTAAATTCAAAATTTAAATTTATTAAAATATTTCCTTTTTCCATATTGAAATCATTTAAAATTTGTTCAAATTAATTCAAAACAAAATTAGCTTTACTTCCTTGCTAAATGAGTTTAGTATATAACCTCACCCATCAGCTGATCAAAACTGGGTCAAGTCAAGAACCTTGACCTACATACTTTATATACAAGTTACATTTGAAAATACATTAAACATCGGTAAAATTCTATCTTGAAACAAAAAACAAAATAAAATAAAACATTTAAAAGAACAAAATCTTATTATAAATAATAATCAAATTGATATTTAAATTATTCAAATAAACACTTTATAGCTTTACATTATTTTCAAACTCTATCAAAATTTGTCACTGGTTTCAATCAAATTTTATATTTTTATTCTAAATCTCTTTCTTTATTATTCTCACTTTCCCTTACTTTGGATGATTTAATTATTTATACTAGCTTGATCTGCCACTTGGCAGGTATACATATATAATCTTTCTCACTCTGACTCTAATAGCCTTAACACCTTGAACCAATATGACACACATCTCTATCAAAATATCTATCAAACAATCTCTATACCCAACTTATCATTAAACTCAAACTACATCATTCTCTCGATATATATAAAAAAATATTCTCTAACCCTTTGTACTCAGGATAAGCGTTTCCCCCCCCCCCAAAAGCTCATTCCCTTATGCTGGTTCCTGGATTCTACCTAAGGTAACCCTTTCCGGCGCCAAACGGTCCCTTCCCGTCCCAACCCTTTTGTTGCGGACTCCACCATTACACTATCCCCTATTACAAAATTACCATCCTCAAATTAACAGTCTTATTACCTCACTTCAACTACAAAATAACATCATTTATAAACATTAATATATCAATCATTACTTTACATATATTCCACATTTCTACTGTGTCAGCATCAATACTTCTCAAATTCTATTACATTACCTCACAACAACATTACATTAATTCAAAACAATATTTTCATCTCTCAGTTACCCCTTTAACTTTAACTTGGAGTGATCTACATGTCCTACAAAATATTCATCCCCAAAATCTATCTTTTTATTATCTTTGACACTTTATTACATCTTACTACATTAAATTCCTTTTCTCATCATTTGAAGTAGCATCTTTAACACATTAAAACATTATCTTTAACATTAATTACCTTGAACATTTATAAACAATTTAACAGTGACATTTTTCTACTGATCAGCTGACATTCCTAACAAGGTGAATAACCTCACTGCAAACACATTTCAATATTTTACATATTGTATGAAACACATATTTTATTAATTCCTTAACTTAACATACTACAATTGTTAGAATAAAATGAACACAGTATACTGAATGTATGAACACCTATTTATCAAAGCGTAATACAAGCATTTGATTAGAGCAAAATTGATTTATCATTTTTTATGTTATGAAATTTAATTTCGTTGTTCATCTGAACAACCTCCTAATTCACACACACTATTGTAATTTATGTAGGACTGTAGCGCCCATTTGCTTTCACAAAACTGCATAGTTTGAGGAATTGGACATCTCCGTGTCTTTGCTTCGGCTTTACATTTTGAAGCTTGTGGATATCGTTTCACCCCCATATTAATTTCTTCTATAAACCAGTTTCAAGTCAGCTATGGTCAAGGGACTTGATATGGCCATAGCTGACCGCTAGCCAAAGCCACGATTAGTGCTGGTAAGGCAGTAATCGCCCGAAAAGTCGGGGAAATCAAACTTTCACTTCAATGCCTGTTCTATTCGTTATGATTCTGTACGGCACGAGAGTCTATCATGGTACAATTGTACAAAAAAGGTGTGCCGCACATCTTCGCCATTCGGCCTCCGGTGGAGGTAACACTCAGTGTTACCCCCAACCCATTCCACTATCTACTGGGGCACAGGCCACCCCAGCAATAGCGCATTAATAACTAAATTAAAAGTTTAATATACAACATTCTAATATGACATTCTCACCAATCATTAATCATTTAACTCCTTCATAACTTTCTACAATTAGATTACTTAAAATTTTCAAATTTATTATTAATATTTATTTTACATCATATTTCAGTTATTATTATTTATTAAATTATTACCTCAAGTCAATTTCATTGTTAAAATAAAAATTATTTCATTTGAGTCAAACATCTTATTACATTTTATTCCATTTAATTAGTATAATAAATTTTATACTTACAGTCCATTTAAACTGACATACACAAAATATATTCACCATACACCCCAATACTTTCACGTAACCTCTGAAACATTTAACAAAAGTGTTATTCCAAATCAAACAATTTATCATTTAATTACCAAATTCACATCTCGTTAAACCATTTACATTCATTAGAAAATTCAATTATATCATCTTTGAACTAATCAAAAATATTTAAACATTTTAATTGTTTTAATTAAATTAATTATTGAAAATACAAATTCATTGCTATCCAAAACAATTACGATTTGCTAATTGCCGTTTTCAAAATTAATATGTTTATTTGTTTAGATTGCCAAAATGTTAATATTATTATTACAACAACCATCTACACACACATTGTTTACTTAACATTCTCCCATACATACAATTAAATTCACTACCTTTTTATTTACAAATCTTATTCATTATTTATTCAGTTATATCATATTTCAATGTCAAAATCAGCTGGGTCATCACCACATATTAACATATTTAACGGTTCCTTCCCCGATTTCTTAATCTAGCCTCCATCGTCATGCAATAGTCGTACCTTTTTATAACATTTCTCTTTCTTACTTATACTCGATTTGTTGTTATTATTATTATTATTGTAACACACCATTATTTCTAAGTTCTTCATTATACCATTCATTAGGTCATAAAACTTGTCATTATCCATTAATTTTGTCCAGTCTCCGTTAGTAAATTTTCTCAATACCAAGTCAATTATTTTATCATCATAAATTAAATGGTTATTACTTAAACGTACTTCTAACCTTACTTTCCACTTATCATAATCTCTCCTTAAATTATATACTTCTATCTCTTTATCAACCCACAGTTCTCCATCCAAATTTCTCTCATCATAATGCCATTTCACACCTTCTCTCTCATTCCATGCAGAGGGTACTAACTTAATTAAATATTTCCTGACTTCTCCAGGAACAACAAAAAACTTCAAAAAACAATTATTCGTAGAACACTTGTCTACACAATGTATACGTGAAGATCTTTCTTCACCCCCCATAACACCTCGCAAAAAAATTTACCCTCTGTTTCATATCCATAATATAACTCTCTTTCCATTCATTATCTAACTCATCAACACCAATTACTACTCCTTTACAATCTATTACTTTCTCTCTCTCACTCACTATCTCTATCTCATCATTATCCAACAATTTACTCTCCATTATATCATTATTATTATTCACCATTATTTCATCCTTAGAATTAATTATATTAACATCACCACTTACCTCAGAATTGTAATCACCATCATTATCTTCACTAGTCAACACTACCTCTCCCACTATTTTGTGCTCTTCACCATCTTTGCTGGTTCACCCAGGCGTCAGTCCGTGCGCTGCCACACATTCACAATGTTCTTGGAAATGAAGGCTGGGTGAATTCTTGGTTACCGATTGCACAACTATGGTCACGTATTACTGCTTTGTTACAATACTGTTCTTTCAGCACGTGGTCTGTCACAATGGGAAATAAATTTACAAATATTTTAATAAACCCCAAATTTAATAAAATACAATAACCCGCAAATTTGGCCCGTTACAATACCCCCCCCCCCAATGAGAGCTCTTCTGCAAAAACAGAAGAAATCTCATTTCTAAAACCCCTAAGAGGACCGGTGAGGAACTGGTCCCAACAACCCCCTTTTGTTCTTACACTTCATGGGTAAACAACCCCCCTGGCTCGGCGACTATGGACGCATCTGAACGAGATCACTGGACTTCTCTGTATGAGATCCCAACACTGAAAAATCAAACAGATACGCACCACAGCGCACCTCACCTTCTATCATGCTACCCCAAAAATCCTATCTCCCTGGCTTAGATCATGCCAGATCCTCAACTGATATGTTTCCCCTTATATGCAAACTGGGCTGCCTTTAGCAGATACTGGGCTCACACACACACTTATTCTACATACTGTAAAATTGAAATATTCTTCGAAAATTTATTTAAGTTAAAATTCATTAGCTGTTTTCTTTGAAAATCAAAACACAAATTTTGCATCTATACTGAATAATTCTCTTCATTAGTTTTTTGTTATTAGAAAATAAACAAATTAAACATCTCTTAAAATAGGAACATCCTTAACCTAACATGTGATTACACCTATATTCTAACAATACAATTCAATAAAAATACTAATAATCCACAAACAATAACATCAAAATTCAAAATATCCGTTAGCTGGCAGGCGCAAAATCAAAAAAGTTTTTTTTTTTTTCAAAAAAAGTTTTAAATTCAAAATTTAAATTTATTAAAATATTTCCTTTTTCCATATTGAAATCATTTAAAATTTGTTCAAATTAATTCAAAACAAAATTAGCTTTACTTCCTTGCTAAATGAGTCTAGTATATAACCTCACCCATCAGCTGATCAAAACTGGGTCAAGTCAAGAACCTTGACCTACATACTTTATATACAAGTTACATTTGAAAATACATTAAACATCGGTAAAATTCTATCTTGAAACATAAAACAAAATAAAATAAAACATTTAAAAGAACAAAATCTTATTATAAATAATAATCAAATTGATATTTAAATTATTCAAATAAACACTTTATAGCTTTACATTATTTTCAAACTCTATCAAAATTTGTCACTGGTTTCAATCAAATTTTATATTTTTATTCTAAATCTCTTTCTTTATTATTCTCACTTTCCCTTACTTTGGATGATTTAATTATTTATACTAGCTTGATCTGCCACTTGGCAGGTATACATATATAATCTTTCTCACTCTGACTCTAATAGCCTTAACACCTTGAACCAATATGACACCCATCTCTATCAAAATATCTATCAAACAATCTCTATACCCAACTTATCATTAAACTCAAACTACATCATTCTCTCGATATATATAAAAAAATATTCTCTAAACCTTTGTACTCAGGATAAGCGTTCCCCCCCCCCCCACCAAAAGCTCATTCCCTTATGTTGGTTCCTGGATTCTACCTAAGGTAACCCTTTCCGGCGCCAAACGGTCCCTTCCCGTCCCAACCCTTTTGTTGCGGACTCCACCATTACACTATCCCCTATTACAAAATTACCATCCTCAAATTAACACTCTTATTACCTCACTTCAACTACAAAATAACATCATTAATAAACATTAATAAATCAATCATTACTTTACATATATTCCACATTTCTACTGTGTCAGCATCAATACTTCTCAAATTCTATTACATTACCTCACAACAACATTACATTAATTCAAAACAATATTTTCATCTCTCAGTTACCCCTTTAATTTTAACTTGGACTGATCTACATGTCCCACAAAATATTCATCACCCAAAATCTATCTTTTTATTATCTTTGACACTTTATTTAACATCTTACTACATTAAATTCCTTTTCTCATCATTTGAAGTAGCATCTTTAACACATTAAAACATTATCTTTAACATTAATTACCTTGAACATTTATAAACAATTTAACAGTGACATTTTTCTACTGATCAGCTGACATTCCTAACAAGGTGAATAACCTCACTGCAAACACATTTCAATATTTTACATATTGTATGAAACACATATTTTATTAATTCCTTAACCTAACATACTACAATTGTTAAAATAAAATGAACACAGTATACTGAATGTATGAACACCTATTTATCAAAGCGTAATACAAGCATTTGATTAGAGCAAAATTGAGTTATTTTTTATGTTATGAAATTTAATTTCGTTGTTCATCTGAACAACCTCCTAATTCACACACACTATTGTAATTTATGTAGGACTGTAGCGCCCATTTGCTTTCACAAAGACTGCATAGTTTGAGGAATTGGACATCTCCGTGTCTTTGCTTCGGCTTTACATTTTGAAGCTTGTGGATATCGACATATCCTTGTTTTATAATTAAAAACCCTTAAAACGGGTCTACCACCTGGCTATGCTGTCCCCACGCGGACAGAGTGGCAGCCGCTGTTCCATAGTTCCGGGATTTCCCCTAGTTTCACCCCCATATTAATTTCTTCTATAAACCAGTTTCAAGTCAGCTATGGTCAAGGGACTTGATATGGCCATAGCTGACCGCTAGCCAAAGCCACGATTAGTGCTGGTAAGGCAGTAATCGCCCGAAAAGTCGGGGAAATCAAACTTTCACTTCAATGCCTGTTCTATTCGTTATGATTCTGTACGGCACGAGAGTCTATCATGGTACAATTGTACAAAAAAGGTGTGCCGCACATCTTCGCCATTCGGCCTCCGGTGGAGGTAACACTCAGTGTTACCCCCAACCCATTCCACTATCTACTGGGGCACAGGCCACCCCAGCAATAGCGCATTAATAACTAAATTAAAAGTTTAATATACAACATTCTAATATGACATTCTCACCAATCATTAATCATTTAACTCCTTCATAACTTTCTACAATTAGATTACTTAAAATTTTCAAATTTATTATTAATATTTATTTTACATCATATTTCAGTTATTATTATTTATTAAATTATTACCTCAAGTCAATTTCATTGTTAAAATAAAAATTATTTCATTTGAGTCAAACATCTTATTACATTTTATTCCATTTAATTAGTATAATAAATTTTATACTTACAGTCCATTTAAACTGACATACACAAAATTTATTCACCATACACCCCAATACTTTCACGTAACCTCTGAAACATTTAACAAAAGTGTTATTCCAAATCAAACAATTTATCATTTAATTACCAAATTCACATCTCGTTAAACCATTTACATTCATTAGAAAATTCAATTATATCATCTTTGAACTAATCAAAAATATTTAAACATTTTAATTGTTTTAATTAAATTAATTATTGAAAATACAAATTCATTGCTATCCAAAACAATTACGATTTGCTAATTGCCGTTTTCAAAATTAATATGTTTATTTGTTTAGATTGCCAAAATGTTAATATTATTATTACAACAACCATCTACACACACATTGTTTACTTAACATTCTCCCATACATACAATTAAATTCACTACCTTTTTATTTACAAATCTTATTCATTATTTATTCAGTTATATCATATTTCAATGTCAAAATCAGCTGGGTCATCACCACATATTAACATATTTAACGGTTCCTTCCCCGATTTCTTAATCTAGCCTCCATCGTCATGCAATAGTCGTACCTTTTTATAACATTTCTCTTTCTTACTTATACTCGATTTGTTGTTATTATTATTATTATTGTAACACACCATTATTTCTAAGTTCTTCATTATACCATTCATTAGGTCATAAAACTTGTCATTATCCATTAATTTTGTCCAGTCTCCGTTAGTAAATTTTCTCAATACCAAGTCAATTATTTTATCATCATAAATTAAATGGTTATTACTTAAACGTACTTCTAACCTTACTTTCCACTTATCATAATCTCTCCTTAAATTATATACTTCTATCTCTTTATCAACCCACAGTTCTCCATCCAAATTTCTCTCATCATAATGCCATTTCACACCTTCTCTCTCATTCCATGCAGAGGGTACTAACTTAATTAAATATTTCCTGACTTCTCCAGGAACAACAAAAAACTTCAAAAAACAATTATTCGTAGAACACTTGTCTACACAATGTATACGTGAAGATCTTTCTTCACCCCCCATAACACCTCGCAAAAAAATTTACCCTCTGTTTCATATCCATAATATAACTCTCTTTCCATTCATTATCTAACTCATCAACACCAATTACTACTCCTTTACAATCTATTACTTTCTCTCTCTCACTCACTATCTCTATCTCATCATTATCCAACAATTTACTCTCCATTATATCATTATTATTATTCACCATTATTTCATCCTTAGAATTAATTATATTAACATCACCACTTACCTCAGAATTGTAATCACCATCATTATCTTCACTAGTCAACACTACCTCTCCCACTATTTTGTCACTGTTATTTACGAATTCATTATTTGAATTATCACTCACCTGGTTAATTATTTCTTCGCTATCATTAACAACATTATTATTACTTACCTGTTTTGAGTCAAATTCTGAGTTCTCCTTTAATCGGTCTGTCTTTAGTTCCCACAACCATTTATCCCACTTTTTGTCACTTTCATCAAACCGTTTATTAATCATATCAAACAACTTAACCATCTCTGTTTTTATAAGGTTCAACCTATACGTCTCATAATCAGATTCACACATATTATCATTACTTACCTTATTATCTGTTACCTGATCAACTTTATTTTTGTTAACTTGGTCTATCTCTCTATCTGTATTTACCACTACCACACTCTCATCATTATCACTATGCCTATCTATTGCCTTATTTTCTACCACCGTTATTTCAACTATCTTACCTTTATCGTTCGTCATCTTACTACCAATACTAATATCATCACTATGCCTTTTAATTTCGGCAAATATTCCCTCTTGTTGTTCTTCCATCCGTGTTAGATTATTATCTAAATCACCCCACTCCTCGTCTGTCATCTCACCTACAACACCTCGAAATTCACTCTCCCACTCATCCCATGCGAAACCCATATCATTCCCTTGTATTTTGGCCATGTTTAAAGTTCATTTATATAACACTTTTTATATATAACAACCACTATTTTTCTATAATCAAAACAACTAACACAACTGTAAATCACAATAACATAAACATAACCTACTCACACGTGCGTAATTATATACGATAAATATTTTTTATAAAATACGTCATTACCACATCCTATTTTCTGTGCTTTAAAATAGGTCTACCTCATATAAATAAAATTAAACGAGAATCCTGGCAGGGTCGCCAATGTAATGATACAAAAGATATCAAAATACAAAAATAAATAAAAATACTGCCAGGACAATACTGCGCTCGTTTTCACTTACCTGCTGCATAAATTTTGCTCAGAAGCCCAGAGTCGCCACGATATTTTTTAGGTTAAAATATCGAAAACCTTTACACTTTACCTTAATAAAAACGGGACAATTTAGCAATCTGACTACCCCCCAGTAATAATTCAGAAGGTATCCGGGAACGTTTAGACGAATCTTGCAGCACAGAAATGAGAAAGTGGTAATGACGAAATAACTTAGACTAACACATGTTTCACAGTAAACTAGATAATTTTAATTAATTAAACACAAGGACACTAAAAGCAAATTTTAGAATATACATTTATATATCAGATTTAAATATTATTTAAGATAGCCCATTCTGCTCACGCACACTCTCACACGATTGATATATTACCCCCTGTTATGTTTTACGAATTCCTGTTTTGATTCACTGTAATTTTATTAAATGCTCACTGCCGCGATGCCGACCGAACACGTGCTTTAGTTGCCCGATTCCGCTGTCTGTTATTTATTGAGTTGGTTCACAACACCACCGCACAAATTGTACTATTGGTAAGTTCGTTAATTCCTCGGGTCCCGGTCGGTGCTAAAACGGTATTATTTTGAATTATTCACATTTTTATAAAATTCGGCCGACCGGGCCCTTACAACACGATCAGCGTCTGTTAGTTAACTGCGCAGAACGGAAGCATGCGCCGCTAACTTGATTGCGTCTTTTGTTGTGGAAACCAATGCCTTGTGGTTCTTCGACGCTTATAAATCCTATTCAAACCCGTGTAGTTATTTGTGTGCAGTTAGTGTAAGATATTCGCTAGGCACTGGCTGACGCCACAAGATAGGCGTGACTTAAGTTTTACATCCGTCGACTTAGTAAAGGAGGCGAACAGAAAATGTGCTCTTCACCATCTTTGCTGGTTCACCCAGGCGTCAGTCCGTGCGCTGCCACACATTCACAATGTTCTTGGAAATGAAGGCTGGGTGAATTCTTGGTTACCGATTGCACAACTATGGTCACGTATTACTGCTTTGTTACAATACTGTTCTTTCAGCACGTGGTCTGTCACAATGGGAAATAAATTTACAAATATTTTAATAAACCCCAAATTTAATAAAATACAATAACCCGCAAATTTGGCCCGTTACAATACCCCCCCCCAATGAGAGATCTGCAAAAACAGAAGAAATCTCATTTCTAAAACCCCTAAGAGGACCGGTGAGGAACTGGTCCCAACAACCCCCTTTTGTTCTTACACTTCATGGGTAAACAACCCCCCTGGCTCGGCGACTATGGACGCATCTGAACGAGATCACTGGACTTCTCTGTATGAGATCCCAACACCGAAAAATCAAACAGATACGTACCACAGCGCACCTCACCTTCTATCATGCTACCCCAAAAATCCTATCTCCCTGGCTTAGATCATGCCAGATCCTCAACTGATATGTTTCCCCTTATATGCAAACTGGGCTGCCTTTAGCAGATACTGGGCTCACACACACACTTATTCTACATACTGTAAAATTGAAATATTCTTCGAAAATTTATTTAAGTTAAAATTCATTAGCTGTTTTCTTTGAAAATCAAAACACAAATTTTGCATCTATACTGAATAATTCTCTTCATTAGTTTTTTGTTATTAGAAAATAAACAAATTAAACATATCTTAAAATAGGAACATCCTTAACCTAACATGTGATTACACCTATATTCTAACAATACAATTCAATAAAAATACTAATAATCCACAAACAATAACATCAAAATTCAAAATATCCGTTAGCTGGCAGGCGCAAAATCAAAAAAGTTTTTTTTTTTTTCAAAAAAAGTTTTAAATTCAAAATTTAAATTTATTAAAATATTTCCTTTTTCCATATTGAAATCATTTAAAATTTGTTCAAATTAATTCAAAACAAAATTAGCTTTACTTCCTTGCTAAATGAGTCTAGTATATAACCTCACCCATCAGCTGATCAAAACTGGGTCAAGTCAAGAACCTTGACCTACATACTTTATATACAAGTTACATTTGTAAATACATTAAACATCGGTAAAATTCTATCTTGAAACATAAAACAAAATAAAATAAAACATTTAAAAGAACAAAATCTTATTATAAATAATAATCAAATTGATATTTAAATTATTCAAATAAACACTTTATAGCTTTACATTATTTTCAAACTCTATCAAAATTTGTCACTGGTTTCAATCAAATTTTATATTTTTATTCTAAATCTCTTTCTTTATTATTCTCACTTTCCCTTACTTTGGATGATTTAATTATTTATACTAGCTTGATCTGCCACTTGGCAGGTATACATATATAATCTTTCTCACTCTGACTCTAATAGCCTTAACACCTTGAACCAATATGACACCCATCTCTATCAAAATATCTATCAAACAATCTCTATACCCAACTTATCATTAAACTCAAACTACATCATTCTCTCGATATATATAAAAAAATATTCTCTAAACCTTTGTACTCAGGATAAGCGTTTCCCCCCCCCCAAAAAGCTCATTCCCTTATGTTGGTTCCTGGATTCTACCTAAGGTAACCCTTTCCGGCGCCAAACGGTCCCTTCCCGTCCCAACCCTTTTGTTGCGGACTCCACCATTACACTATCCCCTATTACAAAATTACCATCCTCAAATTAACACTCTTATTACCTCACTTCAACTACAAAATAACATCATTAATAAACATTAATAAATCAATCATTACTTTACATATATTCCACATTTCTACTGTGTCAGCATCAATACTTCTCAAATTCTATTACATTACCTCACAACAACATTACATTAATTCAAAACAATATTTTCATCTCTCAGTTACCCCTTTAATTTTAACTTGGACTGATCTACATGTCCCACAAAATATTCATCACCCAAAATCTATCTTTTTATTATCTTTGACACTTTATTTAACATCTTACTACATTAAATTCCTTTTCTCATCATTTGAAGTAGCATCTTTAACACATTAAAACATTATCTTTAACATTAATTACCTTGAACATTTATAAACAATTTAACAGTGACATTTTGCTACTGATCAGCTGACATTCCTAACAAGGTGAATAACCTCACTGCAAACACATTTCAATATTTTACATATTGTATGAAACACATATTTTATTAATTCCTTAACCTAACATACTACAATTGTTAAAATAAAATGAACACAGTATACTGAATGTATGAACACCTATTTATCAAAGCGTAATACAAGCATTTGATTAGAGCAAAATTGAGTTATTTTTTATGTTATGAAATTTAATTTCGTTGTTCATCTGAACAACCTCCTAATTCACACACACTATTGTAATTTATGTAGGACTGTAGCGCCCATTTGCTTTCACAAAGACTGCATAGTTTGAGGAATTGGACATCTCCGTGTCTTTGCTTCGGCTTTACATTTTAAAGCTTGTGGATATCGACATATCCTTGTTTTATAATTAAAAACCCTTAAAACGGGTCTACCACCTGGCTATGCTGTCCCCACGCGGACAGAGTGGCAGCCGCTGTTCCATAGTTCCGGGATTTCACCTAGTTTCACCCCCATATTAATTTCTTCTATAAACCAGTTTCAAGTCAGCTATGGTCAAGGGACTTGATATGGCCATAGCTGACCGCTAGCCAAAGCCACGATTAGTGCTGGTAAGGCAGTAATCGCCCGAAAAGTCGGGGAAATCAAACTTTCACTTCAATGCCTGTTCTATTCGTTATGATTCTGTACGGCACGAGAGTCTATCATGGTACAATTGTACAAAAAAGGTGTGCCGCACATCTTCGCCATTCGGCCTCCGGTGGAGGTAACACTCAGTGTTACCCCCAACCCATTCCACTATCTACTGGGGCACAGGCCACCCCAGCAATAGCGCATTAATAACTAAATTAAAAGTTTAATATACAACATTCTAATATGACATTCTCACCAATCATTAATCATTTAACTCCTTCATAACTTTCTACAATTAGATTACTTAAAATTTTCAAATTTATTATTAATATTTATTTTACATCATATTTCAGTTATTATTATTTATTAAATTATTACCTCAAGTCAATTTCATTGTTAAAATAAAAATTATTTCATTTGAGTCAAACATCTTATTACATTTTATTCCATTTAATTAGTATAATAAATTTTATACTTACAGTCCATTTAAACTGACATACACAAAATTTATTCACCATACACCCCAATACTTTCACGTAACCTCTGAAACATTTAACAAAAGTGTTATTCCAAATCAAACAATTTATCATTTAATTACCAAATTCACATCTCGTTAAACCATTTACATTCATTAGAAAATTCAATTATATCATCTTTGAACTAATCAAAAATATTTAAACATTTTAATTGTTTTAATTAAATTAATTATTGAAAATACAAATTCATTGCTATCCAAAACAATTACGATTTGCTAATTGCCGTTTTCAAAATTAATATGTTTATTTGTTTAGATTGCCAAAATGTTAATATTATTATTACAACAACCATCTACACACACATTGTTTACTTAACATTCTCCCATACATACAATTAAATTCACTACCTTTTTATTTACAAATCTTATTCATTATTTATTCAGTTATATCATATTTCAATGTCAAAATCAGCTGGGTCATCACCACATATTAACATATTTAACGGTTCCTTCCCCGATTTCTTAATCTAGCCTCCATCGTCATGCAATAGTCGTACCTTTTTATAACATTTCTCTTTCTTACTTATACTCGATTTGTTGTTATTATTATTATTATTGTAACACACCATTATTTCTAAGTTCTTCATTATACCATTCATTAGGTCATAAAACTTGTCATTATCCATTAATTTTGTCCAGTCTCCGTTAGTAAATTTTCTCAATACCAAGTCAATTATTTTATCATCATAAATTAAATGGTTATTACTTAAACGTACTTCTAACCTTACTTTCCACTTATCATAATCTCTCCTTAAATTATATACTTCTATCTCTTTATCAACCCACAGTTCTCCATCCAAATTTCTCTCATCATAATGCCATTTCACACCTTCTCTCTCATTCCATGCAGAGGGTACTAACTTAATTAAATATTTCCTGACTTCTCCAGGAACAACAAAAAACTTCAAAAAACAATTATTCGTAGAACACTTGTCTACACAATGTATACGTGAAGATCTTTCTTCACCCCCCATAACACCTCGCAAAAAAATTTACCCTCTGTTTCATATCCATAATATAACTCTCTTTCCATTCATTATCTAACTCATCAACACCAATTACTACTCCTTTACAATCTATTACTTTCTCTCTCTCACTCACTATCTCTATCTCATCATTATCCAACAATTTACTCTCCATTATATCATTATTATTATTCACCATTATTTCATCCTTAGAATTAATTATATTAACATCACCACTTACCTCAGAATTGTAATCACCATCATTATCTTCACTAGTCAACACTACCTCTCCCACTATTTTGTCACTGTTATTTACGAATTCTTTATTTGAATTATCACTCACCTGGTTAATTATTTCTTCGCTATCATTAACAACATTATTATTACTTACCTGTTTTGAGTCAAATTCTGAGTTCTCCTTTAATCGGTCTGTCTTTAGTTCCCACAACCATTTATCCCACTTTTTGTCACTTTCATCAAACCGTTTATTAATCATATCAAACAACTTAACCATCTCTGTTTTTATAAGGTTCAACCTATACGTCTCATAATCAGATTCACACATATTATCATTACTTACCTTATTATCTGTTACCTGATCAACTTTATTTTTGTTAACTTGGTCTATCTCTCTATCTGTATTTACCACTACCACACTCTCATCATTATCACTATGCCTATCTATTGCCTTATTTTCTACCACCGTTATTTCAACTATCTTACCTTTATCGTTCGTCATCTTACTACCAATACTAATATCATCACTATGCCTTTTAATTTCGGCAAATATTCCCTCTTGTTGTTCTTCCATCCGTGTTAGATTATTATCTAAATCACCCCACTCCTCGTCTGTCATCTCACCTACAACACCTCGAAATTCACTCTCCCACTCATCCCATGCGAAACCCATATCATTCCCTTGTATTTTGGCCATGTTTAAAGTTCATTTATATAACACTTTTTATATATAACAACCACTATTTTTCTATAATCAAAACAACTAACACAACTGTAAATCACAATAACATAAACATAACCTACTCACACGTGCGTAATTATATACGATAAATATTTTTTATAAAATACGTCATTACCACATCCTATTTTCTGTGCTTTAAAATAGGTCTACCTCATATAAATAAAATTAAACGAGAATCCTGGCAGGGTCGCCAATGTAATGATACAAAAGATATCAAAATACAAAAATAAATAAAAATACTGCCAGGACAATACTGCGCTCGTTTTCACTTACCTGCTGCATAAATTTTGCTCAGAAGCCCAGAGTCGCCACGATATTTTTTAGGTTAAAATATCGAAAACCTTTACACTTTACCTTAATAAAAACGGGACAATTTAGCAATCTGACTACCCCCCAGTAATAATTCAGAAGGTATCCGGGAACGTTTAGACGAATCTTGCAGCACAGAAATGAGAAAGTGGTAATGACGAAATAACTTAGACTAACACATGTTTCACAGTAAACTAGATAATTTTAATTAATTAAACACAAGGACACTAAAAGCAAATTTTAGAATATACATTTATATATCAGATTTAAATATTATTTAAGATAGCCCATTCTGCTCACGCACACTCTCACACGATTGATATATTACCCCCTGTTATGTTTTACGAATTCCTGTTTTGATTCACTGTAATTTTATTAAATGCTCACTGCCGCGATGCCGACCGAACACGTGCTTTAGTTGCCCGATTCCGCTGTCTGTTATTTATTGAGTTGGTTCACAACACCACCGCACAAATTGTACTATTGGTAAGTTCGTTAATTCCTCGGGTCCCGGTCGGTGCTAAAACGGTATTATTTTGAATTATTCACATTTTTATAAAATTCGGCCGACCGGGCCCTTACAACACGATCAGCGTCTGTTAGTTAACTGCGCAGAACGGAAGCATGCGCCGCTAACTTGATTGCGTCTTTTGTTGTGGAAACCAATGCCTTGTGGTTCTTCGACGCTTATAAATCCTATTCAAACCCGTGTAGTTATTTGTGTGCAGTTAGTGTAAGATATTCGCTAGGCACTGGCTGACGCCACAAGATAGGCGTGACTTAAGTTTTACATCCGTCGACTTAGTAAAGGAGGCGAACAGAAAATGTGCTCTTCACCATCTTTGCTGGTTCACCCAGGCGTCAGTCCGTGCGCTGCCACACATTCACAATGTTCTTGGAAATGAAGGCTGGGTGAATTCTTGGTTACCGATTGCACAACTATGGTCACGTATTACTGCTTTGTTACAATACTGTTCTTTCAGCACGTGGTCTGTCACAATGGGAAATAAATTTACAAATATTTTAATAAACCCCAAATTTAATAAAATACAATAACCCGCAAATTTGGCCCGTTACAATACCCCCCCCCAATGAGAGATCTTCTGCAAAAACAGAAGAAATCTCATTTCTAAAACCCCTAAGAGGACCGGTGAGGAACTGGTCCCAACAACCCCCTTTTGTTCTTACACTTCATGGGTAAACAACCCCCCTGGCTCGGCGACTATGGACGCATCTGAACGAGATCACTGGACTTCTCTGTATGAGATCCCAACACCGAAAAATCAAACAGATACGTACCACAGCGCACCTCACCTTCTATCATGCTACCCCAAAAATCCTATCTCCCTGGCTTAGATCATGCCAGATCCTCAACTGATATGTTTCCCCTTATATGCAAACTGGGCTGCCTTTAGCAGATACTGGGCTCACACACACACTTATTCTACATACTGTAAAATTGAAATATTCTTCGAAAATTTATTTAAGTTAAAATTCATTAGCTGTTTTCTTTGAAAATCAAAAAACAAATTTTGCATCTATACTGAATAATTCTCTTCATTAGTTTTTTGTTATTAGAAAATAAACAAATTAAACATATCTTAAAATAGGAACATCCTTAACCTAACATGTGATTACACCTATATTCTAACAATACAATTCAATAAAAATACTAATAATCCACAAACAATAACATCAAAATTCAAAATATCCGTTAGCTGGCAGGCGCAAAATCAAAAAAGTTTTTTTTTTTTTCAAAAAAAGTTTTAAATTCAAAATTTAAATTTATTAAAATATTTCCTTTTTCCATATTGAAATCATTTAAAATTTGTTCAAATTAATTCAAAACAAAATTAGCTTTACTTCCTTGCTAAATGAGTCTAGTATATAACCTCACCCATCAGCTGATCAAAACTGGGTCAAGTCAAGAACCTTGACCTACATACTTTATATACAAGTTACATTTGTAAATACATTAAACATCGGTAAAATTCTATCTTGAAACATAAAACAAAATAAAATAAAACATTTAAAAGAACAAAATCTTATTATAAATAATAATCAAATTGATATTTAAATTATTCAAATAAACACTTTATAGCTTTACATTATTTTCAAACTCTATCAAAATTTGTCACTGGTTTCAATCAAATTTTATATTTTTATTCTAAATCTCTTTCTTTATTATTCTCACTTTCCCTTACTTTGGATGATTTAATTATTTATACTAGCTTGATCTGCCACTTGGCAGGTATACATATATAATCTTTCTCACTCTGACTCTAATAGCCTTAACACCTTGAACCAATATGACACCCATCTCTATCAAAATATCTATCAAACAATCTCTATACCCAACTTATCATTAAACTCAAACTACATCATTCTCTCGATATATATAAAAAAATATTCTCTAAACCTTTGTACTCAGGATAAGCGTTTCCCCCCCCCAAAAAGCTCATTCCCTTATGTTGGTTCCTGGATTCTACCTAAGGTAACCCTTTCCGGCGCCAAACGGTCCCTTCCCGTCCCAACCCTTTTGTTGCGGACTCCACCATTACACTATCCCCTATTACAAAATTACCATCCTCAAATTAACACTCTTATTACCTCACTTCAACTACAAAATAACATCATTAATAAACATTAATAAATCAATCATTACTTTACATATATTCCACATTTCTACTGTGTCAGCATCAATACTTCTCAAATTCTATTACATTACCTCACAACAACATTACATTAATTCAAAACAATATTTTCATCTCTCAGTTACCCCTTTAATTTTAACTTGGACTGATCTACATGTCCCACAAAATATTCATCACCCAAAATCTATCTTTTTATTATCTTTGACACTTTATTTAACATCTTACTACATTAAATTCCTTTTCTCATCATTTGAAGTAGCATCTTTAACACATTAAAACATTATCTTTAACATTAATTACCTTGAACATTTATAAACAATTTAACAGTGACATTTTGCTACTGATCAGCTGACATTCCTAACAAGGTGAATAACCTCACTGCAAACACATTTCAATATTTTACATATTGTATGAAACACATATTTTATTAATTCCTTAACCTAACATACTACAATTGTTAAAATAAAATGAACACAGTATACTGAATGTATGAACACCTATTTATCAAAGCGTAATACAAGCATTTGATTAGAGAAAAATTGAGTTATTTTTTATGTTATGAAATTTAATTTCGTTGTTCATCTGAACAACCTCCTAATTCACACACACTATTGTAATTTATGTAGGACTGTAGCGCCCATTTGCTTTCACAAAGACTGCATAGTTTGAGGAATTGGACATCTCCGTGTCTTTGCTTCGGCTTTACATTTTAAAGCTTGTGGATATCGACATATCCTTGTTTTATAATTAAAAACCCTTAAAACGGGTCTACCACCTGGCTATGCTGTCCCCACGCGGACAGAGTGGCAGCCGCTGTTCCATAGTTCCGGGATTTCCCCTAGTTTCACCCCCATATTAATTTCTTCTATAAACCAGTTTCAAGTCAGCTATGGTCAAGGGACTTGATATGGCCATAGCTGACCGCTAGCCAAAGCCACGATTAGTGCTGGTAAGGCAGTAATCGCCCGAAAAGTCGGGGAAATCAAACTTTCACTTCAATGCCTGTTCTATTCGTTATGATTCTGTACGGCACGAGAGTCTATCATGGTACAATTGTACAAAAAAGGTGTGCCGCACATCTTCGCCATTCGGCCTCCGGTGGAGGTAACACTCAGTGTTACCCCCAACCCATTCCACTATCTACTGGGGCACAGGCCACCCCAGCAATAGCGCATTAATAACTAAATTAAAAGTTTAATATACAACATTCTAATATGACATTCTCACCAATCATTAATCATTTAACTCCTTCATAACTTTCTACAATTAGATTACTTAAAATTTTCAAATTTATTATTAATATTTATTTTACATCATATTTCAGTTATTATTATTTATTAAATTATTACCTCAAGTCAATTTCATTGTTAAAATAAAAATTATTTCATTTGAGTCAAACATCTTATTACATTTTATTCCATTTAATTAGTATAGTAAATTTTATACTTACAGTCCATTTAAACTGACATACACAAAATTTATTCACCATACACCCCAATACTTTCACGTAACCTCTGAAACATTTAACAAAAGTGTTATTCCAAATCAAACAATTTATCATTTAATTACCAAATTCACATCTCGTTAAACCATTTACATTCATTAGAAAATTCAATTATATCATCTTTGAACTAATCAAAAATATTTAAACATTTTAATTGTTTTAATTAAATTAATTATTGAAAATACAAATTCATTGCTATCCAAAACAATTACGATTTGCTAATTGCCGTTTTCAAAATTAATATGTTTATTTGTTTAGATTGCCAAAATGTTAATATTATTATTACAACAACCATCTACACACACATTGTTTACTTAACATTCTCCCATACATACAATTAAATTCACTACCTTTTTATTTACAAATCTTATTCATTATTTATTCAGTTATATCATATTTCAATGTCAAAATCAGCTGGGTCATCACCACATATTAACATATTTAACGGTTCCTTCCCCGATTTCTTAATCCAGCCTCCATCGTCATGCAATAGTCGTACCTTTTTATAACATTTCTCTTTCTTACTTATACTCGATTTGTTGTTATTATTATTATTATTGTAACACACCATTATTTCTAAGTTCTTCATTATACCATTCATTAGGTCATAAAACTTGTCATTATCCATTAATTTTGTCCAGTCTCCGTTAGTAAATTTTCTCAATACCAAGTCAATTATTTTATCATCATAAATTAAATGGTTATTACTTAAACGTACTTCTAACCTTACTTTCCACTTATCATAATCTCTCCTTAAATTATATACTTCTATCTCTTTATCAACCCACAGTTCTCCATCCAAATTTCTCTCATCATAATGCCATTTCACACCTTCTCTCTCATTCCATGCAGAGGGTACTAACTTAATTAAATATTTCCTGACTTCTCCAGGAACAACAAAAAACTTCAAAAAACAATTATTCGTAGAACACTTGTCTACACAATGTATACGTGAAGATCTTTCTTCACCCCCCATAACACCTCGCAAAAAAATTTACCCTCTGTTTCATATCCATAATATAACTCTCTTTCCATTCATTATCTAACTCATCAACACCAATTACTACTCCTTTACAATCTATTACTTTCTCTCTCTCACTCACTATCTCTATCTCATCATTATCAAACAATTTACTCTCCATTATATCATTATTATTATTCACCATTATTTCATCCTTAGAATTAATTATATTAACATCACCACTTACCTCAGAATTGTAATCACCATCATTATCTTCACTAGTCAACACTACCTCTCCCACTATTTTGTCACTGTTATTTACGAATTCATTATTTGAATTATCACTCACCTGGTTAATTATTTCTTCGCTATCATTAACAACATTATTATTACTTACCTGTTTTGAGTCAAATTCTGAGTTCTCCTTTAATCGGTCTGTCTTTAGTTCCCACAACCATTTATCCCACTTTTTGTCACTTTCATCAAACCGTTTATTAATCATATCAAACAACTTAACCATCTCTGTTTTTATAAGGTTCAACCTATACGTCTCATAATCAGATTCACACATATTATCATTACTTACCTTATTATCTGTTACCTGATCAACTTTATTTTTGTTAACTTGGTCTATCTCTCTATCTGTATTTACCACTACCACACTCTCATCATTATCACTATGCCTATCTATTGCCTTATTTTCTACCACCGTTATTTCAACTATCTTACCTTTATCGTTCGTCATCTTACTACCAATACTAATATCATCACTATGCCTTTTAATTTCGGCAAATATTCCCTCTTGTTGTTCTTCCATCCGTGTTAGATTATTATCTAAATCACCCCACTCCTCGTCTGTCATCTCACCTACAACACCTCGAAATTCACTCTCCCACTCATCCCATGCGAAACCCATATCATTCCCTTGTATTTTGGCCATGTTTAAAGTTCATTTATATAACACTTTTTATATATAACAACCACTATTTTTCTATAATCAAAACAACTAACACAACTGTAAATCACAATAACATAAACATAACCTACTCACACGTGCGTAATTATATACGATAAATATTTTTTATAAAATACGTCATTACCACATCCTGTTTTCTGTGCTTTAAAATAGGTCTACCTCATATAAATAAAATTAAACGAGAATCCTGGCAGGGTCGCCAATGTAATGATACAAAAGATATCAAAATACAAAAATAAATAAAAATACTGCCAGGACAATACTGCGCTCGTTTTCACTTACCTGCTGCATAAATTTTGCTCAGAAGCCCAGAGTCGCCACGATATTTTTTAGGTTAAAATATCGAAAACCTTTACACTTTACCTTAATAAAAACGGGACAATTTAGCAATCTGACTACCCCCCAGTAATAATTCAGAAGGTATCCGGGAACGTTTAGACGAATCTTGCAGCACAGAAATGAGAAAGTGGTAATGACGAAATAACTTAGACTAACACATGTTTCACAGTAAACTAGATAATTTTAATTAATTAAATACAAGGACACTAAAAGCAAATTTTAGAATATACATTTATATATCAGATTTAAATATTATTTAAGGTAGCCCATTCTGCTCACGCACACTCTCACACGATTGATATATTACCCCCTGTTATGTTTTACGAATTCCTGTTTTGATTCACTGTAATTTTATTAAATGCTCACTGCCGCGATGCCGACCGAACACGTGCTTTAGTTGCCCGATTCCGCTGTCTGTTATTTATTGAGTTGGTTCACAACACCACCGCACAAATTGTACTATTGGCAAGTTCGTTAATTCCTCGGGTCCCGGTCGGTGCTAAAACGGTATTATTTTGAATTATTCACATTTTTGTAAAATTCGGCCGACCGGGCCCTTACAACACGATCAGCGTCTGTTAGTTAACTGCGCAGAACGGAAGCATGCGCCTCTAACTTGATTGCGTCTTTTGTTGTGGAAACCAATGCCTTGTGGTTCTTCGACGCTTATAAATCCTATTCAAACCCGTGTAGTTATTTGTGTGCAGTTAGTGTAAGATATTCGCTAGGCACTGGCTGACGTCACAAGATAGGCGTGACTTAAGTTTTACATCCGTCGACTTAGTAAAGGAGGCGAACAGAAAATGTGCTCTTCACCATCTTTGCTGGTTCACCCAGGCGTCAGTCCGTGCGCTGCCACACATTCACAATGTTCTTGGAAATGAAGGCTGGGTGAATTCTTGGTTACCGATTGCACAACTATGGTCACGTATTACTGCTTTGTTACAATACTGTTCTTTCAGCACGTGGTCTGTCACAATGGGAAATAAATTTACAAATATTTTAATAAACCTCAAATTTAATAAAATACAATAACCCGCAAATTTGGCCCGTTACAATACTCCCCCCAATGAGAGATCTTCTGCAAAAACAGAAGAAATCTCATTTCTAAAACCCCTAAGAGGACCGGTGAGGAACTGGTCCCAACAACCCCCTTTTGTTCTTACACTTCATGGGTAAACAACCCCCCCTGGCTCGGCGACTATGGACGCATCTGAACGAGATCACTGGACTTCTCTGTATGAGATCCCAACACCGAAAAATCAAACAGATACGCACCACAGCGCACCTCACCTTCTATCATGCTACCCAAAAATCCTATCTCCCTGGCTTAGATCATGCCAGATCCTCAACTGATATGTTTCCCCTTATATGCAAACTGGGCTGCCTTTAGCAGATACTGGGCTCACACACACAGTTATTCTACATACTGTAAAATTGAAATATTCTTCGAAAATTTATTTAAGTTAAAATTCATTAGCTGTTTTCTTTGAAAATCAAAACACAAATTTTGCATCTATACTGAATAATTCTCTTCATTAGTTTTTTGTTATTAGAAAATAAACAAATTAAACATCTCTTAAAATAGGAACATCCTTAACCTAACATGTGATTACACCTATATTCTAACAATACAATTCAATAAAAATACTAATAATCCACAAACAATAATATCAAAGTTCAAAATATCCGTTAGTTGGCAGGCGCAAAATCAAAAAAACATTTTTTTTTTTTTCAAAAAAAGTTTTAAAATCAAAATTTAAATTTATTAAAATATTTCCTTTTTCCATATTGAAATCATTTAAAATTTGTTCAAATTAATTCAAAACAAAATTAGCTTTACTTCCTTGCTAAATGAGTCTAGTATATAACCTCACCCATCAGCTGATCAAAACTGGGTCAAGTCAAGAACCTTGACCTACATACTTTATATACAAGTTACATTTGTAAATACATTAAACATCGGTAAAATTCTATCTTGAAACATAAAACAAAATAAAATAAAACATTTAAAAGAACAAAATCTTATTATAAATAATAATCAAATTGATATTTAAATTATTCAAATAAACACTTTATAGCTTTACATTATTTTCAAACTCTATCAAAATTTGTCACTGGTTTCAATCAAATTTTATATTTTTATTCTAAATCTCTTTCTTTATTATTCTCACTTTCCCTTACTTTGGATGATTTAATTATTTATACTAGCGTGATCTGCCACTTGGCAGGTATACATATATAATCTTTCTCACTCTGACTCTAATAGCCTTAACACCTTGAACCAATATGACACCCATCTCTATCAAAATATCTATCAAACAATCTCTATACCCAACTTATCATTAAACTCAAACTACATCATTCTCTCGATATATATAAAAAAATATTCTCTAAACCTTTGTACTCAGGATAAGCGTTTCCCCCCCCCCAAAAAGCTCATTCCCTTATGTTGGTTCCTGGATTCTACCTAAGGTAACCCTTTCCGGCGCCAAACGGTCCCTTCCCGTCCCAACCCTTTTGTTGCGGACTCCACCATTACACTATCCCCTATTACAAAATTACCATCCTCAAATTAACACTCTTATTACCTCACTTCTACTACAAAATAACATCATTAATAAACATTAATAAATCAATCATTACTTTACATATATTCCACATTTCTACTGTGTCAGCATCAATACTTCTCAAATTCTATTACATTACCTCACAACAACATTACATTAATTCAAAACAATATTTTCATCTCTCAGTTACCCCTTTAATTTTAACTTGGACTGATCTACATGTCCCACAAAATATTCATCACCCAAAATCTATCTTTTTATTATCTTTGACACTTTATTTAACATCTTACTACATTAAATTCCTTTTCTCATCATTTGAAGTAGCATCTTTAACACATTAAAACATTATCTTTAACATTAATTACCTTGAACATTTATAAACAATTTAACAGTGACATTTTGCTACTGATCAGCTGACATTCCTAACAAGGTGAATAACCTCACTGCAAACACATTTCAATATTTTACATATTGTATGAAACACATATTTTATTAATTCCTTAACCTAACATACTACAATTGTTAAAATAAAATGAACACAGTATACTGAATGTATGAACACCTATTTATCAAAGCGTAATACAAGCATTTGATTAGAGAAAAATTGAGTTATTTTTTATGTTATGAAATTTAATTTCGTTGTTCATCTGAACAACCTCCTAATTCACACACACTATTGTAATTTATGTAGGACTGTAGCGCCCATTTGCTTTCACAAAGACTGCATAGTTTGAGGAATTGGACATCTCCGTGTCTTTGCTTCGGCTTTACATTTTAAAGCTTGTGGATATCGACATATCCTTGTTTTATAATTAAAAACCCTTAAAACGGGTCTACCACCTGGCTATGCTGTCCCCACGCGGACAGAGTGGCAGCCGCTGTTCCATAGTTCCGGGATTTCCCCTAGTTTCACCCCCATATTAATTTCTTCTATAAACCAGTTTCAAGTCAGCTATGGTCAAGGGACTTGATATGGCCATAGCTGACCGCTAGCCAAAGCCACGATTAGTGCTGGTAAGGCAGTAATCGCCCGAAAAGTCGGGGAAATCAAACTTTCACTTCAATGCCTGTTCTATTCGTTATGATTCTGTACGGCACGAGAGTCTATCATGGTACAATTGTACAAAAAAGGTGTGCCGCACATCTTCGCCATTCGGCCTCCGGTGGAGGTAACACTCAGTGTTACCCCCAACCCATTCCACTATCTACTGGGGCACAGGCCACCCCAGCAATAGCGCATTAATAACTAAATTAAAAGTTTAATATACAACATTCTAATATGACATTCTCACCAATCATTAATCATTTAACTCCTTCATAACTTTCTACAATTAGATTACTTAAAATTTTCAAATTTATTATTAATATTTATTTTACATCATATTTCAGTTATTATTATTTATTAAATTATTACCTCAAGTCAATTTCATTGTTAAAATAAAAATTATTTCATTTGAGTCAAACATCTTATTACATTTTATTCCATTTAATTAGTATAGTAAATTTTATACTTACAGTCCATTTAAACTGACATACACAAAATTTATTCACCATACACCCCAATACTTTCACGTAACCTCTGAAACATTTAACAAAAGTGTTATTCCAAATCAAACAATTTATCATTTAATTACCAAATTCACATCTCGTTAAACCATTTACATTCATTAGAAAATTCAATTATATCATCTTTGAACTAATCAAAAATATTTAAACATTTTAATTGTTTTAATTAAATTAATTATTGAAAATACAAATTCATTGCTATCCAAAACAATTACGATTTGCTAATTGCCGTTTTCAAAATTAATATGTTTATTTGTTTAGATTGCCAAAATGTTAATATTATTATTACAACAACCATCTACACACACATTGTTTACTTAACATTCTCCCATACATACAATTAAATTCACTACCTTTTTATTTACAAATCTTATTCATTATTTATTCAGTTATATCATATTTCAATGTCAAAATCAGCTGGGTCATCACCACATATTAACATATTTAACGGTTCCTTCCCCGATTTCTTAATCCAGCCTCCATCGTCATGCAATAGTCGTACCTTTTTATAACATTTCTCTTTCTTACTTATACTCGATTTGTTGTTATTATTATTATTATTGTAACACACCATTATTTCTAAGTTCTTCATTATACCATTCATTAGGTCATAAAACTTGTCATTATCCATTAATTTTGTCCAGTCTCCGTTAGTAAATTTTCTCAATACCAAGTCAATTATTTTATCATCATAAATTAAATGGTTATTACTTAAACGTACTTCTAACCTTACTTTCCACTTATCATAATCTCTCCTTAAATTATATACTTCTATCTCTTTATCAACCCACAGTTCTCCATCCAAATTTCTCTCATCATAATGCCATTTCACACCTTCTCTCTCATTCCATGCAGAGGGTACTAACTTAATTAAATATTTCCTGACTTCTCCAGGAACAACAAAAAACTTCAAAAAACAATTATTCGTAGAACACTTGTCTACACAATGTATACGTGAAGATCTTTCTTCACCCCCCATAACACCTCGCAAAAAAATTTACCCTCTGTTTCATATCCATAATATAACTCTCTTTCCATTCATTATCTAACTCATCAACACCAATTACTACTCCTTTACAATCTATTACTTTCTCTCTCTCACTCACTATCTCTATCTCATCATTATCAAACAATTTACTCTCCATTATATCATTATTATTATTCACCATTATTTCATCCTTAGAATTAATTATATTAACATCACCACTTACCTCAGAATTGTAATCACCATCATTATCTTCACTAGTCAACACTACCTCTCCCACTATTTTGTCACTGTTATTTACGAATTCATTATTTGAATTATCACTCACCTGGTTAATTATTTCTTCGCTATCATTAACAACATTATTATTACTTACCTGTTTTGAGTCAAATTCTGAGTTCTCCTTTAATCGGTCTGTCTTTAGTTCCCACAACCATTTATCCCACTTTTTGTCACTTTCATCAAACCGTTTATTAATCATATCAAACAACTTAACCATCTCTGTTTTTATAAGGTTCAACCTATACGTCTCATAATCAGATTCACACATATTATCATTACTTACCTTATTATCTGTTACCTGATCAACTTTATTTTTGTTAACTTGGTCTATCTCTCTATCTGTATTTACCACTACCACACTCTCATCATTATCACTATGCCTATCTATTGCCTTATTTTCTACCACCGTTATTTCAACTATCTTACCTTTATCGTTCGTCATCTTACTACCAATACTAATATCATCACTATGCCTTTTAATTTCGGCAAATATTCCCTCTTGTTGTTCTTCCATCCGTGTTAGATTATTATCTAAATCACCCCACTCCTCGTCTGTCATCTCACCTACAACACCTCGAAATTCACTCTCCCACTCATCCCATGCGAAACCCATATCATTCCCTTGTATTTTGGCCATGTTTAAAGTTCATTTATATAACACTTTTTATATATAACAACCACTATTTTTCTATAATCAAAACAACTAACACAACTGTAAATCACAATAACATAAACATAACCTACTCACACGTGCGTAATTATATACGATAAATATTTTTTATAAAATACGTCATTACCACATCCTGTTTTCTGTGCTTTAAAATAGGTCTACCTCATATAAATAAAATTAAACGAGAATCCTGGCAGGGTCGCCAATGTAATGATACAAAAGATATCAAAATACAAAAATAAATAAAAATACTGCCAGGACAATACTGCGCTCGTTTTCACTTACCTGCTGCATAAATTTTGCTCAGAAGCCCAGAGTCGCCACGATATTTTTTAGGTTAAAATATCGAAAACCTTTACACTTTACCTTAATAAAAACGGGACAATTTAGCAATCTGACTACCCCCCAGTAATAATTCAGAAGGTATCCGGGAACGTTTAGACGAATCTTGCAGCACAGAAATGAGAAAGTGGTAATGACGAAATAACTTAGACTAACACATGTTTCACAGTAAACTAGATAATTTTAATTAATTAAATACAAGGACACTAAAAGCAAATTTTAGAATATACATTTATATATCAGATTTAAATATTATTTAAGGTAGCCCATTCTGCTCACGCACACTCTCACACGATTGATATATTACCCCCTGTTATGTTTTACGAATTCCTGTTTTGATTCACTGTAATTTTATTAAATGCTCACTGCCGCGATGCCGACCGAACACGTGCTTTAGTTGCCCGATTCCGCTGTCTGTTATTTATTGAGTTGGTTCACAACACCACCGCACAAATTGTACTATTGGCAAGTTCGTTAATTCCTCGGGTCCCGGTCGGTGCTAGAACGGTATTATTTTGAATTATTCACATTTTTATAAAATTCGGCCGACCGGGCCCTTACAACACGATCAGCGTCTGTTAGTTAACTGCGCAGAACGGAAGCATGCGCCTCTAACTTGATTGCGTCTTTTGTTGTGGAAACCAATGCCTTGTGGTTCTTCGACGCTTATAAATCCTATTCAAACCCGTGTAGTTATTTGTGTGCAGTTAGTGTAAGATATTCGCTAGGCACTGGCTGACGTCACAAGATAGGCGTGACTTAAGTTTTACATCCGTCGACTTAGTAAAGGAGGCGAACAGAAAATGTGCTCTTCACCATCTTTGCTGGTTCACCCAGGCGTCAGTCCGTGCGCTGCCACACATTCACAATGTTCTTGGAAATGAAGGCTGGGTGAATTCTTGGTTACCGATTGCACAACTATGGTCACGTATTACTGCTTTGTTACAATACTGTTCTTTCAGCACGTGGTCTGTCACAATGGGAAATAAATTTACAAATATTTTAATAAACCTCAAATTTAATAAAATACAATAACCCGCAAATTTGGCCCGTTACAATACTCCCCCCAATGAGAGATCTTCTGCAAAAACAGAAGAAATCTCATTTCTAAAACCCCTAAGAGGACCGGTGAGGAACTGGTCCCAACAACCCCCTTTTGTTCTTACACTTCATGGGTAAACAACCCCCCTGGCTCGGCGACTATGGACGCATCTGAACGAGATCACTGGACTTCTCTGTATGAGATCCCAACACCGAAAAATCAAACAGATACGCACCACAGCGCACCTCACCTTCTATCATGCTACCCAAAAATCCTATCTCCCTGGCTTAGATCATGCCAGATCCTCAACTGATATGTTTCCCCTTATATGCAAACTGGGCTGCCTTTAGCAGATACTGGGCTCACACACACAGTTATTCTACATACTGTAAAATTGAAATATTCTTCGAAAATTTATTTAAGTTAAAATTCATTAGCTGTTTTCTTTGAAAATCAAAACACAAATTTTGCATCTATACTGAATAATTCTCTTCATTAGTTTTTTGTTATTAGAAAATAAACAAATTAAACATCTCTTAAAATAGGAACATCCTTAACCTAACATGTGATTACACCTATATTCTAACAATACAATTCAATAAAAATACTAATAATCCACAAACAATAATATCAAAGTTCAAAATATCCGTTAGTTGGCAGGCGCAAAATCAAAAAAACATTTTTTTTTTTTTTCAAAAAAAGTTTTAAAATCAAAATTTAAATTTATTAAAATATTTCCTTTTTCCATATTGAAATCATTTAAAATTTGTTCAAATTAATTCAAAACAAAATTAGCTTTACTTCCTTGCTAAATGAGTCTAGTATATAACCTCACCCATCAGCTGATCAAAACTGGGTCAAGTCAAGAACCTTGACCTACATACTTTATATACAAGTTACATTTGTAAATACATTAAACATCGGTAAAATTCTATCTTGAAACATAAAACAAAATAAAATAAAACATTTAAAAGAACAAAATCTTATTATAAATAATAATCAAATTGATATTTAAATTATTCAAATAAACACTTTATAGCTTTACATTATTTTCAAACTCTATCAAAATTTGTCACTGGTTTCAATCAAATTTTATATTTTTATTCTAAATCTCTTTCTTTATTATTCTCACTTTCCCTTACTTTGGATGATTTAATTATTTATACTAGCTTGATCTGCCACTTGGCAGGTATACATATATAATCTTTCTCACTCTGACTCTAATAGCCTTAACACCTTGAACCAATATGACACCCATCTCTATCAAAATATCTATCAAACAATCTCTATACCCAACTTATCATTAAACTCAAACTACATCATTCTCTCGATATATATAAAAAAATATTCTCTAAACCTTTGTACTCAGGATAAGCGTTTCCCCCCCCCAAAAAGCTCATTCCCTTATGTTGGTTCCTGGATTCTACCTAAGGTAACCCTTTCCGGCGCCAAACGGTCCCTTCCCGTCCCAACCCTTTTGTTGCGGACTCCACCATTACACTATCCCCTATTACAAAATTACCATCCTCAAATTAACACTCTTATTACCTCACTTCTACTACAAAATAACATCATTAATAAACATTAATAAATCAATCATTACTTTACATATATTCCACATTTCTACTGTGTCAGCATCAATACTTCTCAAATTCTATTACATTACCTCACAACAACATTACATTAATTCAAAACAATATTTTCATCTCTCAGTTACCCCTTTAATTTTAACTTGGACTGATCTACATGTCCCACAAAATATTCATCACCCAAAATCTATCTTTTTATTATCTTTGACACTTTATTTAACATCTTACTACATTAAATTCCTTTTCTCACCATTTGAAGTAGCATCTTTAACACATTAAAACATTATCTTTAACATTAATTACCTTGAACATTTATAAACAATTTAACAGTGACATTTTGCTACTGATCAGCTGACATTCCTAACAAGGTGAATAACCTCACTGCAAACACATTTCAATATTTTACATATTGTATGAAACACATATTTTATTAATTCCTTAACCTAACATACTACAATTGTTAAAATAAAATGAACACAGTATACTGAATGTATGAACACCTATTTATCAAAGCGTAATACAAGCATTTGATTAGAGAAAAATTGAGTTATTTTTTATGTTATGAAATTTAATTTCGTTGTTCATCTGAACAACCTCCTAATTCACACACACTATTGTAATTTATGTAGGACTGTAGCGCCCATTTGCTTTCACAAAGACTGCATAGTTTGAGGAATTGGACATCTCCGTGTCTTTGCTTCGGCTTTACATTTTAAAGCTTGTGGATATCGACATATCCTTGTTTTATAATTAAAAACCCTTAAAACGGGTCTACCACCTGGCTATGCTGTCCCCACACGGACAGAGTGGCAGCCGCTGTTCCATAGTTCCGGGATTTCCCCTAGTTTCACCCCCATATTAATTTCTTCTATAAACCAGTTTCAAGTCAGCTATGGTCAAGGGACTTGATATGGCCATAGCTGACCGCTAGCCAAAGCCACGATTAGTGCTGGTAAGGCAGTAATCGCCCGAAAAGTCGGGGAAATCAAACTTTCACTTCAATGCCTGTTCTATTCGTTATGATTCTGTACGGCACGAGAGTCTATCATGGTACAATTGTACAAAAAAGGTGTGCCGCACATCTTCGCCATTCGGCCTCCGGTGGAGGTAACACTCAGTGTTACCCCCAACCCATTCCACTATCTACTGGGGCACAGGCCACCCCAGCAATAGCGCATTAATAACTAAATTAAAAGTTTAATATACAACATTCTAATATGACATTCTCACCAATCATTAATCATTTAACTCCTTCATAACTTTCTACAATTAGATTACTTAAAATTTTCAAATTTATTATTAATATTTATTTTACATCATATTTCAGTTATTATTATTTATTAAATTATTACCTCAAGTCAATTTCATTGTTAAAATAAAAATTATTTCATTTGAGTCAAACATCTTATTACATTTTATTCCATTTAATTAGTATAGTAAATTTTATACTTACAGTCCATTTAAACTGACATACACAAAATTTATTCACCATACACCCCAATACTTTCACGTAACCTCTGAAACATTTAACAAAAGTGTTATTCCAAATCAAACAATTTATCATTTAATTACCAAATTCACATCTCGTTAAACCATTTACATTCATTAGAAAATTCAATTATATCATCTTTGAACTAATCAAAAATATTTAAACATTTTAATTGTTTTAATTAAATTAATTATTGAAAATACAAATTCATTGCTATCCAAAACAATTACGATTTGCTAATTGCCGTTTTCAAAATTAATATGTTTATTTGTTTAGATTGCCAAAATGTTAATATTATTATTACAACAACCATCTACACACACATTGTTTACTTAACATTCTCCCATACATACAATTAAATTCACTACCTTTTTATTTACAAATCTTATTCATTATTTATTCAGTTATATCATATTTCAATGTCAAAATCAGCTGGGTCATCACCACATATTAACATATTTAACGGTTCCTTCCCCGATTTCTTAATCCAGCCTCCATCGTCATGCAATAGTCGTACCTTTTTATAACATTTCTCTTTCTTACTTATACTCGATTTGTTGTTATTATTATTATTATTGTAACACACCATTATTTCTAAGTTCTTCATTATACCATTCATTAGGTCATAAAACTTGTCATTATCCATTAATTTTGTCCAGTCTCCGTTAGTAAATTTTCTCAATACCAAGTCAATTATTTTATCATCATAAATTAAATGGTTATTACTTAAACGTACTTCTAACCTTACTTTCCACTTATCATAATCTCTCCTTAAATTATATACTTCTATCTCTTTATCAACCCACAGTTCTCCATCCAAATTTCTCTCATCATAATGCCATTTCACACCTTCTCTCTCATTCCATGCAGAGGGTACTAACTTAATTAAATATTTCCTGACTTCTCCAGGAACAACAAAAAACTTCAAAAAACAATTATTCGTAGAACACTTGTCTACACAATGTATACGTGAAGATCTTTCTTCACCCCCCATAACACCTCGCAAAAAAATTTACCCTCTGTTTCATATCCATAATATAACTCTCTTTCCATTCATTATCTAACACATCAACACCAATTACTACTCCTTTACAATCTATTACTTTCTCTCTCTCACTCACTATCTCTATCTCATCATTATCAAACAATTTACTCTCCATTATATCATTATTATTATTCACCATTATTTCATCCTTAGAATTAATTATATTAACATCACCACTTACCTCAGAATTGTAATCACCATCATTATCTTCACTAGTCAACACTACCTCTCCCACTATTTTGTCACTGTTATTTACGAATTCATTATTTGAATTATCACTCACCTGGTTAATTATTTCTTCGCTATCATTAACAACATTATTATTACTTACCTGTTTTGAGTCAAATTCTGAGTTCTCCTTTAATCGGTCTGTCTTTAGTTCCCACAACCATTTATCCCACTTTTTGTCACTTTCATCAAACCGTTTATTAATCATATCAAACAACTTAACCATCTCTGTTTTTATAAGGTTCAACCTATACGTCTCATAATCAGATTCACACATATTATCATTACTTACCTTATTATCTGTTACCTGATCAACTTTATTTTTGTTAACTTGGTCTATCTCTCTATCTGTATTTACCACTACCACACTCTCATCATTATCACTATGCCTATCTATTGCCTTATTTTCTACCACCGTTATTTCAACTATCTTACCTTTATCGTTCGTCATCTTACTACCAATACTAATATCATCACTATGCCTTTTAATTTCGGCAAATATTCCCTCTTGTTGTTCTTCCATCCGTGTTAGATTATTATCTAAATCACCCCACTCCTCGTCTGTCATCTCACCTACAACACCTCGAAATTCACTCTCCCACTCATCCCATGCGAAACCCATATCATTCCCTTGTATTTTGGCCATGTTTAAAGTTCATTTATATAACACTTTTTATATATAACAACCACTATTTTTCTATAATCAAAACAACTAACACAACTGTAAATCACAATAACATAAACATAACCTACTCACACGTGCGTAATTATATACGATAAATATTTTTTATAAAATACGTCATTACCACATCCTGTTTTCTGTGCTTTAAAATAGGTCTACCTCATATAAATAAAATTAAACGAGAATCCTGGCAGGGTCGCCAATGTAATGATACAAAAGATATCAAAATACAAAAATAAATAAAAATACTGCCAGGACAATACTGCGCTCGTTTTCACTTACCTGCTGCATAAATTTTGCTCAGAAGCCCAGAGTCGCCACGATATTTTTTAGGTTAAAATATCGAAAACCTTTACACTTTACCTTAATAAAAACGGGACAATTTAGCAATCTGACTACCCCCCAGTAATAATTCAGAAGGTATCCGGGAACGTTTAGACGAATCTTGCAGCACAGAAATGAGAAAGTGGTAATGACGAAATAACTTAGACTAACACATGTTTCACAGTAAACTAGATAATTTTAATTAATTAAATACAAGGACACTAAAAGCAAATTTTAGAATATACATTTATATATCAGATTTAAATATTATTTAAGGTAGCCCATTCTGCTCACGCACACTCTCACACGATTGATATATTACCCCCTGTTATGTTTTACGAATTCCTGTTTTGATTCACTGTAATTTTATTAAATGCTCACTGCCGCGATGCCGACCGAACACGTGCTTTAGTTGCCCGATTCCGCTGTCTGTTATTTATTGAGTTGGTTCACAACACCACCGCACAAATTGTACTATTGGCAAGTTCGTTAATTCCTCGGGTCCCGGTCGGTGCTAAAACGGTATTATTTTGAATTATTCACATTTTTATAAAATTCGGCCGACCGGGCCCTTACAACACGATCAGCGTCTGTTAGTTAACTGCGCAGAACGGAAGCATGCGCCTCTAACTTGATTGCGTCTTTTGTTGTGGAAACCAATGCCTTGTGGTTCTTCGACGCTTATAAATCCTATTCAAACCCGTGTAGTTATTTGTGTGCAGTTAGTGTAAGATATTCGCTAGGCACTGGCTGACGTCACAAGATAGGCGTGACTTAAGTTTTACATCCGTCGACTTAGTAAAGGAGGCGAACAGAAAATGTGCTCTTCACCATCTTTGCTGGTTCACCCAGGCGTCAGTCCGTGCGCTGCCACACATTCACAATGTTCTTGGAAATGAAGGCTGGGTGAATTCTTGGTTACCGATTGCACAACTATGGTCACGTATTACTGCTTTGTTACAATACTGTTCTTTCAGCACGTGGTCTGTCACAATGGGAAATAAATTTACAAATATTTTAATAAACCTCAAATTTAATAAAATACAATAACCCGCAAATTTGGCCCGTTACAATACTCCCCCCAATGAGAGATCTTCTGCAAAAACAGAAGAAATCTCATTTCTAAAACCCCTAAGAGGACCGGTGAGGAACTGGTCCCAACAACCCCCTTTTGTTCTTACACTTCATGGGTAAACAACCCCCCTGGCTCGGCGACTATGGACGCATCTGAACGAGATCACTGGACTTCTCTGTATGAGATCCCAACACCGAAAAATCAAACAGATACGCACCACAGCGCACCTCACCTTCTATCATGCTACCCAAAAATCCTATCTCCCTGGCTTAGATCATGCCAGATCCTCAACTGATATGTTTCCCCTTATATGCAAACTGGGCTGCCTTTAGCAGATACTGGGCTCACACACACAGTTATTCTACATACTGTAAAATTGAAATATTCTTCGAAAATTTATTTAAGTTAAAATTCATTAGCTGTTTTCTTTGAAAATCAAAACACAAATTTTGCATCTATACTGAATAATTCTCTTCATTAGTTTTTTGTTATTAGAAAATAAACAAATTAAACATCTCTTAAAATAGGAACATCCTTAACCTAACATGTGATTACACCTATATTCTAACAATACAATTCAATAAAAATACTAATAATCCACAAACAATAATATCAAAGTTCAAAATATCCGTTAGTTGGCAGGCGCAAAATCAAAAAAACATTTTTTTTTTTTTTCAAAAAAAGTTTTAAAATCAAAATTTAAATTTATTAAAATATTTCCTTTTTCCATATTGAAATCATTTAAAATTTGTTCAAATTAATTCAAAACAAAATTAGCTTTACTTCCTTGCTAAATGAGTCTAGTATATAACCTCACCCATCAGCTGATCAAAACTGGGTCAAGTCAAGAACCTTGACCTACATACTTTATATACAAGTTACATTTGAAAATACATTAAACATCGGTAAAATTCTATCTTGAAACATAAAACAAAATAAAATAAAACATTTAAAAGAACAAAATCTTATTATAAATAATAATCAAATTGTTATTTAAATTATTCAAATAAACACTTTATAGCTTTACATTATTTTCAAACTCTATCAAAATTTGTCACTGGTTTCAATCAAATTTTATATTTTTATTCTAAATCTCTTTCTTTATTATTCTCACTTTCCCTTACTTTGGATGATTTAATTATTTATACTAGCTTGATCTGCCACTTGGCAGGTATACATATATAATCTTTCTCACTCTGACTCTAATAGCCTTAACACCTTGAACCAATATGACACCCATCTCTATCAAAATATCTATCAAACAATCTCTATACCCAACTTATCATTAAACTCAAACTACATCATTCTCTCGATATATATAAAAAAATATTCTCTAAACCTTTGTACTCAGGATAAGCGTTTCCCCCCCCCCAAAAAGCTCATTCCCTTATGTTGGTTCCTGGATTCTACCTAAGGTAACCCTTTCCGGCGCCAAACGGTCCCTTCCCGTCCCAACCCTTTTGTTGCGGACTCCACCATTACACTATCCCCTATTACAAAATTACCATCCTCAAATTAACACTCTTATTACCTCACTTCAACTACAAAATAACATCATTAATAAACATTAATAAATCAATCATTACTTTACATATATTCCACATTTCTACTGTGTCAGCATCAATACTTCTCAAATTCTATTACATTACCTCACAACAACATTACATTAATTCAAAACAATATTTTCATCTCTCAGTTACCCCTTTAACTTTAACTTGGACTGATCTACATGTCCCACAAAATATTCATCACCCAAAATCTATCTTTTTATTATCTTTGACACTTTATTTAACATCTTACTATATTAAATTCCTTTTCTCATCATTTGAAGTAGCATCTTTAACACATTAAAACATTATCTTTAACATTAATTACCTTGAACATTTATAAACAATTTAACAGTGACATTTTTCTACTGATCAGCTGACATTCCTAACAAGGTGAATAACCTCACTGCAAACACATTTCAATATTTTACATATTGTATGAAACACATATTTTATTAATTCCTTAACCTAACATACTACAATTGTTAAAATAAAATGAACACAGTATACTGAATGTATGAACACCTATTTATCAAAGCGTAATACAAGCATTTGATTAGAGCAAAATTGAGTTATCATTTTTTATGTTATGAAATTTAATTTCGTTGTTCATCTGAACAACCTCCTAATTCACACACACTATTGTAATTTATGTAGGACTGTAGCGCCCATTTGCTTTCACAAAGACTGCATAGTTTGAGGAATTGGACATCTCCGTGTCTTTGCTTCGGCTTTACATTTTAAAGCTTGTGGATATCGACATATCCTTGTTTTATAATTAAAAACCCTTAAAACGGGTCTACCACCTGGCTATGCTGTCCCCACGCGGACAGAGTGGCAGCCGCTGTTCCATAGTTCCGGGATTTCCCCTAGTTTCACCCCCCTATTAATTTCTACTATAAACCAGTTTCAAGTCAGCTATGGTCAAGGGACTTGATATGGCCATAGCTGACCGCTAGCCAAAGCCACGATTAGTGCTGGTAAGGCAGTAATCGCCCGAAAAGTCGGGGAAATCAAACTTTCACTTCAATGCCTGTTCTATTCGTTATGATTCTGTACGGCACGAGAGTCTATCATGGTACAATTGTACAAAAAAGGTGTGCCGCACATCTTCGCCATTCGGCCTCCGTTGGAGGTAACACTCAGTGTTACCCCCAACCCATTCCACTATCTACTGGGGCACAGGCCACCCCAGCAATAGCGCATTAATAACTAAATTAAAAGTTTAATATACAACATTCTAATATGATATTCTCACCAATCATTAATCATTTAACTCCTTCATAACTTTCTACAATTAGATTACTTACAATTTTCAAATTTATTATTAATATTTATTTTACATCATATTTCAGTTATTATTATTTATTAAATTATTACCTCAAGTCAATTTCATTGTTAAAATCAAAATTATTTCATTTGAGTCAAACATCTTATTACATTTTATTCCATTTAATTAGTATAATAAATTTTATACTTACAGTCCATTTAAACTGACATACACAAAATATATTCACCATATACCCCAATACTTTCACGTAACCTCTGAAACATTTAACAAAAGTGTTATTCCAAATCAAACAATTTATCATTTAATTACCAAATTCACATCTCGTTAAACCATTTACATTCATTAGAAAATTCAATTATATCATCTTTGAACTAATCAAAAATATTTAAACATTTTAATTGTTTTAATTAAATTAATTATTGAAAATACAAATTCATTGCTATCCAAAACAATTACGATTTGCTAATTGCCGTTTTCAAAATTAATATGTTTATTTGTTTAGATTGCCAAAATATTAATATTATTATTACAACAACCATCTACACACACATTGTTTACTTAACATTCTCCCATACATACAATTAAATTCACTACCTTTTTATTTACAAATCTTATTCATTATTTATTCAGTTATATCATATTTCAATGTCAAAATCAGCTGGGTCATCACCACATATTAACATATTTAACGGTTCCTTCCCCGATTTCTTAATCTAGCCTCCATCGTCATGTAATAGTCGTACCTTTTTATAACATTTCTCTTTCTTACTTATACTCGATTTGTTATTATTATTATTATTATTATTATTATTGTAACACACCATTATTTCTAAGTTCTTCATTATACCATTCATTAGGTCATAAAACTTGTCATTATCCATTAATTTTTGTCCAGTCTCCGTTAGTAAATTTTCTCAATACCAAGTCAATTATTTTATCATCATAAATTAAATGGTTATTACTTAAACGTACTTCTAACCTTACTTTCCACTTATCATAATCTCTCCTTAAATTATATACTTCTATCTCTTTATCAACCCACAGTTCTCCATCCAAATTTCTCTCATCATAATGCCATTTCACACCTTCTCTCTCATTCCATGCAGAGGGTAATAACTTAATTAAATATTTCCTGACTTCTCCAGGAACAACAAAAAACTTCAAAAAACAATTATTCGTAGAACACTTGTCTACACAATATATACGTGAAGATCTTTCTTCACCCCCCATAACACCTCGTAAAAAATTTACCCTCTGTTTCATACCCATAATATAACTCTCTTTCCATTCATTATCTAACTCATCAACACCAATTACTACTCCTTTACAATCTATTACTTTCTCTCTCTCACTCACTATCTCTATCTCATCATTATCCAACAATTTACTCTCCATTATATCATTATTATTATTCACCATTATTTCATCCTTAGAATTAATTATATTAACATCACCACTTACCTCAGAATTGTAATCACCATCATTATCTTCACTAGTCAACACTACCTCTCCCACTATTTTGTCACTGTTATTTACGAATTCATTATTTGAATTATCACTCACCTGGTTAATTATTTCTTCGCTATCATTAACAACATTATTATTACTTACCTGTTTTGAGTCAACTTCTGAGTTCTCCTTTAATCGGTCTGTCTTTAGTTCCCGCAACCATTTATCCCACTTTTTGTCACTTTCATCAAACCGTTTATTAATCATATCAAACAACTTGACCATCTCTGTTTTTATAAGGTTCAACCTATACGTCTCATAATCAGATTCACACATATTATCATTACTTACCTTATTATCTGTTACCTGATCAACTTTATTTTTGTTAACTTGGTCTATCTCTCTATCTGTATTTACCACTACCACACTCTCATCATTATCACTATGCCTATCTATTGCCTTATTTTCTACCACCGTTATTTCAACTATCTTACCTTTATCGTTCGTCATCTTACTACCAATACTAATATCATCACTATGCCTTTTAATTTCGGCAAATATTCCCTCTTGTTGTTCTTCCATCCATGTTAGATTATTATCTAAATCACCCCACTCCTCGTCTGTCATCTCACCTACAACACCTCGAAATTCACTCTCCCACTCATCCCACGCGAAACCCATATCATTCCCTTGTATTTTGGCCATGTTTAAAGCTCATTTATATATAATTTTTTTTATATATAACAACCACTATTTTTCTATAATCAAAACACCTAACACAACTGTAAATCACAATAACATAAACATAACCTACTCACACGTGCGTAATTATATACGATAAATATTTTTTATAAAATACGTCATTACCACATCCTATTTTCTGTGCTTTAAAATAGGTCTACCTCATATAAATAAAATTAAACGAGAATCCTGGCAGGGTCGCCAATGTAATGATACAAAAGATATCAAAATACAAAAATAAATAAAAATACTGCCAGGACTTACCTGCGCTCGTTTTCACTTACCTGCTGCATAAATTTTGCTCAGAAGCCCAGAGTCGCCACGATATTTTTTAGGTTAAAATATCGAATACCTTTACACTTTACCTTAATAAAAACGGGACACTTTAGCAATCTGACTACCCCCCAGTAATAATTCAGAAGATATCCGGGAATGTTTAGACGAATCTTGCAGCACAGAAATGAGAAAGTGGTAATGACAAAATAACTTAGACTAACACATGTTTCACAGTAAACTAGATAATTTTAATTAATTAAACACAAGGACACTAAAAGCAAATTTTAGAATATACATTTATATATCAGATTTAAATATTATTTAAGGTAGCCCATTCTGCTCACGCACACTCTCACATGATTGATATATTACCCCCTGTTATGTTTTACGAATTCCTGTTTTGATTCACTGTAATTTTATTAAATGTTCACTGCCGCGATGCCGACCGAACACGTGCTTTAGTTGCCCGATTCCGCTGTCTGTTATTTATTGAGTTGGTTCACAACACCACCGCACAAATTGTACTATTGGTAAGTTCGTTAATTCCTTGGGTCCCGGTCGGTGCTAAAACGGTATTATTTTGAATTATTCACATTTTTATAAAATTCGGCCAACCGGGCCCTTACAACACGATCAGCGTCTGTTAGTGAACTGCGCAGAATGGCATAGCATGCGCCGCTAACTTGATTGCGTCTTTTGTTGTGGAAACCAATGCCTTGTGGTTCTTCGACGCTTATAAATCCTATTCAAACCCGTGTAGTTATTTGTGTGCAGTTAGTATAAGATATTCGCTAGGCACTGGCTGACGTCACAAGATAGGCGTGACTTAAGTTTTACATCCGTCGACTTAGTAAAGGAGGCGAACAGAAAATGTGCTCTTCACCATCTTTGCTGGTTCACCCAGGCGTCAGTCCGTGCGCTGCCACACATTCACAATGTTCTTGGAAATGAAGGCTGGGTGAATTCTTGGTTACCGATTGCACAACTATGGTCACGTATTACTGCTTTGTTACAATACTGTTCTTTCAGCACGTGGTCTGTCACAATGGGAAATAAATTTACAAATATTTTAATAAACCTCAAATTTAATAAAATACAATAACCCGCAAATTTGGCCCGTTACAATACCCCCCCCCCCCCAATGAGAGATCTTCTGCAAAAACAGAAGAAATCTCATTTCTAAAACCCCTAAGAGGACCGGTGAGGAACTGGTCCCAACAACCCCCTTTTGTTCTTACACTTCATGGGTAAACAACCCCCCTGGCTCGGCGACTATGGACGCATCTGAACGAGATCACTGGACTTCTCTGTATGAGATCCCAACACCGAAAAATCAAACAGATACGCACCACAGCGCACCTCACCTTCTATCATGCTACCCAAAAATCCTATCTCCCTGGCTTAGATCATGCCAGATCCTCAACTGATATGTTTCCCCTTATATGCAAACTGGGCTGCCTTTAGCAGATACTGGGCTCACACACACAGTTATTCTACATACTGTAAAATTGAAATATTCTTCGAAAATTTATTTAAGTTAAAATTCATTAGCTGTTTTCTTTGAAAATCAAAACACAAATTTTGCATCTATACTGAATAATTCTCTTCATTAGTTTTTTGTTATTAGAAAATAAACAAATTAAACATCTCTTAAAATAGGAACATCCTTAACCTAACATGTGATTATACCTATATTCTAACAATACAATTCAATAAAAATACTAATAATCCACAAACAATAATATCAAAGTTCAAAATATCCGTTAGTTGGCAGGCGCAAAATCAAAAAACTTTTTTTTTTTTTTCAAAAAAAGTTTTAAAATCAAAATTTAAATTTATTAAAATATTTCCTTTTTCCATATTGAAATCATTTAAAATTTGTTCAAATTAATTCAAAACAAAATTAGCTTTACTTCCTTGCTAAATGAGTCTAGTATATAACCTCACCCATCAGCTGATCAAAACTGGGTCAAGTCAAGAACCTTGACCTACATACTTTATATACAAGTTACATTTGAAAATACATTAAACATCGGTAAAATTCTATCTTGAAACATAAAACAAAATAAAATAAAACATTTAAAAGAACAAAATCTTATTATAAATAATAATCAAATTGATATTTAAATTATTCAAATAAACACTTTATAGCTTTACATTATTTTCAAACTCTATCAAAATTTGTCACTGGTTTCAATCAAATTTTATATTTTTATTCTAAATCTCTTTCTTTATTATTCTCACTTTCCCTTACTTTGGATGATTTAATTATTTATACTAGCTTGATCTGCCACTTGGCAGGTATACATATATAATCTTTCTCACTCTGACTCTAATAGCCTTAACACCTTGAACCAATATGACACCCATCTCTATCAAAATATCTATCAAACAATCTCTATACCCAACTTATCATTAAACTCAAACTACATCATTCTCTTGATATATATAAAAAAATATTCTCTAAACCTTTGTACTCAGGATAAGCGTTTCCCCCCCCCCAAAAAGCTCATTCCCTTATGTTGGTTCCTGGATTCTACCTAAGGTAACCCTTTCCGGCGCCAAACGGTCCCTTCCCGTCCCAACCCTTTTGTTGCGGACTCCACCATTACACTATCCCCTATTACAAAATTACCATCCTCAAATTAACACTCTTATTACCTCACTTCAACTACAAAATAACATCATTAATAAACATTAATAAATCAATCATTACTTTACATATATTGCACATTTCTACTGTGTCAGCATCAATACTTCTCAAATTCTATTACATTACCTCACAACAACATTACATTAATTCAAAACAATATTTTCATCTCTCAGTTACCCCTTTAACTTTAACTTGGACTGATCTACATGTCCCACAAAATATTCATCACCCAAAATCTATCTTTTTATTATCTTTGACACTTTATTTAACATCTTACTACATTAAATTCCTTTTCTCATCATTTGAAGTAGCTTCTTTAACACATTAAAACATTATCTTTAACATTAATTACCTTGAACATTTATAAACAATTTAACAGTGACATTTTTCTACTGATCAGCTGACATTCCTAACAAGGTGAATAACCTCACTGCAAACACATTTCAATATTTTACATATTGTATGAAACACATATTTTATTAATTCCTTAACCTAACATACTACAATTGTTAAAATAAAATGAACACAGTATACTGAATGTATGAACACCTATTTATCAAAGCGTAATACAAGCATTTGATTAGAGCAAAATTGAGTTATCATTTTTTATGTTATGAAATTTAATTTCGTTGTTCATCTGAACAACCTCCTAATTCACACACACTATTGTAATTTATGTAGGACTGTAGCGCCCATTTGCTTTCACAAAGACTGCATAGTTTGAGGAATTGGACATCTCCGTGTCTTTGCTTCGGCTTTACATTTTAAAGCTTGTGGATATCGACATATCCTTGTTTTATAATTAAAAACCCTTAAAACGGGTCTACCACCTGGCTATGCTGTCCCCACGCGGACAGAGTGGCAGCCGCTGTTCCATAGTTCCGGGATTTCCCCTAGTTTCACACCCCCCCTATTAATTTCTACTATAAACCAGTTTCAAGTCAGCTATGGTCAAGGGACTTGATATGGCCATAGCTGACCGCTAGCCAAAGCCACGATTAGTGCTGGTAAGGCAGTAATCGCCCGAAAAGTCGGGGAAATCAAACTTTCACTTCAATGCCTGTTCTATTCGTTATGATTCTGTACGGCACGAGAGTCTATCATGGTACAATTGTACAAAAAAGGTGTGCCGCACATCTTCGCCATTCGGCCTCCGTTGGAGGTAACACTCAGTGTTACCCCCAACCCATTCCACTATCTACTGGGGCACAGGCCACCCCAGCAATAGCGCATTAATAACTAAATTAAAAGTTTAATATACAACATTCTAATATGACATTCTCACCAATCATTAATCATTTAACTCCTTCATAACTTTCTACAATTAGATTACTTACAATTTTCAAATTTATTATTAATATTTATTTTACATCATATTTCAGTTATTATTATTTATTAAATTATTACCTCAAGTCAATTTCATTGTTAAAATAAAAATTATTTCATTTGAGTCAAACATCTTATTACATTTTATTCCATTTAATTAGTATAATAAATTTTATACTTACAGTCCATTTAAACTGACATACACAAAATATATTCACCATACACCCCAATACTTTCACGTAACCTCTGAAACATTTAACAAAAGTGTTATTCCAAATCAAACAATTTATCATTTAATTACCAAATTCACATCTCGTTAAACCATTTACATTCATTAGAAAATTCAATTATATCATCTTTGAACTAATCAAAAATATTTAAACATTTTAATTGTTTTAATTAAATTAATTATTGAAAATACAAATTCATTGCTATCCAAAACAATTACGATTTGCTAATTGCCGTTTTCAAAATTAATATGTTTATTTGTTTAGATTGCCAAAATGTTAATATTATTATTACAACAACCATCTACACACACATTGTTTACTTAACATTCTCCCATACATACAATTAAATTCACTACCTGTTTATTTACAAATCTTATTCATTATTTATTCAGTTATATCATATTTCAATGTCAAAATCAGCTGGGTCATCACCACATATTAACATATTTAACGGTTCCTTCCCCGATTTCTTAATCTAGCCTCCATCGTCATGCAATAGTCGTACCTTTTTATAACATTTCTCTTTCTTACTTATACTCGATTTGTTGTTATTATTATTATTATTGTAACACACCATTATTTCTAAGTTCTTCATTATACCATTCATTAGGTCATAAAACTTGTCATTATCCATTAATTTTGTCCAGTCTCCGTTAGTAAATTTTCTCAATACCAAGTCAATTATTTTATCATCATAAATTAAATGGTTATTACTTAAACGTACTTCTAACCTTACTTTCCACTTATCATAATCTCTCCTTAAATTATATACTTCTATCTCTTTATCAACCCACAGTTCTCCATCCAAATTTCTCTCATCATAATGCCATTTCACACCTTCTCTCTCATTCCATGCCGGGGGTACTAACTTAATTAAATATTTCCTGACTTCTCCAGGAACAACAAAAAACTTCAAAAAACAATTATTCGTAGAACACTTGTCTACACAATGTATACGTGAAGATCTTTCTTCACCCCCCATAACACCTCGCAAAAAAATTTACCCTCTGTTTCATATCCATAATATAACTCTCTTTCCATTCATTATCTAACTCATCAACACCAATTACTACTCCTTTACAATCTATTACTTTCTCTCTCTCACTCACTATCTCTATCTCATCATTATCCAACAATTTACTCTCCATTATATCATTATTATTATTCACCATTATTTCATCCTTAGAATTAATTATATTAACATCACCACTTACCTCAGAATTGTAATCACCATCATTATCTTCACTAGTCAACACTACCTCTCCCACTATTTTGTCACTGTTATTTACAAATTCATTATTTGAATTATCACTCACCTGGTTAATTATTTCTTCGCTATCATTAACAACATTATTATTACTTACCTGTTTTGAGTCAAATTCTGAGTTCTCCTTTAATCGGTCTGTCTTTAGTTCCCACAACCATTTATCCCACTTTTTGTCACTTTCATCAAACCGTTTATTAATCATATCAAACAACTTAACCATCTCTGTTTTTATAAGGTTCAACCTATACGTCTCATAATCAGATTCACACATATTATCATTACTTACCTTATTATCTGTTACCTGATCAACTTTATTTTTGTTAACTTGGTCTATCTCTCTATCTGTATTTACCACTACCACACTCTCATCATTATCACTATGCCTATCTATTGCCTTATTTTCTACCACCGTTATTTCAACTATCTTACCTTTATCGTTCGTCATCTTACTACCAATACTAATATCATCACTATGCCTTTTAATTTCGGCAAATATTCCCTCTTGTTGTTCTTCCATCCGTGTTAGATTATTATCTAAATCACCCCACTCCTCGTCTGTCATCTCACCTACAACACCTCGAAATTCACTCTCCCACTCATCCCATGCGAAACCCATATCATTCCCTTGTATTTTGACCATGTTTAAAGTTCATTTATATAACACTTTTTATATATAACAACCACTATTTTTCTATAATCAAAACAACTAACACAACTGTAAATCACAATAACATAAACATAACCTACTCACACGTGCGTAATTATATACGATAAATATTTTTTATAAAATACGTCATTACCACATCCTATTTTCTGTGCTTTAAAATAGGTCTACCTCATATAAATAAAATTAAACGAGAATCCTGGCAGGGTCGCCAATGTAATGATACAAAAGATATCAAAATACAAAAATAAATAAAAATACTGCCAGGACAATACTGCGCTCGTTTTCACTTACCTGCTGCATAAATTTTGCTCAGAAGCCCAGAGTCGCCACGATATTTTTTAGGTTAAAATATCGAAAACCTTTACACTTTACCTTAATAAAAACGGGACAATTTAGCAATCTGACTACCCCCCAGTAATAATTCAGAAGGTATCCGGAAACGTTTAGACGAAACCTGCAGCACAGAAATGAGAAAGTGGTAATGACGAAATAACTTAGACTAACACATGTTTCACAGTAAACTAGATAATTTTAATTAATTAAACACAAGGACACTAAAAGCAAATTTTAGAATATACATTTATATATCAGATTTAAATATTATTTAAGGTAGCCCATTCTGCTCACGCACACTCTCACACGATTGATATATTACCCCCTGTTATGTTTTACGAATTCCTGTTTTGATTCACTGTAATTTTATTAAATGCTCACTGCCGCGATGCCGACCGAACACGTGCTTTAGTTGCCCGATTCCGCTGTCTGTTATTTATTGAGTTGGTTCACAACACCACCGCACAAATTGTACTATTGGCATGTTCGTTAATTCCTCGGGTCCCGGTCGGTGCTAAAACGGTATTATTTTGAATTATTCACATTTTTATAAAATTCGGCTGACCGGGCCCTTACAACACGATCAGCGTCTGTTAGTTAACTGCGCAGAACGGAAGCATGCGCCTCTAACTTGATTGCGTCTTTTGTTGTGTAAACCAATGCCTTGTGGTTCTTCGACGCTTATAAATCCTATTCAAACCCGTGTAGTTATTTGTGTGCAGTTAGTGTAAGATATTCGCTAGGCACTGGCTGACGTCACAAGATAGGCGTGACTTAAGTTTTACATCCGTCGACTTAGTAAAGGAGGCGAACAGAAAATGTGCTCTTCACCATCTTTGCTGGTTCACCCAGGCGTCAGTCCGTGCGCTGCCACACATTCACAATGTTCTTGGAAATGAAGGCTGGGTGAATTCTTGGTTACCGATTGCACAACTATGGTCACGTATTACTGCTTTGTTACAATACTGTTCTTTCAGCACGTGGTCTGTCACAATGGGAAATAAATTTACAAATATTTTAATAAACCTCAAATTTAATAAAATACAATAACCCGCAAATTTGGCCCGTTACAATACCCCCCCCCCCAATGAGAGATCTTCTGCAAAAACAGAAGAAATCTCATTTCTAAAACCCCTAAGAGGACCGGTGAGGAACTGGTCCCAACAACCCCCTTTTGTTCTTACACTTCATGGGTAAACAACCCCCCTGGCTCGGCGACTATGGACGCATCTGAACGAGATCACTGGACTTCTCTGTATGAGATCCCAACACCGAAAAATCAAACAGATACGCACCACAGCGCACCTCACCTTCTATCATGCTACCCAAAAATCCTATCTCCCTGGCTTAGATCATGCCAGATCCTCAACTGATATGTTTCCCCTTATATGCAAACTGGGCTGCCTTTAGCAGATACTGGGCTCACACACACAGTTATTCTACATACTGTAAAATTGAAATATTCTTCGAAAATTTATTTAAGTTAAAATTCATTAGCTGTTTTCTTTGAAAATCAAAACACAAATTTTGCATCTATACTGAATAATTCTCTTCATTAGTTTTTTGTTATTAGAAAATAAACAAATTAAACATCTCTTAAAATAGGAACATCCTTAACCTAACATGTGATTACACCTATATTCTAACAATACAATTCAATAAAAATACTAATAATCCACAAACAATAATATCAAAGTTCAAAATATCCGTTAGTTGGCAGGCGCAAAATCAAAAAACATTTTTTTTTTTTCAAAAAAAGTTTTAAAATCAAAATTTAAATTTATTAAAATATTTCCTTTTTCCATATTGAAATCATTTAAAATTTGTTTAAATTAATTCAAAACAAAATTAGCTTTACTTCCTTGCTGAATGAGTCTAGTATATAACCTCACCCATCAGCTGATCAAAACTGGGTCAAGTCAAGAACCTTGACCTACATACTTTATATACAAGTTACATTTGAAAATACATTAAACATCGGTAAAATTCTATCTTGAAACATAAAACAAAATAAAATAAAACATTTAAAAGAACAAAATCTTATTATAAATAATAATCAAATTGATATTTAAATTATTCAAATAAACACTTTATAGCTTTACATTATTTTCAAACTCTATCAAAATTTGTCACTGGTTTCAATCAAATTTTATATTTTTATTCTAAATCTCTTTCTTTATTATTCTCACTTTCCCTTACTTTGGATGATTTAATTATTTATACTAGCTTGATCTGCCACTTGGCAGGTATACATATATAATCTTTCTCACTCTGACTCTAATAGGCTTAACACCTTGAACCAATATGACACCCATCTCTATCAAACAATCTCTATACCCAACTTATCATTAAACTCAAACTACATCATTCTCTCGATATATATAAAAAAATATTCTCTAAACCTTTGTACTCAGGATAAGCGTTTCCCCCCCCCCAAAAAGCTCATTCCCTTATGTTGGTTCCTGGATTCTACCTAAGGTAACCCTTTCCGGCGCCAAACGGTCCCTTCCCGTCCCAACCCTTTTGTTGCGGACTCCACCATTACACTATCCCCTATTACAAAATTACCATCCTCAAATTAACACTCTTATTACCTCACTTCAACTACAAAATAACATCATTAATAAACATTAATAAATCAATCATTACTTTACATATATTCCACATTTCTACTGTGTCAGCATCAATACTTCTCAAATTCTATTACATTACCTCACAACAACATTACATTAATTCAAAACAATATTTTCATCTCTCAGTTACCCCTTTAACTTTAACTTGGACTGATCTACATGTCCCACAAAATATTCATCACCCAAAATCTATCTTTTTATTATCTTTGACACTTTATTTAACATCTTACTATATTAAATTCCTTTTCTCATCATTTGAAGTAGCATCTTTAACACATTAAAACATTATCTTTAACATTAATTACCTTGAACATTTATAAACAATTTAACAGTGACATTTTTCTACTGATCAGCTGACATTCCTAACAAGGTGAATAACCTCACTGCAAACACATTTCAATATTTTACATATTGTATGAAACACATATTTTATTAATTCCTTAACCTAACATACTACAATTGTTAAAATAAAATGAACACAGTATACTGAATGTATGAACACCTATTTATCAAAGCGTAATACAAGCATTTGATTAGAGCAAAATTGAGTTATCATTTTTTATGTTATGAAATTTAATTTCGTTGTTCATCTGAACAACCTCCTAATTCACACACACTATTGTAATTTATGTAGGACTGTAGCGCCCATTTGCTTTCACAAAGACTGCATAGTTTGAGGAATTGGACATCTCCGTGTCTTTGCTTCGGCTTTACATTTTAAAGCTTGTGGATATCGACATATCCTTGTTTTATAATTAAAAACCCTTAAAACGGGTCTACCACCTGGCTATGCTGTCCCCACGCGGACAGAGTGGCAGCCGCTGTTCCATAGTTCCGGGATTTCCCCTAGTTTCACCCCCCTATTAATTTCTACTATAAACCAGTTTCAAGTCAGCTATGGTCAAGGGACTTGATATGGCCATAGCTGACCGCTAGCCAAAGCCACGATTAGTGCTGGTAAGGCAGTAATCGCCCGAAAAGTCGGGGAAATCAAACTTTCACTTCAATGCCTGTTCTATTCGTTATGATTCTGTACGGCACGAGAGTCTATCATGGTACAATTGTACAAAAAAGGTGTGCCGCACATCTTCGCCATTCGGCCTCCGGTGGAGGTAACACTCAGTGTTACCCCCAACCCATTCCACTATCTACTGGGGCACAGGCCACCCCAGCAATAGCGCATTAATAACTAAATTAAAAGTTTAATATACAACATTCTAATATGACATTCTCACCAATCATTAATCATTTAACTCCTTCATAACTTTCTACAATTAGATTACTTACAATTTTCAAATTTATTATTAATATTTATTTTACATCATATTTCAGTTATTATTATTTATTAAATTATTACCTCAAGTCAATTTCATTGTTAAAATAAAAATTATTTCATTTGAGTCAAACATCTTATTACATTTTATTCCATTTAATTAGTATAATAAATTTTATACTTACAGTCCATTTAAACTGACATACACAAAATATATTCACCATACACCCCAATACTTTCACGTAACCTCTGAAACATTTAACAAAAGTGTTATTCCAAATCAAACAATTTATCATTTAATTACCAAATTCACATCTCGTTAAACCATTTACATTCATTAGAAAATTCAATTATATCATCTTTGAACTAATCAAAAATATTTAAACATTTTAATTGTTTTAATTAAATTAATTATTGAAAATACAAATTCATTGCTATCCAAAACAATTACGATTTGCTAATTGCCGTTTTCAAAATTAATATGTTTATTTGTTTAGATTGCCAAAATGTTAATATTATTATTACAACAACCATCTACACACACATTGTTTACTTAACATTCTCCCATACATACAATTAAATTCACTACCTGTTTATTTACAAATCTTATTCATTATTTATTCAGTTATATCATATTTCAATGTCAAAATCAGCTGGGTCGTCACCACATATTAACATATTTAACGGTTCCTTCCCCGATTTCTTAATCTAGCCTCCATCGTCATGCAATAGTCGTACCTTTTTATAACATTTCTCTTTCTTACTTATACTCGATTTGTTGTTATTATTATTATTATTGTAACACACCATTATTTCTAAGTTCTTCATTATACCATTCATTAGGTCATAAAACTTGTCATTATCCATTAATTTTGTCCAGTCTCCGTTAGTAAATTTTCTCAATACCAAGTCAATTATTTTATCATCATAAATTAAATGGTTATTACTTAAACGTACTTCTAACCTTACTTTCCACTTATCATAATCTCTCCTTAAATTATATACTTCTATCTCTTTATCAACCCACAGTTCTCCATCCAAATTTCTCTCATCATAATGCCATTTCACACCTTCTCTCTCATTCCATGCCGGGGGTACTAACTTAATTAAATATTTCCTGACTTCTCCAGGAACAACAAAAAACTTCAAAAAACAATTATTCGTAGAACACTTGTCTACACAATGTATACGTGAAGATCTTTCTTCACCCCCCATAACACCTCGCAAAAAAATTTACCCTCTGTTTCATATCCATAATATAACTCTCTTTCCATTCATTATCTAACTCATCAACACCAATTACTACTCCTTTACAATCTATTACTTTCTCTCTCTCACTCACTATCTCTATCTCATCATTATCCAACAATTTACTCTCCATTATATCATTATTATTATTCACCATTATTTCATCCTTAGAATTAATTATATTAACATCACCACTTACCTCAGAATTGTAATCACCATCATTATCTTCACTAGTCAACACTACCTCTCCCACTATTTTGTCACTGTTATTTACGAATTCATTATTTGAATTATCACTCACCTGGTTAATTATTTCTTCGCTATCATTAACAACATTATTATTACTTACCTGTTTTGAGTCAAATTCTGAGTTCTCCTTTAATCGGTCTGTCTTTAGTTCCCACAACCATTTATCCCACTTTTTGTCACTTTCATCAAACCGTTTATTAATCATATCAAACAACTTAACCATCTCTGTTTTTATAAGGTTCAACCTATACGTCTCATAATCAGATTCACACATATTATCATTACTTACCTTATTATCTGTTACCTGATCAACTTTATTTTTGTTAACTTGGTCTATCTCTCTATCTGTATTTACCACTACCACACTCTCATCATTATCACTATGCCTATCTATTGCCTTATTTTCTACCACCGTTATTTCAACTATCTTACCTTTATCGTTCGTCATCTTACTACCAATACTAATATCATCACTATGCCTTTTAATTTCGGCAAATATTCCCTCTTGTTGTTCTTCCATCCGTGTTAGATTATTATCTAAATCACCCCACTCCTCGTCTGTCATCTCACCTACAACACCTCGAAATTCACTCTCCCACTCATCCCATGCGAAACCCATATCATTCCCTTGTATTTTGACCATGTTTAAAGTTCATTTATATAACACTTTTTATATATAACAACCACTATTTTTCTATAATCAAAACAACTAACACAACTGTAAATCACAATAACATAAACATAACCTACTCACACGTGCGTAATTATATACGATAAATATTTTTTATAAAATACGTCATTACCACATCCTATTTTCTGTGCTTTAAAATAGGTCTACCTCATGTAAATAAAATTAAACGAGAATCCTGGCAGGGTCGCCAATGTAATGATACAAAAGATATCAAAATACAAAAATAAATAAAAATACTGCCAGGACAATACTGCGCTCGTTTTCACTTACCTGCTGCATAAATTTTGCTCAGAAGCCCAGAGTCGCCACGATATTTTTTAGGTTAAAATATCGAAAACCTTTACACTTTACCTTAATAAAAACGGGACAATTTAGCAATCTGACTACCCCCCAGTAATAATTCAGAAGGTATCCGGAAACGTTTAGACGAATCTTGCAGCACAGAAATGAGAAAGTGGTAATGACGAAATAACTTAGACTAACACATGTTTCACAGTAAACTAGATAATTTTAATTAATTAAACACAAGGACACTAAAAGCAAATTTTAGAATATACATTTATATATCAGATTTAAATATTATTTAAGGTAGCCCATTCTGCTCACGCACACTCTCACACGATTGATATATTACCCCCTGTTATGTTTTACGAATTCCTGTTTTGATTCACTGTAATTTTATTAAATGCTCACTGCCGCGATGCCGACCGAACACGTGCTTTAGTTGCCCGATTCTGCTGTCTGTTATTTATTGAGTTGGTTCACAACACCACCGCACAAATTGTACTATTGGCATGTTCGTTAATTCCTCGGGTCCCGGTCGGTGCTAAAACGGTATTATTTTGAATTATTCACATTTTTATAAAATTCGGCCGACCGGGCCCTTACAACACGATCAGCGTCTGTTAGTTAACTGCGCAGAACGGAAGCATGCGCCTCTAACTTGATTGCGTCTTTTGTTGTGTAAACCAATGCCTTGTGGTTCTTCGACGCTTATAAATCCTATTCAAACCCGTGTAGTTATTTGTGTGCAGTTAGTGTAAGATATTCGCTAGGCACTGGCTGACGTCACAAGATAGGCGTGACTTAAGTTTTACATCCGTCGACTTAGTAAAGGAGGCGAACAGAAAATGTGCTCTTCACCATCTTTGCTGGTTCACCCAGGCGTCAGTCCGTGCGCTGCCACACATTCACAATGTTCTTGGAAATGAAGGCTGGGTGAATTCTTGGTTACCGATTGCACAACTATGGTCACGTATTACTGCTTTGTTACAATACTGTTCTTTCAGCACGTGGTCTGTCACAATGGGAAATAAATTTACAAATATTTTAATAAACCTCAAATTTAATAAAATACAATAACCCGCAAATTTGGCCCGTTACAATACCCCCCCCCCAATGAGAGATCTTCTGCAAAAACAGAAGAAATCTCATTTCTAAAACCCCTAAGAGGACCGGTGAGGAACTGGTCCCAACAACCCCCTTTTGTTCTTACACTTCATGGGTAAACAACCCCCCTGGCTCGGCGACTATGGACGCATCTGAACGAGATCACTGGACTTCTCTGTATGAGATCCCAACACCGAAAAATCAAACAGATACGCACCACAGCGCACCTCACCTTCTATCATGCTACCCAAAAATCCTATCTCCCTGGCTTAGATCATGCCAGATCCTCAACTGATATGTTTCCCCTTATATGCAAACTGGGCTGCCTTTAGCAGATACTGGGCTCACACACACAGTTATTCTACATACTGTAAAATTGAAATATTCTTCGAAAATTTATTTAAGTTAAAATTCATTAGCTGTTTTCTTTGAAAATCAAAACACAAATTTTGCATCTATACTGAATAATTCTCTTCATTAGTTTTTTGTTATTAGAAAATAAACAAATTAAACATCTCTTAAAATAGGAACATCCTTAACCTAACATGTGATTACACCTATATTCTAACAATACAATTCAATAAAAATACTAATAATCCACAAACAATAATATCAAAGTTCAAAATATCCGTTAGTTGGCAGGCGCAAAATCAAAAAACATTTTTTTTTTTTCAAAAAAAGTTTTAAAATCAAAATTTAAATTTATTAAAATATTTCCTTTTTCCATATTGAAATCATTTAAAATTTGTTTAAATTAATTCAAAACAAAATTAGCTTTACTTCCTTGCTGAATGAGTCTAGTATATAACCTCACCCATCAGCTGATCAAAACTGGGTCAAGTCAAGAACCTTGACCTACATACTTTATATACAAGTTACATTTGAAAATACATTAAACATCGGTAAAATTCTATCTTGAAACATAAAACAAAATAAAATAAAACATTTAAAAGAACAAAATCTTATTATAAATAATAATCAAATTGATATTTAAATTATTCAAATAAACACTTTATAGCTTTACATTATTTTCAAACTCTATCAAAATTTGTCACTGGTTTCAATCAAATTTTATATTTTTATTCTAAATCTCTTTCTTTATTATTCTCACTTTCCCTTACTTTGGATGATTTAATTATTTATACTAGCTTGATCTGCCACTTGGCAGGTATACATATATAATCTTTCTCACTCTGACTCTAATAGGCTTAACACCTTGAACCAATATGACACCCATCTCTATCAAACAATCTCTATACCCAACTTATCATTAAACTCAAACTACATCATTCTCTCGATATATATAAAAAAATATTCTCTAAACCTTTGTACTCAGGATAAGCGTTTCCCCCCCCCCAAAAAGCTCATTCCCTTATGTTGGTTCCTGGATTCTACCTAAGGTAACCCTTTCCGGCGCCAAACGGTCCCTTCCCGTCCCAACCCTTTTGTTGCGGACTCCACCATTACACTACCCCTTTTACAAAATTACCATCCTCAAATTAACACTCTTATTACCTCACTTCAACTACAAAATAACATCATTAATAAACATTAATAAATCAATCATTACTTTACATATATTCCACATTTCTACTGTGTCAGCATCAATACTTCTCAAATTCTATTACATTACCTCACAACAACATTACATTAATTCAAAACAATATTTTCATCTCTCAGTTACCCCTTTAACTTTAACTTGGACTGATCTACATGTCCCACAAAATATTCATCACCCAAAATCTATCTTTTTATTATCTTTGACACTTTATTTAACATCTTACTACATTATTTTCCTTTTCTCATCATTTGAAGTAGCATCTTTAACACATTAAAACATTATCTTTAACATTAATTACCTTGAACATTTATAAACAATTTAACAGTGACATTTTTCTACTGATCAGCTGACATTCCTAACAAGGTGAATAACCTCACTGCAAACACATTTCAATATTTTACATATTGTATGAAACACATATTTTATTAATTCCTTAACCTAACATACTACAATTGTTAAAATAAAATGAACACAGTATACTGAATGTATGAACACCTATTTATCAAAGCGTAATACAAGCATTTGGTTAGAGCAAAATTGAGTTATCATTTTTTATGTTATGAAATTTAATTTCGTTGTTCATCTGAACAACCTCCTAATTCACACACACTATTGTAATTTATGTAGGACTGTAGCGCCCATTTGCTTTCACAAAGACTGCATAGTTTGAGGAATTGGACATCTCCGTGTCTTTGCTTCGGCTTTACATTTTAAAGCTTGTGGATATCGACATATCCTTGTTTTATAATTAAAAACCCTTAAAACGGGTCTACCACCTGGCTATGCTGTCCCCACGCGGACAGAGTGGCAGCCGCTGTTCCATAGTTCCGGGATTTCCCTTAGTTTCACCCCCCCTATTAATTTCTACTATAAACCAGTTTCAAGTCAGCTATGGTCAAGGGACTTGATATGGCCATAGCTGACCGCTAGCCAAAGCCACGATTAGTGCTGGTAAGGCAGTAATCGCCCGAAAAGTCGGGGAAATCAAACTTTCACTTCAATGCCTGTTATATTCGTTATGATTCTGTACGGCACGAGAGTCTATCATGGTACAATTGTACAAAAAAGGTGTGCCGCACATCTTCGCCATTCGGCCTCCGGTGGAGGTAACACTCAGTGTTACCCCCAACCCATTCCACTATCTACTGGGGCACAGGCCACCCCAACAATAGCGCATTAATAACTAAATTAAAAGTTTAATATACAACATTCTAATATGACATTCTCACCAATCATTAATCATTTAACTCCTTCATAACTTTCTACAATTAGATTACTTACAATTTTCAAATTTATTATTAATATTTATTTTACATCATATTTCAGTTATTATTATTTATTAAATTATTACCTCAAGTCAATTTCATTGTTAAAATCAAAATTATTTCATTTGAGTCAAACATCTTATTACATTTTATTCCATTTAATTAGTATAATAAATTTTATACTTACAGTCCATTTAAACTGACATACACAAAATATATTCACCATATACCCCAATACTTTCACGTAACCTCTGAAACATTTAACAAAAGTGTTATTCCAAATCAAACAATTTATCATTTAATTACCAAATTCACATCTCGTTAAACCATTTACATTCATTAGAAAATTCAATTATATCATCTTTGAACTAATCAAAAATATTTAAACATTTTAATTGTTTTAATTAAATTAATTATTGAAAATACAAATTCATTGCTATCCAAAACAATTACGATTTGCTAATTGCCGTTTTCAAAATTAATATGTTTATTTGTTTAGATTGCCAAAATATTAATATTATTATTACAACAACCATCTACACACACATTGTTTACTTAACATTCTCCCATACATACAATTAAATTCACTACCTTTTTATTTACAAATCTTATTCATTATTTATTCAGTTATATCATATTTCAATGTCAAAATCAGCTGGGTCATCACCACATATTAACATATTTAACGGTTCCTTCCCCGATTTCTTAATCTAGCCTCCATCGTCATGTAATAGTCGTACCTTTTTATAACATTTCTCTTTCTTACTTATACTCGATTTGTTATTATTATTATTATTATTGTAACACACCATTATTTCTAAGTTCTTCATTATACCATTCATTAGGTCATAAAACTTGTCATTATCCATTAATTTTTGTCCAGTCTCCGTTAGTAAATTTTCTCAATACCAAGTCAATTATTTTATCATCATAAATTAAATGGTTATTACTTAAACGTACTTCTAACCTTACTTTCCACTTATCATAATCTCTCCTTAAATTATATACTTCTATCTCTTTATCAACCCACAGTTCTCCATCCAAATTTCTCTCATCATAATGCCATTTCACACCTTCTCTCTCATTCCATGCAGAGGATACTAACTTAATTAAATATTTCCTGACTTCTCCAGGAACAACAAAAAACTTCAAAAAACAATTATTCGTAGAACACTTGTCTACACAATATATACGTGAAGATCTTTCTTCATCCCCAATAACACCTCGTAAAAAATTTACCCTCTGTTTCATACCCATAATATAACTCTCTTTCCATTCATTATCTAACTCATCAACACCAATTACTACTCCTTTACAATCTATTACTTTCTCTCTCTCACTCACTATCTCTATCTCATCATTATCCAACAATTTACTCTCCATTATATCATTATTATTATTCACCATTATTTCATCCTTAGAATTAATTATATTAACATCACCACTTACCTCAGAATTGTAATCACCATCATTATCTTCACTAGTCAACACTACCTCTCCCACTATTTTGTCACTGTTATTTACGAATTCATTATTTGAATTATCACTCACCTGGTTAATTATTTCTTCGCTATCATTAACAACATTATTATTACTTACCTGTTTTGAGTCAACTTCTGAGTTCTCCTTTAATCGGTCTGTCTTTAGTTCCCGCAACCATTTATCCCACTTTTTGTCACTTTCATCAAACCGTTTATTAATCATATCAAACAACTTGACCATCTCTGTTTTTATAAGGTTCAACCTATACGTCTCATAATCAGATTCACACATATTATCATTACTTACCTTATTATCTGTTACCTGATCAACTTTATTTTTGTTAACTTGGTCTATCTCTCTATCTGTATTTACCACTACCACACTCTCATCATTATCACTATGCCTATCTATTGCCTTATTTTCTACCACCGTTATTTCAACTATCTTACCTTTATCGTTCGTCATCTTACTACCAATACTAATATCATCACTATGCCTTTTAATTTCGGCAAATATTCCCTCTTGTTGTTCTTCCATCCGTGTTAGATTATTATCTAAATCACCCCACTCCTCGTCTGTCATCTCACCTACAACACCTCGAAATTCACTCTCCCACTCATCCCACGCGAAACCCATATCATTCCCTTGTATTTTGGCCATGTTTAAAGCTCATTTATATAACACTTTTTATATATAACAACCACTATTTTTCTATAATCAAAACACCTAACACAACTGTAAATCACAATAACATAAACATAACCTACTCACACGTGCGTAATTATATACGATAAATATTTTTTATAAAATACGTCATTACCACATCCTATTTTCTGTGCTTTAAAATAGGTCTACCTCATATAAATAAAATTAAACGAGAATCCTGGCAGGGTCGCCAATGTAATGATACAAAAGATATCAAAATACAAAAATAAATAAAAATACTGCCAGGACTTACCTGCGCTCGTTTTCACTTACCTGCTGCATAAATTTTGCTCAGAAGCCCAGAGTCGCCACGATATTTTTTAGGTTAAAATATCGAATACCTTTACACTTTACCTTAATAAAAACGGGACACTTTAGCAATCTGACTACCCCCCAGTAATAATTCAGAAGATATCCGGGAATGTTTAGACGAATCTTGCAGCACAGAAATGAGAAAGTGGTAATGACAAAATAACTTAGACTAACACATGTTTCACAGTAAACTAGATAATTTTAATTAATTAAACACAAGGACACTAAAAGCAAATTTTAGAATATACATTTATATATCAGATTTAAATATTATTTAAGGTAGCCCATTCTGCTCACGCACACTCTCACATGATTGATATATTACCCCCTGTTATGTTTTACGAATTCCTGTTTTGATTCACTGTAATTTTATTAAATGTTCACTGCCGCGATGCCGACCGAACACGTGCTTTAGTTGCCCGATTCCGCTGTCTGTTATTTATTGAGTTGGTTCACAACACCACTGCACAAATTGTACTATTGGTAAGTTCGTTAATTCCTTGGGTCCCGGTCGGTGCTAAAACGGTATTATTTTGAATTATTCACATTTTTATAAAATTCGGCCAACCGGGCCCTTACAACACGATCAGCGTCTGTTAGTGAACTGCGCAGAATGGCATAGCATGCGCCGCTAACTTGATTGCGTCTTTTGTTGTGGAAACCAATGCCTTGTGGTTCTTCGACGCTTATAAATCCTATTCAAACCCGTGTAGTTATTTGTGTGCAGTTAGTATAAGATATTCGCTAGGCACTGGCTGACGTCACAAGGTAGGCGTGACTTAAGTTTTACATCCGTCGACTTAGTAAAGGAGGCGAACAGAAAATGTGCTCTTCACCATCTTTGCTGGTTCACCCAGGCGTCAGTCCGCGCGCCTGGTTGTGTGATGCATATGGGCGCGCTGCCATACATTCACAAAGTTCTTGGAAATGAAGGCTGGGTGAATTCTTGGTTACCGATTGCACAACTATGGTCACGTATTACTGCTTTGTTACAATACTGTTCTTTCAGCACGTGGTCTGTCACAATGGGAAATATATTTACAAATATTTTAATAAACCCCAAATTTAATAAAATACAATAACCCGCAAATTTGGCCCGTTTACAATACCCCCCCCAATGAGAGATCTTCTGCAAAAACAGAAGAAATCTCATTGCTAAAACCCCTAAGAGGACCGGTGAGGAACTGGTGCCAACAACCCCCTTTTGTTCTTACACTTCATGGGTAAACAACCCCCCTGGCTCGGCGACTATGGACGCATCTGGACGAGATCACTGGACTTCTCTGTATGAGATCCCAAAACCGAAAAATCAAACAGATACGCACCACAGCGCACCTCACCTTCTATCATGCTACCCCAAAAATCCTAAATCCCTGGCTTAGATCATGCCAGATCCTCAACCGATATGTTTCCCCTTATATGCAAACTGGGCTGCCTTTAGCAGATACTGGGCTCACACACACAGTTATTCTACATACTGTAAAATTGAAATATTCTTCGAAAATTTATTTAAGTTAAAATTCATTAGCTGTTTTCTTTGAAAATCAAAACACAAATTTTGCATCTATACTGAATAATTCTCTTCATTAGTTTTTTGTTATTAGAAAATAAACAAATTAAACATCTCTTAAAATAGGAACATCCTTAACCTAACATGTGATTACACCTATATTCTAACAATACAATTCAATAAAAATACTAATAATCCACAAACAATAATATCAAAGTTCAAAATATCCGTTAGTTGGTAGGCGCAAAATCAAAAAACATTTTTTTTTTTTTTCAAAAAAGTATAAAATGAAAATTTAAATTTATTAAAATATTTCCTTTTTCCATATTGAAATCATTTAAAATTTGTTCAAATTAATTCAAAACAAAATTAGCTTTACTTCCTTGCTAAATGAGTCTAGTATATAACCTCACCCATCAGCTGATCAAAACTGGGTCAAGTCAAGAACCTTGACCTACATACTTTATATACAAGTTACATTTGAAAATACATTAAACATCGGTAAAATTCTATCTTGAAACATAAAACAAAATAAAATAAAACATTTAAAAGAACAAAATCTTATTATAAATAATAATCAAATTGATATTTAAATTATTCAAATAAACACTTTATAGCTTTACATTATTTTCAAACTCTATCAAAATTTGTCACTGGTTTCAATCAAATTTTATATTTTTATTCTAAATCTCTTTCTTTATTATTCTCACTTTCCCTTACTTTGGATGATTTAATTATTTATACTAGCTTGATCTGCCACTTGGCAGGTATACATATATAATCTTTCTCACTCTGACTCTAATAGCCTTAACACCTTGAACCAATATGACACCCATCTCTATCAAAATATCTATCAAACAATCTCTATACCCAACTTATCATTAAACTCAAACTACATCATTCTCTCGATATATATAAAAAAATATTCTCTAAACCTTTGTACTCAGGATAAGCATTTCCCCCCCCCCAAAAAGCTCATTCCCTTATGTTGGTTCCTGGATTCTACCTAAGGTAACCCTTTCCGGCGCCAAACGGTCCCTTCCCATCCCAACCCTTTTGTTGCGGACTCCACCATTACACTATCCCCTATTACAAAATTACCATCCTCAAATTAACACTCTTATTACCTCACTTCAACTACAAAATAACATCATTAATAAACATTAATAAATCAATCATTACTTTACATATATTCCACATTTCTACTGTGTCAGCATCAATACTTCTCAAATTCTATTACATTACCTCACAACAACATTACATTAATTCAAAACAATATTTTCATCTCTCAGTTACCCCTTTAACTTTAACTTGGACTGATCTACATGTCCCACAAAATATTCATCACCCAAAATCTATCTTTTTATTATCTTTGACACTTTATTTAACATCTTACTACATTAAATTCCTTTTCTCATCATTTGAAGTAGCATCTTTAACACATTAAAACATTATCTTTAACATTAATTACCTTGAACATTTATAAACAATTTAACAGTGACATTTTTCTACTGATCAGCTGACATTCCTAACAAGGTGAATAACCTCACTGCAAACACATTTCAATATTTTACATATTGTATGAAACACATATTTTATTAATTCCTTAACCTAACATACTACAATTGTTAAAATAAAATGAACACAGTATACTGAATGTATGAACACCTATTTATCAAAGCGTAATACAAGCATTTGATTAGAGCAAAATTGAGTTATCATTTTTTATGTTATGAAATTTAATTTCGTTGTTCATCTGAACAACCTCCTAATTCACACACACTATTGTAATTTATGTAGGACTGTAGCGCCCATTTGCTTTCACAAAGACTGCATAGTTTGAGGAATTGGACATCTCCGTGTCTTTGCTTCGGCTTTACATTTTAAAGCTTGTGGATATCGACATATCCTTGTTTTATAATTAAAAACCCTTAAAACGGGTCTACCACCTGGCTATGCTGTCCCCACGCGGACAGAGTGGCAGCCGCTGTTCCATAGTTCCGGGATTTCCCCTAGTTTCACCCCCCCTATTAATTTCTACTATAAACCAGTTTCAAGTCAGCTATGGTCAAGGGACTTGATATGGCCATAGCTGACCGCTAGCCAAAGCCACGATTAGTGCTGGTAAGGCAGTAATCGCCCGAAAAGTCGGGGAAATCAAACTTTCACTTCAATGCCTGTTCTATTCGTTATGATTCTGTACGGTACGAGAGTCTATCATGGTACAATTGTACAAAAAAGGTGTGCCGCACATCTTCGCCATTCGGCCTCCGGTGGAGGTAACACTCAGTGTTACCCCCAACCCATTCCACTATCTACTGGGGCACAGGCCACCCCAGCAATAGCGCATTAATAACTAAATTAAAAGTTTAATATACAACATTCTAATATGACATTCTCACCAATCATTAATCATTTAACTCCTTCATAACTTTCTACAATTAGATTACTTACAATTTTCAAATTTATTATTAATATTTATTTTACATCATATTTCAGTTATTATTATTTATTAAATTATTACCTCAAGTCAATTTCATTGTTAAAATCAAAATTATTTCATTTGAGTCAAACATCTTATTACATTTTATTCCATTTAATTAGTATAATAAATTTTATACTTACAGTCCATTTAAACTGACATACACAAAATATATTCACCATATACCCCAATACTTTCACGTAACCTCTGAAACATTTAACAAAAGTGTTATTCCAAATCAAACAATTTATCATTTAATTACCAAATTCACATCTCGTTAAACCATTTACATTCATTAGAAAATTCAATTATATCATCTTTGAACTAATCAAAAATATTTAAACATTTTAATTGTTTTAATTAAATTAATTATTGAAAATACAAATTCATTGCTATCCAAAACAATTACGATTTGCTAATTGCCGTTTTCAAAATTAATATGTTTATTTGTTTAGATTGCCAAAATATTAATATTATTATTACAACAACCATCTACACACACATTGTTTACTTAACATTCTCCCATACATACAATTAAATTCACTACCTTTTTATTTACAAATCTTATTCATTATTTATTCAGTTATATCATATTTCAATGTCAAAATCAGCTGGGTCATCACCACATATTAACATATTTAACGGTTCCTTCCCTGATTTCTTAATTTAGCCTCCATCGTCATGTTATAGTCGTACCTTTTTATAACATTTCTCTTTCTTACTTATACTCGATTTGTTATTATTATTATTGTAACACACCATTATTTCTAAGTTCTTCATTATACCATTCATTAGGTCATAAAACTTGTCATTATCCATTAATTTTTGTCCAGTCTCCGTTAGTAAATTTTCTCAATACCAAGTCAATTATTTTATCATCATAAATTAAATGGTTATTACTTAAACGTACTTCTAACCTTACTTTCCACTTATCATAATCTCTCCTTAAATTATATACTTCTATCTCTTTATCAACCCACAGTTCTCCATCCAAATTTCTCTCATCATAATGCCATTTCACACCTTCTCTCTCATTCCATGCAGAGGGTACTAACTTAATTAAATATTTTCTGACTTCTCCAGGAACAACAAAAAACTTCAAAAAACAATTATTCGTAGAACACTTGTCTACACAATATATACGTGAAGATCTTTCTTCATCCCCAATAACACCTCGTAAAAAATTTACCCTCTGTTTCATACCCATAATATAACTCTCTTTCCATTCATTATCTAACTCATCAACACCAATTACTACTCCTTTACAATCTATTACTTTCTCTCTCTCACTCACTATCTCTATCTCATCATTATCCAACAATTTACTCTCCATTATATCATTATTATTATTCACCATTATTTCATCCTTAGAATTAATTATATTAACATCACCACTTACCTCAGAATTGTAATCACCATCATTATCTTCACTAGTCAACACTACCTCTCCCACTATTTTGTCACTGTTATTTACGAATTCATTATTTGAATTATCACTCACCTGGTTAATTATTTCTTCGCTATCATTAACAACATTATTATTACTTACCTGTTTTGAGTCAACTTCTGAGTTCTCCTTTAATCGGTCTGTCTTTAGTTCCCGCAACCATTTATCCCACTTTTTGTCACTTTCATCAAACCGTTTATTAATCATATCAAACAACTTGACCATCTCTGTTTTTATAAGGTTCAACCTATACGTCTCATAATCAGATTCACACATATTATCATTACTTACCTTATTATCTGTTACCTGATCAACTTTATTTTTGTTAACTTGGTCTATCTCTCTATCTGTATTTACCACTACCACACTCTCATCATTATCACTATGCCTATCTATTGCCTTATTTTCTACCACCGTTCTTTCAACTATCTTACCTTTATCGTTCGTCATCTTACTACCAATACTAATATCATCACTATGCCTTTTAATTTCGGCAAATATTCCCTCTTGTTGTTCTTCCATCCGTGTTAGATTATTATCTAAATCACCCCACTCCTTGTCTGTCATCTCACCTACAACACCTCGAAATTCACTCTCCCACTCATCCCACGCGAAACCCATATCATTCCCTTGTATTTTGGCCATGTTTAAAGCTCATTTATATAACACTTTTTATATATAACAACCACTATTTTTCTATAATCAAAACACCTAACACAACTGTAAATCACAATAACATAAACATAACCTACTCACACGTGCGTAATTATATACGATAAATATTTTTTATAAAATACGTCATTACCACATCCTATTTTCTGTGCTTTAAAATAGGTCTACCTCATATAAATAAAATTAAACGAGAATCCTGGCAGGGTCGCCAATGTAATGATACAAAAGATATCAAAATACAAAAATAAATAAAAATACTGCCAGGACTTACCTGCGCTCGTTTTCACTTACCTGCTGCATAAATTTTGCTCAGAAGCCCAGAGTCGCCACGATATTTTTTAGGTTAAAATATCGAATACCTTTACACTTTACCTTAATAAAAACGGGACACTTTAGCAATCTGACTACCCCCCAGTAATAATTCAGAAGATATCCGGGAATGTTTAGACGAATCTTGCAGCACAGAAATGAGAAAGTGGTAATGACAAAATAACTTAGACTAACACATGTTTCACAGTAAACTAGATAATTTTAATTAATTAAACACAAGGACACTAAAAGCAAATTTTAGAATATACATTTATATATCAGATTTAAATATTATTTAAGGTAGCCCATTCTGCTCACGCACACTCTCACATGATTGATATATTACCCCCTGTTATGTTTTACGAATTCCTGTTTTGATTCACTGTAATTTTATTAAATGTTCACTGCCGCGATGCCGACCGAACACGTGCTTTAGTTGCCCGATTCCGCTGTCTGTTATTTATTGAGTTGGTTCACAACACCACCGCACAAATTGTACTATTGGTAAGTTCGTTAATTCCTTGGGTCCCGGTCGGTGCTAAAACGGTATTATTTTGAATTATTCACATTTTTATAAAATTCGGCCAACCGGGCCCTTACAACACGATCAGCGTCTGTTAGTGAACTGCGCAGAATGGCATAGCATGCGCCGCTAACTTGATTGCGTCTTTTGTTGTGGAAACCAATGCCTTGTGGTTCTTCGACGCTTATAAATCCTATTCAAACCCGTGTAGTTATTTGTGTGCAGTTAGTATAAGATATTCGCTAGGCACTGGCTGACGTCACAAGGTAGGCGTGACTTAAGTTTTACATCCGTCGACTTAGTAAAGGAGGCGAACAGAAAATGTGCTCTTCACCATCTTTGCTGGTTCACCCAGGCGTCAGTCCGCGCGCCTGGTTGTGTGATGCATATGGGCGCGCTGCCATACATTCACAAAGTTCTTGGAAATGAAGGCTGGGTGAATTCTTGGTTACCGATTGCACAACTATGGTCACGTATTACTGCTTTGTTACAATACTGTTCTTTCAGCACGTGGTCTGTCACAATGGGAAATATATTTACAAATATTTTAATAAATCCCAAATTTAATAAAATACAATAACCCGCAAATTTGGCCCGTTTACAATACCCCCCCCAATGAGAGATCTTCTGCAAAAACAGAAGAAATCTCATTGCTAAAACCCCTAAGAGGACCGGTGAGGAACTGGTGCCAACAACCCCCTTTTGTTCTTACACTTCATGGGTAAACAACCCCCCTGGCTCGGCGACTATGGACGCATCTGGACGAGATCACTGGACTTCTCTGTATGAGATCCCAACACCGAAAAATCAAACAGATACGCACCACAGCGCACCTCACCTTCTATCATGCTACCCCAAAAATCCTAAATCCCTGGCTTAGATCATGCCAGATCCTCAACCGATATGTTTCCCCTTATATGCAAACTGGGCTGCCTTTAGCAGATACTGGGCTCACACACACAGTTATTCTACATACTGTAAAATTGAAATATTCTTCGAAAATTTATTTAAGTTAAAATTCATTAGCTGTTTTCTTTGAAAATCAAAACACAAATTTTGCATCTATACTGAATAATTCTCTTCATTAGTTTTTTGTTATTAGAAAATAAACAAATTAAACATCTCTTAAAATAGGAACATCCTTAACCTAACATGTGATTACACCTATATTCTAACAATACAATTCAATAAAAATACTAATAATCCACAAACAATAATATCAAAGTTCAAAATATCCGTTAGTTGGTAGGCGCAAAATCAAAAAACATTTTTTTTTTTTTTCAAAAAAAGTATAAAATGAAAATTTAAATTTATTAAAATATTTCCTTTTTCCATATTGAAATCATTTAAAATTTGTTCAAATTAATTCAAAACAAAATTAGCTTTACTTCCTTGCTAAATGAGTCTAGTATATAACCTCACCCATCAGCTGATCAAAACTGGGTCAAGTCAAGAACCTTGACCTACATACTTTATATACAAGTTACATTTGAAAATACATTAAACATCGGTAAAATTCTATCTTGAAACATAAAACAAAATAAAATAAAACATTTAAAAGAACAAAATCTTATTATAAATAATAATCAAATTGATATTTAAATTATTCAAATAAACACTTTATAGCTTTACATTATTTTCAAACTCTATCAAAATTTGTCACTGGTTTCAATCAAATTTTATATTTTTATTCTAAATCTCTTTCTTTATTATTCTCACTTTCCCTTACTTTGGATGATTTAATTATTTATACTAGCTTGATCTGCCACTTGGCAGGTATACATATATAATCTTTCTCACTCTGACTCTAATAGCCTTAACACCTTGAACCAATATGACACCCATCTCTATCAAAATATCTATCAAACAATCTCTATACCCAACTTATCATTAAACTCAAACTACATCATTCTCTCGATATATATAAAAAAATATTCTCTAAACCTTTGTACTCAGGATAAGAGTTTCCCCCCCCCCAAAAGCTCATTCCCTTATGTTGGTTCCTGGATTCTACCTAAGGTAACCCTTTCCGGCGCCAAACGGTCCCTTCCCGTCCCAACCCTTTTGTTGCGGACTCCACCATTACACTATCCCCTATTACAAAATTACCATCCTCAAATTAACACTCTTATTACCTCACTTCAACTACAAAATAACATCATTAATAAACATTAATAAATCAATCATTACTTTACATATATTCCACATTTCTACTGTGTCAGCATCAATACTTCTCAAATTCTATTACATTACCTCACAACAACATTACATTAATTCAAAACAATATTTTCATCTCTCAGTTACCCCTTTAACTTTAACTTGGACTGATCTACATGTCCCACAAAATATTCATCACCCAAAATCTATCTTTTTATTATCTTTGACACTTTATTTAACATCTTACTACATTAAATTCCTTTTCTCATCATTTGAAGTAGCATCTTTAACACATTAAAACATTATCTTTAACATTAATTACCTTGAACATTTATAAACAATTTAACAGTGACATTTTTCTACTGATCAGCTGACATTCCTAACAAGGTGAATAACCTCACTGCAAACACATTTCAATATTTTACATATTATATGAAACACATATTTTATTAATTCCTTAACCTAACATACTACAATTGTTAAAATAAAATGAACACAGTATACTGAATGTATGAACACCTATTTATCAAAGCATAATACAAGCATTTGATTAGAGCAAAATTGAGTTATCATTTTTTATGTTATGAAATTTAATTTCGTTGTTCATCTGAACAACCTCCTAATTCACACACACTATTGTAATTTATGTAGGACTGTAGCGCCCATTTGCTTTCACAAAGACTGCATAGTTTGAGGAATTGGACATCTCCGTGTCTTTGCTTCGGCTTTACATTTTAAAGCTTGTGGATATCGACATATCCTTGTTTTATAATTAAAAACCCTTAAAACGGGTCTACCACCTGGCTATGCTGTCCCCACGCGGACAGAGTGGCAGCCGCTGTTCCATATTTCCAGGATTTCCCCTAGTTTCACCCCCCCTATTAATTTCTACTATAAACCAGTTTCAAGTCAGCTATGGTCAAGGGACTTGATATGGCCATAGCTGACCGCTAGCCAAAGCCACGATTAATGCTGGTAAGGCAGTAATCGCCCGAAAAGTCGGGGAAATCAAACTTTCACTTCAATGCCTGTTCTATTCGTTATGATTCTGTACGGCACGAGAGTCTATCATGGTACAATTGTACAAAAAAGGTGTGCCGCACATCTTCGCCATTCGGCCTCCGGTGGAGGTAACACTCAGTGTTACCCCCAACCCATTCCACTATCTACTGGGGCACAGGCCACCCCAGCAATAGCGCATTAATAACTAAATTAAAAGTTTAATATACAACATTCTAATATGACATTCTCACCAATCATTAATCATTTAACTCCTTCATAACTTTCTACAATTAGATTACCTACAATTTTCAAATTTATTATTAATATTTATTTTACATCATATTTCAGTTATTATTATTTATTAAATTATTACCTCAAGTCAATTTCATTGTTAAAATAAAAATTATTTCATTTGAGTCAAACATCTTATTACATTTTATTCCATTTAATTAGTATAATAAATTTTATACTTACAGTCCATTTAAACTGACATACACAAAATATATTCACCATATACCCCAATACTTTCACGTAACCTCTGAAACATTTAACAAAAGTGTTATTCCAAATCAAACAATTTATCATTTAATTACCAAATTCACATCTCGTTAAACCATTTACATTCATTAGAAAATTCAATTATATCATCTTTGAACTAATCAAAAATATTTAAACATTTTAATTGTTTTAATTAAATTAATTATTGAAAATACAAATTCATTGCTATCCAAAACAATTACGATTTGCTAATTGCCGTTTTCAAAATTAATATGTTTATTTGTTTAGATTGCCAAAATATTAATATTATTATTACAACAACCATCTACACACACATTGTTTACTTAACATTCTCCCATACATACAATTAAATTCACTACCTTTTTATTTACAAATCTTATTCATTATTTATTCAGTTATATCATATTTCAATGTCAAAATCAGCTGGGTCATCACCACATATTAACGTATTTAACGGTTCCTTCCCCGATTTCTTAATCTAGCCTCCATCGTCATGTAATAGTCGTACCTCAAACTTTCACTTCAATGCCTGTTCTATTCGTTATGATTCTGTACGGCTCGAGAGTCTATCATGGTACAATTGTACAAAAAAGGTGTGCCGCACATCTTCGCCATTCGGCCTCCGGTGGAGGTAACACTCAGTGTTACCCCCAACCCATTCCACTATCTACTGGGGCACAGGCCACCTCAGCAATAGCGCATTAATAACTAAATTAAAAGTTTAATATACAACATTCTAATATGACATTCTCACCAATCATTAATCATTTAACTCCTTCATAACTTTCTACAATTAGATTACTTAAAATTTTCAAATTTATTATTAATATTTATTTTACATCATATTTCAGTTATTATTATTTATTAAATTATTACCTCAAGTCAATTTCATTGTTAAAATCAAAATTATTTCATTTGAGTCAAACATATTATTACATTTTATTCCATTTAATTAGTATAATAAATTTTATACTTACAGTCCATTTAAACTGACATACACAAAATATATTCACCATACACCCCAATACTTTCACGTAACCTCTGAAACATTTAACAAAAGTGTTATTCCAAATCAAACAATTTATCATTTAATTACCAAATTCACATCTCGTTAAACCATTTACATTCATTAGAAAATTCAATTATATCATCTTTGAACTAATCAAAAATATTTAAACATTTTAATTGTTTTAATTAAATTAATTATTGAAAATACAAATTCATTGCTATCCAAAACAATTACGATTTGCTAATTGCCGTTTTCAAAATTAATATGTTTATTTGTTTAGATTGCCAAAATATTAATATTATTATTACAACAACCATCTACACACACATTGTTTACTTATTCTCCCATATATACAATTAAATTCACTACCTTTTTATTTACAAATCTTATTCATTATTTATTCAGTTATATCATATTTCAATGTCAAAATCAGCTGGGTCATCACCACATATTAACATATTTAACGGTTCCTTCCCCGATTTCTTAATCTAGCCTCCATCGTCATGCAATAGTCGTACCTTTTTATAACATTTCTCTTTCTTACTTATACTCGATTTGTTATTATTATTATTATTATTATTATTGTAACACACCATTATTTCTAAGTTCTTCATTATACCATTCATTAGGTCATAAAACTTGACATTATCCATTAATTTTGTCCAGTCTCCGTTAGTAAATTTTCTCAATACCAAGTCAATTATTTTATCATCATAAATTAAATGGTTATTACTTAAACGTACTTCTAACCTTACTTTCCACTTATCATAATCTCTCCTTAAATTATATACTTCTATCTCTTATCAACCCACAGTTCTCCATCCAAATTTCTCTCATCATAATGCCATTTCACACCTTCTCTCTCATTCCATGCAGAGGGTACTAACTTAATTAAATATTTCCTGACTTCTCCAGGAACAACAAAAAACTTCAAAAAAACAGTTATTCGTAGAACACTTGTCTACACAATATATACATGAAGATCTTTCTTCACCCCCCATAACACCTCGTAAAAAATTTACCCTCTGTTTCATACCCATAATATAACTCTCTTTCCATTCATTATCTAACTCATCAACACCAATTACTACTCCTTTACAATCTATTACTTTCTCTCTCTCACTCACTATCTCTATCTCATCATTATCCAACAATTTACTCTCCATTATATCATTATTATTATTCACCATTATTTCATCCTTAGAATTAATTATATTAACATCACCACTTACCTCAGAATTGTAATCACCATCATTATCTTCACTAGTCAACACTACCTCTCCCACTATTTTGTCACTGTTATTTACGAATTCATTATTTGAATTATCACTCACCTTGTTAATTATTTCTTCGCTATCATTAACAACATTATTATCACTTACCTGTTTTGAGTTAACTTCTGAGTTCTCCTTTAATCGGTCTGTCTTTAGTTCCCGCAACCATTTATCCCACTTTTTGTCACTTTCATCAAACCGTTTATTAATCATATCAAACAACTTAACCATCTCTGTCTTTATAAGGTTCAACCTATACGTCTCATAATCAGATTCACACATATTATCATTACTTACCTTATTATCTGTTACCTGATCAACTTTATTTTTGTTAACTTGGTCTATCTCTCTATCTGTATTTACCACTACCACACTCTCATCATTATCACTATGCCTATCTATTGCCTTATTTTCTACCACCGTTATTTCAACTATCTTACCTTTATCGTTCGTCATCTTACTACCAATACTAATATCATCACTATGCCTTTTAATTTCGGCAAATATTCCCTCTTGTTGTTCTTCCATCCGTGTTAGATTATTATCTAAATCACCCCACTCCTCGTCTGTCATCTCACCTACAACACCTCGAAATTCACTCTCCCACTCATCCCACGTGAAAGCCATATCATTCCCTTGTATTTTGGCCATGTTTAAAGTTCATTTATATAACACTTTTTATATATAACAACCACTATTTTTCTATAATCAAAACACCTAACACAACTGTAAATCACAATAACATAAACATAACCTACTCACACGTGCGTAATTATATACGATAAATATTTTTTATAAAATACGTCATTACCACATCCTATTTTCTGTGCTTTAAAATAGGTCTACCTCATATAAATAAAATTAAACGAGAATCCTGGCAGGGTCGCCAATGTAATGATACAAAAGATATCAAAATACAAAAATAAATAAAAATACTGCCAGGACAATACTGCGCTCGTTTTCACTTACCTGCTGCATAAATTTTGCTCAGAAGCCCAGAGTCGCCACGATATTTTTTAGGTTAAAATATCGAAAACCTTTACACTTTACCTTAATAAAAACGGGACAATTTAGCAATCTGACTACCCCCCCAGTAATAATTCAGAAGATATCCGGGAACGTTTAGACGAATCTTGCAGCACAGAAATGAGAAAGTGGTAATGACAAAATAACTTAGACTAACACATGTTTCACAGTAAACTAGATAATTTTAATTAATTAAACACAAGGACACTAAAAGCAAATTTTAGAATATACATTTATATATCAGATTTAAATATTATTTAAGGTAGCCCATTCTGCACACGCACACTCTCACACGATTGATATATTACCCCCTGTTATGTTTTACGAATTCCTGTTTTGATTCACTGTAATTTTATTAAATGTTCACTGCCACGATGCCGACCGAACACGTGCTTTAGTTGCCCGATTCCGCTGTCTGTTATTTATTGAGTTGGTTCACAACACCACCGCACAAATTGTACTATTGGTAAGTTCGTTAATTCCTCGGGTCCCGGTCGGTGCTAAAACGGTATTATTTTGAATTATTCACATTTTTATAAAATTCGGCCGACCGGGCCCTTACAACACGATCAGCGTCTGTTAGTGAACTGCGTAGAACGGCATAGCATGCGCCGCTAACTTGATTGCGTCTTTTGTTGTGGAAACCAATGCCTTGTGGTTCTTCGACGCTTATAAATCCTATTCAAACCCGTGTAGTTATTTGTGTGCAGTTAGTATAAGATATTCGCTAGGCACTGGCTGACGTCACAAGATAGGCGTGACTTAAGTTTTACATCCGTCGACTTAGTAAAGGAGGCGAACAGAAAATGTGCTCTTCACCATCTTTGCTGGTTCACCCAGGCGTCAGTCCGCGCGCTGCCACACACTCACAAAGTTCTTGGAAATGAAGGCTGGGTGAATTCTTGGTTACCGATTGCACAACTATGGTCACGTATTACTGCTTTGTTACAATACTGTTCTTTCAGCACGTGGTCTGTCACAATGGGAAATAAATTTACAAATATTTTAATAAACCCCAAATTTAATAAAATACAATAACCCGCAAATTTGGCCCGTTACAATACCCCCCCCCCAATGAGAGATCTTCTGCAAAAACAGAAGAAATCTCATTTCTAAAACCCCTAAGAGGACCGGTGAGGAACTGGTCCCAACAACCCCCTTTTGTTCTTACACTTCATGGGTAAACAACCCCCCTGGCTCGGCGACTATGGACGCATCTGAACGAGATCACTGGACTTCTCTGTATGAGATCCCAACACTGAAAAATCAAACAGATACGCACCACAGCGCACCTCACCTTCTATCATGCTACCCCAAAAATCCTATATCCCTGGCTTAGATCATGCCAGATCCTCAACCGATATGTTTCCCCTTATATGCAAACTGGGCTGCCTTTAGCAGATACTGGGCTCACACACACACTTATTCTACATACTGTAAAATTGAAATATTCTTCGAAAATTTATTTAAGTTAAAATTCATTAGCTGTTTTCTTTGAAAATCAAAACACAAATTTTGCATCTATACTGAATAATTCTCTTCATTAGTTTTTTGTTATTAGAAAATAAACAAATTAAACATCTCTTAAAATAGGAACATCCTTAACCTAACATGTGATTACACCTATATTCTAACAATACAATTCAATAAAAATACTAATAATCCACAAACAATAACATCAAAGTTCAAAATATCCGTTAGCTGGCAGGCGCAAAATCAAAAAACATTTTTTTTTTTTTTCAAAAAAAGTTTTAAATTTAAAATTTAAATTTATTAAAATATTTCCTTTTTCCATATTGAAATCATTTAAAATTTGTTCAAATTAATTCAAAACAAAATTAGCTTTACTTCCTTGCTAAATGAGTCTAGTATATAACCTCACCCATCAGCTGATCAAAACTGGGTCAAGTCAAGAACCTTGACCTACATACTTTATATACAAGTTACATTTGAAAATACATTAAACATCGGTAAAATTCTATCTTGAAACATAAAACAAAATAAAATAAAACATTTAAAAGAACAAAATCTTATTATAAATAATAATCAAATTGATATTTAAATTATTCAAATAAACACTTTATAGCTTTACATTATTTTCAAACTCTATCAAAATTTGTTACTGGTTTCAATCAAATTTTATATTTTTATTCTAAATCTCTTTCTTTATTATTCTCACTTTCCCTTACTTTGGATGATTTAATTATTTATACTAGCTTGATCTGCCACTTGGCAGGTATACATATATAATCTTTCTCACTCTGACTCTAATAGCCTTAACACCTTGAACCAATATAACACCCATCTCTATCAAAATATCTATCAAACAATCTCTATACCCAACTTATCATTAAACTCAAACTACATCATTCTCTCGATATATATAAAAAAATATTCTCTAAACCTTTGTACTCAGGATAAGCGTTTCCCCCCCCCCAAAAGCACATTCCCTTATGTTGGTTCCTGGATTCTACCTAAGGTAACCCTTTCCGGCGCCAAACAGTCCCTTCCCGTCCCAACCCTTTTGTTGCGGACTCCACCATTACACTATCCCCTATTACAAAATTACCATCCTCAAATTAACACTCTTATTACCTCACTTCAACTACAAAATAACATCATTAATAAACATTAATAAATCAATCATTACTTTACATATATTCCACATTTCTACTGTGTCAGCATCAATACTTCTCAAATTCTATTACATTACCTCACAACAACATTACATTAATTCAAAACAATATTTTCATCTCTCAGTTACCCCTTTAACTTTAACTTGGACTGATCTACATGTCCCACAAAATATTCATCACCCAAAATCTATCTTTTTATTATCTTTGACACTTTATTTAACATCTTACTACATTTGATTCCTTTTCTCATCATTTGAAGTAGCACCTTTAACACATTAAAACATTATCTTTAACATTAATTACCTTGAACATTTATAAACAATTTAACAGTGACATTTTTCTACTGATCAGCTGACATTCCTAACAAGGTGAATAACCTCACTGCAAACACATTTCAATATTTTACATATTATATGAAACACATATTTTATTAATTCCTTAACCTAACATACTACAATTGTTAAAATAAAATGAACACAGTATACGGAATGTATGAACACCTATTTATCAAAGCGTAATACAAGCATTTGATTAGAGCAAAATTGAGTTATCATTTTTTATGTTATGAAATTTAATTTCGTTGTTCATCTGAACAACCTCCTAATTCACACACACTATTGTAATTTATGTAGGACTGTAGCGCCCATTTGCTTTCACAAAGACTGCATAATTTGAGGAATTGGACATCTCCGTGTCTTTGCTTCGGCTTTACATTTTAAAGCTTGTGGATATCGACATATCCTTGTTTTATAATTAAAAACCCTTAAAACGGGTCTACCACCTGGCTATGCTGTCCCCACGCGGACAGTGTGGCAGCCGCTGTTCCATAGTTCCGGGATTTCCCCTAGTTTCACCCCCCTATTAATTTCTACTATAAACCAGTTTCAAGTCAGCTATGGTCAAGGGACTTGATATGGCCATAGCTGACCGCTAGCCAAAGCCACGATTAGTGCTGGTAAGGCAGTAATCGCCCGAAAAGTCGGGGAAATCAAACTTTCACTTCAATGCCTGTTCTATTCGTTATGATTCTGTACGGCACGAGAGTCTATCATGGTACAATTGTACAAAAAAGGTGTGCCGCACATCTTCGCCATTCGGCCTCCGGTGGAGGTAACACTCAGTGTTACCCCCAACCCATTCCACTATCTACTGGGGCACAGGCCACCCCAGCAATAGCGCATTAATAACTAAATTAAAAGTTTAATATACAACATTCTAATATGACATTCTCACCAATCATTAATCATTTAACTCCTTCATAACTTTCTACAATTAGATTACTTAAAATTTTCAAATTTATTATTAATATTTATTTTACATCATATTTCAGTTATTATTATTTATTAAATTATTACCTCAAGTCAATTTCATTGTTAAAATAAAAATTATTTCATTTGAGTCAAACATCTTATTACATTTTATTCCATTTAATTAGTATAATAAATTTTATACTTACAGTCCATTTAAACTGACATACACAAAATATATTCACCATACACCCCAATACTTTCACGTAACCTCTGAAACATTTAACAAAAGTGTTATTCCAAATCAAACAATTTATCATTTAATTACCAAATTCACATCTCGTTAAACCATTTACATTCATTAGAAAATTCAATTATATCATCTTTGAACTAATCAAAAATATTTAAACATTTTAATTGTTTTAATTAAATTAATTATTGAAAATACAAATTCATTGCTATCCAAAACAATTACGATTTGCTAATTGCCGTTTTCAAAATTAATATGTTTATTTGTTTAGATTGCCAAAATATTAATATTATTATTACAACAACCATCTACACACACATTGTTTACTTAACATTCTCCCATACATACAATTAAATTCACTACCTTTTTATTTACAAATCTTATTCATTATTTATTCAGTTATATCATATTCCAATGTCAAAATCAGCTGGGTCATCACCACATATTAACATATTTAACGGTTCCTTCCCCGATTTCTTAATCTAGCCTCCATCGTCATGCAATAGTCGTACCTTTTTATAACATTTCTCTTTCTTACTTATACTCGATTTGTTATTATTATTATTGTAACACACCATTACTTCTAAGTTCTTCATTATACCATTCATTAGGTCATAAAACTTGTCATTATCCATTAATTTTGTCCAGTCTCCATTAGTAAATTTTCTCAATACCAAGTCAATTATTTTATCATCATAAATTAAATGGTTATTACTTAAACGTACTTCTAACCTTACTTTCCACTTATCATAATCTCTCCTTAAATTATATACTTCTATCTCTTATCAACCCACAGTTCTCCATCCAAATTTCTCTCATCATAATGCCATTTCACACCTTCTCTCTCATTCCATGCAGAGGGTACTAACTTAATTAAATATTTCCTGACTTCTCCAGGAACAACAAAAAACTTCAAAAAAACAATTATTCGTAGAACACTTGTCTACACAATATATACGTGAAGATCTTTCTTCACCCCCCATAACACCTCGTAAAAAAATTACCCTCTGTTTCATACCCATAATATAACTCTCTTTCCATTAATTATCTAACTCATCAACACCAATTACTACTCCTTTACAATCTATTACTTTCTCTCTCTCACTCACTATCTCTATCTCATCATTATCCAACAATTTACTCTCCATTATATCATTATTATTATTCACCATTATTTCATCCTTAGAATTAATTATATTAACATCACCACTTACCTCAGAATTGTAATCACCATCATTATCTTCACTAGTCAACACTACCTCTCCCACTATTTTGTCACTGTTATTTACGAATTCATTATTTGAATTATCACTCACCTGGTTAATTATTTCTTCGCTATCATTAACAACATTATTATCACTTACCTGTTTTGAGTCAACTTCTGAGTTCTCCTTTAATCGGTCTGTCTTTAGTTCCCGCAACCATTTATCCCACTTTTTGTCACTTTCATCAAACCGTTTATTAATCATATCAAACAACTTAACCATCTCTGTCTTTATAAGGTTCAACCTATACGTCTCATAATCAGATTCCCACATATTTTACCTGATCAACTTTATTTTTGTTAACTTGGTCTATCTCTCTATCTGTATTTACCACTACCACACTCTCATCATTATCACTATGCCTATCTATTGCCTTATTTTCTACCACCGTTATTTCAACTATCTTACCTTTATCGTTCGTCATCTTACTACCAATACTAATATCATCACTATGCCTTTTAATTTCGGCAAATATTCCCTCTTGTTGTTCTTCCATCCGTGTTAGATTATTATCTAAATCACCCCACTCCTCGTCTGTCATCTCACCTACAACACCTCGAAATTCACTCTCCCACTCATTCCACGTGAAAGCCATATCATTCCCTTGTATTTTGGCCATGTTTAAAGTTCATTTATATAACACTTTTTATATATAACAACCACTATTTTTCTATAATCAAAACACCTAACACAACTGTAAATCACAATAACATAAACATAACCTACTCACACGTGCGTAATTATATACGATAAATATTTTTTATAAAATACGTCATTACCACATCCTATTTTCTGTGCTTTAAAATAGGTCTACCTCATATAAATAAAATTAAACGAGAATCCTGGCAGGGTCGCCAATGTAATGATACAAAAGATATCAAAATACAAAAATAAATAAAAATACTGCCAGGACAATACTGCGCTCGTTTTCACTTACCTGCTGCATAAATTTTGCTCAGAAGCCCAGAGTCGCCACGATATTTTTTAGGTTAAAATATCGAAAACCTTTACACTTTACCTTAATAAAAACGGGACAATTTAGCAATCTGACTACCCCCCCAGTAATAATTCAGAAGATATTCGGGAACGTTTAGACGAATCTTGCAGCACAGAAATGAGAAAGTGGTAATGACAAAATAACTTAGACTAACACATGTTTCACAGTAAACTAGATAATTTTAATTAATTAAACACAAGGACACTAAAAGCAAATTTTAGAATATACATTTATATATCAGATTTAAATATTATTTAAGGTAGCCCATTCTGCACACGCACACTCTCACACGATTGATATATTACCCCCTGTTATGTTTTACGAATTCCTGTTTTGATTCACTGTAATTTTATTAAATGTTCACTGCCACGATGCCGACCGAACACGTGCTTTAGTTGCCCGATTCCGCTGTCTGTTATTTATTGAGTTGGTTCACAACACCACCGCACAAATTGTACTATTGGTAAGTTCGTTAATTCCTCGGGTCCCGGTCGGTGCTAAAACGGTATTATTTTGAATTATTCACATTTTTATAAAATTCGGCCGACCGGGCCCTTACAACACGATCAGCGTCTGTTAGTGAACTGCGCAGAACGGCATAGCATGCGCCACTAACTTGATTGCGTCTTTTGTTGTGGAAACCAATGCCTTGTGGTTCTTCGACGCTTATAAATCCTATTCAAACCCGTGTAGTTATTTGTGTGCAGTTAGTATAAGATATTCGCTAGGCACTGGCTGACGTCACAAGATAGGCGTGACTTAAGTTTTACATCCGTCGACTTAGTAAAGGAGGCGAACAGAAAATGTGCTCTTCACCATCTTTGCTGGTTCACCCAGGCGTCAGTCCGCGCGCTGCCACACATTCACAAAGTTCTTGGAAATGAAGGCTGGGTGAATTCTTGGTTACCGATTGCACAACTATGGTCACGTATTACTGCTTTGTTACAATACTGTTCTTTCAGCACGTGGTCTGTCACAATGGGAAATAAATTTACAAATATTTTAATAAACCCCAAATTTAATAAAATACAATAACCCGCAAATTTGGCCCGTTACAATACCCCCCCCCCCAATGAGAGATCTTCTGCAAAAACAGAAGAAATCTCATTTCTAAAACCCCTAAGAGGACCGGTGAGGAACTGGTCCCAACAACCCCCTTTTGTTCTTACACTTCATGGGTAAACAACCCCCCTGGCTCGGCGACTATGGACGCATCTGAACGAGATCACTGGACTTCTCTGTATGAGATCCCAACACTGAAAAATCAAACAGATACGCACCACAGCGCACCTCACCTTCTATCATGCTACCCCAAAAATCCTATATCCCTGGCTTAGATCATGCCAGATCCTCAACCGATATGTTTCCCCTTATATGCAAACTGGGCTGCCTTTAGCAGATACTGGGCTCACACACACACTTATTCTACATACTGTAAAATTGAAATATTCTTCGAAAATTTATTTAAGTTAAAATTCATTAGCTGTTTTCTTTGAAAATCAAAACACAAATTTTGCATCTATACTGAATAATTCTCTTCATTAGTTTTTTGTTATTAGAAAATAAACAAATTAAACATCTCTTAAAATAGGAACATCCTTAACCTAACATGTGATTACACCTATATTCTAACAATACAATTCAATAAAAATACTAATAATCCACAAACAATAACATCAAAGTTCAAAATATCCGTTAGCTGGCAGGCGCAAAATCAAAAAACATTTTTTTTTTTTTTTTTTTCAAAAAAAGTTTTAAATTCAAATTTAATTTATTAAAATATTTCCTTTTTCCATATTGAAATCATTTAAAATTTGTTCAAATTAATTCAAAACAAAATTAGCTTTACTTCCTTGCTAAATGAGTCTAGTATATAACCTCACCCATCAGCTGATCAAAACTGGGTCAAGTCAAGAACCTTGACCTACATACTTTATATACAAGTTACATTTGAAAATACATTAAACATCGGTAAAATTCTATCTTGAAACATAAAACAAAATAAAATAAAACATTTAAAAGAACAAAATCTTATTATAAATAATAATCAAATTGATATTTAAATTATTCAAATAAACACTTTATAGCTTTACATTATTTTCAAACTCTATCAAAATTTGTTACTGGTTTCAATCAAATTTTATATTTTTATTCTAAATCTCTTTCTTTATTATTCTCACTTTCCCTTACTTTGGATGATTTAATTATTTATACTAGCTTGATCTGCCACTTGGCAGGTATACATATATAATCTTTCTCACTCTGACTCTAATAGCCTTAACACCTTGAACCAATATGACACCCATCTCTATCAAAATATCTATCAAACAATCTCTATACCCAACTTATCATTAAACTCAAACTACATCATTCTCTCGATATATATAAAAAAATATTCTCTAACCCTTTGTACTCAGGATAAGCGTTTCCCCCCCCCAAAAGCTCATTCCCTTATGTTGGTTCCTGGATTCTACCTAAGGTAACCCTTTCCGGCGCCAAACGATCCCTTCCCGTCCCAACCCTTTTGTTGCGGACTCCACCATTACACTATCCCCTATTACAAAATTACCATCCTCAAATTAACACTCTTATTACCTCACTTCATCTACAAAATAACATCATTAATAAACATTAATAAATCAATCATTACTTTACATATATTCCACATTTCTACTGTGTCAGCATCAATACTTCTCAAATTCTATTACATTACCTCACAACAACATTACATTAATTCAAAACAATATTTTCATCTCTCAGTTACCCCTTTAACTTTAACTTGGACTGATCTACATGTCCCACAAAATATTCATCACCCAAAATCTATCTTTTTATTATCTTTGACACTTTATTTAACATCTTACTACATTTGATTCCTTTTCTCATCATTTGAAGTAGCATCTTTAACACATTAAAACATTATCTTTAACATTAATTACCTTGAACATTTATAAACAATTTAACAGTGACATTTTTCTACTGATCAGCTGACATTCCTAACAAGGTGAATAACCTCACTGCAAACACATTTCAATATTTTACATATTATATGAAACACATATTTTATTAATTCCTTAACCTAACATACTACAATTGTTAAAATAAAATGAACACAGTATACTGAATGTATGAACACCTATTTATCAAAGCGTAATACAAGCATTTGATTAGAGCGAAATTGAGTTATCATTTTTTATGTTATGAAATTTAATTTCGTTGTTCATCTGAACAACCTCCTAATTCACACACACTATTGTAATTTATGTAGGACTGTAGCCCCCATTTGCTTTCACAAAGACTGCATAATTTGAGGAATTGGACATCTCCGTGTCTTTGCTTCGGCTTTACATTTTAAAGCTTGTGGATATCGACATATCCTTGTTTTATAATTAAAAACCCTTAAAACGGGTCTACCACCTAGCTATGCTGTCCCCACGCGGACAGTGTGGCAGCCGCTGTTCCATAGTTCCGGGATTTCCCCTAGTTTCACCCCCCTATTAATTTCTACTATAAACCAGTTTCAAGTCAGCTATGGTCAAGGGACTTGATATGGCCATAGCTGACCGCTAGCCAAAGCCACGATTAGTGCTGGTAAGGCAGTAATCGCCCGAAAAGTCGGGGAAATCAAACTTTCACTTCAATGCCTGTTCTATTCGTTATGATTCTGTACGGCACGAGAGTCTATCATGGTACAATTGTACAAAAAAGGTGTGCCGCACATCTTCGCCATTCGGCCTCCGATGGAGGTAACACTCAGTGTTACCCCCAACCCATTCCACTATCTACTGGGGCACAGGCCACCCCAGCAATAGCGCATTAATAACTAAATTAAAAGTTTAATATACAACATTCTAATATGACATTCTCACCAATCATTAATCATTTAACTCCTTCATAACTTTCTACAATTAGATTACTTAAAATTTTCAAATTTATTATTAATATTTATTTTACATCATATTTCAGTTATTATTATTTATTAAATTATTACCTCAAGTCAATTTCATTGTTAAAATCAAAATTATTTCATTTGAGTCAAACATCTTATTACATTTTATTCCATTTAATTAGTATAATAAATTTTATACTTACAGTCCATTTAAACTGACATACACAAAATATATTCACCATACACCCCAATACTTTCACGTAACCTCTGAAACATTTAACAAAAGTGTTATTCCAAATCAAACAATTTATCATTTAATTACCAAATTCACATCTCGTTAAACCATTTACATTCATTAGAAAATTCAATTATATCATCTTTGAACTAATCAAAAATATTTAAACATTTTAATTGTTTTAATTAAATTAATTATTGAAAATACAAATTCATTGCTATCCAAAACAATTACGATTTGCTAATTGCCGTTTTCAAAATTAATATGTTTATTTGTTTAGATTGCCAAAATATTAATATTATTATTACAACAACCATCTACACACACATTGTTTACTTAACATTCTCCCATACATACAATTAAATTCACTACCTTTTTATTTACAAATCTTATTCATTATTTATTCAGTTATATCATATTTCAATGTCAAAATCAGCTGGGTCATCACCACATATTAACATATTTAACGGTTCCTTCCCCGATTTCTTAATCTAGCCTCCATCGTCATGCAATAGTCGTACCTTTTTATAACATTTCTCTTTCCTACTTATACTCGATTTGTTATTATTATTATTGTAACACACCATTATTTCTAAGTTCTTCATTATACCATTCATTAGGTCATAAAACTTGTCATTATCCATTAATTTTGTCCAGTCTCCGTTAGTAAATTTTCTCAATACCAAGTCAATTATTTTATCATCATAAATTAAATGGTTATTACTTAAACGTACTTCTAACCTTACTTTCCACTTATCATAATCTCTCCTTAAATTATATACTTCTATCTCTTATCAACCCACAGTTCTCCATCCAAATTTCTCTCATCATAATGCCATTTCACACCTTCTCTCTCATTCCATGCAGAGGGTACTAACTTAATTAAATATTTCCTGACTTCTCCAGGAACAACAAAAAACTTCAAAAAAACAATTATTCGTAGAACACTTGTCTACACAATATATACGTGAAGATCTTTCTTCACCCCCCATAACACCTCGTAAAAAATTTACCCTCTGTTTCATACCCATAATATAACTCTCTTTCCATTCATTATCTAACTCATCAACACCAATTACTACTCCTTTACAATCTATTACTTTCTCTCTCTCACTCACTATCTCTATCTCATCATTATCCAACAATTTACTCTCCATTATATCATTATTATTATTCACCATTATTTCATCCTTAGAATTAATTATATTAACATCACCACTTACCTCAGAATTGTAATCACCATCATTATCTTCACTAGTCAACACTACCTCTCCCACTATTTTGTCACTGTTATTTACGAATTCATTATTCGAATTATCACTCACCTGGTTAATTATTTCTTCGCTATCATTAACAACATTATTATCACTTACCTGTTTTGAGTTAACTTCTGAGTTCTCCTTTAATCGGTCTGTCTTTAGTTCCCGCAACCATTTATCCCACTTTTTGTCACTTTCATCAAACCGTTTATTAATCATATCAAACAACTTAACCATCTCTGCCTTTATAAGGTTCAACCTATACGTCTCATAATCAGATTCACACATATTTTACCTGATCAACTTTATTTTTGTTAACTTGGTCTATCTCTCTATCTGTATTTACCACTACCACACTCTCATCATTATCACTATGCCTATCTATTGCCTTATTTTCTACCACCGTTATTTCAACTATCTTACCTTTATCGTTCGTCATCTTACTACCAATACTAATATCATCACTATGCCTTTTAATTTCGGCAAATATTCCCTCTTGTTGTTCTTCCATCCGTGTTAGATTATTATCTAAATCACCCCACTCCTCGTCTGTCATCTCACCTACAACACCTCGAAATTCACTCTCCCACTCATCCCACGTGAAAGCCATATCATTCCCTTGTATTTTGGCCATGTTTAAAGTTCATTTATATAACACTTTTTATATATAACAACCACTATTTTTCTATAATCAAAACACCTAACACAACTGTAAATCACAATAACATAAACATAACCTACTCACACGTGCGTAATTATATACGATAAATATTTTTTATAAAATACGTCATTACCACATCCTATTTTCTGTGCTTTAAAATAGGTCTACCTCATATAAATAAAATTAAACGAGAATCCTGGCAGGGTCGCCAATGTAATGATACAAAAGATATCAAAATACAAAAATAAATAAAAATACTGCCAGGACAATACTGCGCTCGTTTTCACTTACCTGCTGCATAAATTTTGCTCAGAAGCCCAGAGTCGCCACGATATTTTTTAGGTTAAAATATCGAAAACCTTTACACTTTACCTTAATAAAAACGGGACAATTTAGCAATCTGACTACCCCCCAGTAATAATTCAGAAGATATCCGGGAACGTTTAGACGAATCTTGCAGCACAGAAATGAGAAAGTGGTAATGACAAAATAACTTAGACTAACACATGTTTCACAGTAAACTAGATAATTTTAATTAATTAAACACAAGGACACTAAAAGCAAATTTTAGAATATACATTTATATATCAGATTTAAATATTATTTAAGGTAGCCCATTCTGCTCACGCACACTCTCACACGATTGATATATTACCCCCTGTTATGTTTTACGAATTCCTGTTTTGATTCACTGTAATTTTATTAAATGTTCACTGCCACGATGCCGACCGAACACGTGCTTTAGTTGCCCGATTCCGCTGTCTGTTATTTATTGAGTTGGTTCACAACACCACCGCACAAATTGTACTATTGGTAAGTTCGTTAATTCCTCGGGTCCCGGTCGGTGCTAAAACGGTATTATTTTGAATTATTCACATTTTTATAAAATTCGGCCGACCGGGCCCTTACAACACGATCAGCGTCTGTTAGTGAACTGCGCAGAACGGCATAGCATGCGCCGCTAACTTGATTGCGTCTTTTGTTGTGGAAACCAATGCCTTGTGGTTCTTCGACGCTTATAAATCCTATTCAAACCCGTGTAGTTATTTGTGTGCAGTTAGTATAAGATATTCGCTAGGCACTGGCTGACGTCACAAGATAGGCGTGACTTAAGTTTTACATCCGTCGACTTAGTAAAGGAGGCGAACAGAAAATGTGCTCTTCACCATCTTTGCTGGTTCACCCAGGCGTCAGTCCGCGCGCTGCCACACATTCACAAAGTTCTTGGAAATGAAGGCTGGGTGAATTCTTGGTTACCGATTGCACAACTATGGTCACGTATTACTGCTTTGTTACAATACTGTTCTTTCAGCACGTGGTCTGTCACAATGGGAAATAAATTTACAAATATTTTAATAAACCCCAAATTTAATAAAATACAATAACCCGCAAATTTGGCCCGTTACAATACCCCCCCCCAATGAGAGATCTTCTGCAAAAACAGAAGAAATCTCATTTCTAAAACCCCTAAGAGGACCGGTGAGGAACTGGTCCCAACAACCCCCTTTTGTTCTTACACTTCATGGGTAAACAACCCCCCTGGCTCGGCGACTATGGACGCATCTGAACGAGATCACTGGACTTCTCTGTATGAGATCCCAACACTGAAAAATCAAACAGATACGCACCACAGCGCACCTCACCTTCTATCATGCTACCCCAAAAATCCTATATCCCTGGCTTAGATCATGCCAGATCCTCAACCGATATGTTTCCCCTTATATGCAAACTGGGCTGCCTTTAGCAGATACTGGGCTCACACACACACTTATTCTACATACTGTAAAATTGAAATATTCTTCGAAAATTTATTTAAGTTAAAATTCATTAGCTGTTTTCTTTGAAAATCAAAACACAAATTTTGCATCTATACTGAATAATTCTCTTCATTAGTTTTTTGTTATTAGAAAATAAACAAATTAAACATCTCTTAAAATAGGAACATCCTTAACCTAACATGTGATTACACCTATATTCTAACAATACAATTCAATAAAAATACTAATAATCCACAAACAATAACATCAAAGTTCAAAATATCCGTTAGCTGGCAGGCGCAAAATCAAAAAACATTTTTTTTTTTTTTTTTTTCAAAAAAAGTTTTAAATTCAAATTTAATTTATTAAAATATTTCCTTTTTCCATATTGAAATCATTTAAAATTTGTTCAAATTAATTCAAAACAAAATTAGCTTTACTTCCTTGCTAAATGAGTCTAGTATATAACCTCACCCATCAGCTGATCAAAACTGGGTCAAGTCAAGAACCTTGACCTACATACTTTATATACAAGTTACATTTGAAAATACATTAAACATCGGTAAAATTCTATCTTGAAACATAAAACAAAATAAAATAAAACATTTAAAAGAACAAAATCTTATTATAAATAATAATCAAATTGATATTTAAATTATTCAAATAAACACTTTATAGCTTTACATTATTTTCAAACTCTATCAAAATTTGTTACTGGTTTCAATCAAATTTTATATTTTTATTCTAAATCTCTTTCTTTATTATTCTCACTTTCCCTTACTTTGGATGATTTAATTATTTATACTAGCTTGATCTGCCACTTGGCAGGTATACATATATAATCTTTCTCACTCTGACTCTAATAGCCTTAACACCTTGAACCAATATGACACCCATCTCTATCAAAATATCTATCAAACAATCTCTATACCCAACTTATCATTAAACTCAAACTACATCATTCTCTCGATATATATAAAAAAATATTCTCTAACCCTTTGTACTCAGGATAAGCGTTTCCCCCCCCCCAAAAGCTCATTCCCTTATGTTGGTTCCTGGATTCTACCTAAGGTAACCCTTTCCGGCGCCAAACGATCCCTTCCCGTCCCAACCCTTTTGTTGCGGACTCCACCATTACACTATCCCCTATTACAAAATTACCATCCTCAAATTAACACTCTTATTACCTCACTTCATCTACAAAATAACATCATTAATAAACATTAATAAATCAATCATTACTTTACATATATTCCACATTTCTACTGTGTCAGCATCAATACTTCTCAAATTCTATTACATTACCTCACAACAACATTACATTAATTCAAAACAATATTTTCATCTCTCAGTTACCCCTTTAACTTTAACTTGGACTGATCTACATGTCCCACAAAATATTCATCACCCAAAATCTATCTTTTTATTATCTTTGACACTTTATTTAACATCTTACTACATTTGATTCCTTTTCTCATCATTTGAAGTAGCATCTTTAACACATTAAAACATTATCTTTAACATTAATTACCTTGAACATTTATAAACAATTTAACAGTGACATTTTTCTACTGATCAGCTGACATTCCTAACAAGGTGAATAACCTCACTGCAAACACATTTCAATATTTTACATATTATATGAAACACATATTTTATTAATTCCTTAACCTAACATACTACAATTGTTAAAATAAAATGAACACAGTATACTGAATGTATGAACACCTATTTATCAAAGCGTAATACAAGCATTTGATTAGAGCGAAATTGAGTTATCATTTTTTATGTTATGAAATTTAATTTCGTTGTTCATCTGAACAACCTCCTAATTCACACACACTATTGTAATTTATGTAGGACTGTAGCCCCCATTTGCTTTCACAAAGACTGCATAATTTGAGGAATTGGACATCTCCGTGTCTTTGCTTCGGCTTTACATTTTAAAGCTTGTGGATATCGACATATCCTTGTTTTATAATTAAAAACCCTTAAAACGGGTCTACCACCTAGCTATGCTGTCCCCACGCGGACAGTGTGGCAGCCGCTGTTCCATAGTTCCGGGATTTCCCCTAGTTTCACCCCCCTATTAATTTCTACTATAAACCAGTTTCAAGTCAGCTATGGTCAAGGGACTTGATATGGCCATAGCTGACCGCTAGCCAAAGCCACGATTAGTGCTGGTAAGGCAGTAATCGCCCGAAAAGTCGGGGAAATCAAACTTTCACTTCAATGCCTGTTCTATTCGTTATGATTCTGTACGGCACGAGAGTCTATCATGGTACAATTGTACAAAAAAGGTGTGCCGCACATCTTCGCCATTCGGCCTCCGATGGAGGTAACACTCAGTGTTACCCCCAACCCATTCCACTATCTACTGGGGCACAGGCCACCCCAGCAATAGCGCATTAATAACTAAATTAAAAGTTTAATATACAACATTCTAATATGACATTCTCACCAATCATTAATCATTTAACTCCTTCATAACTTTCTACAATTAGATTACTTAAAATTTTCAAATTTATTATTAATATTTATTTTACATCATATTTCAGTTATTATTATTTATTAAATTATTACCTCAAGTCAATTTCATTGTTAAAATCAAAATTATTTCATTTGAGTCAAACATCTTATTACATTTTATTCCATTTAATTAGTATAATAAATTTTATACTTACAGTCCATTTAAACTGACATACACAAAATATATTCACCATACACCCCAATACTTTCACGTAACCTCTGAAACATTTAACAAAAGTGTTATTCCAAATCAAACAATTTATCATTTAATTACCAAATTCACATCTCGTTAAACCATTTACATTCATTAGAAAATTCAATTATATCATCTTTGAACTAATCAAAAATATTTAAACATTTTAATTGTTTTAATTAAATTAATTATTGAAAATACAAATTCATTGCTATCCAAAACAATTACGATTTGCTAATTGCCGTTTTCAAAATTAATATGTTTATTTGTTTAGATTGCCAAAATATTAATATTATTATTACAACAACCATCTACACACACATTGTTTACTTAACATTCTCCCATACATACAATTAAATTCACTACCTTTTTATTTACAAATCTTATTCATTATTTATTCAGTTATATCATATTTCAATGTCAAAATCAGCTGGGTCATCACCACATATTTAACGGTTCCTTCCCCGATTTCTTAATCTAGCCTCCATCGTCATGCAATAGTCGTACCTTTTTATAACATTTCTCTTTCTTACTTATACTCGATTTGTTATTATTATTATTGTAACACACCATTATTTCTAAGTTCTTCATTATACCATTCATTAGGTCATAAAACTTGTCATTATCTATTAATTTTGTCCAGTCTCCGTTAGTAAATTTTCTCAATACCAAGTCAATTATTTTATCATCATAAATTAAATGGTTATTACTTAAACGTACTTCTAACCTTACTTTCCACTTATCATAATCTCTCCTTAAATTATATACTTCTATCTCTTTATCAACCCACAGTTCTCCATCCAAATTTCTCTCATCATAATGCCATTTCACACCTTCTCTCTCATTCCATGCAGAGGGTACTAACTTAATTAAATATTTCCTGACTTCTCCAGGAACAACAAAAAACTTCAAAAAAAAATTATTCGTAGATCACTTGTCTACACAATATATACGTGAAGATCTTTCTTCACCCCCCATAACACCTCGTAAAAAATTTACCCTCTGTTTCATACCCATAATATAACTCTCTTTCCATTCATTATCTAACTCATCAACACCAATTACTACTCCTTTACAATCTATTACTTTCTCTCTCTCACTCACTATCTCTATCTCATCATTATCCAACAATTTACTCTCCATTATATCATTATTGTTATTCACCATTATTTCATCCTTAGAATTAATTATATTAACATCACCACTTACCTCAGAATTGTAATCACCATCATTATCTTCACTAGTCAACACTACCTCTCCCACTATTTTGTCACTGTTATTTACGAATTCATTATTTGAATTATCACTCACCTGGTTAATTATTTCTTCGCTATCATTAACAACATTATTATCACTTACCTGTTTTGAGTCAACTTCTGAGTTCCCCTTTAATCGGTCTGTCTTTAGTTCCCGCAACCATTTATCCCACTTTTTGTCACTTTCATCAAACCGTTTATTAATCGTATCAAACAACTTAACCATCTCTGTTTTTATAAGGTTCAACCTATACGTCTCATAATCAGATTCACACATATTATCATTACTTACCTTATTATCTGTTACCTGATCAACTTTATTTTTGTTAACTTGGTCTATCTGTCTATCTGTATTTACCACTACCACACTCTCATCATTATCACTATGCCTATCTATTGCCTTATTTTCTACAACCGTTATTTCAACTATCTTACCTTTATCGTTCGTCATCTTACTACCAATACTAATATCATCACTATGCCTTTTAATTTCGGCAAATATTCCCTCTTGTTGTTCTTCCATCCGTGTTAGATTATTATCTAAATCACCCCACTCCTCGTCTGTCATCTCACCTACAACACCTCGAAATTCACTCTCCCACTCATCCCACGCGAAACCCATATCATTCCCTTGTATTTTGGCCATGTTTAAAGTTCATTTATATAACACTTTTTATATATAACAACCACTATTTTTCTATAATCAAAACACCTAACACAACTGTAAATCACAATAACATAAACATAACCTACTCACACGTGCGTAATTATATACGATAAATATTTTTTATAAAATACGTCATTACCACATCCTATTTTCTGTGCTTTAAAATAGGTCTACCTCATATAAATAAAATTAAACGAGAATCCTGGCAGGATCGCCAATTTAATGATACAAAAGATATCAAAATACAAAAATAAATAAAAATACTGCCATGACAATACTGCTCTCGTTTTCACTTACCTGCTGCATAAATTTTGCTCAGAAGCCCAGAGTCGCCACGATATTTTTTAGGTTAAAATATCGAAAACCTTTACACTTTACCTTAATAAAAACGGGACAATTTAGCAATCTGACTACCCCCCCAGTAATAATTCAGAAGATATCCGGGAATGTTTAGACGACTCTTGCAGCACAGAAATGAGAAAGTGGTAATGACAAAATAACTTAGACTAACACATGTTTCACAGTAAACTAGATAATTTTAATTAATTAAACACAAGGACACTAAAAGCAAATTTTAGAATATACATTTATATATCAGATTTAAATATTATTTAAGGTAGCCCATTCTGCTCACGCACACTCTCACACGATTGATATATTACCCCCTGTTATGTTTTACGAATTCCTGTTTTGATTCACTGTAATTTTATTAAATGTTCACTGCCGCGATGCCGACCGAACACGTGCTTTAGTTGCCCGATTCCGCTGTCTGTTATTTATTGAGTTGGTTCACAACACCACCGCACAAATTGTAGTATTGGTAAGTTCGTTAATTCCTCGGGACCCGGTCGGTGCTAAAACGGTATTATTTTGAATTATTCACATTTTTATAAAATTCGGCCGACCGGGCCCTTACAACACGATCAGCGTCTGTTAGTGAACTGCGCAGAACGGCATAGCATGCGCCGCTAACTTGATTGCGTCTTTTGTTGTGGAAACCAATGCCTTGTGGTTCTTCGACGCTTATAAATCCTATTCAAACCCGTGTAGTTATTTGTGCGCAGTTAGTGTAAGATATTCGCTAGGCACTGGCTGACGTCACAAGATAGGCGTGACTTAAATTTTACATCCGTCGACTTAGTAAAGGAGGCAAACAGAAAATGTGCTCTTCACCATCTTTGCTGGTTCACCCAGGCGTCAGTCCGCGCGCCTGGTTGTGTGATGCATATGGGCGCGCTGCCACACATTCACAAAGTTCTTGGAAATGAAGGCTGGGTGAATACTTGGTTACCGATCGCACAACTATGGTCACGTATTACTGCTTTGTTACAATACTGTTCTTTCAGCACGTGGTCTGTCACAATGGGAAATAAATTTACAAATATTTTAATAAACCCCAAATTTAATAAAATACAATAACCCGCAAATTTGGCCCGTTACAATGGCTATTGGGACTAAATACTAAACAAGCATATAACTTATAAATTTATAAAGTCATATAATAAATTGAAGTTCTCTTTACAGGGATATAAAACTTTCTTTATTGTTGATTTGCTTATTTCTAAAGTTTGCGTTGTGCACACTACTACTTTACTGTAAGATTTAAGAGATGTGCTGGCTGTTTTAATATTTTCACGATTTAGAAGTATTTTCAAGTGTTCACTATTATTTTCCTCCCATGGTTCTTAATTTTGGAGCCTTTTTTTCAATTTGAATATATTATTACATATTATTTTTATATTACATTATTATATTTCACTATTTTTAAAAAGTGATTAGTTGACAGTTATTAAAGCTTACACAAAATTCCCACAGCACAGTGCTACAGTCACACTCAAGGAATCAAACATGTGCAAAATTTGAAGGAAACACAAGAAGTAACTGACCTGAATGCCAACTGTCATAAAACAGCAACTGAAATTGTATTCCTTATTACAGAAACAATTAATTAGACATATGTATGAAATATATCATTGAGAAGTTTTGTTTTGGCTACTGTCGAAATACATAGTACATAAAACATTGTTTTGCCTTTGCAATATAAGTACGGTAATATGCTCCCTAAACTGCAGAAGTCACTATTTTGAACAATGTACACGTGCTACTAGATAAATTACTATATTAGATAATTATTCAACTATGAGAAAAATTACAAATGATTACTTTTTTTTACAGTATAACAATTGCAAACTATACAATCAAACAAGAAACATTACAAAATCCAAACATTTAGGTTACAGTCTCCTTTAGTCTGACATTCGGCTGAATTTTTACAATTTTATCAAATTTTTGAGCCCTGAGGTCCAAAAATATTGAAATTTACAAAATTGTTCATTATATTCAGATTTTAGTTAAAATTCCTTTTGATGAAGGGAAGGGATCACATGAATTTTTGCTATTGGGATCACATTTTCACCCACTTTTGGGCTCTGGTGTCCCCAAAGTTTTGAAATTATAAAAACTTAACACTATATTCAGATTGTGGTTAGAATTTCCTTTTATTGGCTATCCCTTGTAGGCTTTTCCGACTTTTTTCACCCCCCTGGGGCTTTGCCTCCTGCACCTTTCCTTTTGGTGGGATCAATCTGAGAAACAGTAGAGTTCTGTGTACTACAAGTATGGACATGCATGACAAATTTTATAAAAAAATTGTTTGATGTGTTTAAAAATTATCGTTAGACATACCCCAAACAGACAGACAAATGTCAAATGGTGAAGATCAAACAGAACTTGCTTTGCTCGGTCAATAATTAAAACTGTCATTCAACATTTCTACACAACATGATCATTTATCAGGGTTATATCATTTTTAGCATTTACATGCATTAATATAATTAGTGACTTTCATAATTTTCACTTTTTATTATATCCATATGAAACCTTCCTTATGAAACAATATGCTTTATGATAGAGCAAAAATGCTACTTTTTGCAAAATCGATCAAATTCAATAATTTGTTAATATGTTGAACATCCTTTATGTTTTCACAAACATCTGCTATTGATGTACAACAAATTCCTATCATTTACCAGTATATAAATAAATAAATATGCAAGATATGTGTTCTCTTACATGATAATGTTTCTATTTTTACTTCCGTATCTTCAAACAAATCTTGTGACCTGAAGTATTAATTCATGTTTAAGTAATGTATTTTTGTGTAAGAATTAAGTCTACTACTAATTTATAGTTAAAAAAAACCGCCTGAGTATTATTAAATTGAACTCAATGCGTACTTAGTCCTTATGTACATATTAAGCATTTTTTTAAATATCAATGAGACATTTCATTTATTATAAAACTGCACAACTGAAACTAATGAGGTGTGTGTGTGTGTGTGTGTGTGTGTGTGTGTGTGTGTGTGTGTGTGTGTGTGTGTGTGTGTGTGTGTGTGTGTGTGTGTGTGTGTGTGTGTGTGTGTGTGTGTGTGTGTGTGTGTGTGTGTGTGTGTGTGTGTGTGTGTGTGTGTGTGTGTGTGATTTGTTACTAATAACAAAATAAAATCAGATATGGAGAATGTGTTTCCCAACTGTCAATACTCTGCAACCTGTCTGCCATGAAGATAAAACTGTCACAGTATGGAACTGATTATACAAGCAGTTGGGAACATGGCTTTAAAATTATGCTGAATAACAGTTTATATATTAACATATACACATCAGGTAGACATGTTTACTATATTTTTAACGCATTAATATCATTTTTTTGTCAGTTATAGTCCAAAAAGTATTTCTTAAGATGTGCCCTTTACAGAATTAGCAGGGCACATGAGGTTTACATAAAAATTAATAACTTCTAAAAGGTGAAGTACAGAAGAATAAACATTTGGCATAATGTATAAAATAGAACGATAAAAACTTTTTGGCAGGAAAATTGTTTCCTACATTTACTTGTTTTGCAACAAATCAATGCTTATGCTCGAAAAGTGTTAAAAACGGTGACTTCTGACACATATTGCTGAATTTTAAATCAACAAAAAGTGCAAAATTTTTAAACTACACAGTAAAGAAATAAGCACATATTTTATTGTTATATTTATTTAATTTTTATCGTACATGTTGTGAAAATTGTAATGTTTTATAGTTCAGGCTCTCCTTTGTTTGAACAGAGTCACTCTTGACAATTAGAATATTTTTTAAGTCAGGAAAAGTGAACTAAGTTCTTCTTCCTATATACAGTGTGTTAAATTATAAAAGATTATCACTAAATTGGGCATAATATAAATAAAAGGTTATAATTCACTACAATGAACTGCCACAGACACTGCATATTAGAATACTATAAAACTTAAGAAAACCCACAAAAAGGTAATTTTACTTCACATTAATAAAACATTCTATACCAGAACTGTTTAAGAAAAATAAATCTGTTTCTTTTTACATATATTCCTCATAACATTACATAACTTCCCCAATTAGGAGCCACTGATTTGAATACTACACTGAATGATTCATATAGGTATTTTTTTATAAGTTTATTGTTGATTGTAGAGCAAGCTTTTGGCAAACTCCTTGCGAACTATTCAGTGAGAAAAATATGATCAAACAGGTATATTCTTCTTCTCTCTAACAGGAACAAAGTGCAAAAATAAAGAAACATTCTTAACATCTGTCCAAGGATTTTGAATTAACAAAATTTCTTGTCTGTTAACTCAGACACACACGCACACACAATACAAAGTTGAACAACTATATAAAATATAATTGAGTTAGTACACTATGAGTAAGAATACTTGCATACTTTGTAAGAATGGGTGGAAAAGTTTTTGCAGACATTTTTATACTGAGTGTTTAGATTTAAACTTTACACACATTTTGTAACAATGCAGAACTACCTGAAATCACTCAAACATATTCTAAACTGTCTTTTCCATTGAATTCAATAATTTCTGAACACCTGTTGGGTATGTTGAGTATATCTCCATGTTTTCTTGGCCTTCATTAAAACGTTCATCCTACTTCAAAACCAGTGCATGACCACTAAGAGTCAGTCTTCCTGAATTTTTTAATTGTCTACAAACATGTTCATTTTCAGTTTTATGACTAAATATTCATAAAGTCAGGAAGTAAAAATCCATAAGATATTATGTACAAAAATTAGCACTACAGTATATATTATATTGTTACGACGGTCTAACTAATCGCCGGTAACTATGGTACAGTAGAAAACAAAATACAAGACACCAATTAAGTCACTAATCACCAGCTTTAATTATCACAATTAAACAGTTTGTAATCAACAAGGTAGTCTCTTACAACAAATCAAATAAAACAAATCAAATTTGTCGTTCTAATGTTTGTTGTTCCTGTGTCTGCCGCAGCAGTGCCTGGAAATTTTCCATCATCTGACTGGCATCCATTGTTTACCGATTAATTACGGATTACACTCGTACAAAGTGTCCACTGTTAACGGTCCTCTCCCACTTCTGACACCACTAATATGACAGTCTAACTGATCACGTATGGTACAGTGGAAAACAAAATACAAGACACCAATTAAGTCTCTAATCACCAGCTTTAATTATTACCATTAAACAGTTTGTAATCAACAAGATAGTCTCTTACAACAAATCAAATAAAAATTGTTCACAAGCAGTACAAATGTCAACTAATATAAAACACAATTGTATTACAATTGTCATAAAACAATTAACACTTCACCACAATAATTACTTTTCACTAATAACCACTTGAACGCACTGAGTAATCGCCCAACAATAACTCGCAACTCAAACTAAACTGAACGTTGCTGAGTACTTGTAATTATACCCCTTCGAAAATCCAGAAACATCCAACTACGTCAATAAAGGAAAACATTAGAGTGTAATTCATTGCGGCCTTGACACAGTGCACATGGGCGCACGACATATGGCACAGTAGCTAATGCTTTGATAATCACGTACGCACACACATTACAGCCAGATCCCACTGAAACATTCGACAAACGTGTAGAACGTTCAGTATTACATAACACCTTTCCCCATTATGTATCACTGCCCCCTCCTTAAGCCTCCTCGTCCCGAACTGGCAAACTGTCTCTGAAGTAATACTTAGCCAGGCAATCTAGGTGGACGACCTTGAACTTTCGCTGTCCTTCCTGTTGAATCCGATAAACAATATCTTTGATCCTTTTTTTCATCGTATAGGGTCCTTCCCAGTTAGGCTGAAGCTTAGGTGAGTGACCACGACAGCGCTTTGGGTTGAACAACCAGACCTGATCTCCTTCATGGAAACCCACACTATTGCTGCGAATGGCATACCGAGATTCATTTTATCACTGGCTATCTTCAGCCATCCTCTTATCAAGTGATTCATTTCTGGCAGTTGGTTTATAATTGCGAGGGATAGTTCTCTGGCTCTTAGGACTGAGTCTCAGGTGATCCCAACATCAAGTCCCCAGGCAGATGAATCTCCTGCCCAAACACCAAATTTGCTGGAGTCATGCCGGTTGCGTCGTGTACTGATGACCTATACGCCATGAGGAATAGTGGTTCCAGTCTGTTTGGTTCTCGTCAACAACCTTCGAAAGATGCTGTTCAACTGTCCTATTGAATCTCTCAACAATTCTATCCAACTGACGATGCAGAGGCATTGTTCAGGTCTTCCGAGTAGATGGCATAATTCTTTAAACACTCCTGATTCGAAATTTCTCCCTTGATCCATATGGATTTCCATAGGGGCTCCATAATGGCAACAGAAGTTGTGAACTAACTCCTTTGCCACAGTGGTAGCCTCCTGATTTGGAATTGCATAGGCTTCCATCCACTTAGTACTCACCTACAACCATGATGTACCGGTTTCCATCTTCAGTAACTGCGAATGGTCCAGCCATGTCTATGGCAATTCTCTCAAAAGGCAGTCCAATCATATACTGTCTCATTTTCCCTTGCTTCTGGTTTGTGGGCCCTTGCTTGCAGCACGTATTCCACATGTCCGAAACAATTCCTCTACGTCGTGGCAGAGAATACAATCCAGGTCCAATAGAATCGGTTCCGTATTTTGTCGAGGGTTTTGTTAACGCCAAGATGGTCTCCAGACGTTCCATCAAAACAGACTGCACTTTACTTTGGAGATTATCAAATGCATGACCATGTCTCGTCCATCTGCACTTTTCCAAGCCCTTTTCAGCAATCCGTTCTCTAAGGTAAGGGATTCCCATTGTGCCCAGTAGCCCTTCAACACTTCCGAGCCATGGCAGATATCTTGCCAATCCGGGTGGCAACCTTCCTCTTTTGCTGTCAAGATTGGTCCAATGTCTTCATCAGTCATCTGTTCTTGTCGACAATCTTGTGTCGTCCAGCCATCTGCCAGGAAATCTACAGTGATGGCTTGAACATGTTCACTGGCGTTTTGTTTTACCTTACTGTGGCAATGTCGGCAGTCTTCCGGGCACGGTCGTCGCGATAAGCCATCCGCATTACCATGCAGGCGCCCCCGCCGATATTGTACCTTGAAGTTGTACTCTTGCAGACGTTCGAGCCACCTTGCCAACTGCCCTTCCGGATATTTAAATCTCAAGAGCACGGCCTGGTTGGTGCATAGTGAAAACTCCCTTCCATAGAGGTATTTATGGAAGTGCTCCAAAGCTCGGACGACTACCAGCAACTCTCTCCTTGTAACACAATCATTTCTCTCTGGTTTCTATCTTGCTGTAATACACTATTACTCGTTCTTCACCGTTTTGCACTTGAGACAAAACTGCTCCTAGACCAGTATTTCTTGTGTCTGTGTCTACGATGTACTTCCCTTCGGAACCTGGGAAAGCGAGAATTGGCTGCAAACATAATGCAATTTTCAAAGTTCTAAATGCTTGATCACACTGTCTCGACCACTGGAAGTTTCGTTTATATTCCGTTAGCTTATGTAGGGGTTTAGCGAAGCATTTTACAAAACGTCTGTAATATGAGCATAACCCAAGGAAACTCCGAACTTTGTGTTTACTCTTCGGAACTGGCCACTCTCTTATGGTGTCTACTTTATTAGGATCCATGCTAACACCCGCTGCCGAAACCAGATGACCCAGATACTGTACTTCCTTCTGGAATAGAGAACATTTCTTCGGGCTCAGCTTCAGTTGGGCACCGTCAATTCTAGTTAGTGGGCACCTCCTTAAGGTTTTCCAGATGGTCTTTGAAAGTCTTCCCGATGACTATGACATGGTCTAAATAAACAAGGCAAGTTTTCCATGTCAGGCCTCGCAGTACTAGGTCCATCAATCTTTCAAATGTTGCCGGTGGATTACAGAGTCCAAATGGCATGTCGTTAAATTGGAATAAGCCACTTGGGGTCGAGAAAACGGTCTTTTCCTTGTCTTCTTGATGAAGACCCACTTGCCAATATCCACTCTTCAGGTCCAATGTGGAAAACCACTGTGCTCCAGACAGCGTGTCGAGTGTATCGTCAGTCAATGTGAGCTAATGGATAGCCGTCTTTCTTTGTAACGTCATTCAACCTCCAGTAGTCTTCGCAGAAACGCAATCCACCACCCTTCTTTGCTAACAGCACTACCGGAGAAGACCAAGCACCTGACGAAGGCTCGATTACTCCCTCTGTCAACAAGTCCTCTACTAACCGAGACATTTCCTCTTGCTTAGATAATGGAGGCCTTCGAGGAGGTTGGCGTATCGGTGTTGTGTCCCCGGTATTGATGTGATGTTGTAAAAGAGAGGTTCTTCCCAATGACTGGAGCCGAACTGCAAAATAATCTTTAAATTCATGTAAAAACCGTTTGAGTTCTTTTACCTCACCTATTGAGAGATCATTAGATCTGTTCAATAATTCCTGCAGTTACTATGGTAATTCGGAAGTGTCCGTAGCACTGCATCTTCGCGTCATTCCGGCTATCCAAGCCACAGGAGTCAATTTCCCTAGGAGTGTATTGCTTTGTAAAGTGACAGCTTGATCCAAAATATTCGCCTCTCCAATAGACACATTTCCGGTTTCGTCAGGTTTTACAAAACTTCTGGCAATTAGTATCCCCGGTGTGCTGACTACCTGGGGTTCGAATATAGAGCACTGGTTGCCCCTTGTATCTACCTTGGTTCTAACCATGATAATCTTTTCATAGTTTGAGGGAACAGCTACCGCCACTTGATATATTACTTGCATCGATTTTTCTCATGTATTCATTGTGGAGAGCATTACCGCTTCTTTTCCAATTCTCAAGACTTTGGTTTTGAAGTCGACTATAAATCCATATGCATTAATAACGTCCACACCAAGAATTGCTTCATCCACAATGTCTGCAACAAGTACTTGATGATCAAACTCAAGTCGACCGAGGCGTAGGTATATCTCCACTTTTCAAAACACTTTTACAGGTTGTCCAGTAGCTGTTCACAAGCTGCAAGAGCACCAGATTGGCTTGAGATTTTTCACCACGTCGGGGCGTAATGGAAACTGTTGTGCCTGTGACAACTCTAATAGAGATTGGTCTTTCTTGAACGAATGCGGTAACCACCAAGCTCCCGCTACTTTTCTGAAGTGTAGAAATTGCGTATTGTCTAGGGGCTTTGTTCCTCCAGTTAGTCAGCTACATTGTACCGACTACTGCTTGTTTCCCTGCTGCTGAACTTTAACCCTACAATCTCGTTATAGATGTCCAGGTTTCCCACATCTATAACACTTCAGTCTTCCATCCTTTCTTAATTTATTCTGTGGCGCTGCTCGCTGGGTCTCTGTTCCTTGCTCTTCTTCTTCGTCGTCTATGCCAACGCGATTTTCTAGTGCGCACTTTATGACTTGCCCAACCAGACGCTGACTTTGCGGCCTCAAATTGCAAAGCATGTACCAGGGCATCCGCACTATTCTGGTGTCTTGCCAGTCGTAACACTTGCTGTAGTTCATTATCTCGGACACCATCAGTAAATGTCTGCACAGGAAACCTCGTTCGGAAATCTTCTGGTGCTCCAGGATATGCCAGTCTAATTAGTCTGTCGATAATTCCTTCAAACTCTTGAAGACTCTCCCCTGAATGCTGTCGCCTTGCTCTCAACTGAGTGCAGTACACATCTCGCAAATGTTTATCAACATACCGTAATTCTAGAGCTTTTGTCAATTCGGCATGTGTTCTGGCTGTCAGATGGGACTTTCTGTAGTAATTCTGCCGCAGGTCCTTTTAATGAGAGAACGAATAAAACTGCCTCGTCTTCTCTGTCCAATTATTTGCGCATGCGGCCGCTTCGAATTGGCGTAGATACATCGCCCAGTGCGTGATTCCATCGAAGGTTGGAGCCTTGATATGAACTGTCCCAACCGCAGGCAAGGTGACTTTCTCTATTGTCTTTTCTGTCTTTACCATTGGTACAGTCTGTTCACAAGTTTGTTTTGGTTGTATCTTCAGGAACTGCTCAACTTCATTTTTAATTTGCTCTTTTATATTTGCCATTGAGTCTTCTACTGCAGATATTTTGTAGACATTGGGTTTTCTATATTTGATACACATTTCTCTACTGTAGACAATCTTATCTCTTGACCATTCAGATCACTGCGTAATTCGCTTAAGTCACCATATAGGAGACCCAACTCTGCAGTAGTATGTTGTTGCAACTGTTTTTGCATAGCTTCAAAAACAGCTTCTGTTCTACCTGCTTACGTTTTTCTGCTTTTTCCGCCTCCTGTCGGCGTCTTTTCTCTGCTTCTTCTGCCTCTTTTTGTCGTTCTAATGTTTGTTGTTCCTGTGTCTGCCGCAGCAGCGCCTGGAAATTTTCTATCATCTGACTGACATCCATTGTTTACCGATTAATTACGGATTACACTCGTACAAAGTGTCCACTGTTAACGGTCCTCTCCCACTTCTGACACCACTAATATGACAGTCTAACTGATCACGTATGGTACAGTGGAAAACAAAATACAAGACACCAATTAAGTCTCTAATCACCAGCTTTAATTATTACCATTAAACAGTTTGTAATCAACAAGATAGTCTCTTACAACAAATCAAATAAAAATTGTTTACAAGCAGTACAAATGTCAACTAATATAAAACACAACTGTATTACAATTGTCTCGCACAATTATAAAACAATTAACACTTCACCACAATAATTACTTTTCACTAATAACCACTTGAACGCACTGAGTAATCGCCCAACAATAACTCGCAACTCAAACTAAACTGAACGTTGCTGAGTACTTGTAATTATACCCCTTCGAAAATCCAGAAACATCCAACTACGTCAATAAAGGAAAACATTAGAGTGTAATTCATTGCGGCCTTGACACAGTGCACATGGGCGCACGACATATGGCACAGTAGCTAATGCTTTGATAATCACGTACGCACACACATTACAGCCAGATCCCACTGAAACATTCGACAAACGTGTAGAACGTTCAGTATTACATAACACCTTTCCCCATTATGTATCACTGCCCCCTCCTTAAGCCTCCTCGTCCCGAACTGGCAAACTGTCTCTGAAGTAATACTTAGCCAGGCAATCTAGGTGGACGACCTTGAACTTTCGCTGTCCTTCCTGTTGAATCCGATAAACAATATCTTTGATCCTTTTTTTCATCGTATAGGGTCCTTCCCAGTTAGGCTGAAGCTTAGGTGAGTGACCACGACAGCGCTTTGGGTTGAACAACCAGACCTGATCTCCTTCATGGAAACCCACACTATTGCTGCGAATGGCATACCGAGATTCATTTTATCACTGGCTATCTTCAGCCATCCTCTTATCAAGTGATTCATTTCTGGCAGTTGGTTTATAATTGCGAGGGATAGTTCTCTGGCTCTTAGGACTGAGTCTCAGGTGATCCCAACATCAAGTCCCCAGGCAGATGAATCTCCTGCCCAAACACCAAATTTGCTGGAGTCATGCCGGTTGCGTCGTGTACTGATGACCTATACGCCATGAGGAATAGTGGTTCCAGTCTGTTTGGTTCTCGTCAACAACCTTCGAAAGATGCTGTTCAACTGTCCTATTGAATCTCTCAACAATTCTATCCAACTGACGATGCAGAGGCATTGTTCAGGTCTTCCGAGTAGATGGCATAATTCTTTAAACACTCCTGATTCGAAATTTCTCCCTTGATCCATATGGATTTCCATAGGGGCTCCATAATGGCAACAGAAGTTGTGAACTAACTCCTTTGCCGCAGTGGTAGCCTCCTGATTTGGAATTGCATAGGCTTCCATCCACTTAGTACTCACCTACAACCATGATGTACCGGTTTCCATCTTCAGTAACTGCGAATGGTCCAGCCATGTCTATGGCAATTCTCTCAAAAGGCAGTCCAATCATATACTGTCTCATTTTCCCTTGCTTCTGGTTTGTGGGCCCTTGCTTGCAGCACGTATTCCACATGTCCGAAACAATTCCTCTACGTCGTGGCAGAGAATACAATCCAGGTCCAATAGAATCGGTTCCGTATTTTGTCGAGGGTTTTGTTAACGCCAAGATGGTCTCCAGACGTTCCATCAAAACAGACTGCACTTTACTTTGGAGATTATCAAATGCATGACCATGTCTCGTCCATCTGCACTTTTCCAAGCCCTTTTCAGCAATCCGTTCTCTAAGGTAAGGGATTCCCATTGTGCCCAGTAGCCCTTCAACACTTCCGAGCCATGGCAGATATCTTGCCAATCCGGGTGGCAACCTTCCTCTTTTGCTGTCAAGATTGGTCCAATGTCTTCATCAGTCATCTGTTCTTGTCGACAATCTTGTGTCGTCCAGCCATCTGCCAGGAAATCTACAGTGATGGCTTGAACATGTTCACTGGCGTTTTGTTTTACCTTACTGTGGCAATGTCGGCAGTCTTCCGGGCACGGTCGTCGCGATAAGCCATCCGCATTACCATGCAGGCGCCCCCGCCGATATTGTACCTTGAAGTTGTACTCTTGCAGACGTTCGAGCCACCTTGCCAACTGCCCTTCCGGATATTTAAATCTCAAGAGCACGGCCTGGTTGGTGCATAGTGAAAACTCCCTTCCATAGACGTATTTATGGAAGTGCTCCAAAGCTCGGACGACTACCAGCAACTCTCTCCTTGTAACACAATCATTTCTCTCTGGTTTCTATCTTGCTGTAATACACTATTACTCGTTCTTCACCGTTTTGCACTTGAGACAAAACTGCTCCTAGACCAGTATTTCTTGTGTCTGTGTCTACAATGTACTTCCCTTCGGAACCTGGGAAATCGAGAATTGGCTGCAAACATAATGCAATTTTCAAAGTTCTAAATGCTTGATCACACTGTCTCGACCACTGGAAGTTTCGTTTATATTCCGTTAGCTTATGTAGGGGTTTAGCGAAGCATTTTACAAAACGTCTGTAATATGAGCATAACCCAAGGAAACTCCGAACTTTGTGTTTACTCTTCGGAACTGGCCACTCTCTTATGGTGTCTACTTTATTAGGATCCATGCTAACACCCGCTGCCGAAACCAGACGACCCAGATACTGTACTTCCTTCTGGAATAGAGAACATTTCTTCGGGCTCATCTTCAGTTGGGCACCGTCAATTCTAGTTAGTGGGCACCTCCTTAAGGTTTTCCAGATGGTCTTTGAAAGTCTTCCCGATGACTATGACATGGTCTAAATAAACAAGGCAAGTTTTCCATGTCAGGCCTCGCAGTACTAGGTCCATCAATCTTTCAAATGTTGCCGGTGGATTACAGAGTCCAAATGGCATGTCGTTAAATTGGAATAAGCCACTTGGGGTCGAGAAAACGGTCTTTTCCTTGTCTTCTTGATGAAGACCCACTTGCCAATATCCACTCTTCAGGTCCAATGTGGAAAACCACTGTGCTCCAGACAGCGTGTCGAGTGTATCGTCAGTCAATGTGAGCTAATGGATAGCCGTCTTTCTTTGTAACGTCATTCAACCTCCAGTAGTCTTCGCAGAAACGCAATCCACCACCCTTCTTTGCTAACAGCACTACCGTGAAGACCAAGCACCTGACGAAGGCTCGATTACTCCCTCTGTCAACAAGTCCTCTACTAACCGAGACATTTCCTCTTGCTTAGATAATGGAGGCCTTCGAGGAGGTTAGCGTATCGGTGTTGTGTCCCCGGTATTGATGTGATGTTGTAAAAGAGAGGTTCTTCCCAATGACTGGAGCCGAACTGCAAAATAATCTTTAAATTCATGTAAAAACCGTTTGAGTTCTTTTACCTCACCTATTGAGAGATCATTAGATCTGTTCAATAATTCCTGCAGTTACTATGGTAATTCGGAAGTGTCCGTAGCACTGCATCTTCGCGTCATTCCGGCTATCCAAGCCACAGGAGTCAATTTCCCTAGGAGTGTATTGCTTTGTAAAGTGACAGCTTGATCCAAAATATTCGCCTCTCCAATAGACACATTTCCGGTTTCGTCAGGTTTTACAAAACTTCTGGCAATTAGTATCCCCGGTGTGCTGACTACCTGGGGTTCGAATATAGAGCACTGGTTGCCCCTTGTATCTACCTTGGTTCTAACCATGATAATCTTTTCATAGTTTGAGGGAACAGCTACCGCCACTTGATATATTACTTGCATCGATTTTTCTCATGTATGGTGGAGAGCATTACCGCTTCTTTTTCAATTCTCGAGACTTTGGTTTTGAAGTCGACTATAAATCCATATGCATTAATAACGTCCACACCAAGAATTGCTTCATCCACAATGTCTGCAACAAGTACTTGATGATCAAACTCAAGTCGACCGAGGCGTAGGTATATCTCCACTTTTCAAAACACTTTTACAGGTTGTCCAGTAGCTGTTCACAAGCTGCAAGAGCACCAGATTGGCTTGAGATTTTTCACCACGTCGGGGCGTAATGGAAACTGTTGTGCCTGTGACAACTGTAATAGAGATTGGTCTTTCTTGAACGAATCCGGTAACCACCAAGCTCCCGCTACTTTTCTGAAGTGTAGAAATTGCGTGTTGTCTAGGGGCTTTGTTCCTCCAGTTAGTCAGCTACATTGTACCGACTACTGCTTGTTTCCCTGCTGCTGAACTTTAACCCTACAATCTCGTTATAGATGTCCAGGTTTCCCACATCTATAACACTTCAGTCTTCCATCCTTTCTTACTTTATTCTGTGGCGCTGCTCGCTGGGTCTCTGTTCCTTGCTCTTCTTCTTCGTCGTCTGTGCCAACGCGGTTTTCTAGTGCGCACTTTATGACTTGCCCAACCAGACGCTGACTTTGCGGCCTCAAATTGCAAAGCATGTACCAGGGCATCCGCACTATTCTGGTGTCTTGCCAGTCGTAACACTTGCTGTAGTTCATTATCTCGGACACCATCAGTAAATGTCTGCACAGGAAACCTCGTTCGGAAATCTTCTGGTGCTCCAGGATATGCCAGTCTAATTAGTCTGTCGATAATTCCTTCAAACTCTTGAAGACTCTCCCCTGAATGCTGTCGCCTTGCTCTCAACTGAGTGCAGTACACATCTCGCAAATGTTTATCAACATACCGTAATTCTAGAGATTTTGTCAATTCGGCATGTGTTCTGGGTGTCAGATGGGACTTTCTGTAGTAATTCTGCCGCAGGTCCTTTTAATGAGAGAACGAATAAAACTGCCTCGTCTTCTCTGTCCAATTATTTGCGCATGCGGCCGCTTCGAATTGGCGTAGATACATCGCCCAGTGCGTGATTCCATCGAAGGTTGGAGCCTTGATATGAACTGTCCCAACCCCAGGAAGGTGACTTTCTCTATTGTCTTTTCTGTCTTTACCATTGGTACAGTCTGTTCACAAGTTTGTTTTGGTTGTATCTTCAGGAACTGCTCAACTTCATTTTTAATTTGCTCTTTTATATTTGCCATTGAGTCTTCTACTGCAGATATTTTGTAGACATTGGGTTTTCTATATTTGATACACATTTCTCTACTGTAGACAATCTTATCTCTTGACCATTCAGATCACTGCGTAATTCGCTTAAGTCACCATATAGGAGACCCAACTCTGCAGTAGTATGTTGTTGCAACTGTTTTTGCATAGCTTCAAAAACAGCTTCTGTTCTACCTGCTTACGTTTTTCTGCTTTTTCCGCCTCCTGTCGGCGTCTTTTCTCTGCTTCTTCTGCCTCTTATTGTCGTTCTAATGTTTGTTGTTCCTGTGTCTGCCGCAGCAGCGCCTGGAAATTTTCTATCATCTGACTGACATCCATTGTTTACCGATTAATTACGGATTACACTCGTACAAAGTGTCCACTGTTAACGGTCCTCTCCCACTTCTGACACCACTAATATGACAGTCTAACTGATCACGTATGGTACAGTGGAAAACAAAATACAAGACGCCAATTAAGTCTCTAATCACCAGCTTTAATTATTACCATTAAACAGTTTGTAATCAACAAGATAGTCTCTTACAACAAATCAAATAAAAATTGTTTACAAGCAGTACAAATGTCAACTAATATAAAACACAACTGTATTACAATTGTCTCGCACAATTATAAAACAATTAACACTTCACCACAATAATTACTTTTCACTAATAACCACTTGAACGCACTGAGTAATCGCCCAACAATAACTCGCAACTCAAACTAAACTGAACGTTGCTGAGTACTTGTAATTATACCCCTTCGAAAATCCAGAAACATCCAACTACGTCAATAAAGGAAAACATTAGAGTGTAATTCATTGCGGCCTTGACACAGTGCACATGGGCGCACGACATATGGCACAGTAGCTAATGCTTTGATAATCACGTACGCACACACATTACAGCCAGATCCCACTGAAACATTCGACAAACGTGTAGAACGTTCAGTATTACATAACACCTTTCCCCATTATGTATCACTGCCCCCTCCTTAAGCCTCCTCGTCCCGAACTGGCAAACTGTCTCTGAAGTAATACTTAGCCAGGCAATCTAGGTGGACGACCTTGAACTTTCGCTGTCCTTCCTGTTGAATCCGATAAACAATATCTTTGATTCTTTTTTTCATCGTATAGGGTCCTTCCCAGTTAGGCTAAAGCTTAGGTGAGTGACCACGACAGCGCTTTGGGGTGAACAACCAGACCTGATCTCCTTCATGGAAACCCACACTATTGCTGCGAATGGCATACCGAGATTCATTTTATCACTGGCTATCTTCAGCCATCCTCTTATCAAGTGATTCATTTCTGGAAGTTGGTTTATAATTGCGAGGGATAGTTCTCTGGCTCTTAGGACTGAGTCTCAGGTGATCCCAACATCAAGTCCCTAGGCAGATGAATCTCCTGCCCAAACACCAAATTTGCTGGAGTCATGACGGTTGCGTCGTGTACTGATGACCTATACGCCATGACGAATAGTGGTTCCAGTCTGTTTGGTTCTCGTCAACAACCTTCGAAAGATGCTGTTCAACTGTCCTATTGAATCTCTCAACAATTCTATCCAACTGACGATGCAGAGGCATTGTTCAGGTCTTCCGAGTAGATGGCATAATTCTTTAAACACTCCTGATTCGAAATTTCTCCCTTGATCCATATGGATTTCCATAGGGGCTCCATAATGGCAACAGAAGTTGTGAACTAACTCCTTTGCCACAGTGGTAGCCTCCTGATTTTGAATTGCATAGGCTTCCATCCACTTAGCACTCACCTACAACCATGATGTACCGGTTTCCATCTTCAGTAACTGCGAATGGTCCAGCCATGTCTATGGCAATTCTCTCAAAAGGCAGTCCAATCATATACTGTCTCATTTTCCCTTGCTTCTGCTTTGTGGGCCCTTGCTTGCAGCACGTATTTCACATGTCCGAAACAATTCCTCTACGTCGTGGCAAAGAATACAATCCAGGTCCAATAGAATCGGTTCCATATTTTGTCGAGGGTTTTGTTAACGCCAAGATGGTCTCCAGACGTTCCATCAAAACAGACTGCACTTTACTTTGGAGATTATCAAATGCATGACCATGTCTCGTCCATCTGCACTTTTCCAAGCCCTTTTCAGCAATCCGTTCTCTAAGGTAAGGGATTCCCATTGTGCCCAGTAGCCCTTCAACACTTCCGAGCCATGGCAGATATCTTGCCAATCCGGGTGGCAACCTTCCTCTTTTGCTGTCAAGATTGGTCCAATGTCTTCATCAGTCATCTGTTCTTGTCGACAATCTTGTGTCGTCCAGCCATCTGCCAGGAAATCTACAGTGATGGCTTGAACATGTTCACTGGCGTTTTGTTTTACCTTACTGTGGCAATGTCGGCAGTCTTCCGGGCACGGTCGTCGCGATAAGCCATCCGCATTACCATGCAGGCGCCCCCGCCGATATTGTACCTTGAAGTTGTACTCTTGCAGACGTTCGAGCCACCTTGCCAACTGCCCTTCCGGATATTTAAATCTCAAGAGCACGGCCTGGTTGGTGCATAGTGAAAACTCCCTTCCATAGAGGTATTTATGGAAGTGCTCCAAAGCTCGGACGACTACCAGCAACTCTCTCCTTGTAACACAATCATTTCTCTCTGGTTTCTATCTTGCTGTAATACACTATTACTCGTTCTTCACCGTTTTGCACTTGAGACAAAACTGCTCCTAGACCAGTATTTCTTGAGTCTGTGTCTACGATGTACTTCCCTTCGGAACCTGGGAAAGCGAGAATTGGCTGCAAACATAATGCAATTTTCAAAGCTTGATCACACTGTCTCGACCACTGGAAGTTTCGTTTATATTCCGTTAGCTTATGTAGGGGTTTAGCGAAGCATTTTACAAAACGTCTGTAATATGAGCATAACCCAAGGAAACTCCGAACTTTGTGTTTACTCTTCGGAACTGGCCACTCTCTTATGGTGTCTACTTTATTAGGATCCATGCTAACACCCGCTGCCGAAACCAGATGACCCAGATACTGTACTTCCTTCTGGAATAGAGAACATTTCTTCGGGCTCAGCTTCAGTTGGGCACCGTCAATTCTAGTTAGTGGGCACCTCCTTAAGGTTTTTCAAATGGTCTTTGAAAGTCTTCCCGATGACTATGACATGGTATAAATAAACAAGGCAAGTTTTCCATGTCAGGCCTCGCAGTACTAGGTCCATCAATCTTTCAAATGTTGCCGGTGGATTACAGAGTCCAAATGGCATGTCGTTAAATTGGAATAAGCCACTTGGGGTCGAGAAAACGGTCTTTTCCTTGTTTTCTTGATGAAGACCCACTTGCCAATATCCACTCTTCAGGTCCAATGTGGAAAACCACTGTGCTCCAGACAGCGTGTCGAGTGTATCGTCAGTCAATGTGAGCTAATGGATAGCCGTCTTTCTTTGTAACGTCATTCAACCTCCAGTAGTCTACGCAGAAACGCAATCCACCACCCTTCTTTGCTAACAGCACTACCGGAGAAGACCAAGCACCTGACGAAGGCTCGATTACTCCCTCTGTCAACAAGTCCTCTACTAACCGAGACATTTCCTCTTGCTTAGATAATGGAGGCCTTCGAGGAGGTTGGCGTATCGGTGTTGTGTCCCCGGTATTGATGTGATGTTGTAAAAGAGAGGTTCTTCCCAATGACTGGAGCCGAACTGCAAAATAATCTTTAAATTCATGTAAAAACCGTTTGAGTTCTTTTACCTCACCTATTGAGAGATCATTAGATCTGTTCAATAATTCCTGCAGTTACTCTGGTAATTCGGAAGTGTCCGTAGCACTGCATCTTCTTCGCGTCATTCCGGCTATCCAAGCCACAGGAGTCAATTTCCCTAGGAGTGTATTGCTTTGTAAAGTGACAGCTTGATCCAAAATATTCGCCTCTCCAATAGACACATTTCCGGTTTCGTCAGGTTTTACAAAACTTCTGGCAATTAGTATCCCCGGTGTGCTGACTACCTGGGGTTCGAATATAGAGCACTGGTTGCCCCTTGTATCTACCTTGGTTCTAACCATGATAATCTTTTCATAGTTTGAGGGAACAGCTACCGCCACTTGATATATCACTTGCATCGATTTTTCTCATGTATTCATTGTGGAGAGCATTACCGCTTCTTTTCCAATTCTCAAGACGTTGGTTTTGAAGTCGACTATAAATCCATATGCATTAATAACGTCCACACCAAGAATTGCTTCATCCACAATGTCTGCAACAAGTACTTGATGATCAAACTCAAGTCGACCGAGGCGTAGGTATATCTCCACTTTTCAAAACACTTTTACAGGTTGTCCAGTAGCTGTTCACAAGCTGCAAGAGCACCAGATTGGCTTGAGATTTTTCACCACGTCGGCGCGTAATGGAAACTGTTGCGCCTGTGACAACTGTAATAGAGATTGGTCTTTCTTGAACGAATCCGGTAACCACCAAGCTCCCGCTACTTTTCTGAAGTGTAGAAATTGCGTATTGTCTAGGGGCTTTGTTCCTCCAGTTAGTCAGCTACATTGTACCGACTACTGCTTGTTTCCCTGCTGCTGAACTTTAACCCTACAATCTCGTTATAGATGTCCAGGTTTCCCACATCTATAACACTTCAGTCTTCCATCCTTTCTTACTTTATTCTGTGGCGCTGCTCGCTGGGTCTCTGTTCCTTGCTCTTCTTCTTCGTCGTCTGTGCCAACGCGGTTTTCTAGTGCGCACTTTATGACTTGCCCAACCAGACGCTGACTTTGCGGCCTCAAATTGCAAAGCATGTACCAGGGCATCCGCACTATTCTGGTGTCTTGCCAGTCGTAACACTTGCTGTAGTTCATTATCTCGGACACCATCAGTAAATGTCTGCACAGGAAACCTCGTTCGGAAATCTTCTGGTGCTCCAGGATATGCCAGTCTAATTAGTCTGTCGATAATTCCTTCAAACTCTTGAAGACTCTCCCCTGAATGCTGTCGCCTTGCTCTCAACTGAGTGCAGTACACATCTCGCAAATGTTTATCAACATACCGTAATTCTAGAGATTTTGTCAATTCGGCATGTGTTCTGGCTGTCAGATGGGACTTTCTGTAGTAATTCTGCCGCAGGTCCTTTTAATGAGAGAACGAATAAAACTGCCTCGTCTTCTCTGTCCAATTATTTGCGCATGCGGCCGCTTCGAATTGGCGTAGATACATCGCCCAGTGCGTGATTCCATCGAAGGTTGGAGCCTTGATATGAACTGTCCCAACCGCAGGCAAGGTGACTTTCTCTATTGTCTTTTCTGTCTTTACCATTGGTACAGTCTGTTCACAAGTTTGTTTTTGTTGTATCTTCAGGAACTGCTCAACTTCATTTTTAATTTGCTCTTTTATATTTGCCATTGAGTCTTCTACTGCAGATATTTTGTAGACACTGGGTTTTCTATATTTGATACACATTTCTCTACTGTAGACAATCTTATCTCTTGACCATTCAGATCACTGCGTAATTCGCTTAAGTCACCATACATAGGAGACCCAACTCTGCAGTAGTATGTTGTTGCAACTGTTTTTGCATAGCTTCAAAAACAGCTTCTGTTCTACCTGCTTACGTTTTTCTGCTTCTTCCGCCTCCTGTCGGCGTCTTTTCTCTGCTTCTTCTGCCTCTTTTTGTCGTTCTAATGTTTGTTGTTCCTGTGTCTGCCGCAGCAGCGCCTGGAAATTTTCTATCATCTGACTGACGTCCATTGTTTACCGATTAATTACGGATTACACTCGTACAAAGTGTCCACTGTTAACGGTCCTCTCCCACTTCTGACACCACTAATATGACAGTCTAACTGATCACGTATGGTACAGTGGAAAACAAAATACAAGACACCAATTAAGTCTCTAATCACCAGCTTTAATTATTACCATTAAACAGTTTGTAATCAACAAGATAGTCTCTTACAACAAATCAAATAAAAATTGTTCACAAGCAGTACAAATGTCAACTAATATAAAACACAACTGTATTACAATTGTCTCGCACAATTATAAAACAATTAATACTTCACCACAATAATTACTTTTCACTAATAACCACTTGAACGCACTGAGTAATCGCCCAACAATAACTCGAAACTCAAACTAAACTGAACGTTGCTGAGTACTTGTAATTATACCCCTCCGAAAATCCAGAAACATCCAACTACGTCAATAAAGGAAAACATTCATTGCGGCCTTGACACAGTGCACATGGGCGCACGACCTATGGCACAGTAGCTAATGCTTTGATAATCACGTACGCACACACATTACAGCCAGATCCCACTGAAACATTCGACAAACGTGTAGAACGTTCAGTATTACATAACACCTTTCCCCATTATGTATCACTGCCCCCTCCTTAAGCCTCCTCGTCCCGAACTGGCAAACTGTCTCTGAAGTAATACTTAGCCAGGCAATCTAGGTGGACGACCTTGAACTTTCGCTGTCCTTCCTGTTGAATCCGATAAACAATATCTTTGATTCTTTTTTTCATCGTATAGGGTCCTTCCCAGTTAGGCTGAAGCTTAGGTGAGTGACCACGACAGCGCTTTGGGTTGAACAACCAGACCTGATCTCCTTCATGGAAACCCACACTATTGCTGCGAATGGCATACCGAGATTCATTTTATCACTGGCTATCTTCAGCCATCCTCTTATCAAGTGATTCATTTCTGGCAGTTGGTTTATAATTGCGAGGGATAGTTCTCTGGCTCTTAGGACTGAGTCTCAGGTGATCCCAACATCAAGTCCCCAGGCAGATGAATCTCCTGCCCAAACACCAAATTTGCTGGAGTCATGCCGGTTGCGTCGTGTACTGATGACCTATACGCCATGAGGAATAGTGGTTCCAGTCTGTTTGGTTCTCGTCAACAACCTTCGAAAGATGCTGTTCAACTGTCCTATTGAATCTCTCAACAATTCTATCCAACTGACGATGCAGAGGCATTGTTCAGGTCTTCCGAGTAGATGGCATAATTCTTTAAACACTCCTGATTCGAAATTTCTCCCTTGATCCATATGGATTTCCATAGGGGCTCCATAATGGCAACAGAAGTTGTGAACTAACTCCTTTGCCACAGTGGTAGCCTCCTGATTTGGAATTGCATAGGCTTCCATCCACTTAGTACTCACCTACAACAATGATGTACCGGTTTCCATCTTCAGTAACTGCGAATGGTCCAGCCATGTCTATGGCAATTCTCTCAAAAGGCAGTCCAATCATATACTGTCTCATTTTCCCTTGCTTCTGCTTTGTGGGCCCTTGCTTGCAGCACGTATTTCACATGTCCGAAACAATTCCTCTACGTCGTGGCAAAGAATACAATCCAGGTCCAATAGAATCGGTTCCATATTTTGTCGAGGGTTTTGTTAACGCCAAGATGGTCTCCAGACGTTCCATCAAAACAGACTGCACTTTACTTTGGAGATTATCAAATGCATGACCATGTCTCGTCCATCTGCACTTTTCCAAGCCCTTTTCAGCAATCCGTTCTCTAAGGTAAGGGATTCCCATTGTGCCCAGTAGTCCTTCAACACTTCCGAGCCATGGCAGATATCTTGCCAATCCGGGTGGCAACCTTCCTCTTTTGCTGTCAAGATTGGTCCAATGTCTTCATCAGTCATCTGTTCTTGTCGACAATCTTGTGTCGTCCAGCCATCTGCCAGGAAATCTACAGTGGTGGCTTGAACATGTTCACTGGCGTTTTGTTTTACCTTACTGTGGCAATGTCGGCAGTCTTCCGGGCACGGTCGTCGCGATAAGCCATCCGCATTACCATGCAGGCGCCCCCGCCGATATTGTACCTTGAAGTTGTACTCTTGCAGACGTTCGAGCCACCTTGCCAACTGCCCTTCCGGATATTTAAATCTCAAGAGCACGGCCTGGTTGGTGCATAGTGAAAACTCCCTTCCATAGAGGTATTTATGGAAGTGCTCCAAAGCTCGGACGACTACCAGCAACTCTCTCCTTGTAACACAATCATTTCTCTCTGGTTTCTATCTTGCTGTAATACACTATTACTCGTTCTTCACCGTTTTGCACTTGAGACAAAACTGCTCCTAGACCAGTATTTCTTGAGTCTGTGTCTACGATGTACTTCCCTTCGGAACCTGGGAAAGCGAGAATTGGCTGCAAACATAATGCAATTTTCAAAGCTTGATCACACTGTCTCGACCACTGGAAGTTTCGTTTATATTCCGTTAGCTTATGTAGGGGTTTAGCGAAGCATTTTACAAAACGTCTGTAATATGAGCATAACCCAAGGAAACTCCGAACTTTGTGTTTACTCTTCGGAACTGGCCACTCTCTTATGGTGTCTACTTTATTAGGATCCATGCTAACACCCGCTGCCGAAACCAGATGACCCAGATACTGTACTTCCTTCTGGAATAGAGAACATTTCTTCGGGCTCAGCTTCAGTTGGGCACCGTCAATTCTAGTTAGTGGGCACCTCCTTAAGGTTTTTCAAATGGTCTTTGAAAGTCTTCCCGATGACTATGACATGGTATAAATAAACAAGGCAAGTTTTCCATGTCAGGCCTCGCAGTACTAGGTCCATCAATCTTTCAAATGTTGCCGGTGGATTACAGAGTCCAAATGGCATGTCGTTAAATTGGAATAAGCCACTTGGGGTCGAGAAAACGGTCTTTTCCTTGTTTTCTTGATGAAGACCCACTTGCCAATATCCACTCTTCAGGTCCAATGTGGAAAACCACTGTGCTCCAGACAGCGTGTCGAGTGTATCGTCAGTCAATGTGAGCTAATGGATAGCCGTCTTTCTTTGTAACGTCATTCAACCTCCAGTAGTCTACGCAGAAACGCAATCCACCACCCTTCTTTGCTAACAGCACTACCGGAGAAGACCAAGCACCTGACGAAGGCTCGATTACTCCCTCTGTCAACAAGTCCTCTACTAACCGAGACATTTCCTCTTGCTTAGATAATGGAGGCCTTCGAGGAGGTTGGCGTATCGGTGTTGTGTCCCCGGTATTGATGTGATGTTGTAAAAGAGAGGTTCTTCCCAATGACTGGAGCCGAACTGCAAAATAATCTTTAAATTCATGTAAAAACCGTTTGAGTTCTTTTACCTCACCTATTGAGAGATCATTAGATCTGTTCAATAATTCCTGCAGTTACTCTGGTAATTCGGAAGTGTCCGTAGCACTGCATCTTCTTCGCGTCATTCCGGCTATCCAAGCCACAGGAGTCAATTTCCCTAGGAGTGTATTGCTTTGTAAAGTGACAGCTTGATCCAAAATATTCGCCTCTCCAATAGACACATTTCCGGTTTCGTCAGGTTTTACAAAACTTCTGGCAATTAGTATCCCCGGTGTGCTGACTACCTGGGGTTCGAATATAGAGCACTGGTTGCCCCTTGTATCTACCTTGGTTCTAACCATGATAATCTTTTCATAGTTTGAGGGAACAGCTACCGCCACTTGATATATCACTTGCATCGATTTTTCTCATGTATTCATTGTGGAGAGCATTACCGCTTCTTTTCCAATTCTCAAGACGTTGGTTTTGAAGTCGACTATAAATCCATATGCATTAATAACGTCCACACCAAGAATTGCTTCATCCACAATGTCTGCAACAAGTACTTGATGATCAAACTCAAGTCGACCGAGGCGTAGGTATATCTCCACTTTTCAAAACACTTTTACAGGTTGTCCAGTAGCTGTTCACAAGCTGCAAGAGCACCAGATTGGCTTGAGATTTTTCACCACGTCGGCGCGTAATGGAAACTGTTGCGCCTGTGACAACTGTAATAGAGATTGGTCTTTCTTGAACGAATCCGGTAACCACCAAGCTCCCGCTACTTTTCTGAAGTGTAGAAATTGCGTATTGTCTAGGGGCTTTGTTCCTCCAGTTAGTCAGCTACATTGTACCGACTACTGCTTGTTTCCCTGCTGCTGAACTTTAACCCTACAATCTCGTTATAGATGTCCAGGTTTCCCACATCTATAACACTTCAGTCTTCCATCCTTTCTTACTTTATTCTGTGGCGCTGCTCGCTGGGTCTCTGTTCCTTGCTCTTCTTCTTCGTCGTCTGTGCCAACGCGGTTTTCTAGTGCGCACTTTATGACTTGCCCAACCAGACGCTGACTTTGCGGCCTCAAATTGCAAAGCATGTACCAGGGCATCCGCACTATTCTGGTGTCTTGCCAGTCGTAACACTTGCTGTAGTTCATTATCTCGGACACCATCAGTAAATGTCTGCACAGGAAACCTCGTTCGGAAATCTTCTGGTGCTCCAGGATATGCCAGTCTAATTAGTCTGTCGATAATTCCTTCAAACTCTTGAAGACTCTCCCCTGAATGCTGTCGCCTTGCTCTCAACTGAGTGCAGTACACATCTCGCAAATGTTTATCAACATACCGTAATTCTAGAGATTTTGTCAATTCGGCATGTGTTCTGGCTGTCAGATGGGACTTTCTGTAGTAATTCTGCCGCAGGTCCTTTTAATGAGAGAACGAATAAAACTGCCTCGTCTTCTCTGTCCAATTATTTGCGCATGCGGCCGCTTCGAATTGGCGTAGATACATCGCCCAGTGCGTGATTCCATCGAAGGTTGGAGCCTTGATATGAACTGTCCCAACCGCAGGCAAGGTGACTTTCTCTATTGTCTTTTCTGTCTTTACCATTGGTACAGTCTGTTCACAAGTTTGTTTTTGTTGTATCTTCAGGAACTGCTCAACTTCATTTTTAATTTGCTCTTTTATATTTGCCATTGAGTCTTCTACTGCAGATATTTTGTAGACACTGGGTTTTCTATATTTGATACACATTTCTCTACTGTAGACAATCTTATCTCTTGACCATTCAGATCACTGCGTAATTCGCTTAAGTCACCATACATAGGAGACCCAACTCTGCAGTAGTATGTTGTTGCAACTGTTTTTGCATAGCTTCAAAAACAGCTTCTGTTCTACCTGCTTACGTTTTTCTGCTTCTTCCGCCTCCTGTCGGCGTCTTTTCTCTGCTTCTTCTGCCTCTTTTTGTCGTTCTAATGTTTGTTGTTCCTGTGTCTGCCGCAGCAGCGCCTGGAAATTTTCTATCATCTGACTGACGTCCATTGTTTACCGATTAATTACGGATTACACTCGTACAAAGTGTCCACTGTTAACGGTCCTCTCCCACTTCTGACACCACTAATATGACAGTCTAACTGATCACGTATGGTACAGTGGAAAACAAAATACAAGACACCAATTAAGTCTCTAATCACCAGCTTTAATTATTACCATTAAACAGTTTGTAATCAACAAGATAGTCTCTTACAACAAATCAAATAAAAATTGTTCACAAGCAGTACAAATGTCAACTAATATAAAACACAACTGTATTACAATTGTCTCGCACAATTATAAAACAATTAATACTTCACCACAATAATTACTTTTCACTAATAACCACTTGAACGCACTGAGTAATCGCCCAACAATAACTCGAAACTCAAACTAAACTGAACGTTGCTGAGTACTTGTAATTATACCCCTCCGAAAATCCAGAAACATCCAACTACGTCAATAAAGGAAAACATTCATTGCGGCCTTGACACAGTGCACATGGGCGCACGACCTATGGCACAGTAGCTAATGCTTTGATAATCACGTACGCACACACATTACAGCCAGATCCCACTGAAACATTCGACAAACGTGTAGAACGTTCAGTATTACATAACACCTTTCCCCATTATGTATCACTGCCCCCTCCTTAAGCCTCCTCGTCCCGAACTGGCAAACTGTCTCTGAAGTAATACTTAGCCAGGCAATCTAGGTGGACGACCTTGAACTTTCGCTGTCCTTCCTGTTGAATCCGATAAACAATATCTTTGATTCTTTTTTTCATCGTATAGGGTCCTTCCCAGTTAGGCTGAAGCTTAGGTGAGTGACCACGACAGCGCTTTGGGTTGAACAACCAGACCTGATCTCCTTCATGGAAACCCACACTATTGCTGCGAATGGCATACCGAGATTCATTTTATCACTGGCTATCTTCAGCCATCCTCTTATCAAGTGATTCATTTCTGGCAGTTGGTTTATAATTGCGAGGGATAGTTCTCTGGCTCTTAGGACTGAGTCTCAGGTGATCCCAACATCAAGTCCCCAGGCAGATGAATCTCCTGCCCAAACACCAAATTTGCTGGAGTCATGCCGGTTGCGTCGTGTACTGATGACCTATACGCCATGAGGAATAGTGGTTCCAGTCTGTTTGGTTCTCGTCAACAACCTTCGAAAGATGCTGTTCAACTGTCCTATTGAATCTCTCAACAATTCTATCCAACTGACGATGCAGAGGCATTGTTCAGGTCTTCCGAGTAGATGGCATAATTCTTTAAACACTCCTGATTCGAAATTTCTCCCTTGATCCATATGGATTTCCATAGGGGCTCCATAATGGCAACAGAAGTTGTGAACTAACTCCTTTGCCACAGTGGTAGCCTCCTGATTTGGAATTGCATAGGCTTCCATCCACTTAGTACTCACCTACAACAATGATGTACCGGTTTCCATCTTCAGTAACTGCGAATGGTCCAGCCATGTCTATGGCAATTCTCTCAAAAGGCAGTCCAATCATATACTGTCTCATTTTCCCTTGCTTCTGCTTTGTGGGCCCTTGCTTGCAGCACGTATTTCACATGTCCGAAACAATTCCTCTACGTCGTGGCAAAGAATACAATCCAGGTCCAATAGAATCGGTTCCATATTTTGTCGAGGGTTTTGTTAACGCCAAGATGGTCTCCAGACGTTCCATCAAAACAGACTGCACTTTACTTTGGAGATTATCAAATGCATGACCATGTCTCGTCCATCTGCACTTTTCCAAGCCCTTTTCAGCAATCCGTTCTCTAAGGTAAGGGATTCCCATTGTGCCCAGTAGTCCTTCAACACTTCCGAGCCATGGCAGATATCTTGCCAATCCGGGTGGCAACCTTCCTCTTTTGCTGTCAAGATTGGTCCAATGTCTTCATCAGTCATCTGTTCTTGTCGACAATCTTGTGTCGTCCAGCCATCTGCCAGGAAATCTACAGTGGTGGCTTGAACATGTTCACTGGCGTTTTGTTTTACCTTACTGTGGCAATGTCGGCAGTCTTCCGGGCACGGTCGTCGCGATAAGCCATCCGCATTACCATGCAGGCGCCCCCGCCGATATTGTACCTTGAAGTTGTACTCTTGCAGACGTTCGAGCCACCTTGCCAACTGCCCTTCCGGATATTTAAATCTCAAGAGCACGGCCTGGTTGGTGCATAGTGAAAACTCCCTTCCATAGAGGTATTTATGGAAGTGCTCCAAAGCTCGGACGACTACCAGCAACTCTCTCCTTGTAACACAATCATTTCTCTCTGGTTTCTATCTTGCTGTAATACACTATTACTCGTTCTTCACCGTTTTGCACTTGAGACAAAACTGCTCCTAGACCAGTATTTCTTGAGTCTGTGTCTACGATGTACTTCCCTTCGGAACCTGGGAAAGCGAGAATTGGCTGCAAACATAATGCAATTTTCAAAGCTTGATCACACTGTCTCGACCACTGGAAGTTTCGTTTATATTCCGTTAGCTTATGTAGGGGTTTAGCGAAGCATTTTACAAAACGTCTGTAATATGAGCATAACCCAAGGAAACTCCGAACTTTGTGTTTACTCTTCGGAACTGGCCACTCTCTTATGGTGTCTACTTTATTAGGATCCATGCTAACACCCGCTGCCGAAACCAGATGACCCAGATACTGTACTTCCTTCTGGAATAGAGAACATTTCTTCGGGCTCAGCTTCAGTTGGGCACCGTCAATTCTAGTTAGTGGGCACCTCCTTAAGGTTTTTCAAATGGTCTTTGAAAGTCTTCCCGATGACTATGACATGGTATAAATAAACAAGGCAAGTTTTCCATGTCAGGCCTCGCAGTACTAGGTCCATCAATCTTTCAAATGTTGCCGGTGGATTACAGAGTCCAAATGGCATGTCGTTAAATTGGAATAAGCCACTTGGGGTCGAGAAAACGGTCTTTTCCTTGTTTTCTTGATGAAGACCCACTTGCCAATATCCACTCTTCAGGTCCAATGTGGAAAACCACTGTGCTCCAGACAGCGTGTCGAGTGTATCGTCAGTCAATGTGAGCTAATGGATAGCCGTCTTTCTTTGTAACGTCATTCAACCTCCAGTAGTCTACGCAGAAACGCAATCCACCACCCTTCTTTGCTAACAGCACTACCGGAGAAGACCAAGCACCTGACGAAGGCTCGATTACTCCCTCTGTCAACAAGTCCTCTACTAACCGAGACATTTCCTCTTGCTTAGATAATGGAGGCCTTCGAGGAGGTTGGCGTATCGGTGTTGTGTCCCCGGTATTGATGTGATGTTGTAAAAGAGAGGTTCTTCCCAATGACTGGAGCCGAACTGCAAAATAATCTTTAAATTCATGTAAAAACCGTTTGAGTTCTTTTACCTCACCTATTGAGAGATCATTAGATCTGTTCAATAATTCCTGCAGTTACTCTGGTAATTCGGAAGTGTCCGTAGCACTGCATCTTCTTCGCGTCATTCCGGCTATCCAAGCCACAGGAGTCAATTTCCCTAGGAGTGTATTGCTTTGTAAAGTGACAGCTTGATCCAAAATATTCGCCTCTCCAATAGACACATTTCCGGTTTCGTCAGGTTTTACAAAACGTCTGGCAATTAGTATCCCCGGTGTGCTGACTACCTGGGGTTCGAATATAGAGCACTGGTTGCCCCTTGTATCTACCTTGGTTCTAACCATGATAATCTTTTCATAGTTTGAGGGAACAGCTACCGCCACTTGATATATCACTTGCATCGATTTTTCTCATGTATTCATTGTGGAGAGCATTACCGCTTCTTTTCCAATTCTCAAGACGTTGGTTTTGAAGTCGACTATAAATCCATATGCATTAATAACGTCCACACCAAGAATTGCTTCATCCACAATGTCTGCAACAAGTACTTGATGATCAAACTCAAGTCGACCGAGGCGTAGGTATATCTCCACTTTTCAAAACACTTTTACAGGTTGTCCAGTAGCTGTTCACAAGCTGCAAGAGCACCAGATTGGCTTGAGATTTTTCACCACGTCGGCGCGTAATGGAAACTGTTGCGCCTGTGACAACTGTAATAGAGATTGGTCTTTCTTGAACGAATCCGGTAACCACCAAGCTCCCGCTACTTTTCTGAAGTGTAGAAATTGCGTATTGTCTAGGGGCTTTGTTCCTCCAGTTAGTCAGCTACATTGTACCGACTACTGCTTGTTTCCCTGCTGCTGAACTTTAACCCTACTATCTCGTTATAGATGTCCAGGTTTCCCACATCTATAACACTTCAGTCTTCCATCCTTTCTTACTTTATTCTGTGGCGCTGCTCGCTGGGTCTCTGTTCCTTGCTCTTCTTCTTCGTCGTCTGTGCCAACGCGGTTTTCTAGTGCGCACTTTATGACTTGCCCAACCAGACGCTGACTTTGCGGCCTCAAATTGCAAAGCATGTACCAGGGCATCCGCACTATTCTGGTGTCTTGCCAGTCGTAACACTTGCTGTAGTTCATTATCTCGGACACCATCAGTAAATGTCTGCACAGGAAACCTCGTTCGGAAATCTTCTGGTGCTCCAGGATATGCCAGTCTAATTAGTCTGTCGATAATTCCTTCAAACTCTTGAAGACTCTCCCCTGAATGCTGTCGCCTTGCTCTCAACTGAGTGCAGTACACATCTCGCAAATGTTTATCAACATACCGTAATTCTAGAGCTTTTGTCAATTCGGCATGTGTTCTGGCTGTCAGATGGGACTTTCTGTAGTAATTCTGCCGCAGGTCCTTTTAATGAGAGAACGAATAAAACTGCCTCGTCTTCTCTGTCCAATTATTTGCGCATGCGGCCGCTTCGAATTGGCGTAGATACATCGCCCAGTGCGTGATTCCATCGAAGGTTGGAGTCTTGATATGAACTGTCCCAACCGCAGGCAAGGTGACTTTCTCTATTGTCTTTTCTGTCTTTACCATTGGTACAGTCTGTTCACAAGTTTGTTTTTGTTGTATCTTCAGGAACTGCTCAACTTCATTTTTAATTTGCTCTTTTATATTTGCCATTGAGTCTTCTACTGCAGATATTTTGTAGACATTGGGTTTTCTATATTTGATACACATTTCTCTACTGTAGACAATCTTATCTCTTGACCATTCAGATCACTGCGTAATTCGCTTAAGTCACCATACATAGGAGACCCAACTCTGCAGTAGTATGTTGTTGCAACTGTTTTTGCATAGCTTCAAAAACAGCTTCTGTTCTACCTGCTTACGTTTTTCTGCTTCTTCCGCCTCCTGTCGGCGTCTTTTCTCTGCTTCTTCTGCCTCTTTTTGTCGTTCTAATGTTTGTTGTTCCTGTGTCTGCCGCAGCAGCGCCTGGAAATTTTCTATCATCTGACTGACATCCATTGTTTACCGATTAATTACGGATTACACTCGTACAAAGTGTCCACTGTTAACGGTCCTCTCCCACTTCTGACACCACTAATATGACAGTCTAACTGATCACGTATGGTACAGTGGAAAACAAAATACAAGACACCAATTAAGTCTCTAATCACCAGCTTTAATTATTACCATTAAACAGTTTGTAATCAACAAGATAGTCTCTTACAACAAATCAAATAAAAATTGTTCACAAGCAGTACAAATGTCAACTAATATAAAACACAACTGTATTACAATTGTCTCGCACAATTATAAAACAATTAACACTTCACCACAATAATTACTTTTCACTAATAACCACTTGAACGCACTGAGTAATCGCCCAACAATAACTCGCAACTCAAACTAAACTGAACGTTGCTGAGTACTTGTAATTATACCCCTCCGAAAATCCAGAAACATCCAACTACGTCAATAAAGGAAAACATTCATTGCGGCCTTGACACAGTGCACATGGGCGCACGACCTATGGCACAGTAGCTAATGCTTTGATAATCACGTACGCACACACATTACAGCCAGATCCCACTGAAACATTCGACAAACGTGTTCGACGTTCCGTATTACATAACACCTTTCCGCATTATATATCACTGCCCCCTCCTTAAGCCTCCTCGTCCCGAACTGGCAAACTGTCTCTGAAGTAATACTTAGCCAGGCAATCTAGGTGGACGACCTTGAACTTTCGCTGTCCTTCCTGTTGAAACCGATAAACAATATCTTTGATTCTTTTTTTCATCGTATAGGGTCCTTCCCAGTTAGGCTGAAGCTTAGGTGAGTGACCACGACAGCGCTTTGGGTTGAACAACCAGACCTGATCTCCTTCATGGAAACCCACACTATTGCTGCGAATGGCATACCGAGATTCATTTTATCACTGGCTATCTTCAGCCATCCTCTTATCAAGTGATTCATTTCTGGCAGTTGGTTTATAATTGCGAGGGATAGTTCTCTGGCTCTTAGGACTGAGTCTCAGGTGATCCCAACATCAAGTCCCCAGGCAGATGAATCTCCTGCCCAAACACCAAATTTGCTGGAGTCATGCCGGTTGCGTCGTGTACTGATGACCTATACGCCATGAGGAATAGTGGTTCCAGTCTGTTTGGTTCTCGTCAACAACCTTCGAAAGATGCTGTTCAACTGTCCTATTGAATCTCTCAACAATTCTATCCAACTGACGATGCAGAGGCATTGTTCAGGTCTTCCGAGTAGATGGCATAATTCTTTAAACACTCCTGATTCGAAATTTCTCCCTTGATCCATATGGATTTCCATAGGGGCTCCATAATGGCAACAGAAGTTGTGAACTAACTCCTTTGCCACAGTGGTAGCCTCCTGATTTGGAATTGCATAGGCTTCCATCCACTTAGTACTCACCTACAACCATGATGTACCGGTTTCCATCTTCAGTAACTGCGAATGGTCCAGCCATGTCTATGGCAATTCTCTCAAAAGGCAGTCCAATCATATACTGTCTCATTTTCCCTTGCTTCTTCTTTGTGGGCCCTTGCTTGCAGCACGTATTTCACATGTCCGAAACAATTCCTCTACGTCGTGGCAAAGAATACAATCCAGGTCCAATAGAATCGGTTCCATATTTTGTCGAGGGTTTTGTTAACGCCAAGATGGTCTCCAGACGTTCCATCAAAACAGACTGCACTTTACTTTGGAGATTATCAAATGCATGACCATGTCTCGTCCATCTGCACTTTTCCAAGCCCTTTTCAGCAATCCGTTCTCTAAGGTAAGGGATTCCCATTGTGCCCAGTAGCCCTTCAACACTTCCGAGCCATGGCAGATATCTTGCCAATCCGGGTGGCAACCTTCCTCTTTTGCTGTCAAGATTGGTCCAATGTCTTCATCAGTCATCTGTTCTTGTCGACAATCTTGTGTCGTCCAGCCATCTGCCAGGAAATCTACAGTGATGGCTTGAACATGTTCACTGGCGTTTTGTTTTACCTTACTGTGGCAATGTCGGCAGTCTTCCGGGCACGGTCGTCGCGATAAGCCATCCGCATTACCATGCAGGCGCCCCCGCCGATATTGTACCTTGAAGTTATACTCTTGCAGACGTTCGAGCCACCTTGCCAACTGCCCTTCCGGATATTTAAATCTCAAGAGCACGGCCTGGTTGGTGCATAGTGAAAACTCCCTTCCATAGAGGTATTTATGGAAGTGCTCCAAAGCTCGGACGACTACCAGCAACTCTCTCCTTGTAACACAATCATTTCTCTCTGGTTTCTATCTTGCTGTAATACACTATTACTCGTTCTTCACCGTTTTGCACTTGAGACAAAACTGCTCCTAGACCAGTATTTCTTGTGTCTGTGTCTACGATGTACTTCCCTTCGGAACCTGGGAAAGCGAGAATTGGCTGCAAACATAATGCAATTTTCAAAGCTTGATCACACTGTCTCGACCACTGGAAGTTTCGTTTATATTCCGTTAGCTTATGTAGGGGTTTAGCGAAGCATTTTACAAAACGTCTGTAATATGAGCATAACCCAAGGAAACTCCGAACTTTGTGTTTACTCTTCGGAACTGGCCACTCTCTTATGGTGTCTACTTTATTAGGATCCATGCTAACACCCGCTGCCGAAACCAGATGACCCAGATACTGTACTTCCTTCTGGAATAGAGAACATTTCTTCGGGCTCAGCTTCAGTTGGGCACCGTCAATTCTAGTTAGTGGGCACCTCCTTAAGGTTTTTCAAATGGTCTTTGAAAGTCTTCCCGATGACTATGACATGGTATAAATAAACAAGGCAAGTTTTCCATGTCAGGCCTCGCAGTACTAGGTCCATCAATCTTTCAAATGTTGCCGGGGGATTACAGAGTCCAAATGGCATGTCGTTAAATTGGAATAAGCCACTTGGGGTCGAGAAAACGGTCTTTTCCTTGTTTTCTTGATGAAGACCCACTTGCCAATATCCACTCTTCAGGTCCAATGTGGAAAACCACTGTGCTCCAGACAGCGTGTCGAGTGTATCGTCAGTCAATGTGAGCTAATGGATAGCCGTCTTTCTTTGTAACGTCATTCAACCTCCAGTAGTCTACGCAGAAACGCAATCCACCACCCTTCTTTGCTAACAGCACTACCGGAGAAGACCAAGCACCTGACGAAGGCTCGATTACTCCCTCTGTCAACAAGTCCTCTACTAACCGAGACATTTCCTCTTGCTTAGATAATGGAGGCCTTCGAGGAGGTTGGCGTATCGGTGTTGTGTCCCCGGTATCGATGTGATGTTGTAAAAGAGAGGTTCTTCCCAATGACTGGAGCCGAACTGCAAAATAATCTTTAAATTCATGTAAAAACCGTTTGAGTTCTTTTACCTCACCTATTGAGAGATCATTAGATCTGTTCAATAATTCCTGCAGTTACTCTGGTAATTCGGAAGTGTCCGTAGCACTGCATCTTCTTCGCGTCATTCCGGCTATCCAAGCCACAGGAGTCAATTTCCCTAGGAGTGTATTGCTTTGTAAAGTGACAGCTTGATCCAAAATATTCGCGTCTCCAATAGACACATTTCCGGTTTCGTCAGGTTTTACAAAACTTCTGGCAATTAGTATCCCCGGTGTGCTGACTACCTGGGGTTCGAATATAGAGCACTGGTTGCCCCTTGTATCTACCTTGGTTCTAACCATGATAATCTTTTCATAGTTTGAGGGAACAGCTACCGCCACTTGATATATCACTTGCATCGATTTTTCTCATGTATTCATTGTGGAGAGCATTACCGCTTCTTTTCCAATTCTCAAGACGTTGGTTTTGAAGTCGACTATAAATCCATATGCATTAATAACGTCCACACCAAGAATTGCTTCATCCACAATGTCTGCAACAAGTACTTGATGATCAAACTCAAGTCGACCGAGGCGTAGGTATATCTCCACTTTTCAAAACACTTTTACAGGTTGTCCAGTAGCTGTTCACAAGCTGCAAGAGCACCAGATTGGCTTGAGATTTTTCACCACGTCGGCGCGTAATGGAAACTGTTGCGCCTGTGACAACTGTAATAGAGATTGGTCTTTCTTGAACGAATCCGGTAACCACCAAGCTCCCGCTACTTTTCTGAAGTATAGAAATTGCGTATTGTCTAGGGGCTTTGTTCCTCCAGTTAGTCAGCTACATTGTACCGACTACTGCTTGTTTCCCTGCTGCTGAACTTTAACCCTACAATCTCGTTATAGATGTCCAGGTTTCCCACATCTATAACACTTCAGTCTTCCATCCTTTCTTACTTTATTCTGTGGCGCTGCTCGCTGGGTCTCTGTTCCTTGCTCTTCTTCTTCGTCGTCTGTGCCAACGCGGTTTTCTAGTGCGCACTTTATGACTTGCCCTACCAGACGCTGACTTTGCGGCCTCAAATTGCAAAGCATGTACCAGGGCATCCGCACTATTCTGGTGTCTTGCCAGTCGTAACACTTGCTGTAGTTCATTATCTCGGACACCATCAGTAAATGTCTGCACAGGAAACCTCGTTCGGAAATCTTCTGGTGCTCCAGGATATGCCAGTCTAATTAGTCTGTCGATAATTCCTTCAAACTCTTGAAGACTCTCCCCTGAATGCTGTCGCCTTGCTCTCAACTGAGTGCAGTACACATCTCGCAAATGTTTATCAACATACCGTAATTCTAGAGCTTTTGTCAATTCGGCATGTGTTCTGGCTGTCAGATGGGACTTTCTGTAGTAATTCTGCCGCAGGTCCTTTTAATGAGAGAACGAATAAAACTGCCTCGTCTTCTCTGTCCAATTATTTGCGCATGCGGCCGCTTCGAATTGGCGTAGATACATCGCCCAGTGCGTGATTCCATCGAAGGTTGGAGCCTTGATATGAACTGTCCCAACCGCAGGCAAGGTGACTTTCTCTATTGTCTTTTCTGTCTTTACCATTGGTACAGTCTGTTCACAAGTTTGTTTTTGTTGTATCTTCAGGAACTGCTCAACTTCATTTTTAATTTGCTCTTTTATATTTGCCATTGAGTCTTCTACTGCAGATATTTTGTAGACATTGGGTTTTCTATATTTGATACACATTTCTCTACTGTAGACAATCTTATCTCTTGACCATTCAGATCACTGCGTAATTCGCTTAAGTCACCATACATAGGAGACCCAACTCTGCAGTAGTATGTTGTTGCAACTGTTTTTGCATAGCTTCAAAAACAGCTTCTGTTCTACCTGCTTACGTTTTTCTGCTTCTTCCGCCTCCTGTCGGCGTCTTTTCTCTGCTTCTTCTGCCTCTTTTTGTCGTTCTAATGTTTGTTGTTCCTGTGTCTGCCGCAGCAGCGCCTGGAAATTTTCTATCATCTGACTGACATCCATTGTTTACCGATTAATTACGGATTACACTCGTACAAAGTGTCCACTGTTAACGGTCCTCTCCCACTTCTGACACCACTAATATGACAGTCTAACTGATCACGTATGGTACAGTGGAAAACAAAATACAAGACACCAATTAAGTCTCTAATCACCAGCTTTAATTATTACCATTAAACAGTTTGTAATCAACAAGATAGTCTCTTACAACAAATCAAATAAAAATTGTTCACAAGCAGTACAAATGTCAACTAATATAAAACACAACTGTATTACAATTGTCTCGCACAATTATAAAACAATTAACACTTCACCACAATAATTACTTTTCACTAATAACCACTTGAACGCACTGAGTAATCGCCCAACAATAACTCGCAACTCAAACTAAACTGAACGTTGCTGAGTACTTGTAATTATACCCCTCCGAAAATCCAGAAACATCCAACTACGTCAATAAAGGAAAACATTCATTGCGGCCTTGACACAGTGCACATGGGCGCACGACCTATGGCACAGTAGCTAATGCTTTGATAATCACGTACGCACACACATTACAGCCAGATCCCACTGAAACATTCGACAAACGTGTTCGACGTTCCGTATTACATAACACCTTTCCGCATTATGTATCACTGCCCCCTCCTTAAGCCTCCTCGTCCCGAACTGGCAAACTGTCTCTGAAGTAATACTTAGCCAGGCAATCTAGGTGGACGACCTTGAACTTTCGCTGTCCTTCCTGTTGAAACCGATAAACAATATCTTTGATTCTTTTTTTCATCGTATAGGGTCCTTCCCAGTTAGGCTGAAGCTTAGGTGAGTGACCACGACAGCGCTTTGGGTTGAACAACCAGACCTGATCTCCTTCATGGAAACCCACACTATTGCTGCGAATGGCATACCGAGATTCATTTTATCACTGGCTATCTTCAGCCATCCTCTTATCAAGTGATTCATTTCTGGCAGTTGGTTTATAATTGCGAGGGATAGTTCTCTGGCTCTTAGGACTGAGTCTCAGGTGATCCCAACATCAAGTCCCCAGGCAGATGAATCTCCTGCCCAAACACCAAATTTGCTGGAGTCATGCCGGTTGCGTCGTGTACTGATGACCTATACGCCATGAGGAATAGTGGTTCCAGTCTGTTTGGTTCTCGTCAACAACCTTCGAAAGATGCTGTTCAACTGTCCTATTGAATCTCTCAACAATTCTATCCAACTGACGATGCAGAGGCATTGTTCAGGTCTTCCGAGTAGATGGCATAATTCTTTAAACACTCCTGATTCGAAATTTCTCCCTTGATCCATATGGATTTCCATAGGGGCTCCATAATGGCAACAGAAGTTGTGAACTAACTCCTTTGCCACAGTGGTAGCCTCCTGATTTTGAATTGCATAGGCTTCCATCCACTTAGTACTCACCTACAACCATGATGTACCGGTTTCCATCTTCAGTAACTGCGAATGGTCCAGCCATGTCTATGGCAATTCTCTCAAAAGGCAGTCCAATCATATACTGTCTCATTTTCCCTTGCTTCTTCTTTGTGGGCCCTTGCTTGCAGCACGTATTTCACATGTCCGAAACAATTCCTCTACGTCGTGGCAAAGAATACAATCCAGGTCCAATAGAATCGGTTCCATATTTTGTCGAGGGTTTTGTTAACGCCAAGATGGTCTCCAGACGTTCCATCAAAACAGACTGCACTTTACTTTGGAGATTATCAAATGCATGACCATGTCTCGTCCATCTGCACTTTTCCAAGCCCTTTTCAGCAATCCGTTCTCTAAGGTAAGGGATTCCCATTGTGCCCAGTAGCCCTTCAACACTTCCGAGCCATGGCAGATATCTTGCCAATCCGGGTGGCAACCTTCCTCTTTTGCTGTCAAGATTGGTCCAATGTCTTCATCAGTCATCTGTTCTTGTCGACAATCTTGTGTCGTCCAGCCATCTGCCAGGAAATCTACAGTGATGGCTTGAACATGTTCACTGGCGTTTTGTTTTACCTTACTGTGGCAATGTCGGCAGTCTTCCGGGCACGGTCGTCGCGATAAGCCATCCGCATTACCATGCAGGCGCCCCCGCCGATATTGTACCTTGAAGTTGTACTCTTGCAGACGTTCGAGCCACCTTGCCAACTGCCCTTCCGGATATTTAAATCTCAAGAGCACGGCCTGGTTGGTGCATAGTGAAAACTCCCTTCCATAGAGGTATTTATGGAAGTGCTCCAAAGCTCGGACGACTACCAGCAACTCTCTCCTTGTAACACAATCATTTCTCTCTGGTTTCTATCTTGCTGTAATACACTATTACTCGTTCTTCACCGTTTTGCACTTGAGACAAAACTGCTCCTAGACCAGTATTTCTTGTGTCTGTGTCTACGATGTACTTCCCTTCGGAACCTGGGAAAGCGAGAATTGGCTGCAAACATAATGCAATTTTCAAAGTTCTAAATGCTTGATCACACTGTCTCGACCACTGGAAGTTTCGTTTATATTCCGTTAGCTTATGTAGGGGTTTAGCGAAGCATTTTACAAAACGTCTGTAATATGAGCATAACCCAAGGAAACTCCGAACTTTGTGTTTACTCTTCGGAACTGGCCACTCTCTTATGGTGTCTACTTTATTAGGATCCATGCTAACACCCGCTGCCGAAACCAGATGACCCAGATACTGTACTTCCTTCTGGAATAGAGAACATTTCTTCGGGCTCAGCTTCAGTTGGGCACCGTCAATTCTAGTTAGTGGGCACCTCCTTAAGGTTTTCCAAATGGTCTTTGAAAGTCTTCCCGATGACTATGACATGGTATAAATAAACAAGGCAAGTTTTCCATGTCAGGCCTCGCAGTACTAGGTCCATCAATCTTTCAAATGTTGCCGGTGGATTACAGAGTCCAAATGGCATGTCGTTAAATTGGAATAAGCCACTTGGGGTCGAGAAAACGGTCTTTTCCTTGTCTTCTTGATGAAGACCCACTTGCCAATATCCACTCTTCAGGTCCAATGTGGAAAACCACTGTGCTCCAGACAGCGTGTCGAGTGTATCGTCAGTCAATGTGAGCTAATGGATAGCCGTCTTTCTTTGTAACGTCATTCAACCTCCAGTAGTCTACGCAGAAACGCAATCCACCACCCTTCTTTGCTAACAGCACTACCGGAGAAGACCAAGCACCTGACGAAGGCTCGATTACTCCCTCTGTCAACAAGTCCTCTACTAACCGAGACATTTCCTCTTGCTTAGATAATGGAGGCCTTCGAGGAGGTTGGCGTATCGGTGTTGTGTCCCCGGTATTGATGTGATGTTGTAAAAGAGAGGTTCTTCCCAATGACTGGAGCCGAACTGCAAAATAATCTTTAAATTCATGTAAAAACCGTTTGAGTTCTTTTACCTCACCTATTGAGAGATCATTAGATCTGTTCAATAATTCCTGCAGTTACTCTGGTAATTCGGAAGTGTCCGTAGCACTGCATCTTCTTCGCGTCATTCCGGCTATCCAAGCCACAGGAGTCAATTTCCCTAGGAGTGTATTGCTTTGTAAAGTGACAGCTTGATCCAAAATATTCGCCTCTCCAATAGACACATTTCCGGTTTCGTCAGGTTTTACAAAACTTCTGGCAATTAGTATCCCCGGTGTGCTGACTACCTGGGGTTCGAATATAGAGCACTGGTTGCCCCTTGTATCAACCTTGGTTCTAACCATGATAATCTTTACATAGTTTGAGGGAACAGCTACCGCCACTTGATATATCACTTGCATCGATTTTTCTCATGTATTCATTTTGGAGAGCATTACCGTTTCTTTTCCAATTCTCATGACGTTGGTTTTGAAGTCGACTATAAATCCATATGCATTAATAACGTCCACACCAAGAATTGCTTCATCCACAATGTCTGCAACAAGTACTTGATGATCAAACTCAAGTCGACCGAGGCGTAGGTATATCTCCACTTTTCAAAACACTTTTACAGGTTGTCCAGTAGCTGTTCACAAGCTGCAAGAGCACCAGATTGGCTTGAGATTTTTCACCACGTCGGGGCGTAATGGAAACTGTTGTGCCTGTGTCAACTGTAATAGAGATTGGTCTTTCTTGAACGAATCCGGTAACCACCAAGCTCCCGCTACTTTTCTGAAGTGTAGAAATTGCGTATTGTCTAGGGGCTTTGTTCCTCCAGTTAGTCAGCTACATTGTACCGACTACTGCTTGTTTCCCTGCTGCTGAACTTTAACCCTACAATCTCGTTATAGATGTCCAGGTTTCCCACATCTATAACACTTCAGTCTTCCATCCTTTCTTACTTTATTCTGTGGCGCTGCTCGCTGGGTCTCTGTTCCTTGCTCTTCTTCTTCGTCGTCTGTGCCAACGCGATTTTCTAGTGCGCACTTTATGACTTGCCCAACCAGACGCTGACTTTGCGGCCTCAAATTGCAAAGCATGTACCAGGGCATCCGCACTATTCTGGTGTCTTGCCAGTCGTAACACTTGCTGTAGTTCATTATCTCGGACACCATCAGTAAATGTCTGCACAGGAAACCTCGTTCGGAAATCTTCTGGTGCTCCAGGATATGCCAGTCTAATTAGTCTGTCGATAATTCCTTCAAACTCTTGAAGACTCTCCCCTGAATGCTGTCGCCTTGCTCTCAACTGAGTGCAGTACACATCTCGCAAATGTTTATCAACATACCGTAATTCTAGAGCTTTTGTCAATTCGGCATGTGTTCTGGCTGTCAGATGGGACTTTCTGTAGTAATTCTGCCGCAGGTCCTTTTAATGAGAGAACGAATAAAACTGCCTCGTCTTCTCTGTCCAATTATTTGCGCATGCGGCCGCTTCGAATTGGCGTAGATACATCGCCCAGTGCGTGATTCCATCGAAGGTTGGAGCCTTGATATGAACTGTTCCAACCGCAGGCAAGGTGACTTTCTCTATTGTCTTTTCTGTCTTTACCATTGGTACAGTCTGTTCACAAGTTTGTTTTGGTTGTATCTTCAGGAACTGCTCAACTTCATTTTTAATTTGCTCTTTTATATTTGCCATTGAGTCTTCTACTGCAGATATTTTGTAGACATTGGGTTTTCTATATTTGATACACATTTCTCTACTGTAGACAATCTTATCTCTTGACCATTCAGATCACTGCGTAATTCGCTTAAGTCACCATACATAGGAGACCCAACTCTGCAGTAGTATGTTGTTGCAACTGTTTTTGCATAGCTTCAAAAACAGCTTCTGTTCTACCTGCTTACGTTTTTCTGCTTCTTCCGCCTCCTGTCGGCGTCTTTTCTCTGCTTCTTCTGCCTCTTTTTGTCGTTCTAATGTTTGTTGTTCCTGTGTCTGCCGCAGCAGCGCCTGGAAATTTTCTATCATCTGACTGACATCCATTGTTTACCGATTAATTACGGATTACACTCGTACAAAGTGTCCACTGTTAACGGTCCTCTCCCACTTCTGACACCACTAATATGACAGTCTAACTGATCACGTATGGTACAGTGGAAAACAAAATACAAGACACCAATTAAGTCTCTAATCACCAGCTTTAATTATTACCATTAAACAGTTTGTAATCAACAAGATAGTCTCTTACAACAAATCAAATAAAAATTGTTCACAAGCAGTACAAATGTCAACTAATATAAAACACAACTGTATTACAATTGTCTCGCACAATTATAAAACAATTAACACTTCACCACAATAATTACTTTTCACTAATAACCACTTGAACGCACTGAGTAATCGCCCAACAATAACTCGCAACTCAAACTAAACTGAACGTTGCTGAGTACTTGTAATTATACCCCTCCGAAAATCCAGAAACATCCAACTACGTCAATAAAGGAAAACATTCATTGCGGCCTTGACACAGTGCACATGGGCGCACGACCTATGGCACAGTAGCTAATGCTTTGATAATCACGTACGCACACACATTACAGCCAGATCCCACTGAAACATTCGACAAACGTGTAGAACGTTCAGTATTACATAACACCTTTCCCCATTATGTATCACTGCCCCCTCCTTAAGCCTCCTCGTCCCGAACTGGCAAACTGTCTCTGAAGTAATACTTAGCCAGGCAATCTAGGTGGACGACCTTGAACTTTCGCTGTCCTTCCTGTTGAATCCGATAAACAATATCTTTGATCCTTTTTTTCATCGTATAGGGTCCTTCCCAGTTAGGCTGAAGCTTAGGTGAGTGACCACGACAGCGCTTTGGGTTGAACAACCAGACCTGATCTCCTTCATGGAAACCCACACTATTGCTGCGAATGGCATACCGAGATTCATTTTATCACTGGCTATCTTCAGCCATCCTCTTATCAAGTGATTCATTTCTGGCAGTTGGTTTATAATTGCGAGGGATAGTTCTCTGGCTCTTAGGACTGAGTCTCAGGTGATCCCAACATCAAGTCCCCAGGCAGATGAATCTCCTGCCCAAACACCAAATTTGCTGGAGTCATGCCGGTTGCGTCGTGTACTGATGACCTATACGCCATGAGGAATAGTGGTTCCAGTCTGTTTGGTTCTCGTCAACAACCTTCGAAAGATGCTGTTCAACTGTCCTATTGAATCTCTCAACAATTCTATCCAACTGACGATGCAGAGGCATTGTTCAGGTCTTCCGAGTAGATGGCATAATTCTTTAAACACTCCTGATTCGAAATTTCTCCCTTGATCCATATGGATTTCCATAGGGGCTCCATAATGGCAACAGAAGTTGTGAACTAACTCCTTTGCCACAGTGGTAGCCTCCTGATTTGGAATTGCATAGGCTTCCATCCACTTAGTACTCACCTACAACCATGATGTACCGGTTTCCATCTTCAGTAACTGCGAATGGTCCAGCCATGTCTATGGCAATTCTCTCAAAAGGCAGTCCAATCATATACTGTCTCATTTTCCCTTGCTTCTGCTTTGTGGGCCCTTGCTTGCAGCACGTATTTCACATGTCCGAAACAATTCCTCTACGTCGTGGCAAAGAATACAATCCAGGTCCAATAGAATCGGTTCCATATTTTGTCCAGGGTTTTGTTAACGCCAAGATGGTCTCCAGACGTTCCATCAAAACAGACTGCACTTTACTTTGGAGATTATCAAATACATGACCATGTCTCGTCCATCTGCACTTTTCCAAGCCCTTTTCAGCAATCCGTTCTCTAAGGTAAGGGATTCCCATTGTGCCCAGTAGCCCTTCAACACTTCCGAGCCATGGCAGATATCTTGCCAATCCGGGTGGCAACCTTCCTCTTTTGCTGTCAAGATTGGTCCAATGTCTTCATCAGTTATCTGTTCTTGTCGACAATCTTGTGTCGTCCAGCCATCTGCCAGGAAATCTACAGTGGTGGCTTGAACATGTTCACTGGCGTTTTGTTTTACCTTACTGTGGCAATGTCGGCAGTCTTCCGGGCACGGTCGTCGCGATAAGCCATCCGCATTACCATGCAGGCGCCCCCGCCGATATTGTACCTTGAAGTTGTACTCTTGCAGACGTTCGAGCCACCTTGCCAACTGCCCTTCCGGATATTTAAATCTCAAGAGCACGGCCTGGTTGGTGCATAGTGAAAACTCCCTTCCATAGAGGTATTTATGGAAGTGCTCCAAAGCTCGGACGACTACCAGCACCTCTCTCCCTGTAACACAATCATTTCTCTCTGGTTTCTATCTTGCTGTAATACACTATTACTCGTTCTTCACCGTTTTGCACTTGAGACAAAACTGCTCCTAGACCAGTATTTCTTGTGTCTGTGTCTACGATGTACTTCCCTTCGGAACCTGGGAAAGCGAGAATTGGCTGCAAACATAATGCAATTTTCAAAGTTCTAAATGCTTGATCACACTGTCTCGACCACTGGAAGTTTCGTTTATATTCCGTTAGCTTATGTAGGGGTTTAGCGAAGCATTTTACAAAACGTCTGTAATATGAGCATAACCCAAGGAAACTCCGAACTTTGTGTTTACTCTTCGGAACTGGCCACTCTCTTATGGTGTCTACTTTATTAGGATCCATGCTAACACCCGCTGCCGAAACCAGATGACCCAGATACTGTACTTCCTTCTGGAATAGAGAACATTTCTTCGGGCTCAGCTTCAGTTGGGCACCGTCAATTCTAGTTAGTGGGCACCTCCTTAAGGTTTTCCAAATGGTCTTTGAAAGTCTTCCCGATGACTATGACATGGTCTAAATAAACAAGGCAAGTTTTCCATGTCAGGCCTCGCAGTACTAGGTCCATCAATCTTTCAAATGTTGCCGGTGGATTACAGAGTCCAAATGGCATGTCGTTAAATTGGAATAAGCCACTTGGGGTCGAGAAAACGGTCTTTTCCTTGTCTTCTTGATGAAGACCCACTTGCCAATATCCACTCTTCAGGTCCAATGTGGAAAACCACTGTGGTCCAGACAGCGTGTCGAGTGTATCGTCAGTCAATGTGAGCTAATGGATAGCCGTCTTTCTTTGTAACGTCATTCAACCTCCAGTAGTCTACGCAGAAACGCAATCCACCACCCTTCTTTGCTAACAGCACTACCGGAGAAGACCAAGCACCTGACGAAGGCTCGATTACTCCCTCTGTCAACAAGTCCTCTACTAACCGAGACATTTCCTCTTGCTTAGATAATGGAGGCCTTCGAGGAGGTTGGCGTATCGGTGTTGTGTCCCCGGTATTGATGTGATGTTGTAAAAGAGAGGTTCTTCCCAATGACTGGAGCCGAACTGCAAAATAATCTTTAAATTCATGTAAAAACCGTTTGAGTTCTTTTACCTCACCTATTGAGAGATCATTAGATCTGTTCAATAATTCCTGCAGTTACTCTGGTAATTCGGAAGTGTCCGTAGCACTGCATCTTCTTCGCGTCATTCCGGCTATCCAAGCCACAGGAGTCAATTTCCCTAGGAGTGTATTGCTTTGTAAAGTGACAGCTTGATCCAAAATATTCGCCTCTCCAATAGACACATTTCCGGTTTCGTCAGGTTTTACAAAACTTCTGGCAATTAGTATCCCCGGTGTGCTGACTACCTGGGGTTCGAATATAGAGCACTGGTTGCCCCTTGTATCAACCTTGGTTCTAACCATGATAATCTTTACATAGTTTGAGGGAACAGCTACCGCCACTTGATATATCACTTGCATCGATTTTTCTCATGTATTCATTTTGGAGAGCATTACCGTTTCTTTTCCAATTCTCATGACGTTGGTTTTGAAGTCGACTATAAATCCATATGCATTAATAACGTCCACACCAAGAATTGCTTCATCCACAATGTCTGCAACAAGTACTTGATGATCAAACTCAAGTCGACCGAGGCGTAGGTATATCTCCACTTTTCAAAACACTTTTACAGGTTGTCCAGTAGCTGTTCACAAGCTGCAAGAGCACCAGATTGGCTTGAGATTTTTCACCACGTCGGGGCGTAATGGAAACTGTTGTGCCTGTGTCAACTGTAATAGAGATTGGTCTTTCTTGAACGAATCCGGTAACCACCAAGCTCCCGCTACTTTTCTGAAGTGTAGAAATTGCGTATTGTCTAGGGGCTTTGTTCCTCCAGTTAGTCAGCTACATTGTACCGACTACTGCTTGTTTCCCTGCTGCTGAACTTTAACCCTACAATCTCGTTATAGATGTCCAGGTTTCCCACATCTATAACACTTCAGTCTTCCATCCTTTCTTACTTTATTCTGTGGCGCTGCTCGCTGGGTCTCTGTTCCTTGCTCTTCTTCTTCGTCGTCTGTGCCAACGCGATTTTCTAGTGCGCACTTTATGACTTGCCCAACCAGACGCTGACTTTGCGGCCTCAAATTGCAAAGCATGTACCAGGGCATCCGCACTATTCTGGTGTCTTGCCAGTCGTAACACTTGCTGTAGTTCATTATCTCGGACACCATCAGTAAATGTCTGCACAGGAAACCTCGTTCGGAAATCTTCTGGTGCTTCAGGATATGCCAGTCTAATTAGTCTGTCGATACTGTAACGTAACAGAGTTGAGGTCCCCAACGTTACATAAAAAATTGAATTGTCTATGGTCAAGAACCATACCCTGAATTAAGGTTGCTCAGTAGTTAATGCATCTGAGAAGTACCTCAAGTCAAAAGAGGCAATAATTAATGTTGAATATAAAAAAACCATACCAATTAATAGTTAAATATAATAAATTGTGCTTGTTTTTATACTGTAACATGTTAGTGTTCACAGAATATTTATGTTATGTTTTGAGTATGGTAAGAATGAACTGATGTTGTTTAATAGGAATACTTCATCAATGATTATGTTTGTATTTATGTTAAATTTGTCTTTAGACAATCAAGTATAGTTACCTGTGTTAGGCATTATACTAAGTTTTAACTATTGTCTAAAATTGAATAATGCTGTTGTTTTAATTAATGTTTGTAAACTTGGCCAGGAGGGCAATCAGTGTTTAAGGTTTGACAAGTAGTTCTGATAATTATATTATAAACTAATGAAGGGTTCCAGGACCAGTTAATTAATGTAATAAAGTAAACACCAGGAAATTAAAATTAATGTAATTAACCATTAACCAATAATTAATTGTACAGTAGGTCAGGTAAAAGAAAATTGAGTTAAAAAAACAAATAATGTTATAACGGTTGTAAGAAAACCTATAGGCCTAAATTCCATATTTGTGAAAGGAAATTAATACCTTTTTAAGAAGTCCAGTCCAATGAAACTATGGTAAAACATTTACTGTTTATGAAGGAAGGTTAGGTGAGAATTTTAGGTAATTTAGTATTATTCCAAGCATGGAGTATTTTATTGAAAAAGAGTAGTAATATTCTATAATTCTGGCTCTAGGATATCTGATTTCACCCAATGACAGAAAAAGGTGGTTGTTAAGGCAACTGAAATGGACACGAGTTGTTTATATTGAATCATTCGTTCTGATTGTTACAAGCTATTAAGTTTAGATGGGCAGATACATTTAAAAAAATGAATAATAAAGTCTGAAGAAATATGAATCAAAATTTAAAAAACCCTCTTTGAAACCTAATTCTATCATAATACTAATGAGTAATAAACTAATTAGACTTCCAAATTATAACTGAATACATTTAAAAGAGTTGAAAACCCCTCACCTCATTCACCAGGATAATTCCGCTGGATTCGTTATTAAACCGATTTCTCCTATAACCAGAAGATTAATTAAGAGAAATGAAGGCCGAAACTAACGGAATTATTGAAAAGACATACGAGGATCTTGTTTTGCAGAGTTAACCTTCACTGGCAGATGAAGCTGGGATACTATTTTCATTCCACCAGGACCGACAATTATCAAGATCATAGGAGAAGAACAGAAGTCAGAAGAATTCCTGAGAGCTTCCCAGAACACTCCACAATCAATTTTATTAAGGGCCAGAACACCTTTTACTGGAGGAATGTAACTTAAGCTGAACGTCTTCACTGTTTACAGACGACCACGGCCAGTCGGAGTTCGTCGACTCGGTAAAAAACAACCTATTTTAAATTCAATATATTTAGAGTTAATAATTTTGTTTTGTAATACTTGAGTAATCTTAATTGTGCATTTTACCTGGCCTTACTAATGGTTCCAAGAATCTTACGAACCCTGGGATAAGAACTATTTATTGTTATATTTAATTTGTATAAGTCAATGGAATTTGATCAATTGACAATCGATATATTTTGTGTGATCGATTTGATAATATTATTATTTTTCAGATAACGGTGACTGTGAATTAATAGATAAAATTAATAAAGGATCTTTATTGTATGAGATAAGGTTTGAAATTATTGCAGAATAGATACTATATGTAGAGGGTGGAATAATTTACAATAAAAGGTTGATTTAAAGCCGATGAACAGCTAACCTAGAAACACGATTATTGCAAATAACAGCGCCAAGTGCTTTCGGCTGGTGGAACGGGAGATCGCTGAACTAGCTTGTTTTCAGTGCAAAATTTGAATAGAATTTCCTAACGTCGAGGGACTAGGGTTGACAAGAATATTCATTACATTCAGTTAATACACTATATATATCTTTAATATTACCCAACTACTGAATACTAAGTTATACCTATATCGTAGTACGATCATAAGTTAAAAGAACATTATTATAATTATATTTGTCTAATAATATATTTTCAGGAGGCTTCATCGGTCACAACCGAATAGATATATGTTTATTAATAACACATTAATTAAATCAGGTAACAACATTTTAAGTGTTACAAATTGCCACCTTCAACGTGTTGATCGACGTTGATACACGAGAGTCTCATATAAGTAAATAAAACAAAATAAACGTTTCGTATCAATACTTCCTTCATACTCTTGAAGACTCTCCCCTGAATGCTGTCGCCTTGCTCTCAACTGAGTGCAGTACACATCTCGCAAATGTTTATCAACATACCGTAATTCTAGAGCTTTTGTCAATTCTGCACGTGTTCTGGCTGTCAGATGGGACTTTCTGTAGTAATTCTGCCGCAGGTCCTTTTAATGAGAGAACGAATAAAACTGCCTCGTCTTCTCTGTCCAATTATTTGCGCATGCGGACGCTTCGAATTGGCGTAGATACATCGCCCAGTGCGTGCTTCCATCGAACGTTGGAGCCTTGATATGAACTGTCCCAACCGCAGGCAAGGTGACTTTCTCTATTGTCTTTTCTGTCTTTACCATTGGTACAGTCTGTTCACAAGTTTGTTTTGGTTGTATCTTCAGGAACTGCTCAACTTCATTTTTAATTTGCTCTTTTATATTTGCCATTGAGTCTTCTACTGCAGATATTTTGTAAACATTGGGTTTTCTATATTTGATACACATTTCTCTACTGTAGACAATCTTATCTCTTGACCATTCAGATCACTGCGTAATTCGCTTAAGTCACCATATATAGGAGGACCCAACTCTGCAGTAGTATGTTGTTGCAACTGTTTTTGCATAGCTTCAAAAACAGCTTCTGTTCTACCTGCTTACGTTTTTCTGCTTCTTCCGCCTCCTGTCGGCGTCTTTTCTCTGCTTCTTCTGCCTCTTTTTGTCGTTCTAATGTTTGTTGTTCCTGTGTCTGCCGCAGCAGCGCCTGGAAATTTTCTATCATCTGACTGACATCCATTGTTTACCGATTAATTACGGATTACACTCGTACAAAGTGTCCACTGTTAACGGTCCTCTCCCACTTCTGACACCACTAATATGACAGTCTAACTGATCACGTATGGTACAGTGGAAAACAAAATACAAGACACCAATTAAGTCTCTAATCACCAGCTTTAATTATTACCATTAAACAGTTTGTAATCAACAAGATAGTCTCTTACAACAAATCAAATAAAAATTGTTCACAAGCAGTACAAATGTCAACTAATATAAAACACAACTGTATTACAATTGTCTCGCACAATTATAAAACAATTAACACTTCACCACAATAATTACTTTTCACTAATAACCACTTGAACGCACTGAGTAATCGCCCAACAATAACTCGCAACTCAAACTAAACTGAACGTTGCTGAGTACTTGTAATTATACCCCTCCGAAAATCCAGAAACATCCAACTACGTCAATAAAGGAAAACATTCATTGCGGCCTTGACACAGTGCACATGGGCGCACGACCTATGGCACAGTAGCTAATGCTTTGATAATCACGTACGCACACACATTACAGCCAGATCCCACTGAAACATTCGACAAACGTGTAGAACGTTCCGTATTACATAACACCTTTCCGCATTATGTATCACTGCCCCCTCCTTAAGCCTCCTCGTCCCGAACTGGCAAACTGTCTCTGAAGTAATACTTAGCCAGGCAATCTAGGTGGACGACCTTGAACTTTCGCTGTCCTTCCTGTTGAATCCGATAAACAATATCTTTGATTCTTTTTTTCATCGTATAGGGTCCTTCCCAGTTAGGCTGAAGCTTAGGTGAGTGACCACGACAGCGCTTTGGGTTGAACAACCAGACCTGATCTCCTTCATGGAAACCCACACTATTGCTGCGAATGGCATACCGAGATTCATTTTATCACTGGCTATCTTCAGCCATCCTCTTATCAAGTGATTCATTTCTGGCAGTTGGTTTATAATTGCGAGGAATAGTTCTCTGGCTCTTAGGACTGAGTCTCAGGTGATCCCAACATCAAGTCCCCAGGCAGATGAATCTCCTGCCCAAACACCAAATTTGCTGGAGTCATGCCGGTTGCGTCGTGTACTGATGACCTATACGCCATGAGGAATAGTGGTTCCAGTCTGTTTGGTTCTCGTCAACAACCTTCGAAAGATGCTGTTCAACTGTCCTATTGAATCTCTCAACAATTCTATCCAACTGACGATGCAGAGACATTGTTCAGGTCTTCCGAGTAGATGGCATAATTCTTTAAACACTCCTGATTCGAAATTTCTCCCTTGATCCATATGGATTTCCATAGGGGCTCCATAATGGCAACAGAAGTTGTGAACTAACTCCTTTGCCACAGTGGTAGCCTCCTGATTTGGAATTGCATAGGCTTCCATCCACTTAGTACTCACCTACAACCATGATGTACCGGTTTCCATCTTCAGTAACTGCGAATGGTCCAGCCATGTCTATGGCAATTCTCTCAAAAGGCAGTCCAATCATATACTGTCTCATTTTCCCTTGCTTCTGCTTTGTGGGCCCTTGCTTGCAGCACGTATTTCACATGTCCGAAACAATTCCTCTACGTCGTGGCAAAGAATACAATCCAGGTCCAATAGAATCGGTTCCGTATTTTGTCGAGGGTTTTGTTAACGCCAAGATGGTCTCCAGACGTTCCATCAAAACAGACTGCACTTTACTTTGGAGAATTATCAAATGCATGACCATGTCTCGTCCATCTGCACTTTTCCAAGCCCTTTTCAGCAATCCGTTCTCTAAGGTAAGGGATTCCCATTGTGCCCAGTAGCCCTTCAACACTTCCGAGCCATGGCAGATATCTTGCCAATCCGGGTGGCAACCTTCCTCTTTTGCTGTCAAGATTGGTCCAATGTCTTCATCAGTCATCTGTTCTTGTCGACAATCTTGTGTCGTCCAGCCATCTGCCAGGAAATCTACAGTGGTGGCTTGAACATGTTCACTGGCGTTTTGTTTTACCTTACTGTGGCAATGTCGGCAGTCTTCCGGGCACGGTCGTCGCGATAAGCCATCCGCATTACCATGCAGGCGCCCCCGCCGATATTGTACCTTGAAGTTGTACTCTTGCAGACGTTCGATCCACCTTGCCAACTGCCCTTCCGGATTTTTAAATCTCAAGAGCACGGCCTGGTTGGTGCATAGTGAAAACTCCCTTCCATAGAGGTATTTATGGAAGTGCTCCAAAGCTCGGACGACTACCAGCAACTCTCTCCTTGTAACACAATCATTTCTCTCTGGTTTCTATCTTGCTGTAATACACTATTACTCGTTCTTCACCGTTTTGCACTTGAGACAAAACTGCTCCTAGACCAGTATTTCTTGTGTCTGTGTCTACGATGTACTTCCCTTCGGAACCTGGGAAAGCGAGAATTGGCTGCAAACATAATGCAATTTTCAAAGTTCTAAATGCTTGATCACACTGTCTCGACCACTGGAAGTTTCGTTTATATTCCGTTAGCTTATGTAGGGGTTTAGCGAAGCATTTTACAAAACGTCTGTAATATGAGCATAACCCAAGGAAACTCCGAACTTTGTGTTTACTCTTCGGAACTGGCCACTCTCTTATGGTGTCTACTTTATTAGGATCCATGCTAACACCCGCTGCCGAAACCAGATGACCCAGATACTGTACTTCCTTCTGGAATAGAGAACATTTCTTCGGGCTCAGCTTCAGTTGGGCACCGTCAATTCTAGTTAGTGGGCACCTCCTTAAGGTTTTCCAAATGGTCTTTGAAAGTCTTCCCGATGACTATGACATGGTCTAAATAAACAAGGCAAGTTTTCCATGTCAGGCCTCGCAGTACTAGGTCCATCAATCTTTCAAATGTTGCCGGTGGATTACAGAGTCCAAATGGCATGTCGTTAAATTGGAATAAGCCACTTGGGGTCGAGAAAACGGTCTTTTCCTTGTCTTCTTGATGAAGACCCACTTGCCAATATCCACTCTTCAGGTCCAATGTGGAAAACCACTGTGGTCCAGACAGCGTGTCGAGTGTATCGTCAGTCAATGTGAGCTAATGGATAGCCGTCTTTCTTTGTAACGTCATTCAACCTCCAGTAGTCTACGCAGAAACGCAATCCACCACCCTTCTTTGCTAACAGCACTACCGGAGAAGACCAAGCACCTGACGAAGGCTCGATTACTCCCTCTGTCAACAAGTCCTCTACTAACCGAGACATTTCCTCTTGCTTAGATAATGGAGGCCTTCGAGGAGGTTGGCGTATCGGTGTTGTGTCCCCGGTATTGATGTGATGTTGTAAAAGAGAGGTTCTTCCCAATGACTGGAGCCGAACTGCAAAATAATCTTTAAATTCATGTAAAAACCGTTTGAGTTCTTTTACCTCACCTATTGAGAGATCATTAGATCTGTTCAATAATTCCTGCAGTTACTCTGGTAATTCGGAAGTGTCCGTAGCACTGCATCTTCTTCGCGTCATTCCGGCTATCCAAGCCACAGGAGTCAATTTCCCTAGGAGTGTATTGCTTTGTAAAGTGACAGCTTGATCCAAAATATTCGCGTCTCCAATAGACACATTTCCGGTTTCGTCAGGTTTTACAAAACTTCTGGCAATTAGTATCCCCGGTGTGCTGACTACCTGGGGTTCGAATATAGAGCACTGGTTGCCCCTTGTATCTACCTTGGTTCTAACCATGATAATCTTTTCATAGTTTGAGGGAACAGCTACCGCCACTTGATATATCACTTGCATCGATTTTTCTCATGTATTCATTGTGGAGAGCATTACCGCTTCTTTTCCAATTCTCAAGACGTTGGTTTTGAAGTCGACTATAAATCCATATGCATTAATAACGTCCACACCAAGAATTGCTTCATCCACAATGTCTGCAACAAGTACTTGATGATCAAACTCAAGTCGACCGAGGCGTAGGTATATCTCCACTTTTCAAAACACTTTTACAGGTTGTCCAGTAGCTGTTCACAAGCTGCAAGAGCACCAGATTGGCTTGAGATTTTTCACCACGTCGGGGCGTAATGGAACCTGTTGTGCCTGTGTCAACTGTAATAGAGATTGGTCTTTCTTGAACGAATCCGGTAACCACCAAGCTCCCGCTACTTTTCTGAAGTGTAGAAATTGCGTATTGTCTGGGGCTTTGTTCCTCCAGTTAGTCAGCTACATTGTACCGACTACTGCTTGTTTCCCTGCTGCTGAACTTTAACCCTACAATCTCGTTATAGATGTCCAGGTTTCCCACATCTATAACACTTCAGTCTTCCATCCTTTCTTACTTTATTCTGTGGCGCTGCTCGCTGGGTCTCTGTTCCTTGCTCTTCTTCTTCGTCGTCTGTGCCAACGCGATTTTCTAGTGCGCACTTTATGACTTGCCCAACCAGACGCTGACTTTGCGGCCTCAAATTGCAAAGCATGTACCAGGGCATCCGCACTATTCTGGTGTCTTGCCAGTCGTAACACTTGCTGTAGTTCATTATCTCGGACACCATCAGTAAAAGTCTGCACAGTAAACCTCGTTCGGAAATCTTCTGGTGCTTCAGGATATGCCAGTCTAATTAGTCTGTCGATACTGTAACGTAACAGAGTTGAGGTCCCCAACGTTACATAAAAAATTGAATTGACTATGGTTAAGAACCATACCCTGAATTAAGGTTGCTCAGTAGTTAATGCATCTGAGAAGTACCTCAAGTCAAAAGAGGCAATAATTAATGTTGAATATAAAAAAACCATACCAATTAATAGTTAAATATAATAAATTGTGCTTGTTTTTATACTGTAACATGTTAATGTTCACAGAATGAACTTCATTTTTAATTTGCTCTTTTATATTTGCCATTGAGTCTTCTACTGCAGATATTTTGTAGACATTGGGTTTTCTATATTTGATACACATTTCTCTACTGTAGACAATCTTATCTCTTGACCATTCAGATCACTGCGTAATTCGCTTAAGTCACCATATATAGGAGACCCAACTCTGCAGTAGTATGTTGTTGCAACTGTTTTTGCATAGCTTCGAAATAGCTTCTGTTCTACCTGCTTACGTTTTTCTGCTTCTTCCGCCTCCTGTCGGCATCTTTTCTCTGCTTCTTCTGCCTCTTTTTGTCGTTCTAATGTTTGTTGTTCCTGTGTCTGCCGCAGCAGCGCCTGGAAATTTTCTATCATCTGACTGACATCCATTGTTTACCGATTAATTACGGATTACACTCGTACAAAGTGTCCACTGTTAACGGTCCTCTCCCACTTCTGACAACACTAATATGACAGTCTAACTGATCACGTATGGTACAGTGGAAAACAAAATACAAGACACCAATTAAGTCTCTAAACCACCAGCTTTAATTATTACCATTAAACAGTTTGTAATCAACAAGATAGTCTCTTACAACAAATCAAATAAAAATTGTTCACAAGCAGTACAAATGTCAACTAATATAAAACACAACTGTATTACCATTGTCTCGCACAATTATAAAACAATTAACACTTCACCACAATAATTACTTTTCACTAATAACCACTTGAACGCACTGAGTAATCGCCCAACAATAACTCGCAACTCAAACTAAACTGCACGTTGCTGAGTACTTGTAATTATACCCCTCCGAAAATCCAGAAACATCCAACTACGTCAATAAAGGAAAACATTAGAGCGTAATTCATTGCGGCCTTGACACAGTGCACATGGGCGCACGACATATGGCACAGTAGCTAATGCTTTGATAATCACGTACGCACACACATTACAGCCAGATCCCACTGAAACATTCGACAAACGTGTAGAACGTTCCGTATTACATAACACCTTTCCGCATTATGTATCACTGCCCCATCCTTAAGCCTCCTCGTCCCGAACTGGCAAACTGTCTCTAAAGTAATACTTAGCCAGGCAATCTAGGTGGACGACCTTGAACTTTCGCTGTCCTTCCTGTTGAATCCGATAAACAATACCTTTGATTCTTTTTTTCATCGTGTAGGGTCCTTCCCAGTTAGGCTGAAGCTTAGGTGAGTGACCACGACAGCGCTTTGGGTTGAACAACCAGACCTGATCTCCTTCATGGAAACCCACACTATTGCTGCGAATGGCATACCGAGTTTCATTTTATCACTGGCTATCTTCAGCCATCCTCTTATCAAGTGATTCATTTCTGGCAGTTGGTTTCTAATTGCGAGGAATAGTTCTCTGGCTCTTTGGACTGAGTCTCAGGTGATCCTAACATCAAGTCCCCAGGCAGATGAATCTCCTGCCCAAACACAAATTTTGCTGGAGTCATGCCGGTTGCGTCGCGTACTGATGACCTATACGCCATGAGGAATAGTGGTCCCAGTCTGTTTGGTTCTCGTCAACAACCTTCGAAAGATGCTGTTCAAGTGTCCTGTTGAATCTCTCAACCATTCTGTCCAACTGACGATGCAGAGGCATTGTTCAGGTCTTCCGAGTAGACGACATAATTCTTTAAACACTCCTTATTCGAAATTTCTCCCTTGATCCATATGGATTTCCATAGGGGCACCATAATGGCAACAGAAGTTGTGAACTAACTCCTTTGCCACAGTGGTAGCCTCCTGATTTGGAATTGCATAGGCTTCCATCCACTTAGTACTCACCTACAACCATGATGTACCGGTTTCCATCTTCGGTAACTGCGAATGGTCCAGCCATGTCTATGGCAATTCTCTCAAAAGGCAGTCCAATCATATACTTTCTCATTTTCCCTTGCTTCTGGTTTGTGGGCCCTTGCTTGCAGCACGTATTTCACATGTCCGAAACAATTCCTCTACGTCGTGGCAAAGAATACAATCCAGGTCCAATAGAATCGGTTCCGTATTTTGTCGAGGGTTTTGTTAACGCCAAGATGGTCTCCAGACGTTCCATCAAAACAGACTGCACTTTACTTTGGAGAATTATCAAATGCATGACCATGTCTCGTCCATCTGCACTTTTCCAAGCCCTTTTCAGCAATCCGTTCTCTAAGGTAAGGGATTCCCATTGTGCCTAGTAGCCCTTCAACACTTCCGAGCCATGGCAGATATCTTGCCAATCCGGGTGGCAACCTTCCTCTTTTGCTGTCAAGATCGGTCCAATGTCTTCATCAGTCATCTGTTCTTGTCGACAATCTTGTGTCGTCCAGCCATCTGCCAGGAAATCTACAGTGGTGGCTTGAACATGTTCACTGGCGTTTGTACCTTGAAGTTGTACTCTTGCAGACGTTCGAGCCACCTTGCCAACTGCCCTTCCGGATTTTTAAATCTCAAGAGCACGGCCTGGTTGGTGCATAGTGAAAACTCCCTTCCATAGAGGTATTTATGGAAGTGCTCCAAAGCTCGGACGACTGCCAGCAACTCTCTCCTTGTAACACAATCATTTCCCTCTGGTTTCTATCTTGCTGTAATACACTATTACTCGTTCTTCACCGTTTTGCACTTGAGACAAAACTGCTCCTAGACCAGTATTTCTTGTGTCTGTGTCTACGATGTACTTCCCTTCGGAACCTGGGAAAGCGAGAATTGGCAGCAAACATAATGCAATTTTCAAAGTTCTAAATGTTTGATCACACTGTCTCGACCACTGGAAGTTTCGTTTATATTCCGTTAGCTTATGTAGAGGTTTAGCGAAGCATTTTACAAAACGTCTGTAATATGAGCATAACCCAAGGAAACTCCGAACTTTGTGTTTACTCTTCGGAACTGGCCACTCTCTTATGGTGTCTACTTTATTAGGATCCATGCTAACACCCGCTGCCGAAACCAGATGACCCAGATACTGTACTTCCTTCTGGAATAGAGAACATTTCTTCGGGCTCAGCTTCAGTTGGGCACCGTCAATTCTAGTTAGTGGGCACCTCCTTAAGGTTTTCCAAACGGTCTTTGAAAGTCTTCCCGATGACTATGACATGGTCTAAATAAACAAGGCAAGTTTTCCATGTCAGGCCTCGCAGTACTAGGTCCATCAATCTTTCAAATGTTGCCGGTGGATTACAGAGTCCAAATGGCATGTCGTTAAATTGGAATAAGCCACTTGGGGTCGAGAAAACGGTCTTTTCCTTGTCTTCTTGATGAAGTCCCACTTGCCAATATCCACTCTTCAGGTCCAATGTGGAAAACCACTGTGGTCCAGACAGCGTGTCGAGTGTATCGTCAGTCAATGTGAGCTAATGGATAGCCGTCTTTCTTTGTAACGTCATGCAACCTCCAGTAGTCTACACAGAAACGCAATCCACCACCCTTCTTTGCTAACAGCACTACCGGAGAAGACAAAGCACCTGACGAAGGCTCGATTACTCCCTCTGTCAACAAGTCCTCTACTAACCGAGACATTTCCTCTTGCTTAGATAATGGAGGCCTTCGAGGAGGTTAGCGTATCGGTGTTGTGTCCCCGGTATTGATGTGATGTTATAAAAGAGAGGTTCTTCCCAATTACTGGAGCCGAACTGCAAAATAATCGTTAAATTCATGTAAAAACCGTTTGAGTTCTTTTACCTCACCTATTGAGAGATCATTAGATCTGTTCAATAATTCCTGCAGTTACTATGGTAATTCGAAAGTGTCCGTAGCACTGCATCTTCTTCGTGTCATTCCGGCTATCCAAGCCACAGGAGTCAATTTCCCTAGGAGTGTATTGCTTTGTAAAGTGACAGCTTGATCCAAAATATTCGTCTCTCCAATAGACACATTTCCGGTTTCGTCAGGTTTTACAAAACCTCTGGCAATTAGTATCCCCGGTGTGCTGACTACCTGGGGTTCGAATATAGAGCACTGGTTGCCCCTTGTATCTACATTGGTTCTAACCATGATAATCTTTTCATAGTTTGAGGGAACAGTTACCGCCACTTGATTTATCACTTGCATCGATATTTCTGATGTATTCATTGTGGAGAGCATTACCGCTTCTTTTCCAATTCTCAAGACATTGGTTTTGAAGTCGACTATAAATCCATATGCATTAATAAGGTCCACACCAAGATTTGCTTCATCCACAATGTCTGCAACAAGTACTTGATGATCAAACTCAAGTCGACCGAGGCGTAGGTATATCTCCACTTTTCAAAACACTTTTACAGGTTGTCCAGTAGCTGTTCACAAGCTGCAAGAGCACCAGATTGGCTTGAGATTTTTCACCACGTCGCACAGTGGTCATTTTCATTATTCTAGTAGATAATAATTAGCCGTTGCAAATTATTATTTTTAAATCGGTTTCATTCAACTTTAACTGTTAAATAATTTAAGGTGGCGACCCCTTGCCATAGTTTAAAACTGAAAAACCAATAAATACTTTGTTAACGTTTTTATTTCAAGATTCGAACTTTTTATATTGTATGTTAAATAACATTAGTATATAATTTAATGTTTATATAATATAATAACAATAGTAATATAAATTAACATTATACACGACAAAAGTTTTTAGTTAAATAATGACAAAAATGTACTAAAAAATATACATTTTATATGCTACTGTGTAGAAAATAAATTAATAATCGCTGTCAGAATCATCGGAATCGCTACTTGACGATAGCGAAACATTTACTATTTGCGGCTCTTGTAGCAATATTAAAACCTCTTTAATCAAAGGTTCTTTGTATGACTGATTCCCTATGCACTATGATAATAATGATATAAGAGGATCCGATGAAACTAAAAGGACGTTTAATAAATCTCGCATGGTCTTTTCTCGAGAAAACTTTCTTGTATAAAACTGACGATACAGTCTAAAATGTTTGTTTCGAGATTCCAGTGCTTCCTCTGAAAACATTCCAATAGGAAGAACAGCTGCCTTAATTATATCAGATTCATGCATAAGTATGCGGTGGATGCTCGATGGCATGTAATACCACGGATAAAGTTGTACAAACATTTTAGCTGTATCCTTTGCATAATCACTGATTGCTTCAGAGTCGATGGCAAAGCCACATGATATTGTAAGAAAAATAACATAAAGACGTTTTAAGAAATCTTCATTAAGGCCTGTTATAGAAGATGCAAGAGAAAACTCGCGAAAGAATCTGCGGGCAGTGTTTCCATCATTAGTTGTACCGAACCCCGGCTTAGGAATATCAATCAGTACATTCATCTCGGTTTTTAGCATATTAATTATTCTCGTCTTTGTTCCTTGATCTTCTGCTTATCATTTCTATCACGAATCTGCCACTTTTTTAATTCGAGACGATAAGAGATATGTAAGCAACAATCTAGACAATGTATCCATGCATGAAGGTTTGAAATTCCATACTCAAATAAATGAGGTTTGACTTCAAGACTCCAAATTTTTTCGAGTTGATTCATCATCTTCGGAGTTGCCCCACAAATACCACATGTTTGTGTGCATGTGTCGCTGATGACTCCAAATGTCTTTCCGTCAATCATAGTCATCTTTAACTCATGTTTCACAATTATTACAGTATTTAGGAAAAGACAGTTTGTAGGCTGGATCTCATTTATTTGGTTGTCAATGTTTTGGATTTCTCTTTTTGTTACTTCCATTGTTTCTTTTTCAAAGATCAGCTTAATGGGTCTACAGTATCTCGTTGATGATGGACGTGGATTCTGCCATAATATATACCCATTTTTCGTGTGTAACTGCAGCGGAACAATACATACAGCAAACAAATTTGCGTCACTCTTGGATGGATTACCCGCTTCACTATACCCTTGTTTGTAAGTGGACTGACCAGCACTACCGTCACATCCCCATTTACAAACAAGAGTCACACCTTGCGATAACTCTGTCATTTTTTGATTTAAAACTTCTTTTTGCATTTCTACGATTCTACTTGCCGTATGATTGAGGATCGCTTGCAAGTTCACTTCTGCAGATATATCCGACACAAGAATATGTTGTTCATCTCGATAGCATTTCTTTTTTGCCTCTAGTAAAGAATTATAGCTAGGGTATATATGAGCATTTCTAGATTTTGCTCCAGACTGCATTAATACATATGATCTCTTCGTATATCGACCATCAACATACAATGCGATGGCCTCGTCTGCAGTATATTTTATAGCAATTGACCTTGGCGTCTGAAAACACTTTTTTATTGTAGTTGCTCTTGTGGGAGAATAGTCGGAAATTTCTTGCACGATTGTAGCAGCATCTCGTCGACCAGACATTTGAAGACTTTTCCGAGTCGCAAAAGTCGGTTCTTCCTGGGAATAATTTTCGAACAAAGGTGCAACTCTTTGTCTTTTTCTTTGATTGCTGAGCTCACTAAAATCTTTTAGAGGTCGACCCTTCCTGCCATGAAATGTTTTCTGGTCTGTTCACAGATCTGGTTGTTTCGAAAAATACTATGTCCTCATCAAGCCATCGGTTATGTCTTGCCTCAAATACTTTTAAAGTACGTTGACAATCTTTCCACATTTTGGCGACTTTACTATTGTAATTATCAATAACTTTCTTAACCTTGTAATAGTGTTCATTTTCAGTCTCTTCTAAATCAAGTGTGTTCAAAACATATGCTAAAACAGACAAGTTTTTTTGTTTTAGTACACTTTCTTCACGCCAAATATTGAATAAGGTCCTTCTTGATATCGACATAGCAACTAAAACAATTAATATTTCCGACTTGGCACTTATTGGCAACCAGTTTTAGGTTAAATAGAAAGCTAAGAATTTTTTCTAATAAACAAAAAAAAATCACTACGAATAAACGCGAATAAAGGTTTACTTCACAAGAAAAGCAAAAAATATTATGAACCGATAGACACAAACAATTACTATAACCTTTAATACGAGACGTACTAAACTCAACTAAAATAACTAATCAAAATGCAAAACATTTCACACCTAGGTATGACGTCATCATACATTGTTGCGCTGGATTTGTTTACATCAGTTACAATAAAAGTATCGAACATTAATACAAAATGAAAATAAACGAAATTGGTGAAGCTTTATTTTTGATATTATTACTTCCTAGAATAGCTCAATCGACCTCTGTGCGTCGGGGCGTAATGGAAATTGTTGCGCCTGTGTCAACTGTAATAGAGATTGGTCTTTCTTGAACGAATCCGGTAACCACCAAGCTCCCGCTACTTTTCTGAAGTGTAGAAATTGCGTATTGTCTGGGGCTTTGTTCCTCCAGTTAGTCAGCTACATTGTACCGACTACTGCTTGTTTCCCTGCTGCTGAACTTTAACCCTACAATCTCGTTATAGATGTCCAGGTTTCCCACATCTATAAAACTTCAGTCTTCCATCCTTTCTTACTTTATTCTGTGGCGCTGCTCGCTGGGTCTCTGTTCCTTGCTCTTCTTCTTCGTCGTCTGTGCCAACGCGATTTTCTAGTGCGCACTTTATGACTTGCCCAACCAGATGCTGACTTTGCGGCCTCAAATTGCAAAGCATGAACCAGGGCATCCACACTATTCTGGTGTCTTGCCAGTCGTAACACTTGCTGTAGTTCATTATCTCGGACACAATCAGTAAATGTCTGCACAGGAAACCTCGTTCGGAAATCTTCTGGTGCTTCAGGATATGCCAGTCTAATTAGTCTGTCGATACTTCCTTCAAACTCTTGAAGACTCTCCCCTGAATGCTGTCGCCTTGCTCTCAACTGAGTGCAGTACACATCTCGCAAATGTTTATCAACATACCGTAATTCTAGAGCTTTTGTCAATTCGGCATGTGTTCTGGCTGTCAGATGGGACTTTCTGTAGTAATTCTGCCGCAGGTCCTTTTAATGAGAGAACGAATAAAACTACCTCGTCTTCTCTGTCCAATTATTTGCGCATGCGGCCGCTTCGAATTGGCGTAGATACATCGCCCAGTGCGTGCGTCCATCGAACGTTGGAGCCTTGATATGAACTGTCCCAACCGCAGGCAAGGTGACTTTCTCTATTGTCTTTTCTATCTTTACCATTGGTACAGTCTGTTCACAAGTTTGTTTTTGTTGTATCTTCAGGAACTGCTCAACTTCATTTTTAATTTGCTCTTTTATATTTGCCATTGAGTCTTCTACTGCAGATATTTTGTAGACATTGGGTTTTCTATATTTGATACACATTTCTCTACTGTAGACAATCTTATCTCTTGACCATTCAGATCACTGCGTAATTCGCTTAAGTCACCATATAGGAGACCCAACTCTGCAGTAGTATGTTGTTGCAACTGTTTTTGCATAGCTTCAAAAACAGCTTCTGTTCTACCTGCTTACGTTTTTCTGCTTCTTCCGCCTCCTGTCGGCGTCTTTTCTCTGCTTCTTCTGCCTCTTTTTGTCGTTCTAATGTTTGTTGTTCCTGTGTCTGCCGCAGCAGCGCCTGGAAATTTTCTATCATCTGACTGACGTCCATTGTTTACCGATTAATTACGGATTACACTCATACAAAGTGTCCACTGTTAACGGTCCTCTCCCACTTCTGACACCACTAATATGACAGTCTAACTGATCACGTATGGTACAGTGGAAAACAAAATACAAGACACCAATTAAGTCTCTAATCACCAGCTTTAATTATTACCATTAAACAGTTTGTAATCAACAAGATAGTCTCTTACAACAAATCAAATAAAAATTGTTCACAAGCAGTACAAATGTCAACTAATATAAAACACAACTGTATTACAATTGTCTCGCACAATTATAAAACAATTAACACTTCACCACAATAATTACTTTTCACTAATAACCACTTGAACGCACTGAGTAATCGCCCAACAATAACTCGCAACTCAAACTAAACTGAACGTTGCTGAGTACTTGTAATTATACCCCTCCGAAAATCCAGAAACATCCAATTACGTCAATAAAGGAAAACATTAGAGCGTAATTCATTGCGGCCTTGACACAGTGCACATGGGCGCACGACATATGGCACAGTAGCTAATGCTTTGATAATCACGTACGCACACACATTACAGCCAGATCCCACTAAAACATTCGACAAACGTGTAGAACTTTCCGTATTACATAACACCTTTCCGCATTATGTATCACTGCCCCCTCCTTAAGCCTCCTCGTCCCGAACTGGCAAACTGTCTCTAAAGTAATACTTAGCCAGGCAATCTAGGTGGACGACCTTGAACTTTCGCTGTCCTTCCTGTTGAATCCGATAAACAATATCTTTGATTCTTTTTTTCATCGTGTAGGGTCCTTCCCAGTTAGGCTGAAGCTTAGGTGAGTGACCACGACAGCGCTTTGGGTTGAACAACCAGACCTGATCTCCTTCATGGAAAACCACACTATTGCTGCGAATGGCATACCGAGTTTCATTTTATCACTGGCTATCTTCAGACATCCTCTTATCAAGTGATTCATTTCTGGCAGTTGGTTTCTAATTGCGAGGAATAGTTCTCTGGCTCTTAGGACTGAGTCTCAGGTGATCCCAACATCAAGTCCCCAGGCAGATGAATCTCCTGCCCAAACACAAATTTTGCTGGAGTCATGCCGGTTGCGTCGCATACTGATGACCTATACGCCATGAGGAATAGTGGTCCCAGTCTGTTTGGTTCTCGTCAACAACCTTCGAAAGATGCTGTTCAAGTGTCCTATTGAATCTCTCAACCATTCTGTCCAACTGACGATGCAGAGGCATTGTTCAGGTCTTCCGAGTAGACGGCATAATTCTTTAAACACTCCTGATTCGAAATTTCTCCCTTGATCCATATGGATTTCCATAGGGGCTCCATAATGGCAACAGAAGTTGTGAACTAACTCCTTTGCCACAGTGGTAGCCTCCTGATTTGGAATTGCATAGGCTTCCATCCACTTAGTACTCACCTACAACCATGATGTACCGGTTCCATCTTCAGTAACTGCGAATGGTCCAGCCATGTTTATGGCAATTCTCTCAAAAGGCAGGCCAATCATATACTGTCTCATTTTCCCTTGCTTCTGGTTTGTGGGCCCTTGCTTGCAGCACGTATTTCACATGTCCGAAACAATTCCTCTACGTCGTGGCAAAGAATACAATCCAGGTCCAATAGAATCGGTTCCGTATTTTGTCGAGGGTTTTGTTAACGCCAAGATGGTCTCCAGACGTTCCATCAAAACAGACTGCACTTTACTTTGGAGAATTATCAAATGCATGACCATGTCTCGTCCATCTGCACTTTTCCAAGCCCTTTTCAGCAATCCGTTCTCTAAGGTAAGGGATTCCCATTGCGCCCAGTAGCCCTTCAACACTTCCGAGCCATGGCAGATATCTCGCCAATCCGGGTGGCAACCATCCTCTTTTGCTGTCAAGATCGGTCCAATGTCTTCATCAGTCATCTGTTCTTGTCGACAATCTTGTGTCGTCCAGCCATCTGCCAGGAAATCTACAGTGGTGGCTTGAACATGTTCACTGGCGTTTTGTATTACCTTACTGTGGCAATGTCGGCAGTCTTCCGGGCACGGTCGTCGCGATAAGGCACCCGCATTACCATGCAGGCGCCCCCACCGATGTTGTACCTTGAAGTTGTACTCTTGCAGACGTTCGAGCCACCTTGCCAACTGCCCTTCCGGATTTTTAAATCTCAAGAGCACGGCCTGGTTGGTGCATAGTGAAAACTCCCTTCCATAGAGGTATTTATGGAAGTGCTCCAAAGCTCGGACGACTGCCAGCAACTCTCTCCTTGTAACACAATCATTTCTCTCTGGTTTCTATCTTGCTGTAATACACTATTACTCGTTCTTCACCGTTTTGCACTTGAGACAAAACTGCTCCTAGACCAGTATTTCTTGTGTCTGTGTCTACAATGTACTTCCATTCGGAACCTGGGAAAGCGAGAATTGGCAGCAAACATAATGCAATTTTCAAAGTTCTAAATGTTTGATCACACTGTCTCGACCACTGGAAGTTTCGTTTATATTCCGTTAGCTTATGTAGAGGTTTAGTGAAGCATTTTACAAAACGTCTGTAATATGAGCATAACCCAAGGAAACTCCGAACTTTGTGTTTACTCTTCGGAACTGGCCACTCTCTTATGGTGTCTACTTTATTAGGATCCATGCTAACACCCGCTGCCGAAACCAGATGACCCAGATACTGTACTTCCTTCTGGAATAGACAACATTTCTTCGGGCTCAGCTTCAGTTGGGCACCGTCAATTATAGTTAGTGGGCACCTCCTTAAGGTTTTCCAAACGGTCTTTGAAAGTCTTCCCGATGACTATGACATGGTCTAAATAAACAAGGCAAGTTTTCCATGTCAGGCCTCGCAGTACTAGGTCCATCAATCTTTCAAATGTTGCCGGTGGATTACAGAGTCCAAATGGCATGTCGTTAAATTGGAATAAGCCACTTGGGGTCGAGAAAACGGTCTTTTCCTTGTCTTCTTGATGAAGACCCACTTGCCAATATCCACTCTTCAGGTCCAATGTGGAAAACCACTGTGCTCCAGACAGCGTGTCGAGTGTATCGTCAGTCAATGTGAGCTAATGGATAGCTGTCTTTCTTTGTAACGTCATTCAACCTCCAGTAGTCTACGCAGAAACGCAATCCACCACCCTTCTTTGCTAACAGCACTACCGGAGAAGACCAAGCACCTGACGAAGGCTCGATTACTCCCTCTGTCAACAAGTCCTCTACTAACCGAGACATTTCCTCTTGCTTAGATAATGGAGGCCTTCGAGGAGGTTGGCGTATCGGTGTTGTGTCCCCGGTATTGATGTGATGTTGTAAAAGAGAGGTTCTTCCCAATGACTGGAGCCGAACTGCAAAATAATCTTTAAATTCATGTAAAAACCGTTTGAGTTCTTTTACCTCACCTATTGAGAGATCATTAGATCTGTTCAATAATTCCTGCAGTTACTCTGGTAATTCGGAAGTGTCCGTAGCACTGCATCTTCTTCGCGTCATTCCGGCTATCCAAGCCACAGGAGTCAATTTCCCTAGGAGTGTATTGCTTTGTAAAGTGACAGCTTGATCCAAAATATTCGCGTCTCCAATAGACACATTTCCGGTTTCGTCAGGTTTTACAAAACTTCTGGCAATTAGTATCCCCGGTGTGCTGACTACCTGGGGTTCGAATATAGAGCACTGGTTGCCCCTTGTATCTACCTTGGTTCTAACCATGATAATCTTTTCATAGTTTGAGGGAACAGCTACCGCCACTTGATATATCACTTGCATCGATTTTTCTCATGTATTCATTGTGGAGAGCATTACCGTTTCTTTTCCAATTCTCAAGACGTTGGTTTTGAAGTCGACTATAAATCCATATGCATTAATAACGTCCACACCAAGAATTGCTTCATCCACAATGTCTGCAACAAGTACTTGATGATCAAACTCAAGTCGACCGAGGCGTAGGTATATCTCCACTTTTCAAAACACTTTTACAGGTTGTCCAGTAGCTGTTCACAAGCTGCAAGAGCACCAGATTGGCTTGAGATTTTTCACCACGTCGCACAGTGGTCATTTTCATTATTCTAGTAGATAATAATTAGCCGTTGCAAATTATTATTTTTAAATCGGTTTCATTCAACTTTAACTGTTAAATAATTTAAGGTGGCGACCCCTTGCCATAGTTTAAAACTGAAAAACCAATAAATACGTTGTTAACGTTTTTATTTCAAGATTCGAACTTTTTATATTGTATGTTAAATAACATTAGTATATAATTTAATGTTTATATAATATAATAACAATAGTAATATAAATTAACATTATACACGACAAAAGTTTTTAGTTAAATAATGACAAAAAATGTACTAAAAAATATACATTTTATATGCTACTGTGTAGAAAATAAATTAATAATCGCTGTCAGAATCATCGGAATCGCTACTTGACGATAGCGAAACATTTACTATTTGCGGCTCTTGTAGCAATATTAAAACCTCTTTAATCAAAGGTTCTTTGTATGACTGATTCCCTATGCACTATGATAATAATGATATAAGAGGATCCGATGAAACTAAAAGGACGTTTAATAAATCTCGCATGGTCTTTTCTCGAGAAAACTTTCTTGTATAAAACTGACGATACAGTCTAAAATGTTTGTTTCGAGATTCCAGTGCTTCCTCTGAAAACATTCCAATAGGAAGAACAGCTGCCTTAATTATATCAGATCCATGCATAAGTATGCGGTGGATGCTCGATGGCATGTAATACCACGGATAAAGTTGTACAAACATTTTAGCTGTATCCTTTGCATAATCACTGATTGCTTCAGAGTTGATGGCAAAGCCACATGATATTGTAAGAAAAATAACATAAAGACGTTTTAAGAAATCTTCATTAAGGCCTGTTATAGAAGATGCAAGAGAAAACTCGCGAAAGAATCTGCGGGCAGTGTTTCCATCATTAGTTGTACCGAACCCCGGCTTAGGAATATCAATCAGTACATTCATCTCGGTTTTTAGCATATTAATTATTCTCGTCTTTGTTCCTTGATCTTCTGCTTATCATTTCTATCACGAATCTGCCACTTTTTTAATTCGAGACGATAAGAGATATGTAAGCAACAATCTAGACAATGTATCCATGCATGAAGGTTTGAAATTCCATACTCAAATAAATGAGGTTTGACTTCAAGACTCCAAATTTTTTCGAGTTGATTCATCATCTTCGGAGTTGCCCCACAAATACCACATGTTTGTGTGCATGTGTCGCTGATGACTCCAAATGTCTTTCCGTCAATCATAGTCATCTTTAACTCATGTTTCACAATTATTACAGTATTTAGGAAAAGACAGTTTGTAGGCTGGATCTCATTTATTTGGTTGTCAATGTTTTGGATTTCTCTTTTTGTTACTTCCATTGTTTCTTTTTCAAAGATCAGCTTAATGGGTCTACAGTATCTCGTTGATGATGGACGTGGATTCTGCCATAATATATACCCATTTTTCGTGTGTAACTGCAGCGGAACAATACATACAGCAAACAAATTTGCGTCACTCTTGGATGGATTACCCGCTTCACTATACCCTTGTTTGTAAGTGGACTGACCAGCACTACCGTCACATCCCCATTTACAAACAAGAGTCACACCTTGCGATAACTCTGTCATTTTTTGATTTAAAACTTCTTTTTGCATTTCTACGATTCTACTTGCCGTATGATTGAGGATCGCTTGCAAGTTCACTTCTGCAGATATATCCGACACAAGAATATGTTGTTCATCTCGATAGCATTTCTTTTTTGCCTCTAGTAAAGAATTATAGCTAGGGTATATATGATCATTTCTAGATTTTGCTCCAGACTGCATTAATACATATGATCTCTTCGTATATCGACCATCAACATACAATGCGATGGCCTCGTCTGCAGTATATTTTATAGCAATTGACCTTGGCGTCTGAAAACACTTTTTTATTGTAGTTGCTCTTGTGGGAGAATAGTCGGAAATTTCTTGCACGATTGTAGCAGCATCTCGTCGACCAGACATTTGAAGACTTTTCCGAGTCGCAAAAGTCGGTTCTTCCTGGGAATAATTTTCGAACAAAGGTGCAACTCTTTGTCTTTTTCTTTGATTGCTGAGCTCACTAAAATCTTTTAGAGGTCGACCCTTCCTGCCATGAAATGTTTTCTGGTCTGTTCACAGATCTGGTTGTTTCGAAAAATACTATGTCCTCATCAAGCCATCGGTTATGTCTTGCCTCAAATACTTTTAAAGTACGTTGACAATCTTTCCACATTTTGGCGACTTTACTATTGTAATTATCAATAACTTTCTTAACCTTGTAATAGTGTTCATTTTCAGTCTCTTCTAAATCAAGTGTGTTCAAAACATATGCTAAAACAGACAAGTTTTTTTGTTTTAGTACACTTTCTTCACGCCAAATATTGAATAAGGTCCTTCTTGATATCGACATAGCAACTAAAACAATTAATATTTCCGACTTGGCACTTATTGGCAGCCAGTTTTAGGTTAAATAGAAAGCTAAGAATTTTTTCTAATAAACAAAAAAAAAATCACTACGAATAAACGCGAATAAAGGTATACTTCACAAGAAAAGCAAAAAATATTATGAACCGATAGACACAAACAATTACTATAACCTTTAATACGAGACGTACTAAACTCAACTAAAATAACTAATCAAAATGCAAAACATTTCACACCTAGGTATGACGTCATCATACATTGTTGCGCTGGATTTGTTTACATCAGTTACAATAAAAGTATCGAACATTAATACAAAATGAAAATAAACGAAATTGGTGAAGCTTTATTTTTGATATTATTACTTCCTAGAATAGCTCAATCGACCTCTGTGCGTCGGGGCGTAATGGAAATTGTTGCGCCTGTGTCAACTGTAATAGAGATTGTTCTTTCTTGAACGAATCCGGTAACCACCAAGCTCCCGCTACTTTTCTGAAGTGTAGAAATTGCGTATTGTCTGGGGCTTTGTTCCTCCAGTTAGTCAGCTACATTGTACCGACTACTGCTTGTTTCCCTGCTGCTGAACTTTAACCCTACAATCTCGTTATAGATGTCCAGGTTTCCCACATCTATAACACTTCAGTCTTCCATCCTTTCTTACTTTATTCTGTGGCGCTGCTCGCTGGGTCTCTGTTCCTTGCTCTTCTTCTTTGTCGTCTGTGCCAACGCGATTTTCTAGTGCGCACTTTATGACTTGCCCAACCAGATGCTGACTTTGCGGTCTCAAATTGCAAAGCATGTACCAGGGCATCCACACTATTCTGGTGTCTTGCCAGTCGTAACACTTGCTGTAGTTCATTATCTCGGACACCATCAGTAAATGTCTGCACAGGAAACCTCGTTCCCCAGTTAGTCCCCAGGCAGATGAATCTCCTTCCCAAACACCAATTTTGCTGGAGTCATGCCGGTTGCGTCGTGTACTGATGACCTATACGCCATGAGGAATAGTGGTCCCAGTCTGTTTGGTTCTCGTCAACAACCTTCGAAAGATGCTGTTCAACTGTCCTATTGAATCTCTCAACCATTCTGTCCAACTGACGATGCAGAGGCATTGTTCAGGTCTTCCGAGTAGACGGCATAATTCTTTAAACACTCCTGATTCGAAATTTCTCCCTTGATCCATATATATTTCCATAGGCTCCATAATGGCAACAGAAGTTGTGAACTAACTCCTTTGCCACAGTGGTAGCCTCCTGATTTGGAATTGCATAGGCTTCCATCCACTTAGTACTCACCTAAAACCATGATGTACCGGTTTCCATCTTCAGTAACTGCGAATGGTCCAGCCATGTCTATGGCAATTCTCTCAAAAGGCAGTCCAATCATATACTGTCTCATTTTCCCTTGCTTCTGGTTTGTGGGCCCTTGCTTGCAGCACGTATTTCACATGTCCGAAACAATTCCTCTACGTTGTGGCAAAGAATACAATTCAGGTCCAATAGAATCGGTTCCGTATTTTGTCGAGGGTTTTGTTAACGCCAAGATGGTCTCCAGACGTTCCATCAAAACAGACTGCACTTTACTTTGGAGAATTATCAAATGCATGACCATGTCTCGTCCATCTGCACTTTTCCAAGCCCTTTTCAGCAATCCGTTCTCTAAGGCAAGGGATTGACCGAGGCGTAGGTATATCTCCACTTTTCAAAACACTTTTACAGGTTGTCCAGTAGCTGTTCACAAGCTGCAAGAGCACCAGATTGGCTTGAGATTTTTCACCACGTCGCTGGAAACTGTTGCGCCTGTGTCAACTGTAATAGAGATTGGTCTTTCTTGAACGAATCCGGTAACCACCAAGCTCCCGCTACTTTTCTGAAGTGTAGAAATTGCGTATTGTCTAGGGGCTTTGTTCCTCCAGTTAGTCAGCTACATTGTACCGACTACTGCTTGTTTCCCTGCTGCTGAACTTTAACCCTACAATCTCGTTATAGATGTCCAGGTTTCCCACATCTATAACACTTCAGTCTTCCATCCTTTCTTACTTTATTCTGTGGCGCTGCTCGCTGGGTCTCTGTTCCTTGCTCTTCTTGTTCGTCGTCTGTGCCAACGCGATTTCCTAGTGCGCACTTTATGACTTGCCCAACCAGACGCTGACTTTGCGGCCTCAAATTGCAAAGCATGTACCAGGGCATCCGCACTATTCTGGTGTCTTGCCAGTCGTAACACTTGCTGTAGTTCATTATCTCGGACACCAACAGTAAATGTCTGCACAGGAAACCTCGTTCGGAAATCTTCTGGTGCTCCAGGATATGCCAGTCTAATTAGTCTGTCGATAATTCCTTCAAACTCTTGAAGACTCTCCCCTGAATGCTGTCGCCTTGCTCTCAACTGAGTGCAGTACACATCTCGCAAATGTTTATCAACATACCGTAATTCTAGAGCTTTTGTCAATTCGGCATGTGTTCTGGCTGTCAGATGGGACTTTCTGTAGTAATTCTGCCGCAGGTCCTTTTAATGAGAGAACGAATAAAACTGCCTCGTCTTCTCTGTCCAATTATTTGCGCATGCGGCCGCTTCGAATTGGCGTAGATACATCGCCCAGTGCGTGATTCCATCGAAGGTTGGAGCCTTGATATGAACTGTCCCAACCGCAGGCAAGGTGACTTTCTCTATTGTCTTTTCTGTCTTTACCATTGGTACAGTCTGTTCACAAGTTTGTTTTGGTTGTATCTTCAGGAACTGCTCAACTTCATTTTTAATTTGCTCTTTTATATTTGCCATTGAGTCTTCTACTGCAGATATTTTGTAGACATTGGGTTTTCTATATTTGATACACATTTCTCTACTGTAGACAATCTTATCTCTTGACCATTCAGATCACTGCGTAATTCGCTTAAGTCACCATACATAGGAGACCCAACTCTGCAGTAGTATGTTGTTGCAACTGTTTTTGCATAGCTTCAAAAACAGCTTCTGTTCTACCTGCTTACGTTTTTCTGCTTCTTCCGCCTCCTGTCGGCGTCTTTTCTCTGCTTCTTCTGCCTCTTTTTGTCGTTCTAATGTTTGTTGTTCCTGTGTCTGCCGCAGCAGCGCCTGGAAATTTTCTATCATCTGACTGACATCCATTGTTTACCGATTAATTACGGATTACACTCGTACAAAGTGTCCACTGTTAACGGTCCTCTCCCACTTCTGACACCACTAATATGACAGTCTAACTGATCACGTATGGTACAGTGGAAAACAAAATACAAGACACCAATTAAGTCTCTAATCACCAGCTTTAATTATTACCATTAAACAGTTTGTAATCAACAAGATAGTCTCTTACAACAAATCAAATAAAAATTGTTCACAAGCAGTACAAATGTCAACTAATATAAAACACAACTGTATTACAATTGTCTCGCACAATTATAAAACAATTAACACTTCACCACAATAATTACTTTTCACTAATAACCACTTGAACGCACTGAGTAATCGCCCAACAATAACTCGCAACTCAAACTAAACTGAACGTTGCTGAGTACTTGTAATTATACCCCTCCGAAAATCCAGAAACATCCAACTACGTCAATAAAGGAAAACATTCATTGCGGCCTTGACACAGTGCACATGGGCGCACGACCTATGGCACAGTAGCTAATGCTTTGATAATCACGTACGCACACACATTACAGCCAGATCCCACTGAAACATTCGACAAACGTGTTCGACGTTCCGTATTACATAACACCTTTCCGCATTATATATCACTGCCCCCTCCTTAAGCCTCCTCGTCCCAAACTGGCAAACTGTCTCTGAAGTAATACTTAGCCAGGCAATCTAGGTGGACGACCTTGAACTTTCGCTGTCCTTCCTGTTGAAACCGATAAACAATATCTTTGATTCTTTTTTTCATCGTATAGGGTCCTTCCCAGTTAGGCTGAAGCTTAGGTGAGTGACCACGACAGCGCTTTGGGTTGAACAACCAGACCTGATCTCCTTCATGGAAACCCACACTATTGCTGCGAATGGCATACCGAGATTCATTTTATCACTGGCTATCTTCAGCCATCCTCTTATCAAGTGATTCATTTCTGGCAGTTGGTTTATAATTGCGAGGGATAGTTCTCTGGCTCTTAGGACTGAGTCTCAGGTGATCCCAACATCAAGTCCCCAGGCAGATGAATCTCCTGCCCAAACACCAAATTTGCTGGAGTCATGCCGGTTGCGTCGTGTACTGATGACCTATACGCCATGAGGAATAGTGGTTCCAGTCTGTTTGGTTCTCGTCAACAACCTTCGAAAGATGCTGTTCAACTGTCCTATTGAATCTCTCAACAATTCTATCCAACTGACGATGCAGAGGCATTGTTCAGGTCTTCCGAGTAGATGGCATAATTCTTTAAACACTCCTGATTCGAAATTTCTCCCTTGATCCATATGGATTTCCATAGGGGCTCCATAATGGCAACAGAAGTTGTGAACTAACTCCTTTGCCACAGTGGTAGCCTCCTGATTTTGAATTGCATAGGCTTCCATCCACTTAGTACTCACCTACAACCATGATGTACCGGTTTCCATCTTCAGTAACTGCGAATGGTCCAGCCATGTCTATGGCAATTCTCTCAAAAGGCAGTCCAATCATATACTGTCTCATTTTCCCTTGCTTCTTCTTTGTGGGCCCTTGCTTGCAGCACGTATTTCACATGTCCGAAACAATTCCTCTACGTCGTGGCAAAGAATACAATCCAGGTCCAATAGAATCGGTTCCATATTTTGTCGAGGGTTTTGTTAACGCCAAGATGGTCTCCAGACGTTCCATCAAAACAGACTGCACTTTACTTTGGAGATTATCAAATGCATGACCATGTCTCGTCCATCTGCACTTTTCCAAGCCCTTTTCAGCAATCCGTTCTCTAAGGTAAGGGATTCCCATTGTGCCCAGTAGCCCTTCAACACTTCCGAGCCATGGCAGATATCTTGCCAATCCGGGTGGCAACCTTCCTCTTTTGCTGTCAAGATTGGTCCAATGTCTTCATCAGTCATCTGTTCTTGTCGACAATCTTGTGTCGTCCAGCCATCTGCCAGGAAATCTACAGTGATGGCTTGAACATGTTCACTGGCGTTTTGTTTTACCTTACTGTGGCAATGTCGGCAGTCTTCCGGGCACGGTCGTCGCGATAAGCCATCCGCATTACCATGCAGGCGCCCCCGCCGATATTGTACCTTGAAGTTGTACTCTTGCAGACGTTCGAGCCACCTTGCCAACTGCCCTTCCGGATATTTAAATCTCAAGAGCACGGCCTGGTTGGTGCATAGTGAAAACTCCCTTCCATAGAGGTATTTATGGAAGTGCTCCAAAGCTCGGACGACTACCAGCAACTCTCTCCTTGTAACACAATCATTTCTCTCTGGTTTCTATCTTGCTGTAATACACTATTACTCGTTCTTCACCGTTTTGCACTTGAGACAAAACTGCTCCTAGACCAGTATTTCTTGTGTCTGTGTCTACGATGTACTTCCCTTCGGAACCTGGGAAAGCGAGAATTGGCTGCAAACATAATGCAATTTTCAAAGCTTGATCACACTGTCTCGACCACTGGAAGTTTCGTTTATATTCCGTTAGCTTATGTAGGGGTTTAGCGAAGCATTTTACAAAACGTCTGTAATATGAGCATAACCCAAGGAAACTCCGAACTTTGTGTTTACTCTTCGGAACTGGCCACTCTCTTATGGTGTCTACTTTATTAGGATCCATGCTAACACCCGCTGCCGAAACCAGATGACCCAGATACTGTACTTCCTTCTGGAATAGAGAACATTTCTTCGGGCTCAGCTTCAGTTGGGCACCGTCAATTCTAGTTAGTGGGCACCTCCTTAAGGTTTTTCAAATGGTCTTTGAAAGTCTTCCCGATGACTATGACATGGTATAAATAAACAAGGCAAGTTTTCCATGTCAGGCCTCGCAGTACTAGGTCCATCAATCTTTCAAATGTTGCCGGTGGATTACAGAGTCCAAATGGCATGTCGTTAAATTGGAATAAGCCACTTGGGGTCGAGAAAACGGTCTTTTCCTTGTTTTCTTGATGAAGACCCACTTGCCAATATCCACTCTTCAGGTCCAATGTGGAAAACCACTGTGCTCCAGACAGCGTGTCGAGTGTATCGTCAGTCAATGTGAGCTAATGGATAGCCGTCTTTCTTTGTAACGTCATTCAACCTCCAGTAGTCTACGCAGAAACGCAATCCACCACCCTTCTTTGCTAACAGCACTACCGGAGAAGACCAAGCACCTGACGAAGGCTCGATTACTCCCTCTGTCAACAAGTCCTCTACTAACCGAGACATTTCCTCTTGCTTAGATAATGGAGGCCTTCGAGGAGGTTGGCGTATCGGTGTTGTGTCCCCGGTATTGATGTGATGTTGTAAAAGAGAGGTTCTTCCCAATGACTGGAGCCGAACTGCAAAATAATCTTTAAATTCATGTAAAAACCGTTTGAGTTCTTTTACCTCACCTATTGAGAGATCATTAGATCTGTTCAATAATTCCTGCAGTTACTCTGGTAATTCGGAAGTGTCCGTAGCACTGCATCTTCTTCGCGTCATTCCGGCTATCCAAGCCACAGGAGTCAATTTCCCTAGGAGTGTATTGCTTTGTAAAGTGACAGCTTGATCCAAAATATTCGCGTCTCCAATAGACACATTTCCGGTTTCGTCAGGTTTTACAAAACTTCTGGCAATTAGTATCCCCGGTGTGCTGACTACCTGGGGTTCGAATATAGAGCACTGGTTGCCCCTTGTATCTACCTTGGTTCTAACCATGATAATCTTTTCATAGTTTGAGGGAACAGCTACCGCCACTTGATATATCACTTGCATCGATTTTTCTCATGTATTCATTGTGGAGAGCATTACCGCTTCTTTTCCAATTCTCAAGACGTTGGTTTTGAAGTCGACTATAAATCCATATGCATTAATAACGTCCACACCAAGAATTGCTTCATCCACAATGTCTGCAACAAGTACTTGATGATCAAACTCAAGTCGACCGAGGCGTAGGTATATCTCCACTTTTCAAAACACTTTTACAGGTTGTCCAGTAGCTGTTCACAAGCTGCAAGAGCACCAGATTGGCTTGAGATTTTTCACCACGTCGGCGCGTAATGGAAACTGTTGCGCCTGTGACAACTGTAATAGAGATTGGTCTTTCTTGAACGAATCCGGTAACCACCAAGCTCCCGCTACTTTTCTGAAGTGTAGAAATTGCGTATTGTCTAGGGGCTTTGTTCCTCCAGTTAGTCAGCTACATTGTACCGACTACTGCTTGTTTCCCTGCTGCTGAACTTTAACCCTACAATCTCGTTATAGATGTCCAGGTTTCCCACATCTATAACACTTCAGTCTTCCATCCTTTCTTACTTTATTCTGTGGCGCTGCTCGCTGGGTCTCTGTTCCTTGCTCTTCTTCTTCGTCGTCTGTGCCAACGCGGTTTTCTAGTGCGCACTTTATGACTTGCCCAACCAGACGCTGACTTTGCGGCCTCAAATTGCAAAGCATGTACCAGGGCATCCGCACTATTCTGGTGTCTTGCCAGTCGTAACACTTGCTGTAGTTCATTATCTCGGACACCATCAGTAAATGTCTGCACAGGAAACCTCGTTCGGAAAAGCTTCTGGTGCTCCAGGATATGCCAGTCTAATTAGTCTGTCGATAATTCCTTCAAACTCTTGAAGACTCTCCCCTGAATGCTGTCGCCTTGCTCTCAACTGAGTGCAGTACACATCTCGCAAATGTTTATCAACATACCGTAATTCTAGAGCTTTTGTCAATTCGGCATGTGTTCTGGCTGTCAGATGGGACTTTCTGTAGTAATTCTGCCGCAGGTCCTTTTAATGAGAGAACGAATAAAACTGCCTCGTCTTCTCTGTCCAATTATTTGCGCATGCGGCCGCTTCGAATTGGCGTAGATACATCGCCCAGTGCGTGATTCCATCGAAGGTTGGAGCCTTGATATGAACTGTCCCAACCGCAGGCAAGGTGACTTTCTCTATTGTCTTTTCTGTCTTTACCATTGGTACAGTCTGTTCACAAGTTTGTTTTTGTTGTATCTTCAGGAACTGCTCAACTTCATTTTTAATTTGCTCTTTTATATTTGCCATTGAGTCTTCTACTGCAGATATTTTGTAGACATTGGGTTTTCTATATTTGATACACATTTCTCTACTGTAGACAATCTTATCTCTTGACCATTCAGATCACTGCGTAATTCGCTTAAGTCACCATACATAGGAGACCCAACTCTGCAGTAGTATGTTGTTGCAACTGTTTTTGCATAGCTTCAAAAACAGCTTCTGTTCTACCTGCTTACGTTTTTCTGCTTCTTCCGCCTCCTGTCGGCGTCTTTTCTCTGCTTCTTCTGCCTCTTTTTGTCGTTCTAATGTTTGTTGTTCCTGTGTCTACCGCAGCAGCGCCTGGAAATTTTCTATCATCTGACTGACATCCATTGTTTACCGATTAATTACGGATTACACTCGTACAAAGTGTCCACTGTTAACGGTCCTCTCCCACTTCTGACACCACTAATATGACAGTCTAACTGATCACGTATGGTACAGTGGAAAACAAAATACAAGACACCAATTAAGTCTCTAATCACCAGCTTTAATTATTACCATTAAACAGTTTGTAATCAACAAGATAGTCTCTTACAACAAATCAAATAAAAATTGTTCACAAGCAGTACAAATGTCAACTAATATAAAACACAACTGTATTACAATTGTCTCGCACAATTATAAAACAATTAACACTTCACCACAATAATTACTTTTCACTAATAACCACTTGAACGCACTGAGTAATCGCCCAACAATAACTCGCAACTCAAACTAAACTGAACGTTGCTGAGTACTTGTAATTATACCCCTCCGAAAATCCAGAAACATCCAACTACGTCAATAAAGGAAAACATTCATTGCGGCCTTGACACAGTGCACATGGGCGCACGACCTATGGCACAGTAGCTAATGCTTTGATAATCACGTACGCACACACATTACAGCCAGATCCCACTGAAACATTCGACAAACGTGTTCGACGTTCCGTATTACATAACACCTTTCCGCATTATATATCACTGCCCCCTCCTTAAGCCTCCTCGTCCCGAACTGGCAAACTGTCTCTGAAGTAATACTTAGCCAGGCAATCTAGGTGGACGACCTTGAACTTTCGCTGTCCTTCCTGTTGAAACCGATAAACAATATCTTTGATTCTTTTTTTCATCGTATAGGGTCCTTCCCAGTTAGGCTGAAGCTTAGGTGAGTGACCACGACAGCGCTTTGGGTTGAACAACCAGACCTGATCTCCTTCATGGAAACCCACACTATTGCTGCGAATGGCATACCGAGATTCATTTTATCACTGGCTATCTTCAGCCATCCTCTTATCAAGTGATTCATTTCTGGCAGGTGGTTTATAATTGCGAGGGATAGTTCTCTGGCTCTTAGGACTGAGTCTCAGGTGATCCCAACATCAAGTCCCCAGGCAGATGAATCTCCTGCCCAAACACCAAATTTGCTGGAGTCATGCCGGTTGCGTCGTGTACTGATGACCTATACGCCATGAGGAATAGTGGTTCCAGTCTGTTTGGTTCTCGTCAACAACCTTCGAAAGATGCTGTTCAACTGTCCTATTGAATCTCTCAACAATTCTATCCAACTGACGATGCAGAGGCATTGTTCAGGTCTTCCGAGTAGATGGCATAATTCTTTAAACACTCCTGATTCGAAATTTCTCCCTTGATCCATATGGATTTCCATAGGGGCTCCATAATGGCAACAGAAGTTGTGAACTAACTCCTTTGCCACAGTGGTAGCCTCCTGATTTGGAATTGCATAGGCTTCCATCCACTTAGTACTCACCTACAACCATGATGTACCGGTTTCCATCTTCAGTAACTGCGAATGGTCCAGCCATGTCTATGGCAATTCTCTCAAAAGGCAGTCCAATCATATACTGTCTCATTTTCCCTTGCTTCTTCTTTGTGGGCCCTTGCTTGCAGCACGTATTTCACATGTCCGAAACAATTCCTCTACGTCGTGGCAAAGAATACAATCCAGGTCCAATAGAATCGGTTCCATATTTTGTCGAGGGTTTTGTTAACGCCAAGATGGTCTCCAGACGTTCCATCAAAACAGACTGCACTTTACTTTGGAGATTATCAAATGCATGACCATGTCTCGTCCATCTGCACTTTTCCAAGCCCTTTTCAGCAATCCGTTCTCTAAGGTAAGGGATTCCCATTGTGCCCAGTAGCCCTTCAACACTTCCGAGCCATGGCAGATATCTTGCCAATCCGGGTGGCAACCTTCCTCTTTTGCTGTCAAGATTGGTCCAATGTCTTCATCAGTCATCTGTTCTTGTCGACAATCTTGTGTCGTCCAGCCATCTGCCAGGAAATCTACAGTGATGGCTTGAACATGTTCACTGGCGTTTTGTTTTACCTTACTGTGGCAATGTCGGCAGTCTTCCGGGCACGGTCGTCGCGATAAGCCATCCGCATTACCATGCAGGCGCCCCCGCCGATATTGTACCTTGAAGTTGTACTCTTGCAGACGTTCGAGCCACCTTGCCAACTGCCCTTCCGGATATTTAAATCTCAAGAGCACGGCCTGGTTGGTGCATAGTGAAAACTCCCTTCCATAGAGGTATTTATGGAAGTGCTCCAAAGCTCGGACGACTACCAGCAACTCTCTCCTTGTAACACAATCATTTCTCTCTGGTTTCTATCTTGCTGTAATACACTATTACTCGTTCTTCACCGTTTTGCACTTGAGACAAAACTGCTCCTAGACCAGTATTTCTTGTGTCTGTGTCTACGATGTACTTCCCTTCGGAACCTGGGAAAGCGAGAATTGGCTGCAAACATAATGCAATTTTCAAAGCTTGATCACACTGTCTCGACCACTGGAAGTTTCGTTTATATTCCGTTAGCTTATGTAGGGGTTTAGCGAAGCATTTTACAAAACGTCTGTAATATGAGCATAACCCAAGGAAACTCCGAACTTTGTGTTTACTCTTCGGAACTGGCCACTCTCTTATGGTGTCTACTTTATTAGGATCCATGCTAACACCCGCTGCCGAAACCAGATGACCCAGATACTGTACTTCCTTCTGGAATAGAGAACATTTCTTCGGGCTCAGCTTCAGTTGGGCACCGTCAATTCTAGTTAGTGGGCACCTCCTTAAGGTTTTTCAAATGGTCTTTGAAAGTCTTCCCGATGACTATGACATGGTATAAATAAACAAGGCAAGTTTTCCATGTCAGGCCTCGCAGTACTAGGTCCATCAATCTTTCAAATGTTGCCGGTGGATTACAGAGTCCAAATGGCATGTCGTTAAATTGGAATAAGCCACTTGGGGTCGAGAAAACGGTCTTTTCCTTGTTTTCTTGATGAAGACCCACTTGCCAATATCCACTCTTCAGGTCCAATGTGGAAAACCACTGTGCTCCAGACAGCGTGTCGAGTGTATCGTCAGTCAATGTGAGCTAATGGATAGCCGTCTTTCTTTGTAACGTCATTCAACCTCCAGTAGTCTACGCAGAAACGCAATCCACCACCCTTCTTTGCTAACAGCACTACCGGAGAAGACCAAGCACCTGACGAAGGCTCGATTACTCCCTCTGTCAACAAGTCCTCTACTAACCGAGACATTTCCTCTTGCTTAGATAATGGAGGCCTTCGAGGAGGTTCGCGTATCGGTGTTGTGTCCCCGGTATTGATGTGATGTTGTAAAAGAGAGGTTCTTCCCAATGACTGGAGCCGAACTGCAAAATAATCTTTAAATTCATGTAAAAACCGTTTGAGTTCTTTTACCTCACCTATTGAGAGATCATTAGATCTGTTCAATAATTCCTGCAGTTACTCTGGTAATTCGGAAGTGTCCGTAGCACTGCATCTTCTTCGCGTCATTCCGGCTATCCAAGCCACAGGAGTCAATTTCCCTAGGAGTGTATTGCTTTGTAAAGTGACAGCTTGATCCAAAATATTCGCGTCTCCAATAGACACATTTCCGGTTTCGTCAGGTTTTACAAAACTTCTGGCAATTAGTATCCCCGGTGTGCTGACTACCTGGGGTTCGAATATAGAGCACTGGTTGCCCCTTGTATCTACCTTGGTTCTAACCATGATAATCTTTTCATAGTTTGAGGGAACAGCTACCGCCACTTGATATATCACTTGCATCGATTTTTCTCATGTATTCATTGTGGAGAGCATTACCGCTTCTTTTCCAATTCTCAAGACGTTGGTTTTGAAGTCGACTATAAATCCATATGCATTAATAACGTCCACACCAAGAATTGCTTCATCCACAATGTCTGCAACAAGTACTTGATGATCAAACTCAAGTCGACCGAGGCGTAGGTATATCTCCACTTTTCAAAACACTTTTACAGGTTGTCCAGTAGCTGTTCACAAGCTGCAAGAGCACCAGATTGGCTTGAGATTTTTCACCACGTCGGCGCGTAATGGAAACTGTTGCGCCTGTGACAACTGTAATAGAGATTGGTCTTTCTTGAACGAATCCGGTAACCACCAAGCTCCCGCTACTTTTCTGAAGTATAGAAATTGCGTATTGTCTAGGGGCTTTGTTCCTCCAGTTAGTCAGCTACATTGTACCGACTACTGCTTGTTTCCCTGCTGCTGAACTTTAACCCTACAATCTCGTTATAGATGTCCAGGTTTCCCACATCTATAACACTTCAGTCTTCCATCCTTTCTTACTTTATTCTGTGGCGCTGCTCGCTGGGTATCTGTTCCTTGCTCTTCTTCTTCGTCGTCTGTGCCAACGCGGTTTTCTAGTGCGCACTTTATGACTTGCCCAACCAGACGCTGACTTTGCGGCCTCAAATTGCAAAGCATGTACCAGGGCATCCGCACTATTCTGGTGTCTTGCCAGTCGTAACACTTGCTGTAGTTCATTATCTCGGACACCATCAGTAAATGTCTGCACAGGAAACCTCGTTCGGAAATCTTCTGGTGCTCCAGGATATGCCAGTCTAATTAGTCTGTCGATAATTCCTTCAAACTCTTGAAGACTCTCCCCTGAATGCTGTCGCCTTGCTCTCAACTGAGTGCAGTACACATCTCGCAAATGTTTATCAACATACCGTAATTCTAGAGCTTTTGTCAATTCGGCATGTGTTCTGGCTGTCAGATGGGACTTTCTGTAGTAATTCTGCCGCAGGTCCTTTTAATGAGAGAACGAATAAAACTGCCTCGTCTTCTCTGTCCAATTATTTGCGCATGCGGCCGCTTCGAATTGGCGTAGATACATCGCCCAGTGCATGATTCCATCGAAGGTTGGAGCCTTGATATGAACTGTCCCAACCGCAGGCAAGGTGACTTTCTCTATTGTCTTTTCTGTCTTTACCATTGGTACAGTCTGTTCACAAGTTTGTTTTTGTTGTATCTTCAGGAACTGCTCAACTTCATTTTTAATTTGCTCTTTTATATTTGCCATTGAGTCTTCTACTGCAGATATTTTGTAGACATTGGGTTTTCTATATTTGATACACATTTCTCTACTGTAGACAATCTTATCTCTTGACCATTCAGATCACTGCGTAATTCGCTTAAGTCACCATACATAGGAGACCCAACTCTGCAGTAGTATGTTGTTGCAACTGTTTTTGCATAGCTTCAAAAACAGCTTCTGTTCTACCTGCTTACGTTTTTCTGCTTCTTCCGCCTCCTGTCGGCGTCTTTTCTCTGCTTCTTCTGCCTCTTTTTGTCGTTCTAATGTTTGTTGTTCCTGTGTCTGCCGCAGCAGCGCCTGGAAATTTTCTATCATCTGACTGACATCCATTGTTTACCGATTAATTACGGATTACACTCGTACAAAGTGTCCACTGTTAACGGTCCTCTCCCACTTCTGACACCACTAATATGACAGTCTAACTGATCACGTATGGTACAGTGGAAAACAAAATACAAGACACCAATTAAGTCTCTAATCACCAGCTTTAATTATTACCATTAAACAGTTTGTAATCAACAAGATAGTCTCTTACAACAAATCAAATAAAAATTGTTCACAAGCAGTACAAATGTCAACTAATATAAAACACAACTGTATTACAATTGTCTCGCACAATTATAAAACAATTAACACTTCACCACAATAATTACTTTTCACTAATAACCACTTGAACGCACTGAGTAATCGCCCAACAATAACTCGCAACTCAAACTAAACTGAACGTTGCTGAGTACTTGTAATTATACCCCTCCGAAAATCCAGAAACATCCAACTACGTCAATAAAGGAAAACATTCATTGCGGCCTTGACACAGTGCACATGGGCGCACGACCTATGGCACAGTAGCTAATGCTTTGATAATCACGTACGCACACACATTACAGCCAGATCCCACTGAAACATTCGACAAACGTGTTCGACGTTCCGTATTACATAACACCTTTCCGCATTATGTATCACTGCCCCCTCCTTAAGCCTCCTCGTCCCGAACTGGCAAACTGTCTCTGAAGTAATACTTAGCCAGGCAATCTAGGTGGACGACCTTGAACTTTCGCTGTCCTTCCTGTTGAAACCGATAAACAATATCTTTGATTCTTTTTTTCATCGTATAGGGTCCTTCCCAGTTAGGCTGAAGCTTAGGTGAGTGACCACGACAGCGCTTTGGGTTGAACAACCAGACCTGATCTCCTTCATGGAAACCCACACTATTGCTGCGAATGGCATACCGAGATTCATTTTATCACTGGCTATCTTCAGCCATCCTCTTATCAAGTGATTCATTTCTGGCAGTTGGTTTATAATTGCGAGGGATAGTTCTCTGGCTCTTAGGACTGAGTCTCAGGTGATCCCAACATCAAGTCCCCAGGCAGATGAATCTCCTGCCCAAACACCAAATTTGCTGGAGTCATGCCGGTTGCGTCGTGTACTGATGACCTATACGCCATGAGGAATAGTGGTTCCAGTCTGTTTGGTTCTCGTCAACAACCTTCGAAAGATGCTGTTCAACTGTCCTATTGAATCTCTCAACAATTCTATCCAACTGACGATGCAGAGGCATTGTTCAGGTCTTCCGAGTAGATGGCATAATTCTTTAAACACTCCTGATTCGAAATTTCTCCCTTGATCCATATGGATTTCCATAGGGGCTCCATAATGGCAACAGAAGTTGTGAACTAACTCCTTTGCCACAGTGGTAGCCTCCTGATTTGGAATTGCATAGGCTTCCATCCACTTAGTACTCACCTACAACCATGATGTACCGGTTTCCATCTTCAGTAACTGCGAATGGTCCAGCCATGTCTATGGCAATTCTCTCAAAAGGCAGTCCAATCATATACTGTCTCATTTTCCCTTGCTTCTTCTTTGTGGGCCCTTGCTTGCAGCACGTATTTCACATGTCCGAAACAATTCCTCTACGTCGTGGCAAAGAATACAATCCAGGTCCAATAGAATCGGTTCCATATTTTGTCGAGGGTTTTGTTAACGCCAAGATGGTCTCCAGACGTTCCATCAAAACAGACTGCACTTTACTTTGGAGATTATCAAATGCATGACCATGTCTCGTCCATCTGCACTTTTCCAAGCCCTTTTCAGCAATCCGTTCTCTAAGGTAAGGGATTCCCATTGTGCCCAGTAGCCCTTCAACACTTCCGAGCCATGGCAGATATCTTGCCAATCCGGGTGGCAACCTTCCTCTTTTGCTGTCAAGATTGGTCCAATGTCTTCATCAGTCATCTGTTCTTGTCGACAATCTTGTGTCGTCCAGCCATCTGCCAGGAAATCTACAGTGATGGCTTGAACATGTTCACTGGCGTTTTGTTTTACCTTACTGTGGCAATGTCGGCAGTCTTCCGGGCACGGTCGTCGCGATAAGCCATCCGCATTACCATGCAGGCGCCCCCGCCGATATTGTACCTTGAAGTTGTACTCTTGCAGACGTTCGAGCCACCTTGCCAACTGCCCTTCCGGATATTTAAATCTCAAGAGCACGGCCTGGTTGGTGCATAGTGAAAACTCCCTTCCATAGAGGTATTTATGGAAGTGCTCCAAAGCTCGGACGACTACCAGCAACTCTCTCCTTGTAACACAATCATTTCTCTCTGGTTTCTATCTTGCTGTAATACACTATTACTCGTTCTTCACCGTTTTGCACTTGAGACAAAACTGCTCCTAGACCAGTATTTCTTGTGTCTGTGTCTACGATGTACTTCCCTTCGGAACCTGGGAAAGCGAGAATTGGCTGCAAACATAATGCAATTTTCAAAGCTTGATCACACTGTCTCGACCACTGGAAGTTTCGTTTATATTCCGTTAGCTTATGTAGGGGTTTAGCGAAGCATTTTACAAAACGTCTGTAATATGAGCATAACCCAAGGAAACTCCGAACTTTGTGTTTACTCTTCGGAACTGGCCACTCTCTTATGGTGTCTACTTTATTAGGATCCATGCTAACACCCGCTGCCGAAACCAGATGACCCAGATACTGTACTTCCTTCTGGAATAGAGAACATTTCTTCGGGCTCAGCTTCAGTTGGGCACCGTCAATTCTAGTTAGTGGGCACCTCCTTAAGGTTTTTCAAATGGTCTTTGAAAGTCTTCCCGATGACTATGACATGGTATAAATAAACAAGGCAAGTTTTCCATGTCAGGCCTCGCAGTACTAGGTCCATCAATCTTTCAAATGTTGCCGGTGGATTACAGAGTCCAAATGGCATGTCGTTAAATTGGAATAAGCCACTTGGGGTCGAGAAAACGGTCTTTTCCTTGTTTTCTTGATGAAGACCCACTTGCCAATATCCACTCTTCAGGTCCAATGTGGAAAACCACTGTGCTCCAGACAGCGTGTCGAGTGTATCGTCAGTCAATGTGAGCTAATGGATAGCCGTCTTTCTTTGTAACGTCATTCAACCTCCAGTAGTCTACGCAGAAACGCAATCCACCACCCTTCTTTGCTAACAGCACTACCGGAGAAGACCAAGCACCTGACGAAGGCTCGATTACTCCCTCTGTCAACAAGTCCTCTACTAACCGAGACATTTCCTCTTGCTTAGATAATGGAGGCCTTCGAGGAGGTTGGCGTATCGGTGTTGTGTCCCCGGTATTGATGTGATGTTGTAAAAGAGAGGTTCTTCCCAATGACTGGAGCCGAACTGCAAAATAATCTTTAAATTCATGTAAAAACCGTTTGAGTTCTTTTACCTCACCTATTGAGAGATCATTAGATCTGTTCAATAATTCCTGCAGTTACTCTGGTAATTCGGAAGTGTCCGTAGCACTGCATCTTCTTCGCGTCATTCCGGCTATCCAAGCCACAGGAGTCAATTTCCCTAGGAGTGTATTGCTTTGTAAAGTGACAGCTTGATCCAAAATATTCGCGTCTCCAATAGACACATTTCCGGTTTCGTCAGGTTTTACAAAACTTCTGGCAATTAGTATCCCCGGTGTGCTGACTACCTGGGGTTCGAATATAGAGCACTGGTTGCCCCTTGTATCTACCTTGGTTCTAACCATGATAATCTTTTCATAGTTTGAGGGAACAGCTACCGCCACTTGATATATCACTTGCATCGATTTTTCTCATGTATTCATTGTGGAGAGCATTACCGCTTCTTTTCCAATTCTCAAGACGTTGGTTTTGAAGTCGACTATAAATCCATATGCATTAATAACGTCCACACCAAGAATTGCTTCATCCACAATGTCTGCAACAAGTACTTGATGATCAAACTCAAGTCGACCGAGGCGTAGGTATATCTCCACTTTTCAAAACACTTTTACAGGTTGTCCAGTAGCTGTTCACAAGCTGCAAGAGCACCAGATTGGCTTGAGATTTTTCACCACGTCGGCGCGTAATGGAAACTGTTGCGCCTGTGACAACTGTAATAGAGATTGGTCTTTCTTGAACGAATCCGGTAACCACCAAGCTCCCGCTACTTTTCTGAAGTATAGAAATTGCGTATTGTCTAGGGGCTTTGTTCCTCCAGTTAGTCAGCTACATTGTACCGACTACTGCTTGTTTCCCTGCTGCTGAACTTTAACCCTACAATCTCGTTATAGATGTCCAGGTTTCCCACATCTATAACACTTCAGTCTTCCATCCTTTCTTACTTTATTCTGTGGCGCTGCTCGCTGGGTCTCTGTTCCTTGCTCTTCTTCTTCGTCGTCTGTGCCAACGCGGTTTTCTAGTGCGCACTTTATGACTTGCCCAACCAGACGCTGACTTTGCGGCCTCAAATTGCAAAGCATGTACCAGGGCATCCGCACTATTCTGGTGTCTTGCCAGTCGTAACACTTGCTGTAGTTCATTATCTCGGACACCATCAGTAAATGTCTGCACAGGAAACCTCGTTCGGAAATCTTCTGGTGCTCCAGGATATGCCAGTCTAATTAGTCTGTCGATAATTCCTTCAAACTCTTGAAGACTCTCCCCTGAATGCTGTCGCCTTGCTCTCAACTGAGTGCAGTACACATCTCGCAAATGTTTATCAACATACCGTAATTCTAGAGCTTTTGTCAATTCGGCATGTGTTCTGGCTGTCAGATGGGACTTTCTGTAGTAATTCTGCCGCAGGTCCTTTTAATGAGAGAACGAATAAAACTGCCTCGTCTTCTCTGTCCAATTATTTGCGCATGCGGCCGCTTCGAATTGGCGTAGATACATCGCCCAGTGCGTGATTCCATCGAAGGTTGGAGCCTTGATATGAACTGTCCCAACCGCAGGCAAGGTGACTTTCTCTATTGTCTTTTCTGTCTTTACCATTGGTACAGTCTGTTCACAAGTTTGTTTTTGTTGTATCTTCAGGAACTGCTCAACTTCATTTTTAATTTGCTCTTTTATATTTGCCATTGAGTCTTCTACTGCAGATATTTTGTAGACATTGGGTTTTCTATATTTGATACACATTTCTCTACTGTAGACAATCTTATCTCTTGACCATTCAGATCACTGCGTAATTCGCTTAAGTCACCATACATAGGAGACCCAACTCTGCAGTAGTATGTTGTTGCAACTGTTTTTGCATAGCTTCAAAAACAGCTTCTGTTCTACCTGCTTACGTTTTTCTGCTTCTTCCGCCTCCTGTCGGCGTCTTTTCTCTGCTTCTTCTGCCTCTTTTTGTCGTTCTAATGTTTGTTGTTCCTGTGTCTGCCGCAGCAGCGCCTGGAAATTTTCTATCATCTGACTGACATCCATTGTTTACCGATTAATTACGGATTACACTCGTACAAAGTGTCCACTGTTAACGGTCCTCTCCCACTTCTGACACCACTAATATGACAGTCTAACTGATCACGTATGGTACAGTGGAAAACAAAATACAAGACACCAATTAAGTCTCTAATCACCAGCTTTAATTATTACCATTAAACAGTTTGTAATCAACAAGATAGTCTCTTACAACAAATCAAATAAAAATTGTTCACAAGCAGTACAAATGTCAACTAATATAAAACACAACTGTATTACAATTGTCTCGCACAATTATAAAACAATTAACACTTCACCACAATAATTACTTTTCACTAATAACCACTTGAACGCACTGAGTAATCGCCCAACAATAACTCGCAACTCAAACTAAACTGAACGTTGCTGAGTACTTGTAATTATACCCCTCCGAAAATCCAGAAACATCCAACTACGTCAATAAAGGAAAACATTCATTGCGGCCTTGACACAGTGCACATGGGCGCACGACCTATGGCACAGTAGCTAATGCTTTGATAATCACGTACGCACACACATTACAGCCAGATCCCACTGAAACATTCGACAAACGTGTTCGACGTTCCGTATTACATAACACCTTTCCGCATTATGTATCACTGCCCCCTCCTTAAGCCTCCTCGTCCCGAACTGGCAAACTGTCTCTGAAGTAATACTTAGCCAGGCAATCTAGGTGGACGACCTTGAACTTTCGCTGTCCTTCCTGTTGAAACCGATAAACAATATCTTTGATTCTTTTTTTCATCGTATAGGGTCCTTCCCAGTTAGGCTGAAGCTTAGGTGAGTGACCACGACAGCGCTTTGGGTTGAACAACCAGACCTGATCTCCTTCATGGAAACCCACACTATTGCTGCGAATGGCATACCGAGATTCATTTTATCACTGGCTATCTTCAGCCATCCTCTTATCAAGTGATTCATTTCTGGCAGTTGGTTTATAATTGCGAGGGATAGTTCTCTGGCTCTTAGGACTGAGTCTCAGGTGATCCCAACATCAAGTCCCCAGGCAGATGAATCTCCTGCCCAAACACCAAATTTGCTGGAGTCATGCCGGTTGCGTCGTGTACTGATGACCTATACGCCATGAGGAATAGTGGTTCCAGTCTGTTTGGTTCTCGTCAACAACCTTCGAAAGATGCTGTTCAACTGTCCTATTGAATCTCTCAACAATTCTATCCAACTGACGATGCAGAGGCATTGTTCAGGTCTTCCGAGTAGATGGCATAATTCTTTAAACACTCCTGATTCGAAATTTCTCCCTTGATCCATATGGATTTCCATAGGGGCTCCATAATGGCAACAGAAGTTGTGAACTAACTCCTTTGCCACAGTGGTAGCCTCCTGATTTGGAATTGCATAGGCTTCCATCCACTTAGTACTCACCTACAACCATGATGTACCGGTTTCCATCTTCAGTAACTGCGAATGGTCCAGCCATGTCTATGGCAATTCTCTCAAAAGGCAGTCCAATCATATACTGTCTCATTTTCCCTTGCTTCTTCTTTGTGGGCCCTTGCTTGCAGCACGTATTTCACATGTCCGAAACAATTCCTCTACGTCGTGGCAAAGAATACAATCCAGGTCCAATAGAATCGGTTCCATATTTTGTCGAGGGTTTTGTTAACGCCAAGATGGTCTCCAGACGTTCCATCAAAACAGACTGCACTTTACTTTGGAGATTATCAAATGCATGACCATGTCTCGTCCATCTGCACTTTTCCAAGCCCTTTTCAGCAATCCGTTCTCTAAGGTAAGGGATTCCCATTGTGCCCAGTAGCCCTTCAACACTTCCGAGCCATGGCAGATATCTTGCCAATCCGGGTGGCAACCTTCCTCTTTTGCTGTCAAGATTGGTCCAATGTCTTCATCAGTCATCTGTTCTTGTCGACAATCTTGTGTCGTCCAGCCATCTGCCAGGAAATCTACAGTGATGGCTTGAACATGTTCACTGGCGTTTTGTTTTACCTTACTGTGGCAATGTCGGCAGTCTTCCGGGCACGGTCGTCGCGATAAGCCATCCGCATTACCATGCAGGCGCCCCCGCCGATATTGTACCTTGAAGTTGTACTCTTGCAGACGTTCGAGCCACCTTGCCAACTGCCCTTCCGGATATTTAAATCTCAAGAGCACGGCCTGGTTGGTGCATAGTGAAAACTCCCTTCCATAGAGGTATTTATGGAAGTGCTCCAAAGCTCGGACGACTACCAGCAACTCTCTCCTTGTAACACAATCATTTCTCTCTGGTTTCTATCTTGCTGTAATACACTATTACTCGTTCTTCACCGTTTTGCACTTGAGACAAAACTGCTCCTAGACCAGTATTTCTTGTGTCTGTGTCTACGATGTACTTCCCTTCGGAACCTGGGAAAGCGAGAATTGGCTGCAAACATAATGCAATTTTCAAAGCTTGATCACACTGTCTCGACCACTGGAAGTTTCGTTTATATTCCGTTAGCTTATGTAGGGGTTTAGCGAAGCATTTTACAAAACGTCTGTAATATGAGCATAACCCAAGGAAACTCCGAACTTTGTGTTTACTCTTCGGAACTGGCCACTCTCTTATGGTGTCTACTTTATTAGGATCCATGCTAACACCCGCTGCCGAAACCAGATGACCCAGATACTGTACTTCCTTCTGGAATAGAGAACATTTCTTCGGGCTCAGCTTCAGTTGGGCACCGTCAATTCTAGTTAGTGGGCACCTCCTTAAGGTTTTCCAAATGGTCTTTGAAAGTCTTCCCGATGACTATGACATGGTCTAAATAAACAAGGCAAGTTTTCCATGTCAGGCCTCGCAGTACTAGGTCCATCAATCTTTCAAATGTTGCCGGTGGATTACAGAGTCCAAATGGCATGTCGTTAAATTGGAATAAGCCACTTGGGGTCGAGAAAACGGTCTTTTCCTTGTCTTCTTGATGAAGACCCACTTGCCAATATCCACTCTTCAGGTCCAATGTGGAAAACCACTGTGCTCCAGACAGCGTGTCGAGTGTATCGTCAGTCAATGTGAGCTAATGGATAGCCGTCTTTCTTTGTAACGTCATTCAACCTCCAGTAGTCTACGCAGAAACGCAATCCACCACCCTTCTTTGCTAACAGCACTACCGGAGAAGACCAAGCACCTGACGAAGGCTCGATTACTCCCTCTGTCAACAAGTCCTCTACTAACCGAGACATTTCCTCTTGCTTAGATAATGGAGGCCTTCGAGGAGGTTGGCGTATCGGTGTTGTGTCCCCGGTATTGATGTGATGTTGTAAAAGAGAGGTTCTTCCCAATGACTGGAGCCGAACTGCAAAATAATCTTTAAATTCATGTAAAAACCGTTTGAGTTCTTTTACCTCACCTATTGAGAGATCATTAGATCTGTTCAATAATTCCTGCAGTTACTCTGGTAATTCGGAAGTGTCCGTAGCACTGCATCTTCTTCGCGTCATTCCGGCTATCCAAGCCACAGGAGTCAATTTCCCTAGGAGTGTATTGCTTTGTAAAGTGACAGCTTGATCCAAAATATTCGCCTCTCCAATAGACACATTTCCGGTTTCGTCAGGTTTTACAAAACTTCTGGCAATTAGTATCCCCGGTGTGCTGACTACCTGGGGTTCGAATATAGAGCACTGGTTGCCCCTTGTATCAACCTTGGTTCTAACCATGATAATCTTTACATAGTTTGAGGGAACAGCTACCGCCACTTGATATATCACTTGCATCGATTTTTCTCATGTATTCATTTTGGAGAGCATTACCGTTTCTTTTCCAATTCTCATGACGTTGGTTTTGAAGTCGACTATAAATCCATATGCATTAATAACGTCCACACCAAGAATTGCTTCATCCACAATGTCTGCAACAAGTACTTGATGATCAAACTCAAGTCGACCGAGGCGTAGGTATATCTCCACTTTTCAAAACACTTTTACAGGTTGTCCAGTAGCTGTTCACAAGCTGCAAGAGCACCAGATTGGCTTGAGATTTTTCACCACGTCGGGGCGTAATGGAAACTGTTGTGCCTGTGTCAACTGTAATAGAGATTGGTCTTTCTTGAACGAATCCGGTAACCACCAAGCTCCCGCTACTTTTCTGAAGTGTAGAAATTGCGTATTGTCTAGGGGCTTTGTTCCTCCAGTTAGTCAGCTACATTGTACCGACTACTGCTTGTTTCCCTGCTGCTGAACTTTAACCCTACAATCTCGTTATAGATGTCCAGGTTTCCCACATCTATAACACTTCAGTCTTCCATCCTTTCTTACTTTATTCTGTGGCGCTGCTCGCTGGGTCTCTGTTCCTTGCTCTTCTTCTTCGTCGTCTGTGCCAACGCGATTTTCTAGTGCGCACTTTATGACTTGCCCAACCAGACGCTGACTTTGCGGCCTCAAATTGCAAAGCATGTACCAGGGCATCCGCACTATTCTGGTGTCTTGCCAGTCGTAACACTTGCTGTAGTTCATTATCTCGGACACCATCAGTAAATGTCTGCACAGGAAACCTCGTTCGGAAATCTTCTGGTGCTTCAGGATATGCCAGTCTAATTAGTCTGTCGATACTGTAACGTAACAGAGTTGAGGTCCCCAACGTTACATAAAAAATTGAATTGTCTATGGTCAAGAACCATACCCTGAATTAAGGTTGCTCAGTAGTTAATGCATCTGAGAAGTACCTCAAGTCAAAAGAGGCAATAATTAATGTTGAATATAAAAAAACCATACCAATTAATAGTTAAATATAATAAATTGTGCTTGTTTTTATACTGTAACATGTTAGTGTTCACAGAATATTTATGTTATGTTTTGAGTATGGTAAGAATGAACTGATGTTGTTTAATAGGAATACTTCATCAATGATTATGTTTGTATTTATGTTAAATTTGTCTTTAGACAATCAAGTATAGTTATCTGTGTTAGGCATTATACTAAGTTTTAACTATTGTCTAAAATTGAATAATGCTGTTGTTTTAATTAATGTTTGTAAACTTGGCCAGGAGGGCAATCAGTGTTTAAGGTTTGACAAGTAGTTCTGATAATTATATTATAAACTAATGAAGGGTTCCAGGACCAGTTAATTAATGTAATAAAGTAAACACCAGGAAATTAAAATTAATGTAATTAACCATTAACCAATAATTAATTGTACAGTAGGTCAGGTAAAAGAAAATTGAGTTAAAAAAACAAATAATGTTATAACGGTTGTAAGAAAACCTATAGGCCTAAATTCCATATTTGTGAAAGGAAATTAATACCTTTTTAAGAAGTCCAGTCCAATGAAACTATGGTAAAACATTTACTGTTTATGAAGGAAGGTTAGGTGAGAATTTTAGGTAATTTAGTATTATTCCAAGCATGGAGTATTTTATTGAAAAAGAGTAGTAATATTCTATAATTCTGGCTCTAGGATATCTGATTTCACCCAATGACAGAAAAAGGTGGTTGTTAAGGCAACTGAAATGGACACGAGTTGTTTATATTGAATCATTCGTTCTGATTGTTACAAGCTATTAAGTTTAGATGGGCAGATACATTTAAAAAAATGAATAATAAAGTCTGAAGAAATATGAATCAAAATTTAAAAAACCCTCTTTGAAACCTAATTCTATCATAATACTAATGAGTAATAAACTAATTAGACTTCCAAATTATAACTGAATACATTTAAAAGAGTTGAAAACCCCTCACCTCATTCACCAGGATAATTCCGCTGGATTCGTTATTAAACCGATTTCTCCTATAACCAGAAGATTAATTAAGAGAAATGAAGGCCGAAACTAACGGAATTATTGAAAAGACATACGAGGATCTTGTTTTGCAGAGTTAACCTTCACTGGCAGATGAAGCTGGGATACTATTTTCATTCCACCAGGACCGACAATTATCAAGATCATAGGAGAAGAACAGAAGTCAGAAGAATTCCTGAGAGCTTCCCAGAACACTCCACAATCAATTTTATTAAGGGCCAGAACACCTTTTACTGGAGGAATGTAACTTAAGCTGAACGTCTTCACTGTTTACAGACGACCACGGCCAGTCGGAGTTCGTCGACTCGGTAAAAAACAACCTATTTTAAATTCAATATATTTAGAGTTAATAATTTTGTTTTGTAATACTTGAGTAATCTTAATTGTGCATTTTACCTGGCCTTACTAATGGTTCCAAGAATCTTACGAACCCTGGGATAAGAACTATTTATTGTTATATTTAATTTGTATAAGTCAATGGAATTTGATCAATTGACAATCGATATATTTTGTGTGATCGATTTGATAATATTATTATTTTTCAGATAACGGTGACTGTGAATTAATAGATAAAATTAATAAAGGATCTTTATTGTATGAGATAAGGTTTGAAATTATTGCAGAATAGATACTATATGTAGAGGGTGGAATAATTTACAATAAAAGGTTGATTTAAAGCCGATGAACAGCTAACCTAGAAACACGATTATTGCAAATAACAGCGCCAAGTGCTTTCGGCTGGTGGAACGGGAGATCGCTGAACTAGCTTGTTTTCAGTGCAAAATTTGAATAGAATTTCCTAACGTCGAGGGACTAGGGTTGACAAGAATATTCATTACATTCAGTTAATACACTATATATATCTTTAATATTACCCAACTACTGAATACTAAGTTAAACCTATATCGTAGTACGATCATAAGTTAAAAGAACATTATTATAATTATATTTGTCTAATAATATATTTTCAGGAGGCTTCATCGGTCACAACCGAATAGATATATGTTTATTAATAACACATTAATTAAATCAGGTAACAACATTTTAAGTGTTACAAATTGCCACCTTCAACGTGTTGATCGACGTTGATACACGAGAGTCTCATATAAGTAAATAAAACAAAATAAACGTTTCGTATCAATACTTCCTTCATACTCTTGAAGACTCTCCCCTGAATGCTGTCGCCTTGCTCTCAACTGAGTGCAGTACACATCTCGCAAATGTTTATCAACATACCGTAATTCTAGAGCTTTTGTCAATTCTGCACGTGTTCTGGCTGTCAGATGGGACTTTCTGTAGTAATTCTGCCGCAGGTCCTTTTAATGAGAGAACGAATAAAACTGCCTCGTCTTCTCTGTCCAATTATTTGCGCATGCGGACGCTTCGAATTGGCGTAGATACATCGCCCAGTGCGTGCTTCCATCGAACGTTGGAGCCTTGATATGAACTGTCCCAACCGCAGGCAAGGTGACTTTCTCTATTGTCTTTTCTGTCTTTACCATTGGTACAGTCTGTTCACAAGTTTGTTTTGGTTGTATCTTCAGGAACTGCTCAACTTCATTTTTAATTTGCTCTTTTATATTTGCCATTGAGTCTTCTACTGCAGATATTTTGTAAACATTGGGTTTTCTATATTTGATACACATTTCTCTACTGTAGACAATCTTATCTCTTGACCATTCAGATCACTGCGTAATTCGCTTAAGTCACCATATATAGGAGGACCCAACTCTGCAGTAGTATGTTGTTGCAACTGTTTTTGCATAGCTTCAAAAACAGCTTCTGTTCTACCTGCTTACGTTTTTCTGCTTCTTCCGCCTCCTGTCGGCGTCTTTTCTCTGCTTCTTCTGCCTCTTTTTGTCGTTCTAATGTTTGTTGTTCCTGTGTCTGCCGCAGCAGCGCCTGGAAATTTTCTATCATCTGACTGACATCCATTGTTTACCGATTAATTACGGATTACACTCGTACAAAGTGTCCACTGTTAACGGTCCTCTCCCACTTCTGACACCACTAATATGACAGTCTAACTGATCACGTATGGTACAGTGGAAAACAAAATACAAGACACCAATTAAGTCTCTAATCACCAGCTTTAATTATTACCATTAAACAGTTTGTAATCAACAAGATAGTCTCTTACAACAAATCAAATAAAAATTGTTCACAAGCAGTACAAATGTCAACTAATATAAAACACAACTGTATTACAATTGTCTCGCACAATTATAAAACAATTAACACTTCACCACAATAATTACTTTTCACTAATAACCACTTGAACGCACTGAGTAATCGCCCAACAATAACTCGCAACTCAAACTAAACTGAACGTTGCTGAGTACTTGTAATTATACCCCTCCGAAAATCCAGAAACATCCAACTACGTCAATAAAGGAAAACATTCATTGCGGCCTTGACACAGTGCACATGGGCGCACGACCTATGGCACAGTAGCTAATGCTTTGATAATCACGTACGCACACACATTACAGCCAGATCCCACTGAAACATTCGACAAACGTGTAGAACGTTCCGTATTACATAACACCTTTCCGCATTATGTATCACTGCCCCCTCCTTAAGCCTCCTCGTCCCGAACTGGCAAACTGTCTCTGAAGTAATACTTAGCCAGGCAATCTAGGTGGACGACCTTGAACTTTCGCTGTCCTTCCTGTTGAATCCGATAAACAATATCTTTGATTCTTTTTTTCATCGTATAGGGTCCTTCCCAGTTAGGCTGAAGCTTAGGTGAGTGACCACGACAGCGCTTTGGGTTGAACAACCAGACCTGATCTCCTTCATGGAAACCCACACTATTGCTGCGAATGGCATACCGAGATTCATTTTATCACTGGCTATCTTCAGCCATCCTCTTATCAAGTGATTCATTTCTGGCAGTTGGTTTATAATTGCGAGGAATAGTTCTCTGGCTCTTAGGACTGAGTCTCAGGTGATCCCAACATCAAGTCCCCAGGCAGATGAATCTCCTGCCCAAACACCAAATTTGCTGGAGTCATGCCGGTTGCGTCGTGTACTGATGACCTATACGCCATGAGGAATAGTGGTTCCAGTCTGTTTGGTTCTCGTCAACAACCTTCGAAAGATGCTGTTCAACTGTCCTATTGAATCTCTCAACAATTCTATCCAACTGACGATGCAGAGACATTGTTCAGGTCTTCCGAGTAGATGGCATAATTCTTTAAACACTCCTGATTCGAAATTTCTCCCTTGATCCATATGGATTTCCATAGGGGCTCCATAATGGCAACAGAAGTTGTGAACTAACTCCTTTGCCACAGTGGTAGCCTCCTGATTTGGAATTGCATAGGCTTCCATCCACTTAGTACTCACCTACAACCATGATGTACCGGTTTCCATCTTCAGTAACTGCGAATGGTCCAGCCATGTCTATGGCAATTCTCTCAAAAGGCAGTCCAATCATATACTGTCTCATTTTCCCTTGCTTCTGCTTTGTGGGCCCTTGCTTGCAGCACGTATTTCACATGTCCGAAACAATTCCTCTACGTCGTGGCAAAGAATACAATCCAGGTCCAATAGAATCGGTTCCGTATTTTGTCGAGGGTTTTGTTAACGCCAAGATGGTCTCCAGACGTTCCATCAAAACAGACTGCACTTTACTTTGGAGAATTATCAAATGCATGACCATGTCTCGTCCATCTGCACTTTTCCAAGCCCTTTTCAGCAATCCGTTCTCTAAGGTAAGGGATTCCCATTGTGCCCAGTAGCCCTTCAACACTTCCGAGCCATGGCAGATATCTTGCCAATCCGGGTGGCAACCTTCCTCTTTTGCTGTCAAGATTGGTCCAATGTCTTCATCAGTCATCTGTTCTTGTCGACAATCTTGTGTCGTCCAGCCATCTGCCAGGAAATCTACAGTGGTGGCTTGAACATGTTCACTGGCGTTTTGTTTTACCTTACTGTGGCAATGTCGGCAGTCTTCCGGGCACGGTCGTCGCGATAAGCCATCCGCATTACCATGCAGGCGCCCCCGCCGATATTGTACCTTGAAGTTGTACTCTTGCAGACGTTCGAGCCACCTTGCCAACTGCCCTTCCGGATTTTTAAATCTCAAGAGCACGGCCTGGTTGGTGCATAGTGAAAACTCCCTTCCATAGAGGTATTTATGGAAGTGCTCCAAAGCTCGGACGACTACCAGCAACACTCTCCTTGTAACACAATCATTTCTCTCTGGTTTCTATCTTGCTGTAATACACTATTACTCGTTCTTCACCGTTTTGCACTTGAGACAAAACTGCTCCTAGACCAGTATTTCTTGTGTCTGTGTCTACGATGTACTTCCCTTCGGAACCTGGGAAAGCGAGAATTGGCTGCAAACATAATGCAATTTTCAAAGTTCTAAATGCTTGATCACACTGTCTCGACCACTGGAAGTTTCGTTTATATTCCGTTAGCTTATGTAGGGGTTTAGCGAAGCATTTTACAAAACGTCTGTAATATGAGCATAACCCAAGGAAACTCCGAACTTTGTGTTTACTCTTCGGAACTGGCCACTCTCTTATGGTGTCTACTTTATTAGGATCCATGCTAACACCCGCTGCCGAAACCAGATGACCCAGATACTGTACTTCCTTCTGGAATAGAGAACATTTCTTCGGGCTCAGCTTCAGTTGGGCACCGTCAATTATAGTTAGTGGGCACCTCCTTAAGGTTTTCCAAATGGTCTTTGAAAGTCTTCCCGATGACTATGACATGGTCTAAATAAACAAGGCAAGTTTTCCATGTCAGGCCTCGCAGTACTAGGTCCATCAATCTTTCAAATGTTGCCGGTGGATTACAGAGTCCAAATGGCATGTCGTTAAATTGGAATAAGCCACTTGGGGTCGAGAAAACGGTCTTTTCCTTGTCTTCTTGATGAAGACCCACTTGCCAATATCCACTCTTCAGGTCCAATGTGGAAAACCACTGTGGTCCAGACAGCGTGTCGAGTGTATCGTCAGTCAATGTGAGCTAATGGATAGCCGTCTTTCTTTGTAACGTCATTCAACCTCCAGTAGTCTACGCAGAAACGCAATCCACCACCCTTCTTTGCTAACAGCACTACCGGAGAAGACCAAGCACCTGACGAAGGCTCGATTACTCCCTCTGTCAACAAGTCCTCTACTAACCGAGACATTTCCTCTTGCTTAGATAATGGAGGCCTTCGAGGAGGTTGGCGTATCGGTGTTGTGTCCCCGGTATTGATGTGATGTTGTAAAAGAGAGGTTCTTCCCAATGACTGGAGCCGAACTGCAAAATAATCTTTAAATTCATGTAAAAACCGTTTGAGTTCTTTTACCTCACCTATTGAGAGATCATTAGATCTGTTCAATAATTCCTGCAGTTACTCTGGTAATTCGGAAGTGTCCGTAGCACTGCATCTTCTTCGCGTCATTCCGGCTATCCAAGCCACAGGAGTCAATTTCCCTAGGAGTGTATTGCTTTGTAAAGTGACAGCTTGATCCAAAATATTCGCCTCTCCAATAGACACATTTCCGGTTTCGTCAGGTTTTACAAAACTTCTGGCAATTAGTATCCCCGGTGTGCTGACTACCTGGGGTTCGAATATAGAGCACTGGTTGCCCCTTGTATCTACCTTGGTTCTAACCATGATAATCTTTTCATAGTTTGAGGGAACAGCTACCGCCACTTGATATATCACTTGCATCGATTTTTCTCATGTATTCATTGTGGAGAGCATTACCGCTTCTTTTCCAATTCTCAAGACGTTGGTTTTGAAGTCGACTATAAATCCATATGCATTAATAACGTCCACACCAAGAATTGCTTCATCCACAATGTCTGCAACAAGTACTTGATGATCAAACTCAAGTCGACCGAGGCGTAGGTATATCTCCACTTTTCAAAACACTTTTACAGGTTGTCCAGTAGCTGTTCACAAGCTGCAAGAGCACCAGATTGGCTTGAGATTTTTCACCACGTCGGGGCGTAATGGAACCTGTTGTGCCTGTGTCAACTGTAATAGAGATTGGTCTTTCTTGAACGAATCCGGTAACCACCAAGCTCCCGCTACTTTTCTGAAGTGTAGAAATTGCGTATTGTCTGGGGCTTTGTTCCTCCAGTTAGTCAGCTACATTGTACCGACTACTGCTTGTTTCCCTGCTGCTGAACTTTAACCCTACAATCTCGTTATAGATGTCCAGGTTTCCCACATCTATAACACTTCAGTCTTCCATCCTTTCTTACTTTATTCTGTGGCGCTGCTCGCTGGGTCTCTGTTCCTTGCTCTTCTTCTTCGTCGTCTGTGCCAACGCGATTTTCTAGTGCGCACTTTATGACTTGCCCAACCAGACGCTGACTTTGCGGCCTCAAATTGCAAAGCATGTACCAGGGCATCCGCACTATTCTGGTGTCTTGCCAGTCGTAACACTTGCTGTAGTTCATTATCTCGGACACCATCAGTAAAAGTCTGCACAGTAAACCTCGTTCGGAAATCTTCTGGTGCTTCAGGATATGCCAGTCTAATTAGTCTGTCGATACTGTAACGTAACAGAGTTGAGGTCCCCAACGTTTCATAAAAAATTGAATTGACTATGGTTAAGAACCATACCCTGAATTAAGGTTGCTCAGTAGTTAATGCATCTGAGAAGTACCTCAAGTCAAAAGAGGCAATAATTAATGTTGAATATAAAAAAACCATACCAATTAATAGTTAAATATAATAAATTGTGCTTGTTTTTATACTGTAACATGTTAATGTTCACAGAATGAACTTCATTTTTAATTTGCTCTTTTATATTTGCCATTGAGTCTTCTACTGCAGATATTTTGTAGACATTGGGTTTTCTATATTTGATACACATTTCTCTACTGTAGACAATCTTATCTCTTGACCATTCAGATCACTGCGTAATTCGCTTAAGTCACCATATATAGGAGACCCAACTCTGCAGTAGTATGTTGTTGCAACTGTTTTTGCATAGCTTCGAAATAGCTTCTGTTCTACCTGCTTACGTTTTTCTGCTTCTTCCGCCTCCTGTCGGCATCTTTTCTCTGCTTCTTCTGCCTCTTTTTGTCGTTCTAATGTTTGTTGTTCCTGTGTCTGCCGCAGCAGCGCCTGGAAATTTTCTATCATCTGACTGACATCCATTGTTTACCGATTAATTACGGATTACACTCGTACAAAGTGTCCACTGTTAACGGTCCTCTCCCACTTCTGACACCACTAATATGACAGTCTAACTGATCACGTATGGTACAGTGGAAAACAAAATACAAGACACCAATTAAGTCTCTAAACCACCAGCTTTAATTATTACCATTAAACAGTTTGTAATCAACAAGATAGTCTCTTACAACAAATCAAATAAAAATTGTTCACAAGCAGTACAAATGTCAACTAATATAAAACACAACTGTATTACCATTGTCTCGCACAATTATAAAACAATTAACACTTCACCACAATAATTACTTTTCACTAATAACCACTTGAACGCACTGAGTAATCGCCCAACAATAACTCGCAACTCAAACTAAACTGCACGTTGCTGAGTACTTGTAATTATACCCCTCCGAAAATCCAGAAACATCCAACTACGTCAATAAAGGAAAACATTAGAGCGTAATTCATTGCGGCCTTGACACAGTGCACATGGGCGCACGACATATGGCACAGTAGCTAATGCTTTGATAATCACGTACGCACACACATTACAGCCAGATCCCACTGAAACATTCGACAAACGTGTAGAACGTTCCGTATTACATAACACCTTTCCGCATTATGTATCACTGCCCCATCCTTAAGCCTCCTCGTCCCGAACTGGCAAACTGTCTCTAAAGTAATACTTAGCCAGGCAATCTAGGTGGACGACCTTGAACTTTCGCTGTCCTTCCTGTTGAATCCGATAAACAATACCTTTGATTCTTTTTTTCATCGTGTAGGGTCCTTCCCAGTTAGGCTGAAGCTTAGGTGAGTGACCACGACAGCGCTTTGGGTTGAACAACCAGACCTGATCTCCTTCATGGAAACCCACACTATTGCTGCGAATGGCATACCGAGTTTCATTTTATCACTGGCTATCTTCAGCCATCCTCTTATCAAGTGATTCATTTCTGGCAGTTGGTTTCTAATTGCGAGGAATAGTTCTCTGGCTCTTTGGACTGAGTCTCAGGTGATCCTAACATCAAGTCCCCAGGCAGATGAATCTCCTGCCCAAACACAAATTTTGCTGGAGTCATGCCGGTTGCGTCGCGTACTGATGACCTATACGCCATGAGGAATAGTGGTCCCAGTCTGTTTGGTTCTCGTCAACAACCTTCGAAAGATGCTGTTCAAGTGTCCTGTTGAATCTCTCAACCATTCTGTCCAACTGACGATGCAGAGGCATTGTTCAGGTCTTCCGAGTAGACGACATAATTCTTTAAACACTCCTTATTCGAAATTTCTCCCTTGATCCATATGGATTTCCATAGGGGCACCATAATGGCAACAGAAGTTGTGAACTAACTCCTTTGCCACAGTGGTAGCCTCCTGATTTGGAATTGCATAGGCTTCCATCCACTTAGTACTCACCTACAACCATGATGTACCGGTTTCCATCTTCGGTAACTGCGAATGGTCCAGCCATGTCTATGGCAATTCTCTCAAAAGGCAGTCCAATCATATACTTTCTCATTTTCCCTTGCTTCTGGTTTGTGGGCCCTTGCTTGCAGCACGTATTTCACATGTCCGAAACAATTCCTCTACGTCGTGGCAAAGAATACAATCCAGGTCCAATAGAATCGGTTCCGTATTTTGTCGAGGGTTTTGTTAACGCCAAGATGGTCTCCAGACGTTCCATCAAAACAGACTGCACTTTACTTTGGAGAATTATCAAATGCATGACCATGTCTCGTCCATCTGCACTTTTCCAAGCCCTTTTCAGCAATCCGTTCTCTAAGGTAAGGGATTCCCATTGTGCCTAGTAGCCCTTCAACACTTCCGAGCCATGGCAGATATCTTGCCAATCCGGGTGGCAACCTTCCTCTTTTGCTGTCAAGATCGGTCCAATGTCTTCATCAGTCATCTGTTCTTGTCGACAATCTTGTGTCGTCCAGCCATCTGCCAGGAAATCTACAGTGGTGGCTTGAACATGTTCACTGGCGTTTGTACCTTGAAGTTGTACTCTTGCAGACGTTCGAGCCACCTTGCCAACTGCCCTTCCGGATTTTTAAATCTCAAGAGCACGGCCTGGTTGGTGCATAGTGAAAACTCCCTTCCATAGAGGTATTTATGGAAGTGCTCCAAAGCTCGGACGACTGCCAGCAACTCTCTCCTTGTAACACAATCATTTCCCTCTGGTTTCTATCTTGCTGTAATACACTATTACTCGTTCTTCACCGTTTTGCACTTGAGACAAAACTGCTCCTAGACCAGTATTTCTTGTGTCTGTGTCTACGATGTACTTCCCTTCGGAACCTGGGAAAGCGAGAATTGGCAGCAAACATAATGCAATTTTCAAAGTTCTAAATGTTTGATCACACTGTCTCGACCACTGGAAGTTTCGTTTATATTCCGTTAGCTTATGTAGAGGTTTAGCGAAGCATTTTACAAAACGTCTGTAATATGAGCATAACCCAAGGAAACTCCGAACTTTGTGTTTACTCTTCGGAACTGGCCACTCTCTTATGGTGTCTACTTTATTAGGATCCATGCTAACACCCGCTGCCGAAACCAGATGACCCAGATACTGTACTTCCTTCTGGAATAGAGAACATTTCTTCGGGCTCAGCTTCAGTTGGGCACCGTCAATTCTAGTTAGTGGGCACCTCCTTAAGGTTTTCCAAATGGTCTTTGAAAGTCTTCCCGATGACTATGACATGGTCTAAATAAACAAGGCAAGTTTTCCATGTCAGGCTTCGCAGTACTAGGTCCATCAATCTTTCAAATGTTGCCGGTGGATTACAGAGTCCAAATGGCATGTCGTTAAATTGGAATAAGCCACTTGGGGTCGAGAAAACGGTCTTTTCCTTGTCTTCTTGATGAAGTCCCACTTGCCAATATCCACTCTTCAGGTCCAATGTGGAAAACCACTGTGGTCCAGACAGCGTGTCGAGTGTATCGTCAGTCAATGTGAGCTAATGGATAGCCGTCTTTCTTTGTAACGTCATGCAACCTCCAGTAGTCTACACAGAAACGCAATCCACCACCCTTCTTTGCTAACAGCACTACCGGAGAAGACAAAGCACCTGACGAAGGCTCGATTACTCCCTCTGTCAACAAGTCCTCTACTAACCGAGACATTTCCTCTTGCTTAGATAATGGAGGCCTTCGAGGAGGTTAGCGTATCGGTGTTGTGTCCCCGGTATTGATGTGATGTTATAAAAGAGAGGTTCTTCCCAATTACTGGAGCCGAACTGCAAAATAATCGTTAAATTCATGTAAAAACCGTTTGAGTTCTTTTACCTCACCTATTGAGAGATCATTAGATCTGTTCAATAATTCCTGCAGTTACTATGGTAATTCGAAAGTGTCCGTAGCACTGCATCTTCTTCGTGTCATTCCGGCTATCCAAGCCACAGGAGTCAATTTCCCTAGGAGTGTATTGCTTTGTAAAGTGACAGCTTGATCCAAAATATTCGTCTCTCCAATAGACACATTTCCGGTTTCGTCAGGTTTTACAAAACCTCTGGCAATTAGTATCCCCGGTGTGCTGACTACCTGGGGTTCGAATATAGAGCACTGGTTGCCCCTTGTATCTACATTGGTTCTAACCATGATAATCTTTTCATAGTTTGAGGGAACAGTTACCGCCACTTGATTTATCACTTGCATCGATATTTCTGATGTATTCATTGTGGAGAGCATTACCGCTTCTTTTCCAATTCTCAAGACATTGGTTTTGAAGTCGACTATAAATCCATATGCATTAATAAGGTCCACACCAAGATTTGCTTCATCCACAATGTCTGCAACAAGTACTTGATGATCAAACTCAAGTCGACCGAGGCGTAGGTATATCTCCACTTTTCAAAACACTTTTACAGGTTGTCCAGTAGCTGTTCACAAGCTGCAAGAGCACCAGATTGGCTTGAGATTTTTCACCACGTCGCACAGTGGTCATTTTCATTATTCTAGTAGATAATAATTAGCCGTTGCAAATTATTATTTTTAAATCGGTTTCATTCAACTTTAACTGTTAAATAATTTAAGGTGGCGACCCCTTGCCATAGTTTAAAACTGAAAAACCAATAAATACTTTGTTAACGTTTTTATTTCAAGATTCGAACTTTTTATATTGTATGTTAAATAACATTAGTATATAATTTAATGTTTATATAATATAATAACCATAGTAATATAAATTAACATTATACACGACAAAAGTTTTTAGTTAAATAATGACAAAAATGTACTAAAAAATATACATTTTATATGCTACTGTGTAGAAAATAAATTAATAATCGCTGTCAGAATCATCGGAATCGCTACTTGACGATAGCGAAACATTTACTATTTGCGGCTCTTGTAGCAATATTAAAACCTCTTTAATCAAAGGTTCTTTGTATGACTGATTCCCTATGCACTATGATAATAATGATATAAGAGGATCCGATGAAACTAAAAGGACGTTTAATAAATCTCGCATGGTCTTTTCTCGAGAAAACTTTCTTGTATAAAACTGACGATACAGTCTAAAATGTTTGTTTCGAGATTCCAGTGCTTCCTCTGAAAACATTCCAATAGGAAGAACAGCTGCCTTAATTATATCAGATTCATGCATAAGTATGCGGTGGATGCTCGATGGCATGTAATACCACGGATAAAGTTGTACAAACATTTTAGCTGTATCCTTTGCATAATCACTGATTGCTTCAGAGTCGATGGCAAAGCCACATGATATTGTAAGAAAAATAACATAAAGACGTTTTAAGAAATCTTCATTAAGGCCTGTTATAGAAGATGCAAGAGAAAACTCGCGAAAGAATCTGCGGGCAGTGTTTCCATCATTAGTTGTACCGAACCCCGGCTTAGGAATATCAATCAGTACATTCATCTCGGTTTTTAGCATATTAATTATTCTCGTCTTTGTTCCTTGATCTTCTGCTTATCATTTCTATCACGAATCTGCCACTTTTTTAATTCGAGACGATAAGAGATATGTAAGCAACAATCTAGACAATGTATCCATGCATGAAGGTTTGAAATTCCATACTCAAATAAATGAGGTTTGACTTCAAGACTCCAAATTTTTTCGAGTTGATTCATCATCTTCGGAGTTGCCCCACAAATACCACATGTTTGTGTGCATGTGTCGCTGATGACTCCAAATGTCTTTCCGTCAATCATAGTCATCTTTAACTCATGTTTCACAATTATTACAGTATTTAGGAAAAGACAGTTTGTAGGCTGGATCTCATTTATTTGGTTGTCAATGTTTTGGATTTCTCTTTTTGTTACTTCCATTGTTTCTTTTTCAAAGATCAGCTTAATGGGTCTACAGTATCTCGTTGATGATGGACGTGGATTCTGCCATAATATATACCCATTTTTCGTGTGTAACTGCAGCGGAACAATACATACAGCAAACAAATTTGCGTCACTCTTGGATGGATTACCCGCTTCACTATACCCTTGTTTGTAAGTGGACTGACCAGCATTACCGTCACATCCCCATTTACAAACAAGAGTCACACCTTGCGATAACTCTGTCATTTTTTGATTTAAAACTTCTTTTTGCATTTCTACGATTCTACTTGCCGTATGATTGAGGATCGCTTGCAAGTTCACTTCTGCAGATATATCCGACACAAGAATATGTTGTTCATCTGGATAGCATTTCTTTTTTGCCTCTAGTAAAGAATTATAGCTAGGGTATATATGAGCATTTCTAGATTTTGCTCCAGACTGCATTAATACATATGATCTCTTCGTATATCGACCATCAACATACAATGCGATGGCCTCGTCTGCAGTATATTTTATAGCAATTGACCTTGGCGTCTGAAAACACTTTTTTATTGTAGTTGCTCTTGTGGGAGAATAGTCGGAAATTTCTTGCACGATTGTAGCAGCATCTCGTCGACCAGACATTTGAAGACTTTTCCGAGTCGCAAAAGTCGGTTCTTCCTGGGAATAATTTTCGAACAAAGGTGCAACTCTTTGTCTTTTTCTTTGATTGCTGAGCTCACTAAAATCTTTTAGAGGTCGACCCTTCCTGCCATGAAATGTTTTCTGGTCTGTTCACAGATCTGGTTGTTTCGAAAAATACTATGTCCTCATCAAGCCATCGGTTATGTCTTGCCTCAAATACTTTTAAAGTACGTTGACAATCTTTCCACATTTTGGCGACTTTACTATTGTAATTATCAATAACTTTCTTAACCTTGTAATAGTGTTCATTTTCAGTCTCTTCTAAATCAAGTGTGTTCAAAACATATGCTAAAACAGACAAGTTTTTTTGTTTTAGTACACTTTCTTCACGCCAAATATTGAATAAGGTCCTTCTTGATATCGACATAGCAACTAAAACAATTAATATTTCCGACTTGGCACTTATTGGCAACCAGTTTTAGGTTAAATAGAAAGCTAAGAATTTTTTCTAATAAACAAAAAAAAATCACTACGAATAAACGCGAATAAAGGTTTACTTCACAAGAAAAGCAAAAAATATTATGAACCGATAGACACAAACAATTACTATAACCTTTAATACGAGACGTACTAAACTCAACTAAAATAACTAATCAAAATGCAAAACATTTCACACCTAGGTATGACGTCATCATACATTGTTGCGCTGGATTTGTTTACATCAGTTACAATAAAAGTATCGAACATTAATACAAAATGAAAATAAACGAAATTGGTGAAGCTTTATTTTTGATATTATTACTTCCTAGAATAGCTCAATCGACCTCTGTGCGTCGGGGCGTAATGGAAATTGTTGCGCCTGTGTCAACTGTAATAGAGATTGGTCTTTCTTGAACGAATCCGGTAACCACCAAGCTCCCGCTACTTTTCTGAAGTGTAGAAATTGCGTATTGTCTGGGGCTTTGTTCCTCCAGTTAGTCAGCTACATTGTACCGACTACTGCTTGTTTCCCTGCTGCTGAACTTTAACCCTACAATCTCGTTATAGATGTCCAGGTTTCCCACATCTATAAAACTTCAGTCTTCCATCCTTTCTTACTTTATTCTGTGGCGCTGCTCGCTGGGTCTCTGTTCCTTGCTCTTCTTCTTCGTCGTCTGTGCCAACGCGATTTTCTAGTGCGCACTTTATGACTTGCCCAACCAGATGCTGACTTTGCGGCCTCAAATTGCAAAGCATGAACCAGGGCATCCACACTATTCTGGTGTCTTGCCAGTCGTAACACTTGCTGTAGTTCATTATCTCGGACACAATCAGTAAATGTCTGCACAGGAAACCTCGTTCGGAAATCTTCTGGTGCTTCAGGATATGCCAGTCTAATTAGTCTGTCGATACTTCCTTCAAACTCTTGAAGACTCTCCCCTGAATGCTGTCGCCTTGCTCTCAACTGAGTGCAGTACACATCTCGCAAATGTTTATCAACATACCGTAATTCTAGAGCTTTTGTCAATTCGGCATGTGTTCTGGCTGTCAGATGGGACTTTCTGTAGTAATTCTGCCGCAGGTCCTTTTAATGAGAGAACGAATAAAACTACCTCGTCTTCTCTGTCCAATTATTTGCGCATGCGGCCGCTTCGAATTGGCGTAGATACATCGCCCAGTGCGTGCGTCCATCGAACGTTGGAGCCTTGATATGAACTGTCCCAACCGCAGGCAAGGTGACTTTCTCTATTGTCTTTTCTATCTTTACCATTGGTACAGTCTGTTCACAAGTTTGTTTTTGTTGTATCTTCAGGAACTGCTCAACTTCATTTTTAATTTGCTCTTTTATATTTGCCATTGAGTCTTCTACTGCAGATATTTTGTAGACATTGGGTTTTCTATATTTGATACACATTTCTCTACTGTAGACAATCTTATCTCTTGACCATTCAGATCACTGCGTAATTCGCTTAAGTCACCATATAGGAGACCCAACTCTGCAGTAGTATGTTGTTGCAACTGTTTTTGCATAGCTTCAAAAACAGCTTCTGTTCTACCTGCTTACGTTTTTCTGCTTCTTCCGCCTCCTGTCGGCGTCTTTTCTCTGCTTCTTCTGCCTCTTTTTGTCGTTCTAATGTTTGTTGTTCCTGTGTCTGCCGCAGCAGCGCCTGGAAATTTTCTATCATCTGACTGACGTCCATTGTTTACCGATTAATTACGGATTACACTCATACAAAGTGTCCACTGTTAACGGTCCTCTCCCACTTCTGACACCACTAATATGACAGTCTAACTGATCACGTATGGTACAGTGGAAAACAAAATACAAGACACCAATTAAGTCTCTAATCACCAGCTTTAATTATTACCATTAAACAGTTTGTAATCAACAAGATAGTCTCTTACAACAAATCAAATAAAAATTGTTCACAAGCAGTACAAATGTCAACTAATATAAAACACAACTGTATTACAATTGTCTCGCACAATTATAAAACAATTAACACTTCACCACAATAATTACTTTTCACTAATAACCACTTGAACGCACTGAGTAATCGCCCAACAATAACTCGCAACTCAAACTAAACTGAACGTTGCTGAGTACTTGTAATTATACCCCTCCGAAAATCCAGAAACATCCAATTACGTCAATAAAGGAAAACATTAGAGCGTAATTCATTGCGGCCTTGACACAGTGCACATGGGCGCACGACATATGGCACAGTAGCTAATGCTTTGATAATCACGTACGCACACACATTACAGCCAGATCCCACTAAAACATTCGACAAACGTGTAGAACTTTCCGTATTACATAACACCTTTCCGCATTATGTATCACTGCCCCCTCCTTAAGCCTCCTCGTCCCGAACTGGCAAACTGTCTCTAAAGTAATACTTAGCCAGGCAATCTAGGTGGACGACCTTGAACTTTCGCTGTCCTTCCTGTTGAATCCGATAAACAATATCTTTGATTCTTTTTTTCATCGTGTAGGGTCCTTCCCAGTTAGGCTGAAGCTTAGGTGAGTGACCACGACAGCGCTTTGGGTTGAACAACCAGACCTGATCTCCTTCATGGAAACCCACACTATTGCTGCGAATGGCATACCGAGTTTCATTTTATCACTGGCTATCTTCAGCCATCCTCTTATCAAGTGATTCATTTCTGGCAGTTGGTTTCTAATTGCGAGGGATAGTTCTCTGGCTCTTAGGACTGAGTCTCAGGTGATCCCAACATCAAGTCCCCAGGCAGATGAATCTCCTGCCCAAACACAAATTTTGCTGGAGTCATGCCGGTTGCGTCGCATACTGATGACCTATACGCCATGAGGAATAGTGGTCCCAGTCTGTTTGGTTCTCGTCAACAACCTTCGAAAGATGCTGTTCAAGTGTCCTATTGAATCTCTCAACCATTCTGTCCAACTGACGATGCAGAGGCATTGTTCAGGTCTTCCGAGTAGACGGCATAATTCTTTAAACACTCCTGATTCGAAATTTCTCCCTTGATCCATATGGATTTCCATAGGGGCTCCATAATGGCAACAGAAGTTGTGAACTAACTCCTTTGCCACAGTGGTAGCCTCCTGATTTGGAATTGCATAGGCTTCCATCCACTTAGTACTCACCTACAACCATGATGTACCGGTTCCATCTTCAGTAACTGCGAATGGTCCAGCCATGTTTATGGCAATTCTCTCAAAAGGCAGGCCAATCATATACTGTCTCATTTTCCCTTGCTTCTGGTTTGTGGGCCCTTGCTTGCAGCACGTATTTCACATGTCCGAAACAATTCCTCTACGTCGTGGCAAAGAATACAATCCAGGTCCAATAGAATCGGTTCCGTATTTTGTCGAGGGTTTTGTTAACGCCAAGATGGTCTCCAGACGTTCCATCAAAACAGACTGCACTTTACTTTGGAGAATTATCAAATGCATGACCATGTCTCGTCCATCTGCACTTTTCCAAGCCCTTTTCAGCAATCCGTTCTCTAAGGTAAGGGATTCCCATTGCGCCCAGTAGCCCTTCAACACTTCCGAGCCATGGCAGATATCTCGCCAATCCGGGTGGCAACCATCCTCTTTTGCTGTCAAGATCGGTCCAATGTCTTCATCAGTCATCTGTTCTTGTCGACAATCTTGTGTCGTCCAGCCATCTGCCAGGAAATCTACAGTGGTGGCTTGAACATGTTCACTGGCGTTTTGTATTACCTTACTGTGGCAATGTCGGCAGTCTTCCGGGCACGGTCGTCGCGATAAGGCACCCGCATTACCATGCAGGCGCCCCCACCGATGTTGTACCTTGAAGTTGTACTCTTGCAGACGTTCGAGCCACCTTGCCAACTGCCCTTCCGGATTTTTAAATCTCAAGAGCACGGCCTGGTTGGTGCATAGTGAAAACTCCCTTCCATAGAGGTATTTATGGAAGTGCTCCAAAGCTCGGACGACTGCCAGCAACTCTCTCCTTGTAACACAATCATTTCTCTCTGGTTTCTATCTTGCTGTAATACACTATTACTCGTTCTTCACCGTTTTGCACTTGAGACAAAACTGCTCCTAGACCAGTATTTCTTGTGTCTGTGTCTACAATGTACTTCCATTCGGAACCTGGGAAAGCGAGAATTGGCAGCAAACATAATGCAATTTTCAAAGTTCTAAATGTTTGATCACACTGTCTCGACCACTGGAAGTTTCGTTTATATTCCGTTAGCTTATGTAGAGGTTTAGTGAAGCATTTTACAAAACGTCTGTAATATGAGCATAACCCAAGGAAACTCCGAACTTTGTGTTTACTCTTCGGAACTGGCCACTCTCTTATGGTGTCTACTTTATTAGGATCCATGCTAACACCCGCTGCCGAAACCAGATGACCCAGATACTGTACTTCCTTCTGGAATAGACAACATTTCTTCGGGCTCAGCTTCAGTTGGGCACCGTCAATTATAGTTAGTGGGCACCTCCTTAAGGTTTTCCAAACGGTCTTTGAAAGTCTTCCCGATGACTATGACATGGTCTAAATAAACAAGGCAAGTTTTCCATGTAGATAATAATTAGCCGTTGCAAATTATTATTTTTAAATCGGTTTCATTCAACTTTAACTGTTAAATAATTTAAGGTGGCGACCCCTTGCCATAGTTTAAAACTGAAAAACCAATAAATACGTTGTTAACGTTTTTATTTCAAGATTCGAACTTTTTATATTGTATGTTAAATAACATTAGTATATAATTTAATGTTTATATAATATAATAACAATAGTAATATAAATTAACATTATACACGACAAAAGTTTTTAGTTAAATAATGACAAAAAATGTACTAAAAAATATACATTTTATATGCTACTGTGTAGAAAATAAATTAATAATCGCTGTCAGAATCATCGGAATCGCTACTTGTCGATAGCGAAACATTTACTATTTGCGGCTCTTGTAGCAATATTAAAACCTCTTTAATCAAAGGTTCTTTGTATGACTGATTCCCTATGCACTATGATAATAATGATATAAGAGGATCCGATGAAACTAAAAGGACGTTTAATAAATCTCGCATGGTCTTTTCTCGAGAAAACTTTCTTGTATAAAACTGACGATACAGTCTAAAATGTTTGTTTCGAGATTCCAGTGCTTCCTCTGAAAACATTCCAATAGGAAGAACAGCTGCCTTAATTATATCAGATCCATGCATAAGTATGCGGTGGATGCTCGATGGCATGTAATACCACGGATAAAGTTGTACAAACATTTTAGCTGTATCCTTTGCATAATCACTGATTGCTTCAGAGTTGATGGCAAAGCCACATGATATTGTAAGAAAAATAACATAAAGACGTTTTAAGAAATCTTCATTAAGGCCTGTTATAGAAGATGCAAAGAAAACTCGCGAAAGAATCTTCGGGCAGTGTTTCCATCATTAGTTGTACCGAACCCCGGCCTAGGAATATCAATCAGTACATTCATCTCGGTTTTTAGCATATTAATTATTCTCGTCTTTGTTCCTTGATCTTCTGCTTATCATTTCTATCACGAATCTGCCACTTTTTTAATTCGAGACGATAAGAGATATGTAAGCAACAATCTAGACAATGTATCCATGCATGAAGGTTTGAAATTCCATACTCAAATAAATGAGGTTTGACTTCAAGACTCCAAATTTTTTCGAGTTGATTCATCATCTTCGGAGTTGCCCCACAAATACCACATGTTTGTGTGCATGTGTCGCTGATGACTCCAAATGTCTTTCCGTCAATCATAGTCATCTTTAACTCATGTTTCACAATTATTACAGTATTTAGGAAAAGACAGTTTGTAGGCTGGATCTCATTTATTTGGTTGTCAATGTTTTGGATTTCTCTTTTTGTTACTTCCATTGTTTCGTTTTCAAAGATCAGCTTAATGGGTCTACAGTATCTCGTTGATGATGGACGTGGATTCTGCCATAATATATACCCATTTTTCGTGTGTAACTGCAGCGGAACAATACATACAGCAAACAAATTTGCGTCACTCTTGGATGGATTACCCGCTTCACTATACCCTTGTTTGTAAGTGGACTGACCAGCACTACCGTCACATCCCCATTTACAAACAAGAGTCACACCTTGCGATAACTCTGTCATTTTTTGATTTAAAACTTCTTTTTGCATTTCTACGATTCTACTTGCCGTATGATTGAGGATCGCTTGCAAGTTCACTTCTGCAGATATATCCGACACAAGAATATGTTGTTCATCTCGATAGCATTTCTTTTTTGCCTCTAGTAAAGAATTATAGCTAGGGTATATATGAGCATTTCTAGATTTTGCTCCAGACTGCATTAATACATATGATCTCTTCGTATATCGACCATCAACATACAATGCGATGGCCTCGTCTGCAGTATATTTTATAGCAATTGACCTTGGCGTCTGAAAACACTTTTTTATTGTAGTTGCTCTTGTGGGAGAATAGTCGGAAATTTCTTGCACGATTGTAGCAGCATCTCGTCGACCAGACATTTGAAGACTTTTCCGAGTCGCAAAATTCGGTTCTTCCTGGGAATAATTTTCGGAACAAAGGTGCAACTCTTTGTCTTTTTCTTTGATTGCTGAGCTCACTAAAATCTTTTAGAGGTCGACCCTTCCTGCCATGAAATGTTTTCTGGTCTGTTCACAGATCTGGTTGTTTCGAAAAATACTATGTCCTCATCAAGCCATCGGTTATGTCTTGCCTCAAATACTTTTAAAGTACGTTGACAATCTTTCCACATTTTGGCGACTTTACTATTGTAATTATCAATAACTTTCTTAACCTTGTAATAGTGTTCATTTTCAGTCTCTTCTAAATCAAGTGTGTTCAAAACATATGCTAAAACAGACAAGTTTTTTTGTTTTAGTACACTTTCTTCACGCCAAATATTGAATAAGGTCCTTCTTGATATCGACATAGCAACTAAAACAATTAATATTTCCGACTTGGCACTTATTGGCAGCCAGTTTTAGGTTAAATAGAAAGCTAAGAATTTTTTCTAATAAACAAAAAAAAAATCACTACGAATAAACGCGAATAAAGGTATACTTCACAAGAAAAGCAAAAAATATTATGAACCGATAGACACAAACAATTACTATAACCTTTAATACGAGACGTACTAAACTCAACTAAAATAACTAATCAAAATGCAAAACATTTCACACCTAGGTATGACGTCATCATACATTGTTGCGCTGGATTTGTTTACATCAGTTACAATAAAAGTATCGAACATTAATACAAAATGAAAATAAACGAAATTGGTGAAGCTTTATTTTTGATATTATTACTTCCTAGAATAGCTCAATCGACCTCTGTGCGTCGGGGCGTAATGGAAATTGTTGCGCCTGTGTCAACTGTAATAGAGATTGGTCTTTCTTGAACGAATCCGGTAACCACCAAGCTCCCGCTACTTTTCTGAAGTGTAGAAATTGCGTATTGTCTAGGGGCTTTGTTCCTCCAGTTAGTCAGCTACATTGTACCGACAACTGCTTGTTTCCCTGCTGCTGAACTTTAACCCTACAATCTCGTTATAGATGTCCAGGTTTCCCACATCTATAACACTTCAGTCTTCCATCCTTTCTTACTTTATTCTGTGGCGCTGCTCGCTGGGTCTCTGTTCCTTGCTCTTCTTCTTCGTCGTCTGTGCCAATGCGATTTTCTAGTGCGCACTTTATGACTTGCCCAACCAGATGCTGACTTTGCGGCCTCAAATTGCAAAGCATGTACCAGGGCATCCACACTATTCTGGTGTCTTGCCAGTCGTAACACTTGCTGTAGTTCATTATCTCGGACACCATCAGTAAATGTCTGCACAGGAAACCTCGTTCGGAAATCTTCTGGTGCTTCAGGATATGCCAGTCTAATTAGTCTGTCGATACTTCCTTCAAACTCTTGAAGACTCTCCCCTGAATGCTGTCGCCTTGCTCTCAACTGAGTGCAGTACACATCTCGCAAATGTTTATCAACATACCGTAATTCTAGAGCTTTTGTCAATTCGGCATGTGTTCTGGCTGTCAGATGGGACTTTCTGTAGTAATTCTGCCGCAGGTCCTTTTAATGAGAGAACGAATAAAACTACCTCGTCTTCTCTGTCCAAATATTTGCGCATGCGGCCGCTTCGAATTGGCGTAGATACATCGCCCAGTGCGTGCTTCCATCGAACGTTGGAGCCTTGATATGAACTGTCCCAACCGCAGGCAAGGTGAGTTTCTCTATTGTCTTTTCTATCTTTACCATTGGTACAGTCTGTTCACAAGTTTGTTTTGGTTGTATCTTCAGGAACTGCTCAACTTCATTTTTAATTTGCTCTTTTATATTTGCCATTGAGTCTTCTACTGCAGATATTTTGTAGACATTGGGTTTTCTATATTTGATACACATTTCTCTACTGTAGACAATCTTATCTCTTGACCATTCAGATCACTGCGTAATTCGCTTAAGTCACCATATAGGAGACCCAACTCTGCAGTAGTATGTTGTTGCAACTGTTTTTGCATAGCTTCAAAAACAGCTTCTGTTCTACCTGCTTACGTTTTTCTGCTTCTTCCGCCAACTGTCGGCGTCTTTTCTCTGCTTCTTCTGCCTCTTTTTGTCGTTCTAATGTTTGTTGTTCCTGTGTCTGCCGCAGCAGCGCCTGGAAATTTTCTATCATCTGACTGACATCCATTGTTTACCGATTAATTACGGATTACACTCATACAAAGTGTCCACTGTTAACGGTCCTCTCCCACTTCTGACACCACTAATATGACAGTCTAACTGATCACGTATGGTACAGTGGAAAACAAAATACAAGACACCAATTAAGTCTCTAAACCACCAGCTTTAATTATTACCATTAAACAGTTTGTAATCAACAAGATAGTCTCTTACAACAAATCAAATAAAAATTGTTCACAAGCAGTACAAATGTCAACTAATATAAAACACAACTGTATTACAATTGTCTCGCACAATTATAAAACAATTAACACTTCACCACAATAATTACTTTTCACTAATAACCACTTGAACGCACTGAGTAATCGCCCAACAATAACTCGCAACTCAAACTAAACTGAACGTTGCTGAGTACTTGTAATTATACCCCTCCGAAAATCCAGAAACATCCAACTACGTCAATAAAGGAAAACATTAGAGCGTAATTCATTGCGGCCTTGACACAGTGCACATGGGCGCACGACATATGGCACAGTAGCTAATGCTTTGATAATCACGTACGCACACACATTACAGCCAGATCCCACTCAAACATTCGACAAACGTGTAGAACGTTCCGTATTACATAACACCTTTCCGCATTATGTATCACTGCCCCCTCCTTAAGCCTCCTCGTCCCGAACTGGCAAACTGTCTCTAAAGTAATACTTAGCCAGGCAATCTAGGTGGACGACCTTGAACTTTCGCTGTCCTTCCTGTTGAATCCGATAAACAATATCTTTGATTCTTTTTTTCATCGTGTAGGGTCCTTCCCAGTTAGGCTGAAGCTTAGGTGAGTGACCACGACAGCGCTTTGGGTTGAACAACCAGACCTGATCTCCTTCATGGAAACCCACACTATTGCTGCGAATGGCATACCGAGTTTCATTTTATCACTGGCTATCTTCAGCCATCCTCTTATCAAGTGATTCATTTCTGGCAGTTGGTTTCTAATTGCGAGGGATAGTTCTCTGGCTCTTAGGACTGAGTCTCAGGTGATCCCAACATCAAGTCCCCAGGCAGATGAATCTCCTGCCCAAACACCAATTTTGCTGGAGTCATGCCGGTTGCGTCGCGTACTGATGACCTATACGCCATGAGGAATAGTGGTCCCAGTCTGTTCGGTTCTCGTCAACAACCTTCGAAAGATGCTGTTCAAGTGTCCTATTGAATCTCTCAACCATTCTGTCCAACTGACGATGCAGAGGCATTGTTCAGGTCTTCCGAGTAGACGGCATAATTCTTTAAACACTCCTGATTCGAAATTTCTCCCTTGATCCATATGGATTTCCATAGGGGCTCCATAATGGCAACAGAAGTTGTGAACTAACTCCTTTGCCACAGTGGTAGCCTCCTGATTTGGAATTGCATAGGCTTCCATCCACTTAGTACTCACCTACAACCATGATGTACCAGTTCCATCTTCAGTAACTGCGAATGGTCCAGCCATGTCTATGGCAATTCTCTCAAAAGGCAGGCCAATCATATACTGTCTCATTTTCCCTTGCTTCTGGTTTGTGGGCCCTTGCTTGCAGCACGTATTTCACATGTCCGAAACAATTCCTCTACGTCGTGGCAAAGAATACAATCCAGGTCCAATAGAATCGGTTCCGTATTTTGTCGAGGGTTTTGTTAACTCCAAGATGGTCTCCAGACGTTCCATCAAAACAGACTGCACTTTACTTTGGAGAATTATCAAATGCATGACCATGTCTCGTCCATCTGCACTTTTCCAAGCCCTTTTCAGCAATCCGTTCTCTAAGGTAAGGGATTCCCATTGTGCCCAGTAGCCCTTCAACACTTCCGAGCCATGGCAGATATCTCGCCAATCCGGGTGGCAACCTTCCTCTTTTGCTGTCAAGATCGGTCCAATGTCTTCATCAGTCATCTGTTCTTGTCGACAATCTTGTGTCGTCCAGCCATCTGCCAGGAAATCTACAGTGGTGGCTTGAACATGTTCACTGGCGTTTTGTTTTACCTTACTGTGGCAATGTCGGCAGTCTTCCGGGCACGGTCGTCGCGATAAGGCACCCGCATTACCATGCAGGCGCCCCCACCGATGTTGTACCTTGAAGTTGTACTCTTGCAGATGTTCGAGCCACCTTGCCAACTGCCCTTCCGGATTTTTAAATCTCAAGAGCACGGCCTGGTTGGTGCATAGTGAAAACTCCCTTCTATAGAGGTATTTATGGAAGTGCTCCAAAGCTCGGACGACTGCCAGCAACTCTCTCCTTGTAACACAATCATTTCTCTCTGGTTTCTATCTTGCTGTAATACACTATTACACGTTCTTCACCGTTTTGCACTTGAGACAAAACTGCTCCTAGACCAGTATTTCTTGTGTCTGTGTCTAAGATGTACTTCCCTTCGGAACCTGGGAAAGCGAGAATTGGCAGCAAACATAATGCAATTTTCAAAGTTCTAAATGTTTGATCACACTGTCTCGACCACTGGAAGTTTCGTTTATATTCCGTTAGCTTATGTAGAGGTTTAGCGAAGCATTTTACAAAACGTCTGTAATATGAGCATAACCCAAGGAAACTCCGAACTTTGTGTTTACTCTTCGGAACTGGCCACTCTCTTATGGTGTCTACTTTATTAGGATCCATGCTAACACCCGCTGCCGAAACCAGATGACCCAGATACTGTACTTCCTTCTGGAATAGAGAACATTTCTTCGGGCTCAGCTTCAGTTGGGCACCATCAATTATAGTTAGTGGGCACCTCCTTAAGGTTTTCCAAATGGTCTTTGAAAGTCTTCCCGATGACTATGACATGGTCTAAATAAACAAGGCAAGTTTTCCATGTCAGGCCTCGCAGTACTAGGTCCATCAATCTTTCAAATGTTGCCGGTGGATTACAGAGTCCAAATGGCATGTCGTTAAATTGGAATAAGCCACTTGGGGTCGAGAAAACGGTCTTTTCCTTGTCTTCTTGATGAAGACCCACTTGCCAATATCCACTCTTCAGGTCCAATGTGGAAAACCACTGTGCTCCAGACAGCGTGTCGAGTGTATCGTCAGTCAGTGTGAGCTAATGGATAGCCGTCTTTCTTTGTAACGTCATTCAACCTCCAGTAGTCTACGCAGAAACGCAATCCACCACCCTTCTTTGCTAACAGCACTACCGGAGAAGACCAAGCACCTGACGAAGGCTCGATTACTCCCTCTGTCAACAAGTCCTCTACTAACCTAGACATTTCCTCTTGCTTAGATAATGGAGGCCTTCGAGGAGGTTGGCGTATCGGTGTTGTGTCCCCGGTATTGATGTGATGTTATAAAAGAGAGGTTCTTCCCAATGACTGGAGCCGAACTGCAAAATAATCTTTAAATTCATGTAAAAACCGTTTGAGTTCTTTTACCTCACCTTTTGAGAGATCATTAGATCTGTTCAATAATTCCTGCAGTTACTATGGTAATTCGGAAGTGTCCGTAGCACTGCATCTTCTTCGCGTCATTCCGGCTATCCAAGCCACAGGAGTCAATTTCCCTAGGAGTGTATTGCTTTGTAAAGTGACAGCTTGATCCAAAATATTCGCCTCTCCAATAGACACATTTCCGGTTTCGTCAGGTTTTACAAAACTTCTGGCAATTAGTATCCCCGGTGTGCTGAATAGGTGGGGTTCGAATATAGAGCACTGGTTGCCCCTTGTATCTACCTTGGTTCTAACCATGATGATCTTTACATAGTTTGAGGGAACAGTTACCGCCATTTGATTTATCACTTGCATCGATATTTCTGATGTATTCATTGTGGAGAGCATTACCGCTTCTTTTCCAATTCTCAAGACATTGGTTTTGAAGTCAACTATAAATCCATATGCATTAATAACGTCCACACCAAGAATTGCTTCATCCACAATGTCTGCAACAAGTACTTGATGATCAAACTCAAGTCGACCGAGGTGTAGGTATACCTACACTTTTCAAAACACTTTTACAGGTTGTCCAGTAGCTGTTCACAAGCTGCAAGAGCACCAGATTGGATTGAGATTTTTCACCATGCCGCGTCGGGACGCAATGGAAACTGTTGTGCCTGTGTCAACTGTAATAGATTCTTGAACGAATCTGGTAACCACCAAGCTCCCGCTACTTTTCTGAAGTGTAGAAATTGCGTATTGTCTAGGGGCTTTGTTCCTCCAGTTAGTCAGCTACATTGTACCGACTACTGCTCGTTTCCCTGCTGCTGAACTTTAACCCTACAATCTCGTTATAAATGTCCAGGTTTCCCACATCTATAACACTTCAGTCTTCCATCCTTTCTTACTTTATTCTGTGGCGCTGCTCGCTGGGTCTCTGTTCCTTGCTCTTCTTCTTCGTCGTCTGTGCCAACGCGATTTTCTAGTGCGCACTTTATGACTTGCCCAACCAGTCGCTGACTTTGCGGCCTCAAATTGCAAAGCATGTACCAGGGCATCCACACTATTCTGGTGTCTTGCCATTCGTAACACTTGCTGTAGTTCATTATCTCGGACACCATCAGTAAATGTCTGCACAGGAAACCTTGTTCAGAAATCTTCTGGTGCTTCAGGATATGCCAGTCTAATTAGTCTGTCGATACTTCCTTCAAACTCTTGAAGACTCTCCCCGGAATTCTGTTGCCTTGCTCTCAACTGAGTGCAGTACACATCTCGAAAATGTTTATCACCATACCGTAATTCTAGAGCTTTTGTCAATTCGGCATGTGTTCTGGCTGTCAGATGGGACTTTCTGTAGTAATTCTGCCGCAGGTCCTTTTAATGCGAGAACAAATAAAACTGCCTCGTCTTTCTCTGTCCAATTATTTGCGCATGCGGCCGCTTTGAATTGGCGTAGATACATCGCCCAGTGCGTGCTTCCATCGAAGGTTGGAGCCTTGATATGAACTGTCCCAACCGCAGGCAAGGTGACTTTCTCTATTGCCTTTCCTATCTTTACCATTGGTACAGTCTGTTCACAAGTTTGTTTTGGTTGTATCTTCAGGAACTGCTCAACTTCATTTTTAATTTGCTCTTTTATATTTGCCATTGAGTCTTCTACTGCAGATATTTTGTAGACATTGGGTTTTCTATATTTGATACACATTTTTCTACTGTAGACAATCTTATCTCTTGACCATTCAGATCACTGCGTAATTCGCTTAAGTCACCATATAGGAGACCCAACTCTGCAGTAGTATGTTGTTGCAACTGTTTTTGCATAGCTTCAAAAACAGCTTCTGTTCTACCTGCTTACGTTTTTCTGCTTCTTCCGCCTCCTGTCGGCGTCTTTTCTCTGCTTCTTCTGCCTCTTTTTGTCGTTCTAATGTTTGTTGTTCCTGTGTCTGCCGCAGCAGCGCCTGGAAATTTTCTATCATCTGACTGACATCCATTGTTTACCGATTAATTACGGATTACACTCATACAAAGTGTCCACTGTTAACGGTCCTCTCCCACTTCTGACGCCACTAATATGACAGTCTAACTGATCACGTATGGTACAGTGGAAAACAAAATACAAGACACCAATTAAGTCTGTAATCACCATCTTTAATTATCACAATTAAACAGTTTGTAATCAACAAGATAGTCTCTTACAACAAATCAAATAAAAATTGTTCACAAGCAGTACAAATGTCAACTAATATAAAACACAATTGTATTACAATTGTCTCGCACAATTATAGAACAATTAACACTTCACCACAATAATTACTTTTCACTAATAACCACTTGAACGCACAGAGTAATTGCCTGACAATAACTCGCAACTCAAACGTCGCTGATTACTTGTATTTATACCCCACCGAAAATCCAGAAACATCAAAGTATGCCAATAAAGGAAAACATTAGAGCTTAATTCATTGCGGCCTTGACACAGTGTGTGTGGGCATGCAACTTTTGGCACAGTCTAGCTAATGCGTTGAGAATAACATACGCACACACACTATAGGAGGATTCTACTGGAACATTTGATAAACTTGTAGAACGTTCCATATTACATAACACTTTTTCCGCATTACATAACAATATTTACAGAACTGACAACGCGAATGAAAATTCAAATTTTCTTTTCCTTACACACATGAAATATGATTTTTGCATCATATTAAGTACACATACTTAATTTGTTACTGTGTCACTAATGAGTAGCTCAGTTTTACAGTTAATAGAATGTCTATAACAATGAAATACTGGACGCAACTTAGCACAAGTTAATGAACCAACTAATGCACAAGAATGAAAAGCTTCATGAGAACTAACATTTCGTCAACACACCTGGCATACACTTAAAGAAATGAAAACAACAAACCTTTGGTACAGAAGTTATTGCATTACTTATATTTTTAGTTTTGCCAGAGTTACTTCTACTTTTTCGTGTCTGGATGTATTTACAACTTTTGAGCCAACATTTTTACAGACAAATACAACACTATAAATAGCACTGAGATAAAAAAACAAACTCAATTAAACTGAAAAAATATATTTATTCTACACCAACATTATATTATATTATTGTATTATAGTTCCAACAGTAAAACCACTATACTTTCAACCATGACAAAGTGTTATTACGATCAAATAGCTTAACATATGGTTTAAGCATATTCATAAATTTACTGGTTTACTGCCTCTATGGCACAAAATATTTTCTTCCCCCCCCCCCAATTTGTAAAGTACTGTTTTCTGCTACATTAAATGTCACATATATTCAGATAATTCCACCCCACACATACATTTTTTTTTAAATTTATATATCCGTATAGCGTACATTTACATAACATTTTAAAAAACTGTCTTATGCAATTAATATATTCAATAATGTACATTGTTTTCATTAACATTGAACAGAACATGTTTTGAACTGAAATTTACAGAACTGAACAATTCAACCAAGCTGCTTACTCATAAATACACTCACCACCTATAGTGAATATCTTCTTGACAAGTTTATCATAACTTTAATATTGATGCTATCAAAATGTTTATTAAAGAACAATTAATTCTGAACAATCTAGAATAGATGTAACTGTATCAGTAGGGAAGGACAGGTTCTGTTCTTTAGTTTTAATTCCATCAGTTCTTAGCAACAGAACTGGATTTTTCCCAATCACTGTTTCAGGACTGGAATCACATTTTCAATTGCAGTCAGTAATTATATAAGTGATTTTCTTCTGGTATTTTTTTTTAGTTTATTGTTAATTTACACAATACAATCCTACACATAAATATCTTTTAAATGGTACTGAAATTAACTAAGAAAAATTAATCCCACCTAGGAAAAAATAATGTTGATCAAAAAATTCTGTGTTTATAATGTCTCTATCAAAGTAGTCTCCACTGGACATAACATGATGGATGTTTTCTACAAATAGCTTCACGCAAGTAATAAAAAATGCCCAAATAGTACTGTTTATTGTCCTCAGTAAGTAGTTTTAAAAATTCATGCAACAAAATTCCATATCTTCAGCTTCCAAAGTCCTTCTTTTTAAAGATTTTGTACACCATTTTTCAACTGCTCGTTCATGCATATTAGACTCTCCACAAGCATTCTGCAACACTTCCAGTAGTTAGAGTAGTTTATATCATTTCATATACAACATTTAATGCAAATTCTTCAATCTACATTAGGAAATGTTAAAAAATGCCTAATATACCAAAATACCAAACACAACTTATTCAGTTAGCTTCAAATCTAAATTATGGATCCAATATGTTTAAAAACTTGGACAACTGTTACAAACAGGTTTTGTAACAATCACCATATTGTTCACAACTATCACCATAAGAGTTTTGATTGGACATTTTTGTGAAAAAATTTAAAAAATTACAAGCAAGTTTTGATCAAACCTTGTATATAGAAATTTTTATATTTATGCACATGTACTTATCAACAAGTAACAAAACCCATGCTTATTTCAATAGTGTACCTCAGGTTTGTGCAAGAGATTTTGTTATAATTATTATCATCATCATCATGCTCCATCATTACCATCAGTATCTGACAGACTGTTTTTGCCATCATCAGTGTTTCGTCGCATAAAGTAATTACTGCCAGTAAACTAAGACAATTGTTTATTAAAGCTAAGCTTTTATTTAAATAATGTACCCTCTTTTTAATGGAAACATTAAACTAAACATAGTAATAAAGGTCATACAGACTTAATAAACTATCTATGAAGAAATGTGTTCTTCGAGCACTTTGCAAATTATAAGCAAACTGATAACATGATATCACAAGAGGTCAACATTTTTTGACTAAACACTGCTATGGAATAGGCATTGTTGGTTATAAAAAAATGACTGGTATGTTATTATTTACTTATGAACAGATTTTGAAAGGTCTGACCCCTTGTTATCATCCTCATTATTCCACAAGTGGTCACAAACATATTCCATTACATCAATCTCATTCCATTAAAATCACAATAAATCTCATCCAGTGACACTAAAATTATTAATCATATTTTTTCCTTCACAAACAATCTTACAGGTAATGTATTATTAAAAGACAATAAATAGCATCTAACTTCGTAAATACTGAAAACTATTGTACACTAATTACTATACTTTCACAATTGACTTTTGATATTTTTTCAGTCTTTGATTTTTGTTTGTCTACTTTCCATCTGATTGTAGCAGTAATTTCTTACACATTCATTTTTGCCAGATTATATTACTGGATTTTTCAATTTTCTTATTGTGTTAAACTAATATAGCTTTGATATGTTACACACAGGTAATCTACCAGTAACTATTAAAAACATTAATAATTTTTTAAAATTAATTAAAACATTTTGTAATTATAATAATTTTCTGCTTATAAAACCTAGTTAAACATCTTTATTTTGTTTTGTTACTTAATCACAAACACTGATTTTTCCTTTTCCTGAATTTACTTTTATACATTTTTGCTAAACATTTACTAGTTCTTAATTAATGAAACTTGTTCTGTCCCAAGAATATTTTTTAAGCAAACTTCATTGAAATTTAAAAATACTGACTCACTGAAAATTAAAATTAAAATGTATGCATGTATTAAAGTACAAAACATACATCCTTGCAATGAAAACAATGTAAACATTTTGAATACATGTATGCATGCTGTATATAACCAGTATGAATTACTTTTTTTAACTAATAAATATCAAAAATTCATCTCTATGTTAGAACATTATATATCCATGAAAACATGATTTGTTTTAATCAAAACAGAAGACACTAGTGCAATAGGGAAGGGATGTCACACTAACAAAGTATAAAATTATCAACTTGCACAAATACGGTTCTAACTAAAATTCACCATAGCGGTTTGTTATGTTAATAATGCCAACTATTTTAAGATAGCGGTATTTGGAAGATATGAGTTCTATACTATAATATTAGTGAAAAATAATGGAACTGAATATTACTAAAGTTTCTTTAATTAAGACCAACTGAATTTACGTTGTTCTACAAAGTTGTAGCATTTAGAGTTGTTGGGTATACAAAATGTAAAAAAGGAGTAGACAATATCTAATTCTATATATGTAGTCTACAGTACACACTTGGAAACACATAGAAAAATTTATACAGATAACAAATGTCTTTAACATGTACCAACAAGTGATGATAATAAATAGCAGTAATATCAGCATTTCTCACTGGATAGAAATACAAGGCAAGTTAATGTTGTCGATTACACGGCATGATGCCAAAGAAAAACTTTCTTACACTGGTTGCATGGTATGTATGCCACACACCATATGAGAGATGATAGGATTCTTGGCTCTCCTTGTCCTCAGGTGTCCTACATGTACATACTTTCCACTATATCTACAGTACTTTATGAAAATTCCACACTGATACATAAATACGATGCTGCTTAAAGCTAGTTATTTTTCATTGCAGTTTCCTTAGAAAAACTACATACTTTTGTTTTTGTTCTCTTCCAATTTGAGGATTAGAATCACACATCCTATAACCGAATATATATATATATATTCTATATAAGTAACTCGATGTTTCTTGCAGTAATTATATAATTTGTGATGTTTTCAATTTGTTTCTTCTGCAAGTAGATAAATTGTATATTCTTTTTAACACCTGACGCACGTTTCACTGAAAAATATCAGTATCATCAGAGGTTTCTAAGTGAATTTACTTAGTGAAACGTGCGTCAGGTGTTAAAAAGAATATACAATTTATCTACTTGCAGAAGAAACAAATTGAAAACATCACAAATTATATATATATATACACACAGTTCCAGTATGTTTATGAAACATATTCGTACTTTTTCATGCAGTATGGTGTTATACATACAGATGTTACAAAAAAGTATACATGTAAACTGTTAAAACAGTAGCAGAAGGCAAGAAATTTAAAACTACTTGTATGCATTCATTTTTCATATTTACTGATGTATTAACTTCTTAATTACCTTCTTATTTCTCATAGTAAGTTTAGTATCTAAAAATTATACATGTAACTTATAATTTTTTTCTTCCTATAGTGAAAACCATACTTAACATTTAAAAAAAAAACTGAAAATGCAGTTGTTCAATCATAAAGAGTAAAATGAAAATAAAATACATCAGCATTAAGTGAAAACACACACACACACACACACACACACACACACACACACACACAGAGGAATACTTCACAACTCTCCAAAATATGTTCTGAACCCTAACTTTTCTTTGTTTCTATAAAATTCTGTGAACCTCTTTTAAGACATTTTAACATAAATACGAGGGTCATTCAATATGTAACAGACAAACAGTTGTAGAAAAGAAATTAATTGTATCAGCTGATTGAAACTTTCATGAGTGTTACCTGGCAACGTCGTTGTGAGTTTTGATCAGCTGTTCAATAATATATTGCATAAACATAACCAATACAGTTTTATTTACGATGGCATGTCCTCTTGAGGACAGTACTTTTGAAGAACAGCGTTCTAAGATTTTTGGATTTGGAACCACTATAACCACTAACTTGGATTCACTATTTTGAGCCTGAGTCAAAGCGACAAAGCATGGAGTGGAAGCATTCCAGTTCACCCGCCAAAAGAAATTCAGAACCCAGCCATTGGCTGGTAAGGTGATGTTAACCATCTTTTGGAGCTCCCAAGGCCCAATTTTCTGTGATTACCTACAAGACCAGCGTACCATCAATAGTCAGTACTATTCTGACATGATTGTGAACAAAGTTAAGCCTGCATTGAAGAAGAAATGTCCGGGATGGCAGAGGAAAGGTGTGATTTTTCTTCATGATAATGCCCGCTCACACACGGCAAAACACACTCGAAACAATAAAAAAGTAGGTTGGGAGATCCTGCCTAATCTCCCTTAGTCCTGACCTTGCCCCATCTGACGTTTTCTTGTTTGGCCCACTCAAGGAGACTTTGCGTGGTGTCAAAGTTCAACAGCAATGAAGAAGTGAAGGAAAAAGTCAAAAACTGGCTTTGACATCAAGGTAAAGAATTCTTTGCTGAGGGACTAAAAAACTTTGTAAAGAGGTAGGACAAGTGCACAGACGTTGCTGGAGATTACATTGAAAAGTAAAAAAAATTGTATTGATTGAATAAAAACTTTTTGCTCCACAGCTGTTTGTCTGTTTACTTATTGAATGATCCTCGTACAATCAATCACATGTCTGTAATATTTTACACTTATAGTAGACTGGTGTTTTAAAATAAAATATCCATCCATTAAAATAAAAAAAAAACTTCCTGTAAATTTTTACAATACACTAATTAATTACAAATCATCATGTTATGTTGAAGACATATTGAGGATATACAAACTATAAAACCTTAATTAACTATGCTGTTTTAACACGTTTTTTATTTTATACAAAATTATCTGTTAACATCCCTGTTAACATGAAAACTTAACAATTTGTTCAATTAAGACAACTAGAAACAGACGAAGTTCTAAGACTTATTTTTTACAAAGTCCTCCATAGCATCTTTCTATAGTGCTTTATGTCGTGAAATTATTATACAAATGTTAACATTTTAAAGTTTATTATAAACATCCTTTTCCAACCTGTGGGCACTTCACTACTACATAAAATCACCATAGTCTTCTGTGTACGCTGAATATTCATTAAAATCCTGTAACAAGAAGTACACCACTCCTATAATAGATCAACTAGGTCATATCACAATTCACATTGTAGTTCATGTTATTCTTACTCCTTAATATCAAAAGGCTACTTACTAATTTTCTGAAGAATACTAACTTTACATGACTTTCAGTGAACATAATTATAAAATTAGCCACTTGAAATTGTAATTCTTTTTGAATTTTATGACCCAAAATTCAAAAAATTATGAAGTAAAATCATAGGCAAATACAGTTATGAAGTAAACAGTTAATAACTGTTTATGCATAAAAAGCCTAAAATGTGTTGTTCAGTTACCATTTTTTAATCACACATACAAGGTACAAGGAAGGTAGTCTGGTATTACATACAAGGTACACCACTTCAGCCTGGTATTACTAAGCAGCGTTATGCTACACAAAAGTTCACAATCTTCCTACCATGCATAGAAACTAGTTTCTGTAAATTAATTGTAATACGTGTTGAGAAGACATTGGTGCCAGTAATGGGAATGGGAATTTAAAAATGTAATGAATACATTACAAGCAATGATACTACAGAGTGTCTCTTGGTGCTTCTGTATAATACATGGAAAAGTCAGTAAATACGTTACAAACTAATGTGGGGCAGTTGAAAATAATAGTGAGTAATTTCCAACTGTATCACTCAGTGGCAGCATAATCTAACTTGATGATACTCGGTTAGCAATGACCAGCTGGCAATTGTTCAACAGTCACTCAGTTTAAAAATGGAACCATGGTGACTGTTAGAAGAGCAGAGTGCAGTTTTGAATTTTCCATGGGCAAAACGTCTTCTTGCAAAGGAAACTTATATGCGAATGTTTCCTGTTTATGGTGAGAAGTGTTTGTCACGTGTACGGAGGTGCACAACTGGGTTGATAAATTCTCTCAAGGATGCTCAAAAGTTGTTGATGAACACTGACACTGTTGTCCTGTTGAGACTGCAACAGAACCAATAATGACATGATGACAGGCAACTAACATTAAACACCATGGCATGTGCAATAAGGATGTTTTTGTGGTTTAACCTACAGCACAATGCATGATCATTTGAATTTTTGAAATGCCGACTGACTGACGAACACACAAATAAATTTGAATCGGCGTATCTTTAAAACATCTGTCTCACTATGCCAAAGAAGGAAAAGGTATGCTTAACAGGATTGTTACTGGGGATGAATCACAGGTGCATCAAAGCATCAAATCCATCCAAATCAAAGCATGATTCAATGCAAAGGCCTTCACCTCCAGTAGGAAAAGTTATGCTTAGTGTTCTGGGATTCTGAAAGAGTGCTGCTAGTTGAATTTCTGAGGCAAGGTGAGAATGTAAATGCTGCATCATAAATGTGAAAAACTGTCGAAGCTTTGGGGTACGATTCGAAGAAAATGCCCAGGTCTGGTAACTACAGGAGTACTGTTCCATCTTTACAATCCCAGACCTCATATGGCATGACAAAACCAAGAGAGAACTGATCAATTAGGATGGCAAACATCAACATCCAACTTAGCCTCTTACAATTTTCACCTGTCTGGTCCACTCAAATATCACCTTAGCAGTAGATGTTTAGTGAATGATTATGATGACGTTGAACATGAGGTGCATATGTGGCTGAGGCAGCGGCCTAAAGAAGCAGGTACTGGGGCATTGATGAAGCTATGCCATAAGTGTATAAAAGTTGTGATTACACTAACAAATAAAAATGGTTTTCAAGTAAATGTCTCAATGAATTTTTTTTAATAGCTATCTGTGATCTATTTACTGGCTTCCTCATATTGTTCAACTGTTTTCACCTCTGCACAAATGTAAACATTTCAGATTAAAAATAAAATGAACTTACAGTGTCACCTTCCAGTTTCAATTTAGCTTTTCCTTTTCCTTTGCTTTTCTTCGACTTTTCACCTTTTTCTATTTTTAATTTTTCTATTTGTAAATTTCCTATAAATGTGTGTAGTTTTTTCAGATCTGCTGCACTCACTGAAAGAAATTTATTAATAGTAAATCAACTAATCAAAGTTATCATCAATCGGTAATCTTTTCTTTGAGATAAAATCAAACACAAAAATATATTTTTATTAATGTCTTTAAGTGTCACATACTCAACAATATAATGACATTTTATATAACTGAACAAAAATACTTTGTTACTCTATAATAATTAATATTTTTATCACAATTACACATTTATGATAAACCTTTACAATAAAGTTACTGCAATGCTATTATTACTTTGATCAAAATACATGGTTGAGAATTCAATCTGTATCGCACTTCTCTCATCTAGGTTTTGTTCTAAAAAGAAATAATTCTGTAAACACTGAAATTAAAGACATGGTAGAAAGAAAGAAGTAGGTGCTCCTTTGTTAATAACACTACCAACATCCAAAATAGTAAGCCACAATTTAAAATGATAAATCTTAATAAATAATGAAGCTTAGTAAGATTTATAAAGTCTCGTACAATGATTAAAATGACAAGAGCACATCCTTCAAAAGGAACTGTCAAGAAACTTTAGAATAACCAAATGCCAATACTTGAAACCAGAAATGGGTGAATAGGAGATGTAGATGAGAACTTAACATATGATGGGAACCCATAACTGGTGATTAATTGCAGAGGACAGAAAGAAGCAATATATTACTTTGAATTCAAAATAATTACATTATTTTCACACATAACAATTTATAAGTTCCTATTCATACAATTTTTTCCACTGTACTGTACCAATTTTTATGGATTATCATAATAACTATAGCATTTGACATTACCTACAGACAGGAGAGAATGGTCAACATTTCACTTCTGTCAAGTATTTTCATAATTTAAATAAAGAACACAGTCATGTGTATGTCTAAAATCAATGCAGTGCAACTGTTTTCACTTTGGGGGCCAAATTTCTATTTTGAAATACACTTGCAGGCTGGAACGGCGAAACCCCTTCTATCATGTATTTGAAGTTATCTACATTCATACAGCTATGAAACTGCTTAGTAAATTTTACATGATTTTTTTAAATGTTTCATTTTATTGAAGGCGTAGCATACACATTTTACAGACAAACCTCAAATGTTTCATATTAAGTTTATACACCTTGTATAAACAGAAGAATTCAGAACAAATTTTAGTGAAATTATGCTAATTTATGTAAATTGTTAAATTATCCAATTAAGTTGTATATCTATCAAATCAATATAATTACGCAAATATATTATTCTAACAATTTACTGGGTGATTGAGTGTATTCACTGTTAATTAGCATAATTATCGAGACTCTTTGTAAGTAATAAGACAGAATTACTTGAAACATGACAAATTAATTATTTGAGGTTGATCGCAATAATGAACGCAAGATATATATACGCAATAAATACTTATTTATTGCACATTATTGAATAAGCAAATTCTTGATATACAAATGAAATTATGTCCTGTAAATACATTCAAACAAAACACATAATAACATAAATCATAATAATATTCGTTTCGTTGTTCCCTGAAAAAAAAACAAGACATACAATGCTATAAATACAACATACAATAATATATATATGCACAAACAATAAACAATCAAATATACTTCATTCTAAGCTAAATGCGTTCATTAATGCCCTCAGATGAGTGACTTTAATATTTGACATTATTAATTTTACGATTTATATAGATCTCTCGGGAGTAGCTCTTTGAAAAGAGGCAGTGCAGTAGTAAGTATCAACTAGTATTAAAACGTAAGGACCTAACTTGGAAAAAGTATATCCACAAATTCCATCGGTGTGAGATTCTATCCATTGATGGGTTCCGTGTATATGGTTATCGCTGTTGGTCGATGCGCACCGACACTTTCACTTGCAATAATCCCACTCACGTTATGTGTAGTGTGATGTAGGAGTTATTCGCTTGGAATAAGTGTCTTTACAGTTTTATATATTAAAGATGCAATCATCAGCATTGGTGTAGTTCGATTAAGAGTCTGCTGTCAGCGTGATTCAGGTAGCTAATTACTTTTGTCTACCTTGGACGTGATGTGTGTTATGTGTGCACTAGTGTTCATGAGTGTTAATCCGCTTAGTTCATATACCCAAATTTAGAATGATTATGGTTGGATAGTGTTTTATAATGTCTGAAATTGTCGCACAATGTTTTACTGTCGAAATGTTAATTCACTCATAACGCATTATATGCATGCTGAACGTATTCTAAAGTCTCTCGTATGCACTTGGCATTTTACGATATTTATGTACATTCGCACTGCTTGTTACTGCGGTAAGTTCGGTAACTCGGATGATCTATCGAACACACGTTTTTGTAGAACTGAGATTGAACTGAAATGTTTAAGTTCGACTAAGACTGAGACTTGGTTATAACTATGTCACTGACTGACTAACTGATTTGAAAGTTGAGTAAGTCGGAGTAAGTACCGTGTAAACTATTACGACTGTTAATCATATTACTACTATTACCGTTGCCACTACTACTATTACTGAGCAATTACCACTATTACTACTGAGCCCCGCGTCCTCGTAAACAGTTTTTATCAATCACCATCTACCAGAATGCAATTTCCTTACATCCACGCCTACGGCCGTTGTTGATAAGGTTCATAATTTCCTTCCACCTTGTAGATTTTCGGTCATCGGTTTCCTGATTCGTCGTCCAAGTCGTCACTAATCTCTCCACCAGTTCCTTTGGAAGATGCCAAATTCTGGTTGGTCGTTGGACATCCCCCGGAGTACCCCAGCGACGAACGTTGCGTTGTTTCTCGGAAAGTGGAGCAATTGCCCGCCTGTCCATCAATCTTTTGTTTCTCTGTTGTCGAGGCTCGCTGTTACCGCCTTTGTTAAGAGTCTGCAGTGTTTTGGTCCATTGTTCGTTCACCCTTCGTTTTTTCCCGTCAATTACCAACTCTTCGCTGGGCGTCATCCCTGGACGGCTCCCACGCTTTCTAGTTGTAAATCTGACTTGACAACTGGGTTTGTTTTCACGCTGGGCTGAGTACGTATCTCGTACTCATTGAATACCCGTCCCATTGTCTACATATTCGTCAAGATTTCTCTGCACCCTTTGTTGTTGAGTATTTCATTCATACGTACGTGCGTTACAACTTAACCCCCACAGCATGTGTTCCATCTAACTTCTGCGTAACCAGGCTACTGGACTCTGCCTTTTGTTTGGTTTGTTTTGGTGTTGTAAATCATAGCTAAGTTCGTTCTGTCAACGATGTTCCCAATTTTCTATTGTTACGTGTAGTCGGATGTTTCTTCATTGTTCCTCCACTGGCGTCGAGTCTGACGTGTGTCTAATCGTTCTTATTTACGACTCGGGCCTGGTTGTTAACTCGGGTGTGCATGAGCGTACCTCTTGATCACAAAATTATAAAATTTTTGAGCACTATATTGTCCCCAAATTGGATTGGATGTTGGGTCAACAGGAGACATCTTATCCAATTTCTGCGCTCTGTCCCAGTCGTGGACGTCTGCCATGGAATGGTCATGGTTGGATGACCTATTTTCTCTCTCATGGTGCAACTGATAGTTATTCCCTATCTTTTGGGTCTTATATGATTACATGAATTTATTGCCGCCCATCTGAGTGAAATGAACGCATTTTTTACATACTATCCGTCTATATGTGCATTATACAATATTATTTCATGTTAATAATTGAAATAAAATATCTACATCTAATCATTAGACAGTTTGTTTCATTTCTTATGCTACATTATTACGTTTACATATATAACATGATAAATTAGCTGATGATTCGCTAGCAATAAAATCAATTAATCGTACATAGATGAATCACATAATAACAAACAATACTCTTAATTCACTTCTAATGTCCCACAACTATAGTCACTAAATAAACAAATACATACATAAGATTAACTTGCGACATATTATAATTGATTACACTAATTAAGGAAATATGCATAATCAATAAACAACTAAGGATTCATCCTACCTCATGGTATGTACCTTCATACTTGTTCCTCAGGTTACAAAATGATTGTCTCATATTTAAATTATTAATTATACACTACTTACTCAATTCACTATATCTTTATTAATTTATTGCTTCACAATTATCTAATGTCCTGTACCATAAATGTCCCTTTTGTACACGGTACACGTTATCAAGCTATTTTATGTACATCAATGATTAGATATCTAATTGGCATCGTAAATGAAAGAATACATCGTGATCACACAAACAAAATTGACATTAAAGCTTAAATTATACATAGTGCACCAAATTTACATTATTCGTTGGCTAGCTGGACTGGCCCCGTGGGACAATTACCTGATTCGTGTGTTCCCGCTTTTTAGCCATCTAGCAGCCGGTGTTATTCTTATCTTCTTGCATAACTCGTACCTCTTTCGCCGGCTCATAATACGCCTTAATCTGTCGCACGTTAAATCTTCCTCGTACTTTATCGCTGTCGCATTCCACGAGCTTGTACGTGGCCTCGCCGAGGATACGGTTAATCTTATAAGGTCCTGAAAATAGTTCAAAGAACTTCTCGATATTTTTCATCATAGCGTCCAATTGATGGTATGTTCTTACCAACACCTTGTCGCCTATTGCAAACTTTGTTATTTTTTTGCTCTCATTGCAACGCTTCGCGTGCTTCTCCCTTTTCTCCTTAATCTTTACAAATATATTATTATCGAGCTTTCCTTCAAAATTAATAATTCCTCTGTCTAAGCATTGTTCCCATGCTCGTGTCGGTCTTGTACCGAGGTGTGCTTCATGAGGGGTAACTTCGATTGTCTCGTGGTACACCTCGTTCAAGCATGCTTCGATCGTCTTTACGTACTGGGACCATTTAGCATGTCGGTCATTCACGAAAATCCGGAACAAGTTGCCAAGTTGCCGGTTAATCCTCTCGGCAAGATTAGTACAAGGGTTTCGTATTGCGGTAAACTTCGGTTGGATATTTAATTCCTTTAATCCGTTGATCCATTTTTTGGAAGTGAACTGGGTCCCGTTGTCCGTCAAAATGGCCCTTGGTTGCCCGAACTCTTCACAATAACTTCTTATTCTCCGCAATGTCGTGGTGGTCGTTGCCCTTCGGAGCGTAAATAACTTGATATACTTCGGGAAATTATCTACCATCACGAGCAAATATTTAACGCCACCTGCTCCTGTCGGTAGAGGTCCATAATAATCCGCGCTTACCAGATCTCCTCTTGCTGTAGGTACCACCGCACGGGTGCCACCAAATAGCACTTTGTTGTTGGTGTCTTTACACTTCTGGCAAACGTCGCACGCTTGGATATAAGTTTTGACCCTTTTCAACATCCGGTCGAACATGAAATGTTCCTGGAGCATCTTCACGCACTTTTTCGTCCCCAAATGTCCAAACATCTGATGAATCTCAGCGATTATATCCCTTGATACGTTATCAGGAATGTATAGTTTCCACTCGTTCCGCTGTCGCCTATATAATTTATTATCGACATACTTATAAAATTTATTTAAATTTTGATCTAAATTTCCATTTTTAATTTTATTAATAATTATCTTGAGTTTGTTATCCTCCATTTGGTGTTTTCCTATGTCCTTGGTCATTTTACGTACTTCGTATTTCATTTTAATAGTGAAGTGATTGACCAAATATTCGTGTGTATTGTCATAAACGTCGTCTAGTTTCGTGTCATGCGGGTACCTGCTTAGAATGTCTGCTACAATATTGTCTTTGCCTTTGCAATGGATATCGAATTTATACTCTTGTACAGCGATAATCCACCGCGTAATCCTCGAATTATTCAGATGGCATTTATTCATGAACGTCAATGCCTTGTTGTCAGTTATTATTGTCAATGGTTGACCGAGGATGTACATGCGGAATTTTTCTAAGCACCTGACAATACTTAAGAGCTCCTTTTCCGTGGTATAGTAGTTCCGCTCGGCACCTTTGAATGTTTTACTTGTGAAGGCAACCACGCCAATCTTCCCTTCTTCATCAAGCTGATAAAGTTGGCCCCCGTATGCGAAATCGCTAGCATCACATTGTATATAGTATCTCTGGTTTGGGCGCGGAAATCTTAAAACTACGGCATCAACAAATAAGTTCTTAACTTTCATAAAACAATCGTCTAACTCAGCTGTCCATGAAAACTTGTGACCTTTTTTCAATAATTCATGTAGAGGTTGCGTTGTCTCTGCATATTTACTTGTGAAGCGGTTATAGAAGTTAGTGAGGCCTAAAAACCTTTTAACTGTTTCTGGTTCTTGGGCTTTGGGAAATCCATAATGGCTTTTATTTTCTCGTCCGTAGCTTGGATTCCACGTGTTGTCAGCTGGTATCCAAGATACGAGATTTCTTGTCTGAAAAACTGTGACTTATTGAGGTTAACGGTCAGGTTTGTTTTATAGTTGTCTTGGTTGCTGGTACTTATATGTATATATATAATATATGTATATATGTATATATGTATTTATATATACTTGGTATACCCGCATGACACTTAAAACGAAAACTTCTAAACACACATACAAAACCAAAAATACACAACAATGAAATAAAAACACTTAACAATGTAAAACACAAGTTACTTGAACACAACACAACAATCCTAAAAGCTGACAAAGGTAACATTAGCGTCATAATGGACAAACACCAATTAAACACTAAAATCGGAAATTTCTTCAACGAAAATAATATAACGGAAATAAATAAAGACCCCACACTAAAATTTGATAAACAGATTAATAAGTTTATAAACAACACAAAACATTTAATCAAACCAGAAAGCACCAAATACCTTAAACAAATAAAACCTAACCCCCCTAAACTAAATGCATTACCAAAAATACATAAACCGAACATTCCCATCAGACCATTAATAAACAACACACAGGCACCCTCCCACAAAATCGCAAAACAACTAGACAAGATAATCAGAGAAAATATTAATCTCAGTAACAACACATCTATCAAAAACAACATAGACCTAGTCAAGAAAACTGAACACATCCACATCCCACATAACTCAACTCTGGCATCTTTTGATATAACCAATTTATACACTAATGTCCCCATCAAAGAAACCATCCAAACACTAGAACAACTACTCAGACAAAACAACACACCTGAAACACACATACAAGAAATCATCACACTGACCAAACTAATAACTGAACAAAATTACTTTACATACAATAACAAGATATACACACAAACAGAAGGTCTCCCAATGGGCTCCCCCATATCAGGAATACTAGCAGAAATATATATACACAACATAGAACAGAACCACATAATAAACAACAACAAATACACTAACAAAATTATATATTGGCACAGGTATGTAGATGATATATTACTTTTATTCAAAGGCAACACAAGACAAGTTGAAAACTTCCACAAATACATAAACACTATACACCACAAATTAAAATTTACACTGGAAATTGAACAAAACAATAGTATAAATTTTCTAGACCTAACAATTAACAAAACTAACAACACACACACATACAAAATATACAGGAAACCAACCACAACTGACATGGTTATACACAACACATCAAACCACCCAACACAACATAAAACATGCGGCCTTCAGCCATATGCTCCATAGACTAACTAAAATACCCTTAAATAAACAAGATTACACCGACGAACTCAACACAATAAAATACATAGCAATCAAAAACGGTTACAACCCTAATTTAATAAACACACTACACAAACGCATCAAAAACAAAAACAACAAAACACAAAATACCATCAGCACACAACACAATAAATACATCACACTCACATACCACAACTCCTACACACACAAAATCGCCAACACATTCAGAAAACACAAATACAAAATAGCATACAGAACAACCAATACCATTACAAAACACATCAATAATACAAACACAGACATAGACAAATATAACAAAACAGGTGTTTACAAATTAAAATGTAATGACTGCAATAGTTTCTACATCGGCCAGACAGGAAGATCTTTTTCATCCCGTTATTCTGAACATTTAAAAGCTCTAACCAACAACAATATACACTCCGCATTTGCCACACACATACACACAGAAAACCACAGTTACACCAACATAAACACCAATCTCGAAATTTTACATTACTTACCTAAAGGCCGAAAACTCAACACAACTGAACAATACGAAATATATAAACACCACACAACACAACCAAACAACATACTCAACGATCAATTACAATATAAATCACATACACTTTTTGACACAATTTTACAAAAAACAAACATCAAGTTGAATCCCGGCACCAATCCCCTTCCTCCACACACCACCCCCACTACACCTTCCACACAAAAACCGTTACGAAATGATGGCAGTCTGACTAAAAGCTGAAGAAGGCGGATACTTAAGCCGAAACGCGTCCGACGAAAAAAGTAAGTTTTTCACAAGATAAAGTTCATTTTTAGTAAAGGTTTGTTTTGTTGAGGTTATTTAACAGTGCTTCTAAATGTGCTAAGTGCGTTTGAACGTCGGAATAGCACAAGCAATCATCAACGTATATGAGTGTGTTTCTTTTAACTTGTTCATCCAAGGCTGTATCCAATCCGCGTGTCAGTGCCGCCGAACTGGTACTGAGGCCGAATGGTGTTACAGTGAATTGGTAGCACCTTCCCTCATACATGAACGCAGTGTACTTCCTGCATTCTTGTTTTAATGGCACCTGCCAAAAGCTACTGGACAAATCAACGGTAGATAGGTAGCGCATCTCACCACACCTTGCCAAAATTTCATTGATCGGGGAAACGCCTTCATAGTCGGGTATCGTTACGCCATTTACCTTTCTTGTATCGAGACATAAACGGACTCTTCCATCTCTTTTGATTACTGTGACGAGTGGATTTATGAACGGGCTTGTGCATCGTTCTATCACCCCGTACTGCAGCATCCTGTCAATCTCATCCTTTACCTTTTCCTTATAAGCAAGTGGTACAGGCCAACCCCATTGAAAGTAGGGCGTCCTGTCCGTGACTTGAAATTCATGCTCGTATCCTTCTATCCTTCCCAAGCATTCCCTGAACACTCTCCTATTCTTTATTAGTATTTCCCTCAATCGTTCCAATATCTCTTCATCTTGACAATCCATGCTTCCTATCTTCTCGTTGATATTTCTCAGAATCTATTCTTCCTCTCCATTATTTAATAGTTCGATGTTCATGATGGGTACGGCGCGCACCTCTTCATCAGCTGTATTCCTTAATTCGATCTTCTTGTTTCCGATGTCGATGCGACATCCCACTTCCTGTAAAAAACTTATTCCTAATATGCATGGCTTAATGAGATCTGGTATTACCAAGAAAACACATTCATTCTTTATTCCGTCAATTTCAATATCGCACAGTATCTGCTTTCTGATTAATTTAGATTTATTCCCAACGGCACTAATGATGAGGGAATTAGTCATTGGTAAAATTTCGTAGGGTTCAATGTCCTTCTTATTCACATTGAACCATTCTTCTGATAGGCCGTTGATGACAGAGCCTGTGTCAATCAGAGCCGACACCGTAATGCTGTTGTTAAATTTGATAAGTATTTCGGGACATTTTAATACTTGTTTAATAATTTCTTCTTCATCTTCTTGTAGCAGGTCACTTCTCAAGTCTGGTAATAGAATGTTGACATTGTTGGTTGGGTCAGGTTTGTTTACAAAAACTAAGTCATTCACTGTGCAGGGGTGTTTTTTTTTTTACTATTGTTGTCGGTATTCGTCCTTGGGGTGGTGTCGTCGACCGCTCTACTCGTGCTCGCCGAACTGTTAACAAAATCAACAGTGTTTATTGCGTTGTACTGCTTGTCACCACAGCGGGTTCCCTGTGGTCGCCCCTGCCAAACCTGTTACTTGTCACTCTCACTCTTATTTGAAAAGTTACCCTTCAGTCGGTTGGTGGTTCCACTTTCTTCATTAGCTGGCCGGTAATGTGTTCGTCTGTTATTTTCATTGGTCGGCTGAATACTGTGTATTCCATGATTAAAGCCTCAAAGTTTGGTATCGTGGTGATCCCGCGCGTGATTACAGCGATCTGCAGGTCCTACCAAAATGCCTAGAGATTTTCCTGATTAACTGACGATCAGTCAATGTGGGAGTTAATTGTCGGCTTTCTAATAGGATCCTCTCGATATACTGAATAGCCGTAATCGGTCTGTGCCACTCAAATTTCCCATATTCAAGGTTATCACGGATGATGTCTTGTCGCTCTAAACCCCAATATTTCAATGTGAACGCCTCCTTGAACTCTTCAAACGTGGATATCTGGTCCCTGATTACGCGCTACCATATACTAGCGTCCTTTTCTAGGTGCTTTCCGATCCATTTGATATCACTGTTTGAATAATACAACTCCTGGAACTCCGACAATTCCTTCAGGAACTCCATCGGGAATCTGTCGGTTCCATCGTATTTTAGTTCCACCTGTACCTGTCCGTTGACCGTTCTACTTGGCCCAGACTCCCCTTCGGTTATCTGCCGCTGCAATCTTTCTAATTGACACTTCAGTTCTTTAATGTGGGTTGTCTTTTCTTTGACGTTTTCGTCCAGTTTCTGCTCTGCCATCTTCTGTCTGCCGTCTACTTCTTCAATTCTTTGTTGTAGTATGTTGTTTGTTTCTCCCTGTTCTTGTTGCTGCTGCCTAAGTGTGTGGTATAATTCGGCTTTTAATTCTTCTTGTTTCTTGTGGTTATTATTGATGTGCGAGTCTAATTTATTGTGGACCTTCTTAATACTTGTTTGCGTGTTTTGTGCAAGCTTTTTACTTCTTGACGATCTGACTCCCTGGTATCCCACATTTCTTCGAACTTTTTAGTAGTGTTGTCCTTTAATTCTTTCATAGCATCCTCCTGTTTCTTCTGGACTTCACTTACTTTGTCATCACAAATGGTCTTGTAGTCACGCATTTCTGCTTGTATTTGCGCGATCTGTTTGGCCATCTGTCGCTTGACCTCTTATTTATGACTATCTAGTTTATCATTAATTACCTTAAGACTTCCATTAATTTCTTCCTTCTGCTTCTCGAAGTTCTCATTAATTACTTTGAGATTTTCACTAGTTTCTTCCTTCTGCTTCTCGAATTTCTCATTAATTACTTCCTTCTGCTTCTCGAATTTCTCGTTCTGTTCTCTTCTGACTTCACGCATGAAGTCCATTAACGACTGTAATGTGACTTCTTCTCGTTGTTGGGACTCCAGTCCCCGCGCTCTGACGTCTGACGTCTCCTCCGTCATGTTCGGTTCGACCGTTGAGTTTTCTTCTCCGTTATCGGGTATATCTAATTGGTTGTTGATGTCAAAACTCATACTGTCTGAACTACTGGCCATTTTAGCTTTACTCCGTGTTAACATCCAGTCAAGCTAACCTTACACTACAGATCTTATTGTAATATATTATTTTACTTAGTCTAACTACTGCCTGCTCTCTTTTGCCATGCGATGGGCGCCATTTACATTTAGTGAAATTATGCTAATTTATGTAAATTGTTATTTTATCCAATTAAGTTGTATATCTATCAAATCAATATAATTACGCAAATATATTATTCTAACAATTTACTGGGTGATTGAGTGTATTCACTGTTAATTAGCATAATTATTGAGACTCTTTGTAAGTAATAAGACAGAATTACTTGAAACATGACAAATTAATTATCTGAGGTGATCGCAATAAATACTTATTTATTGCACATTATTGAATAAGCAAATTCTTGATATACAAATGAAATTATGTCCTGTAAATACATTCAAACAAAACACATAATAACATAAATCATAATAATATTCGTTTCGTTGTTCCCTGAAAAAAAAAAACAAGACATACAATGCTATAAATACAACGTACAATAATATATATATGCACAAACAATAAACAATCAAATATACTTCATTCTAAGCTAAATGCGTACATTAATGCCCTCAGATGAGTGACTTTAATATTTGACATTATTAATTTTACGATTTATATAAATCTCTCGGGAGTAGCTCTTTGAAAAGAGGCAGTGCAGTAGTAAGTATCAACTAGTATTAAAACGTAAGGACCTAACTTGGAAAAAGCATATCCACAAATTCCATCGGTGTGAGATTCTATCTGTTGATGGGTTCCGTGTACATGGTTATCGCTGTTGGTCGATGCGCACCGACACTTTCACTTGCGGTAATCCCACTCGCGTTATGTGTAGTGTGATGTCAGAGTTATTCGCTTGGAATAAGTGTCTTTACAGTTTTATGTATTAAAGATGCAATCATCAGCATTGGTGTAGTTCGATTAAGAGTCTGCTGTAAGCGTGATTCAGGTAGATAATTACTTTTGTCTACCTTGGACATGATGTGTGCTATGTGTGCACTAGTGTTCATGAGTGTTAATCCGCTTAGTTCATATACCCAAATTTAGAATGATTATGGTTGGATAGTGTTTTATAATGTCTGAAATTGTCGCACAATGTTTTACTGTCGAAATGTTAATTCACTCATAATGCATTATATGCATGCTGAACGTATTCTAAAGTCTCTCGTATACACTTGGCATTTTACAATATTTATGTACATTCGCAATGCTTGTTACTGCGGTAAGTTCGGTAACTCGGATGATCTATCGAACACACGTTTTTGTAGAACTGAGATTGAATTGAAATGTTTAAGTTCGACTAAGACCGAGACTTGGTTATAACTATGTCACTGACTGACTAACTGATTTGAAAGTTGAGCAAGTCGGAGTAAGTACCGAGTAAACTATTATGACTGTTAATCATATTACTACTATTACCGTTGCCACTACTACTATTACTGAGCAATTACCACTATTACTACTGAGCCCCGCGTCCTCGTAAACAGTTTTTATCAATCACCATCTACCAGAATGCAATTTCCTTACATCCACGCCTACGGCCGTTGTTGATAAGGTTCATAATTTCCTTCCACCTTGTAGATTTTCGGTCATCGGTTTCCTGATTCGTCGTCCAAGTCATCACTAATCTCTCCACCAGTTCCTTTGGAAGATGCCAAATTCTGGTTGGTCGTTGGACATCCCCCGGAGTACCCCAGCGACGAACGTTGCGTTGTTTCTCGGAAAGTGGAGCAATTGCCCGCCTGTCCATCAATCTTTTGTTTCTCTGTTGTCGAGGCTCGCTGTTATCGCCTTTGTTAAGAGTCTGCAGTGTTTTGGTCCATTGTTCATTCACCCTTCGTTTTTTCCCGTCAATTACCAACTCTTCGCTGGGCGTCATCCCTGGATGGCTCCCACGCTTTCTAGTTGTAAATCTGACTTGACAACTGGGTTTGTTTTCACGCTGGGCTGAGTACGTATCTCGTATTCATTGAATACCCGTCCCATTGTCTACATATTCATCAAGATTTCTCTGCACCCTTTTGTTGTTGAGTATTTCATTCATACGTACGCGCGTTACAACTTAACCCCCACAGCATGTGTTCCATCTAACTTCTGCGTAACCAGGCTACTGGACTCTGCCTTTTGTTTGGTTTGTTTTGGTGTTGTAAATCGTAGCTAAGTTTGTTCTGTCAACGATGTTCACAATTTTCTATTGTTACGTGTAGTCGGACGTTTCTTCATTGTTCCTCCACTGGCGTCGGGTCTGACGTGTGTCTAATCGTTCTTATTTACGACTCGGGCCTGGTTGTTAACTCGGGTGTGCATGAGTGTACCTCTTGATCACAAAATTAAAAAATTAAAAAATTGTTGAGCACTATAAAATTTACATTTTTATGGGGGGGGGGATGAGATAACATTTATGTAGTGTCAGAATGATGACCTCACTAACTTCTGTAATGACGACTACATTTTGTTTTTAATGTTTTCAATGTAGAAAGTATAAATACACAAACAGAACTGCAACCAAACATAATATACACATTATTTTACAAAATTTCGTGAGTCTGGGTACTTTAATACTTAAGTAACTTTCTGAATTTCTTCAAGACCATTTACAATGTCGTGTATTCATGTGTGTCCCACAGGTCACCAGCTGGACCACACTGTCCACAGGGGTCCTGAACCAAGTTTAAATCGAAGGTCAAAGCACCTCGGATTTTTTTCTTTTGTTTGATTTCTGGATGTATTTATTGTAATTTAAGACTATTTTTTACAAACTCCCCCAAGCCTTTTTTTAAAAACATTAATTTTACGTTAGAAATAATTTTTCCAAGTATTTTAGAAAAAATTGATATATTTGTATAATGTTTCTCGCAACAGGCACTAAAAATTTTGAAACTAGTTTCACTCCAATCAAAAGTTATTGTGTGTAATGTTCAATAACAAAAAATATATATATGTATGACAAATTTTATTTTTGGGGGGGGGGCTGTACAAGTTTCATTATTTTAGTTGACTGAAATAAATAATATTTCCAGAACAAAGTATATACAATTATTAGGCATGTAAATTTACGTTACAAGTACAGTGTAAATAATATTATTAGCTATAATAAATTAAATTGTACAAATATTAATGTGTAGAAAACATTAAATATGACAACTATTGTACTCACGCATGGCTTTCAGCAATTTAACTACATACTATGGGTTGATACTTCTAACTTTGTACTTATCCCATGTTTTTTGAAAATCGGAATGCGCAGATTCCATGGCCTGTTCACTAAAGAAACCAAGTCCTCTGTGCATTTTTGAACAGAAATAATCAATAATCGACATGAAAAAACACTGCATGAACTTTCGGGGTAATATTAATTTTCAAATCGACGTAATACGGAATTGAATTGTGTAATCTCAAACTTTGAATTGAGAACGGTAGCAAAACAAGAATTGACAATATCTTGAAAATCCTTTAAACACTTCACACATTTCAAACAACCAATATTGCAGTTTGCACGCAGCACGCCCACTTTATCCAACAGGATTTTGTAAGAATTGCCTGCAAAAGCAGGAGTTCCGTGTGTTATCTCTTGTGCAACAAAGCACGTCTTGGCCCAATTCAAACTATCTTCCTCGAATTCGATTAACATATGTTTAAATATAATATTAACTACACCAATCATTTAAGTGTACTTTCGGTGGCAGTATTATATCAATTATTTCAGTGTTTTAATTACCTGAAATAATCGGAAGATATATGCAGTTCTTATAGTTTTTAGCGTTTCCTTTATTAAATCCTGCTTTTTCCCAGGTATCGTAATTTTCTAAACAACCCCCAATTGTTCTATATGCACCACATACATTTAATTTGTCTTTTAATGCAGTACACCATGTGTAAGGAAAACTGCTTGCGTGTGACATAATACCTTTTAGCATATTTGCTAGTTTCTAGTCTGTGGCAACAGTTCCTTTAAATTCGGTGATACCTAAAAGTGACCATACCATTAAAATATTATCATAATTTTCTTGCGCATATGGCGCCAAACCCAGTAAAAACAATTTTTTGACTCCAGAATCCTTAAACTTTTTAGCTGCAACACCTTGGTTATAAGACTGGCAAAGGGGGATGTCAATTTCACAATTCGATTTGACAATTGACTGAACCGAAAGACGGACTTTCAAGAAACCTCCACCATCGTATATCCCAAATTTCAAATGGACTTGCTCAAGTTACCTATTTCCTTTTACATATTCAATTAATCCCTTTAAATTATTACAGAACACTACAGTTTCTATAACATTATTTTTTATACTATCTTTGACATTTACAAAATCACACTTTTTGATGTCAAAGTATGAATCAAGTGTGTGATTTAAAGTAATCAGTTTCTGTGTCAAATTTGGTTCGAAAATTTTGCGATTCTTTGTAGCAACGTGAATAGCAGAAGAAATCCCACGAATCATTTTGGAGGAAAGAGAACAATTGGTTTTATTTTTGATAAATCTTCGGCAGTAATTTGCTGTCGCCTTAAATTGCTTGGTTGTTGTGAATTAACAGAACTTGTCAGTTGCTTACCATGTACTTGAGATAAAGTTATTTTCCCAACATCTCTCTGTATATTATTAGATTTTTTAATAGAAATATCATTTATCAGTTCACATACCAAGTGTTGTTCTTTCACTGTAGGTGGTATGAAATTTTTATGTGTTCTTTGAAGTTGTTATTGTGGTTTGAAGAATTACAAATATGTTGTTTTCCTCTTGAAAGTTCTAAAAGACACTTGGTGCACTTTTACTTTGTCAATTTTTTAGGTTTTTTACCAGATACCTGAATGCTTTTTAAAAAGTTAGGATGTCCTGGTTTCCTCTAACTCACACAAACTAAACTACACTGTCAAAGTTTTGCAGATTTCGATCTCACATTTTTGTATATGGATCAGAAATGCAAATAGTCTGGTAATTTTATACTTGTTATATTGTTAATATTATTAACACATCTATAAACATTTATTTTACAGGCAACTGATGGAAGACGATTATCTTCATGATCATATTCTATAACATTTACAATTATTTTTCTAAAAGCGCCATCTATTTTTATCATTTTTTATTTTTTCTTGAGACAGAATAAACAAATCCTCATGCGATTTTCAGAATAATTTCCACCATGATCTTTAAATTTATTCAACATTTTGAAAAAAATTCTGCAGCAATCACTCAGAAATATTATAAAACAAATGATTATTGAGATTTGAACTGTGTGCACAACCACTTTTAGGTCAATGAGCTGAAACTAATAATTATTGTTATGAGAAAAATAAGCTTCTTCCTTCTTTTCCTTTGTATTTCCATGGTTATGTTTACAAATATACTATAGTTCCTGACAACTAGTTACCGTGGGATTGTTTTATATTTGTTTCTAAGAACAAAGGCACAATGGTGCAAGCTAAGATAGGCAAATATATCTGTTTCTTCAAATATATGTGGAAAACATATTTTTAATTGTTAAAATAAGGGTCTAAAAAAACGGCTCGGGGGATTTTTTTAAACACAGTCTTAAGTTACATTAAATAAATTCAGAATTCAAACAAAAGAAAAAAATCCGAGGTGCTTTGACCTTCGATTTAAACTTGGTTCATGACCCCTGTGTGTCTTAAATGACAGTTAATTTCTGTCTGTAACATAAAAGTTTCTTGGTCAGAAATTTATTAAGTTTTATGTACTTGTTTAAAATGCTTATTATTCCTAAATTAAATTTTAAATCACATGATTTAAATTTCATGTTGTGGCATTCCAAAACAAAAATTATCTTACTGCTTTAGTCAAATCTCTATCGATATAATGGACAGCATCATATGCATGAATACAAAACCTGGATGGATGACCATATGACAGACTGGTAACTGAGAACTTCTATATTGATAAGAGTAAACAGAAACTAAAAAGACTAAACTACATTCCTCTGTATAAAAGATTCTGAACTATACAATTAAATTATAATTGTGGGTGTGCACACATAAGCCATACGTTGCACACAAGGAAGACAGTACGACCTGCATTATGCTTCAGCTGTGCACTTATTACTCCAGGACGTTATCCCAGGTACTCATGTCCACCAGAAGCTGAGTAGACCTGAGGGCTGAAAAAATGCCTTTTGGACTACTGAAAAAGGCATCCATATTGGTTGAATAAAGACTATGGTTCACAACCATGTATAGACTATAAGCAATCATATATACGGTTAGCTTTAGTTGTTTGCTTAGTATCCTGGATTATTTAAAGAAATATTATTCCTAATAAAATATATGTAATACTATGAAAAATAGAAGTCTAAATAAACAAATGACAGGAAGTGATTTATAACAAAAACTAACCAAATAAACACAAACCAGTAGCAGCAATACTTGTATTACACAGTTATAATCACTTGTATCCATATTATGCTGATATCTATTGACAAAATTTGGTTTTAAAAACAGACGTCAACAGTTTGTTAGATCCTAGAAATATTATTAAGACTGTCTTCAAACTTGGCAAAAAACTGGCTTTTGTAACAGTCCAATTCTACTGTCACTGTATATGACAGCTGACTTCAAAGTGTTAACAGCATAAAAAATATTCTAGCCTTCCATACTTGGTAAGTTGTCAATAACAGATAAACATTCAGGCATACAAAATTACTTCTGGTAAACACACCATACACTACAGATACAATTGTCTTCTTTTTCTTATTTCTGTGTTCATGTTTTTAAGACTCCAATAACTGCCTAAAATACCACTGAAATACGTACTATTGCCTTAATTGCAACAATGATGTAAAATAAAATACACATGATATTTCAATGTATACACACAGAAATCATATACTTACAATGTACACATAATGATTGCACCAGCTGTTCTACAAAGGCAGGGTAATTTTGATTTTTTGTTGCATCACCAATTGTTTTGACAATTTCGTCTTTGTATCTGTCAAAATCTTCTTTACTTTCTAAACTAGGTGTGTCATTCGCCCCTACAAAAAATTAAATCACATGGATAAAAACAACATACTGTTCCTACAAATTTTATGAAATTTTACTGTTATCTCTTCAGAAACTGATGTAACACTCTGCGTATACATTGCAAAATTTTACAAAATTTATAATACATCAAATGTAGATGTATGTAGATGAAACAGCATAAAAGCTTGCAGTTCAGTAGTCACAGGAAATTCCACTGACTCCTACTCTAATTTCAAAAAACATTCTCTTCTCTAATTATGATGCAAATATGTTCAGTTATTTTATCATTACTATTTATGTAAAACAATATTATATATTAATGTGAACATTTATATATTATCTGTAATGAACTTATTATGTTGTTATTTCTAAAAAACTTCACAACAAAATTATTATATAAAAAACTAATGAGGATTATATACAGTGATGTAATAACACACACATTTCACAATACACAACACTAAAGAATATAACATTTACTTCACGAATGATGATGGCAGGCTGATTTTCTGATAGCCCCTAACACTAATATGACAGATATTGAATTTTGTGTTGGTGACAACAGCTGCAAACTTTTCAGATCAGACAGTAAAGTGAATGGTTGCTAAAGGCAGTAACCATTCATGCCATATTTTGTATAATTATTGTTTGTCTGTTTTTTAATTATTTTTTTCTTAATTATATTGCTTATTAACACTTAAAAGTGCCAACTGATTCTGTGTACTGTTCTAAAATGCCATGCTTATTTCTCACTGAACAAAGTGTATTTACATAAAATACACTATCATAAAAATTAAGTTAGAGACATACACACAATGTTTTCAATTGTCTTAAATCACAAATGTATATATGCAAAAATTGTTTCCTCATTTGCCTTTTGTAAATTTATAGAAATTTTTTTTATATAAATTCTGAAACAATAAAATTCAAATTTGTAACTTTTACATTGAAAATCTGTATAAAACCAAGTAACAGCACTGGAAAACACAAAATTCTTAAACTATTATTTTTTTCAACAATATAATTATATATAGGCCTATATATATATATATATATATATATATATATATATTACTATAATACTTATAACTATTTTACCTCAAGATGTATTTTTTCTTTAGGGACATGTTTCGGGAGATCCTGTTCTCCCATCTTCAACCTTCGCCATCTTGCTTCTGGTGCCGTATTTGTGTGTTGGCTTCTGGATGTTATTATGGTGGTTTGTTGGTCTTTGGTCCTTCAATGTTGCATTATTGTGTGTGGTTGTGGTATCTGTTTTTGTATTTTGTGTATTTTCGATGTTGAGTGCTTTGAATATTGTGTCATGTTTTGTATTGATTTGTATTTGTTCTGGTATTAATTTGTTTTGTGTTTTATGTTTGTAAATCTGTAAATTTTCCCAAATATTCATTATGGTGCCTTTGTGTGGTATATGTTTTATTAGTGTTACATTGGTTATGTCTGGGAATTCATGTCCTGTGTTTATTGCATGTGTGGCTAAATTGGATTTATATATGTTTGGTTTTTTGTATGCATTTAGGTGTTCAAAATAACGTTTTTTCAGCTGTTTTTTTGTTTGTCCTATATAACATTTATTGCAATCTTGGCATTCAATTTTGTATATACCGTTGGTTGTTGTATTATCTTTGTTGTGTGAGTTATTTAGATTTTGTAATTTATTTTTATTAGTTTTGTATGCTATTTTTATATCTGTGTTTTTAAATAGTTTTGTCAGTTTTGACATTTTATTATTTATATATGTGAATGTGGCCCATTTTTTGTTGTTGTTATTATTTATGTGTTGTTCAGTTTGATTAATTCTTAATTGTTCAGTTTTTATTTTGTATTTGATTTTATTTTCTATTTTGATCATAGTATTTTTATTGTATCCATTTGCATAACCAATTTGGTGTATTATATTTCTTTCTTTGTCAGTTTCTTGTTTGTTTAGGGGTATTTTGTACATTCTGTTAAATAACGAATAAAATGCTGCCATTTTATGTTGTGGTGGGTGGTCAGAATGGTTAGGTATAATGATGTTAGTGGAAGTTGGTTTTCTATATATTGCATATTGTATGTGTTTGTTGTATCTTGTGATGGTTATGTCTAAATAGTTGATTTTGTTATGTTTTTCTTTTTCTTCTGTGAATTGTATTTTGGGATGTATGTTATTCATTTGTTTCAGTATGTTCTCTGCATTTGTGTTTTTGTTATTTGATACATATAGTCCATCATCATCTACATATCTTATCCATATGCCATCTGGGTCATGTGTTTTTATGATATTTTGTATTTTGGTGTCTATATGTTGTAGGAATATTTCTGCTATTATGCTTGATAATGGTGATCCCATTGCTAAACCTTCTTTCTGTTGATAAATTTTGCTATTAAATTCAAAGTAATTTTGTTTTAGTATTAGTTGGAGACTATTTTTTATTTCGGTTATATATTGTTTGTTTTCATTTCGTTCTATGTATTTTGAACACCTAAATGCATACAAAAAAACCAAACATATATAAATCCAATTTAGCCACACATGCAATAAACACAGGACATGAATTCCCAGACATAACCAATGTAACACTAATAAAACATATACCACACAAAGGCACCATAATGAACATTTGGGAAAATTTACAGATTTACAAACATAAAACACAAAACAAATTAATACCAGAACAAATACAAATCAATACAAAACATGACACAATATTCAAAGCACTCAACATCGAAAATACACAAAATACAAAAACAGATACCACAACCACACACAATAATGCAACATTGAAGGACCAAAGACCAACAAACCACCATAATAACATCCAGAAGCCAACACACAAATACTGCACCAGAAGCAAGATGGCGAAGGTTGAAGATGGGAGAACAGGATCTCCCGAAACATGTCCCTAAAGAAAAAATACATCTTGAGGTAAAATAGTTATAAGTATTATAGTATTATATACATCAAGAAACGGACTGTAGCAGAAAGTGATTGAAATATATATATATATATATATATATAAATCACAAGTATATATAGTATATATTTGTATAATTATATATATTTAACATAAGTGTATGTGTGTGTGTGTGTGTGTGTGTGTGTGTGTAGGCTTGTGAACCAACTTTAGGGCTGTGAAATGGGGTGCATAATGATGCTTACTTGCATGTGCCAGGTATGTTAATTATTTTATGGAATATTCATAAATATGCATGTTAATTTAAATAACTTTCATGATATGGGAAATATTTTATATGGGACTTACACCAGAATGTTCGTAATAAAAAGACCAAACCGATGACAATAGTTAGTTAAAAATCAGCAACTAAATGTATGCATAATTTAAGTAAAAAGGTTATACGGCCATAAATTCAGTCATAAAAATTATCAGTTTTTTAACAAGAATTATTCTGTTCGGAAGCCTTCTTGGGCAAGAACATTGATTATCTATAGAAAATCATGAGTAGGGGTTACCGAAGAACCAATCAGATTATTAGAATTCAGCTGCAATATCTTTCAACTGACATATCAGTCTCGTTGTAAGTCTGGATTGTGTCATGTGTTCATAATGATCGGCCTGCTAATCACAACTAACACAAGAAAATTTTCCCTAGAGTTAATGCAAGAAATATTATAAATGTGCTATTCTGCGAAAGTTCAAGATATCCGATTAGGGTATATACACACTTCAAGCCAACTGGAACAAAGTGTAAGCATAATACACTAATTTAGGAATAACATCTGCTCGCCGTGAAAGAGTATATAACCGCGCTTGTTAGAAATATCTATATGCCCAAGAACGACCCTGAGGCCACACAGAGTATGTCAACCCACATACTCATCCTGTCTCATATCAGTAAAGACTTTATAGTAAATAAGACAAAAAGAACTTTTATATATTAATTTATTTCACTGTATTGAAAGTAAATCTGTAATTGTGTTACAAAGTTCAACAGACACAGATTAATTATTATTGTTTATAAACTGTATTAAAAGCTCAGTAGATTGTCACAAAATAATAGCATTATTAATAAATCCACTTCATTCCAGTGACTGCTTATTCTATGTGACACTGTACATTGCAACATATATATGTACGTATGTGTGTATATACAGGGTGATTCACGAAGATATGCAGAGACTTTAGGAGCTCATTCTACATGTAAAAATAAAGAAAAAAGTTCATATAAATATAGGTCCGCAAACGCTTCGTTAGCGAGTTATGTCTAGCCAAATATTTAACCCTGATTTCAGCTCCTCTGGTCATATTAGGCCGTACTGAAGGTCTAGGAACCCAAATTAAGGGACAAACTTGATGGTTTCATATAGTTTTTGACCTGAAAAATTAAATAAAACAAGTCCCAGAACTGTAACTTCAATAGTTTTGGGGAAAACTGGTGAAAAACGCAAAAAATCGTAGTCGAAAAACACACTTTTTTACATTTGACGTACAATAACTTTGTTAAATTGCCAATAAACAAATAAAACTTGTAAGAAATTTAATTCTGAGAAAACTTGGTGTACAAATTCTGCGTAAAACCTTCTTAAAACAAAAAAAATTCTTTTTCATGATTGGAGTGAGATGTCGCTTCACGCGCTTCTCTTTCTCAACGTCGAGAGATAGCTCTTGTGAGCCAGTCTTGTTCTTGCTCTGATACGCACAGCAAGCATTTCTTTCTAACGTTATTATTATTGTATTTTTATAATCTATGCAATTATTTAATAATAATAACAAAACTAATCTCCCTTTACCACTGTTTTTTGTGCCTGAGTTTTATTCTCAACATTTTAAATTCAAATTAAACAAATAATGTCACATTTTAACAGAACTTAAATACATTGCTAGGATCATACTGCACTGTATAATTTATTTTGGAACTTCTTTTATTTATTTTTAATAGCAATTTTGGTTTTTTGTCATTTTCCCTGGTATGAAAAAGTACATCGGTTTTCGTTTAAAAATTTTTTCAGTTACATTTTGATTTGTATTGTTCTAAATAAAAGTCCATTTTATTTAACTTTTATTCACTTTCTGTTTACTTTATTTACACCAGTTTTTATGTCAAACATAAAAAAGTGTGTTTTTTTACTATGATTTTTTGCATTTTTCACCAGTTTTCCCAAAAACTATTGAAGTTACAGTTCTGGAACTTATTTTATTCAATTTTTCAGGTCAAAAACTATATGAAACCATCAAGTTTGTCTCTTAATTTGGGTTCCTAGAACTTCAGTACGGCCTAATATGACCAAAGGAGCTGAAGTCAGGGTTAAATATTTGGCTAGCCATAACTCGCTAACGAAGCATTGGCGGACCTATATTTATATGAACTTTTTTCTTTATTTTTACATGTAGAATGAGCTCCTAAAGTCTCTGCATATCTTCGTGAATCACCCTGTATATAATAATAAACTTTTAACAAGAACATATTTTTTATTTTGTAAATTACAAATGTTTCGATAGTAATATAATTATCATCATCAGATACAATTAATAAATTCAAAATTTTTAAATCAATTGTTTAAATTTTTGAATTTATTAATTATATCTGATGAGTTATATTTGTGTTGTAATTATTATGATATGCAATTATATTATTTTTTATTTAATTAAATATACAAATTTAATGTTCTAAACATCGCCACTACTTTTTGTGGGTTGTAATGTCATGGTTACCACCTTGAAGTTTGGCGTTTTCTTTAAAAATCACTTTTTAAATATGTTGTGTCACTACAGTTAATAGCAGTTCTTTTTCTTCTCAAAAATTAACCTTACTCTTATTTGAACAAATATTATTAAAATAACTTTAACACGTCATTACAGCATGCCTTATAAATGAACTCTCAAAATGTGAACAGCACCAGCCTATTCAATTGTATATTATAACTAATGCCTCTTGGACAAAGAAGATAAAATTGTCTTTGTATACAAAATAATAAACATTCATTATAATGGTTAAATAAATATCGGTATGAAGAACCATACATGACTTCCATGTTCTAAGATTTATATTTAAAATACTTTTCGAAATGAACTATTTCCATAGAAACTACTTCATTCTTCAGCCTTAACCATAGTACTGTGATCAGTAACATATACCACCTTACGATAGTGCACTCAATTTTCACTGACGATGGCAGTCGATAGCACTGCCGAAACGTCTGGTTTTGTAGAAAACATTGGATCAAGCCCAAACAGCCAAGGAAGGAATTTTAACAACAAACTACTTCCTTGTTGCCGATAACGTAGTACACATGACATAAATAAAAATTATCCCCTCCCCCTTCAACTATAAGTTTCATTTATAGAAAATTACCCCCACCCCATTCAACTATAAATATCTCTTCATTTATAGATATTTCATATAAGTTTCTACAGTGGATTATTAAGATCTTCTTATGAGGATACTTTATTTATCAAAATTAAGTACTTTACTCTGTTACAACAAAAAATGTTTCAGGCAAACTACCCTTTCCTCGTAACTGATCTTCACCAAAATCAATAGGCCTTGAGTCCTCTACAACTCAGGCACATATGTAAAAAATTATTTGATTCTGTTTGAATTTACGGCAATGTTATCGTTCTTCATGAAAAAATTTCTCTTGTTACAGCATAAAATGTTGCAGGTAACCTACCCCTTTCCCTTAACCGATCTTCACCAAAATCAACAGGCCTTGTGCTCTCTACAATTTAGGGATGTATGCAAAAAAAATATTTGATTCTGTTTGAATGTGCGGTAGTTATCATTCGTCATAAGAAAAATTACCATTGTTAAAACAAAAAATGTTGCAGGTAAACTACCCCTTTCCCTTAACCGATCTTCACCAAAACAACAGGTCTTGAGTACTCTACAATTCAGGGCTGTATGCAAAAAATTCGATTCTGTTTGAATTTGCGGCTGTTATCGTTCGTCATAGAAAAAATTACCGTTGTTAAAACAAAGTGTTGCGGGTAAACTATCCCTTTCCCTTAACCAATCTTCACCAACATCAACAGACCTTGAGTACTTACCAATTCAGGAACGTATGGAAAAAATTATATGATTCTCTTTGAATGTGCGGCAGGTATCATTCATCATAAGAAAAATTACCCTTGTTAAAACATAAAATGTTGCAGGTAAACTACCCCTTTCTCTTAACCGATCTTCACCAAAATCAAAAGACCTTGAGTTCTCTATAATTCAGGGAGGTATGCAAAAAATTATTTGATTCTGTTTGAATTTGCGGCTCTTATCGTTTCCCATAGAAAAAAAATCTACACACACACTTTTCAAAAAATGACTTTTTTTCATGTTTTGAGGGTAGTACAATCAGAATCTGCAATTATCTTGAACACGATTTTTTTTGCCATCACCATACTTCCATTTCCTTATGAACATGGAAGTAAAATATCGGTATGGAGAACCATACATGACTTCCATGTTCTAAGATTTATATTTAAAATAATTTTCGAAATGAAATATTTCCATAGAAACTACTTCTTTCTACTTGCTGCTTCAGCCTTAACCACAGTACTGTGGTCACTAACGTATACCACCTCACGTTATCGCACTCGATTTTCACTGATGATGGAAGTCGATGGCACTGCCGAAAATGTTTTGCAGAAAACATTGGTCTATGGCCAAACATGCCGGGAAGGAATTTTAACAACAAACTACTTCTTTGTTGCCGATAACGTAGTACATATATAAAAAATTATCCCCTCCCCCTTCAACTATAATTTTCGTTTATAGAAAATTACCCCCACCCCGTTCAACTAGCCTCTTCATTTATAGATATTTCATCTACGTTTCTACAGTGGATTATTAAGATCTTCTTATCAGGATACTTCATTTATCAAAATTAAGTACTTTACTCTTGTTACAACAAAAAATGTTTCAGCTAAACTACCCTTTCTCCGTAACCGATCTTCACCAAAATCAATAGGCAAAACATAATAGGTTAAAACATAAAATGTTGCATGTAAACTACCCCTTTCTCTTAACCGATCTTCACCAAAATCAAAAGACCTTGAGTTCTCTATAATTCAGGGAGGTATGAAAACAATTATTTGATTCTGTTTGAATTTACGGCAGTTATCGTTCGTCATAGAACAAATTACCCTTGTTAAAACATAAAATGTTGCAGGTAAACTACCCCTTTCCCTTAACCGATCTTCACCGAAAACAATAGGTCTTGAGAACTCTACAATTCGGGTCTGTATGCAAAAAATTATTTGAATTTGTTTAAATTTGCGGCCGTTATCGTTTGCCATAGAAAAAAATCTACACACAGACAGACACAGAGACACACAGACAGACACTTTTTGAAAAATGACTTTTATTCATGTTTTGAGGGTAGTACAATCAGAATCTGCAATTATCTCGAACACAATTTTTTTTGCCATCACCACACTTCCATTTCCTTATGGAACATGGAAGTAAAAATAATGCTATCTGTTCCAAAAACCTCAAAACTACAAAAAATAGGAACTTGGTAGTGGATTGAGTTGGGCATGGAATTTTTAGCATGGCTCATGGAGGCAGAGCAATCAACCAATGATACTGAGATGATTAAAATACCATTACCAAATAAATTGTTAGTACACTTCTCAATGTCTATTCCAGCTACCTTTTCATTCTCCTCACTTACGTCAAATCACGCAAGTCCTCAGTGACTATGATTTAAATTTTCAATAAAGTTGGCATGATAAAAACAGTTGGTTCTGTATTTCCAGTTACATGCAATATGCTGGGCAGTTGTATAGTAAAATTGAAAGTTAAGGGCATGGAATGCACGAAACGCTTACGGTAAGAGGGGAAAGGCAATGTGGAGAGAGTAGCTGTGAGATATGAGAAGAAAATTGTTGTTATCAGCGAAGGTGCAGCCAACCTATGAATATAGTTTCTAATAGTAACAAAAACTCATGACAGTTAAGGTGTGTTTGTAAATGTTTCACCACGAATCTGTCTGTGTGCGTGCGTGCGTGCGTGCGTGCGTGTGTGTGTGTGTGTGTCCAGTCACACAGCTGGCTTTAAAAAAAGAATTATACGTTTATTGTTTCCAACGTAAATCAAATAATAATAATATTATTTTGCTAAACATTATGCCACTGATTTGTTATAATATTATTATAAACATCCACCAAAATCAGTAATTTTTTTTATTTTTATAAATAAGGCCTTTTCAAAATTATTATAATTTCATCATCAGTTTACACTATAAAATGTTGTTATTTGTGTTCATTATATTTCACTTCACTTCATATTGAATCTTCCACTGCCATCATTATTTTCACAAATAACAACATTTTATAGTGTAAACTGTTGATGAAATTATAATAATTTCGAAAAGGCCTTATTTATAAAAATAAAAAAAAATTACTGATTTTGGTGGATGTTTATAATAATAATAATATAATAATAATAATATTGTAATTGTATTACTACACAAATCAAGCAAATGATATGTACTGTTCACACGTATCGGAATTTGTTGCTGTTACATATCAAAATGTTTTATAAACATATCTGAGTGTTGTTTGGTTTGTCATTGTGTACTGCTGAGACATAAAAAACTACAGCCTTTCTGACTGTTCTTATCGCAATGGAATTTGCAAACTGTACACTTCCACTCCTTAATTACAGTCGACTATCTCTACAGTTTATCATTACATACAGTAATGCATTCTTCGTATTAATTTAATTGCAAGAATCTTTTTAATCCTGGACAACAAAAAAGTGTTTATTATTAGCCCTACTTCCCGTGCTTGACTATGAATAACTTTCCTGTCTTTGCTAGTTGAAGGAGAAGTATCCATTTTAACAAATCTTATTACTGGATGATAACACAAATAATTACAATAGTATGTAATTACAGAATAAAAACTACCAATAGAAATTAACTAAAAAATTAAATAACTAAGCCTAATAAAAATGAGTGACTGTAAAACAACGATACAATTAATAATAAATTGAAATAATAATAACAAATGCAAGTCTGAGATAGTACGTCACACAGTAACTAACAATGTACGGGTAACTAAAACATCACACGCAAAGTTGGCAACACCTTCACTTGTATACCAGATGATTCTCCGTTCCCCTCCCGCCATTCACAATTTCAAAGTGGACCCGTCCATCCATAAATTGGTTTCTGCGCATATGCCCTTAACTTTCAATTTTACTATACACAAGTAGAATACCTTTGTTTCTTCGATTTTTCTGAAGTTTTTTTTTTAAATCTTTTATTTTGCATCCTGTATGTGAAGTTCTTTTTCAAATACAACAGAAGCCCTCTTAACCAGCCTGCTTGGAATCAGGCTCTAGGCTGGTTGAGCAAAAAATATATTGAAAGTAGCTTCTGACTATATTAAAAATACTCGTTTTGTTTAATTACATGGAAAATGGTAAAAAAAAAGGTTGTGAAGAGTTTTACAAAATAAAACATTTATGTGCAATAAAATATTAAAACTCTGCTAAGTGGAGTTACTTTAATCAAAATTCTGTTTTGGATCATCGGGCTATGATCCTTATGTTTGAAAAAACAGACATATTGTTGCCACAGTAGTCATCTTCAGTGATTAGATGATCCAACTTGGTACTGGTAACAGATGATATCCTAAATCTCTTATTTATATTAATGTTTGTTATAGGGCGGCTGTTTGATTAGCCTCAAAGCTCGACTATGCTTGTGGCTTGTTGGTTGATGTTATAATCAGCTTACAGTCAGAGATCTATTCCACACTGGACACCACCTGTTCTTGTTGCTGTGTTGCATTGAATTGTCTCCTGATGTAGCCTTGTCAAACAACTTAACATGGAGGACTAGATCTTCATGTCCTTGAACTTCACCACACAGTTCTAGTCTGCCAGAAGATGCTTAGCAAGCACTGACTTCTTCACCTGCCCCAATTAACAGACCTTATATTGAAAGATGTCTGTCCTTGTGCCATATTTATTGTGCACATGTCCACACAAAAATATAATCCTCTAAACTCCACACTCCTGCCAGAGGGTCTCTCGCATCCTTTACTGCCCTCAGATGTTGCTAAATGCTCCATGTTGGCTTAAAGATTGTCTTCACCTAATGTCTCAGCAGTAACATCCTTTCTTGTCTGTTACCTTAATTATGTAAACTAAGGAAGATTTTCCTGCTCCCACCTGGTCCTCAAAAATGGTTGACCAGCAACATATATTAGGTCAGACGGCTCTTCTTATCTCATTAGCCAACAGCCATCAGCTTGTATAGCAGTATGCAGGTGTTTCAGTTCATCCTAGATAAAGTTTAATTCAGAAATTTGTCAGACCATCATGACCGCTGGATAATGGTTGAACCTCAGTACACATATCAACCTGTCTACTTAAATACGTTCATCAGTGTGATATAAATTCTTGAAAAAATTTTACGTATACTGCTTTTTTAAACATCCAGTGACCTGACAAAACCAGGTTGAATGAGGCTTGTTATATTAGGAGGCAAAAACAAAATTGTCTGACATCTCCCTTGTGTTCCAGTTCATCGGGATAAGACAGTGCATTATTTATTACTAAAGGTCGTCTTTACAATCAACTCGCAGTTGATCAAGTAGATATTAACTTTGAAGACAAACTATAAACCATTCTTCGAAGACGTAGGAGAGGTTCCATCCAGGCAGACTCTGAGTCTTGTACTTTATGCTTGTAACATTTGAACAGTGAACAATCACTCTCTTCCTTTATTTGAATTAAATCCTGACACTTTTTTGAGTCAGTAACAAAGGTTCTTTGGAGTAAGTAGTTTAAACTTTACACCATTCTGTCTACATTGTAGACATATTCAGGATGAAGAATTTTTGTTCTTTTACATATTCTCACTTGTGTGAGATTTCACTTGACACAGCCAGATTAGTGAACAGTTTTTAACCATACACACTGAGTTACTTGCAGTTTCTTCCAACATACAAGTCATCTGTCACTAGTTGAAAATTCTTCACAGTTTTCAATTTTCCCATTAAGAGGGATATATAAAAAAAAGTTCTCCACTGTTGTACAAACCACAGCACACTGTATAATCAACAATATTTACAGTATACTGGGTAAGCATATCAGTAATATTTTTATTAATTCTCTCATTATAGGTAATGATTTTATCTTCAATCCTGATACAAAAGAAGGTGATAACTGTGTCTCCAACTACAAAATTAATTTTCGTAGTCTCATGAAGAGAAAGACTTCTGAGTTCTAAGTTACTGAAGTCTGACTGTATTATTATGCATATAAGGTAAACAATTTATAAACATATGATAGACTATGTTTCTAATAATGTTTCATGTATAAAGGTCAGGCTAATTAAAGAAATTATTTTAAAACCTGTAATATTTCTGTTACTAATTTAACTTCATTCTGCGGACCCCTTGCCCATATGTCCCAGAAAAGACCCGCCGATTGGGAATTACAGCTAGAATACTGATGTCCACTCTATATACATGGGATTCATGGCAACAATTCCAGTAATATGGACATTCTGTATTACATAAGACAAATACAATTAGTACTATTATAAATCAGTTACACAGTAATTTCAACAACATACCCATTATTTCTTTTGCTAAGACTAGGTCAGATTCTTCTTGAAGTTTTTGCTGCCGCAGTTTTTCTGCATGCAATTCTTCTGGTGTCATTTCGGACAAAACTTTTTCTTGTTTTTTCCTCTCAAGATCTTCTTTTATTTTTTTCTAGAACAGGGAAATTAATGTTATTATCAGAGAAAAAATAAATATGACTACTAGTGTGAATTATTATTACTTAGAATGGCATCATTATATTCAACGTTTACAAAATTACATATTATAATGGCCGATATATTTTTTTATCTATACACACCAGTCTGAAAGATGAATACAATTTCTTTAGCATCTTCCTGCTTAAAACTACAAGTAAAACTATTAAACATTAGTGATGATTTTCGCTCATGTCATGAGATTCTGCAAATCCTGAGATCCCTTCATGGCAATAAGGTGGGACATAAAAGTATTATAATAATTATATAATATAATTTATTTATATAATTATATATAAAAATTATATTACATTATTCTAATTAAATAATAATTTAATTATTAAACTCTGGTATCATCTCAACTCGAGCTGTTGAGTAAGCGGCATGTTAGATACGTGTGGTGTGAGTAAAAGCAAGTATAAAAACCTCTGCCAATCATGTTACAGGAATACGGGCGCCTCCATCTGCCTCTTCCTTCTCACACCTGGCTACCAACTACAAGATGCACACAATAAACCCAAACATGCACTACTCTTCCATCTACGTGCCTCCACCTTCTCAACGGCCGGTCTGCATTAGCGTACGTCTCTCCACAACACAATTTCAAGTTCACAAGAGCCTTGGCAGTTGGATGTGATATATGCATGGCACCCACCACAAACAGATTTTATGGTAGCCCAGTTCTGCAATAATGTATCCTACTCATTCTTTTGATATGCCTATCTGGGTAACAATGCATTGTAGTGTGATGCAACAGTCATTTTGAATCAATTCATTCACCTCCAACTGGTGCTTCTCATCAATCACAGAAACTGATCGACCACTGCAAGGTTCATCCTCAATACTCGCTTTACCAGCTACCAATGCACGAAATTGGATTGCCCACCTATTCACAGTACTTCGATCAACAGTTTCATCACCATGAATGGCTTTTAGACGACAGTGAATGTCACTAGCATTCACTTTTTCATCTGTTACAAATTCAATCACTGTACATTGTTTTAAACGCATGGTGTACTTGACTCCATAACAATGGCAACTGACAGAAAATGAGAAGTTGGTCAACGAGATTTGGGACGTTTGTAATACAAGAATGTCACAACAAGATGGCACCACGTGGCCTTCTGTACATTGCTTTGTTTTCCTGTTATATGCGACTGTGCATTACTAATCAGCCACCTCTCATACATTCTTACCCAGATACACATGTGGCCAGTTCTGCACCATGCAACGCTTGGTAAGCATAAACTCCTCATGTACAGTTGGCAACTTTGCAGTGAAATGTCAGTCACTTACTCAACAGCTCAAGTATAGTGAGCTAACAAGAATTTTTTTATATTTAGCAAACCAGCAAAAAGCGTCTCCTGCCTTACATACAACCAGTGGTGAAGCGTGACAAAATAATTTGGGTAGACATAAAAATAGCAGCCAAAAGCAACCTCTTACACCTCTTACTAAGATTGTTGATGTTCTTAATGAACCAGTAAACTATGGTAAATAGAGTTAATGCTATTAATGCTACCTCTATCAGATAATAGCTAAGTAACTGTCTGTAACATATGCATTTTGTTATATAATTTGGCATTGTTATTGGTGTAATCTATGAATCTTAATTAGAAAATATTGCTAGAAAAATATACTTTTTATTCACATTTTTAATGGTGACAAATCCCGATTACTGTAGACATTACACAAAAATGAGTTCTACACTCCGCCGTTAATTATTCTTGAAGTTTGAAAAAATATCAATTACCCTTTCCTTGAAACCTGGGTCCTTTGTACACATAAATGTCAATTCTTTTTCATTTGACAAAGTAGCCAATTGTGACAACCTTTTATTTTTCAGAGCACTACGAGGGTACATTTTGATTTTTTTCAGTGTAGTACTCATTGAACGGTCAGTCAAGGCCGTTTCAGTAACGCTTAGTCCTAATTTCAGTAACCTTAATGTTTGTTCATACACACTATAGAGTTGATTCTCCACAATATATTCTAGCAATTTAATACACAGAAGCATTTTATCAATACTGCTGTAGATGTTCAACAATTCACTCCGCAGAGTTACATAGTCGAACAATTTTGGGAACAAACAAACATTTCAGCTTGTCAAACTGGAGTTGAGGAAAATTCCTCTGAAATTCAACAAACTTTGTTTCATTTAGAAGTTATACAAAAAATATATTTTCAAATTCACCGAATCAGGAATCTAATTACACTGTTACAGAATCAAGAATTTCATAAGCAACAGGTTTATGCACTTCACTTAGATTCCTGCAATACATTATTGGGATCAGCATTCATGAACCAACACTTGTCCATAGTGTTGGACTTCAAATGAAGTTTTGTAGCACTTCATTTGAACACAGTGCTGTGATATTTTCTTTAACTGTCCTAATTTTATTTTTGCAGAGCTTTACATTAATGCAGATTTTACCTGTAGCACACTAAACAGACGTTGAGTAAGTACAAAAATTTCATCATGTATACACAATTAAAACATGAAAGATGTCAACTTTAAAATATTTAGCAGACCAACTGCAGCACTCTCAGACTCAGGATCCCAATCAAACACATTCGATAATCTGAGAAACCGCACAATATACTTCTTTGTTATGTATTTTGATTGTTGAAACCACCTGCGAATATGATAATTCCAATGGGCTGATGCAGGGTGATCTAGTAGTAGATCTACTCAAGAACCTATGAAATGCAGATAATTACAAGTAAACAATTGAACTTCTTTAATATTTTTGCACTGTGTAACAAGACCTAATTAAGTTGGTGAATATAGCAATGCACAAATATTGCCTGTGGACATTGACGAGCAAGGGTTTTTACTCTACTAGTGTTACTCTACTGTCATATGTTTGCCTTACTAATTTATTTTTAATGCCCTTCTGCACTTTTGTTTGAAGAAACATAAAAAAAGCCTGGTAAGCATTCCTCAGTTTTCAAACTGTGAACATATCGCACAATTATACTCAGTTGTGATTTAACAGATACATCAGTTGTTTTGTCAGCTTGAACGGAAACAAAATCAGCCTGGTTTATTGTTTCATTAATAGCAAAGGAAACACACTAAATTAAATCATTCTCAATTTCAGGAGATGTGTCTTTAAATACAATGCTGGTTACTATATGTTCTTTCACTAAAGACTCTTCCATTGCCAGTAAATTTAAACTTTCTTAATAATTGACCTTAAGAGATTGCTCATTTTCCTTATGACCGCTTAACACTTTGAGGACCAACGGCGTAATATTGCGCTGCCAGTGGACTTGGTATTTTGACAGGCTCACTTTTCAATGCTTTCAAATGCTTCGCGTCGTACTATTACGCCACAGAACGAATGCAGAAGTTTTATTTGACACTTTAGTTCGTGTTTCTGCCATCAGATTGCAGCATTAACTGAAGAAAATAGTTTTTAGGAAAATAATTTGTACAGTTGGCAGCGTCATGACTTTGTTTACATTTTGCATGTTCAAGGTGGAAGTTGCGATTTTTGTTTACATGAGGTTTGCGGTTTTTCTGAGGTTATTTCGTATTTATTTTGCATGTTATTGATAACAGCGAGCGTGTTTGTTTTAATTACTATATTATTAGTTACAAAATCGATAAACAATATTTGACAGAATTTTTTGGTCAAAATAATTGTACAAAAAACGTATTTTTAAACAGCTTTAGTTGCAATATATATAAAAACAATAATAAAAATATTATAAGCATTTTCATAAGAGGAAAGTAGGAAAAAGTGTGGTATAATTATTTTTTTAGTATTACATTGTATTAAGTATTTATGAGTGTTTATAAAACAGTGCTTTTTTTAAAAAAAAAACTGCTGGTCATAGGGGATGATCTATGCACAAACGTACTCAAAGTGTTAAAGCTAACTCTTGCCTCCCTAAATAACAAACAACATCTATCAAAGGGCCTAATATCCTTTTGATTTCGTGCCACATTTTCATTGTGCTGTACTGCTTGAATTCTAGGTGATTCGGATAAAGAATGTTCCATTCTGTTACATCCTAGCATGTGAAACATCTCAGAATTTTTTATATGAGTTTTGCTATCGGCATGTTTAGCGGGTTTAGCATCAAAATTTTTTATAGTTACTACTCCAACTTTTCCACGTGGTTCCTCTCCATTAAATGTCAAACAATAATTGCAGTACAGTTTTGTTTCGCTTACAACCAGAGAACCACCTACATTTACTATACCAAACTTTCTGAAATTTTCTGACAATTTTTCCATCCTTCTGCAACAAATCTACGGACGCCTGAGATATTTTTGACTTTAGCAATACCTTTTGCTCTAAATGTAACATACTGATTTCATATTTTAACAAAATATTAAATCATATTAATAATTTAACAAAATATTTCATATTTTAACTCTAATGAAGTTGTCACAGTTTATATCAAATACTTCTGCGGTAGAAGTGGTACTAACTGTAGTCATTTTGCTCATTTAAACCAATTAAACAGTAAGCTTAAAGCACTTAAAGGACGCCACTTCAAATATGTATTATTAAAAATACTTAGTATGTAAATGATTACACACTTCTTAGTCTATACTACCATATACAAAATTAAAAATAATTTGTAAAATCAACAAAAACAAATATTCACTACGCGTGCACAATGAAACAAACACAGGCAGCCAAGCAAGAATTCTGTGCTATTCACTGTGGGGGAGACATGTCTTCTGGTGTGATGTATGGAACACATTTTTATGCTTCACATGCAGGTCCTCTCCTATTATCGTCCGTCGAAGCCCTCCTCACCTTCAGCCTTGTTAAAAAGACATTTCAAGTAATGTCTACCCTGATACTCTGCATACAATTGCATCACACAGCAAGGTTCCATGGCTCACACTATCATTACTGCTGTTATATATGTGTCATGTAGCGTGATATTTAACTTCTTACATTAATTTTATACCCTTTCTGAGTAACTTACACAACTTAATTCGTAAATAAAAATTAATTATTTTATGAATCAATTATTTGGAGAGACACTGTCTACTTAGTCTTCCCTGACGCTTCACCACTGCAAATAACGCAAGAAATATAAACAAATGTATGTGTCTTCCATTCATAAATTGTGATGGGTAAGTGGACACATGATTTCAGTAATTTTTCACTGTATTATTTTCCGTTAACAGGTCAATTAAATATTTTAAATATTACTTTCAAAGCTTTATGGTGAGCATCATTTAAGAACTGCAGGACAGAGTTGGAAAGATACACATTAAATAACACATACTATACCCTGATTAACGAAAGAAAGTGACTGGCGGAGCGGCCGCGCGGCGACCGAGTTTGTAGTAAAAACATTCCACTTTATAACCTCGTGGAAACGTAAAATACAGGGCGAGAAATATCTAATGAACTGTATTTTAATCATCAATTAAAGACGTTTTTAACAAACTTTTCTAATTTTTAAAATCTCTTTTCAATAAATTTACATTGTGAGTTAAAGAAAAAAATACACGAATTTGAATTAAAAAATTAGGGTTTATCGTTTTTATTACGTAAGAACTCAGAGGTTAAGCATCGGAAAAAAATTTCTTGTAGACAAATGGTAGTCCACCTTCTTTAGTACAATATATCAAAAATTGAGATTCCTACGATTAATATTAACGACGTTATTAATTTTTTCCGAATGTACTGTTAACTCCGTTATTAATAATTTTTTTCATTGTGTTTTTTCACAATAAACATAACAAAATTGTATTCATCAATACAAAGTGGTATGTAACCTTCAAATATTACGAAATATAACCGCAATCAGTTAATATAGGAAAATTAGAACTAACATCGCTCAACGGCGCGCGATCGAGTCAAGGTACAGTAACAGCCCAAAGAAAGTGGTGCATACGCTCATGGCTCACACATTGACACATAGCCAACTTACTACGAGTCACCAATCTCTCATAAGTATATACTTAGTTATCTGTCTACTTATTTAATCTAATCTTCTACCTGGAGATCTGTCAAAAACGTACATCTGACCAGACTTTTGTGGTTTAGTTGAACTACATGCTTTTTATAACAGTCTTGAATGATTGTTTATTACTCTTTTGCGGTATGGTATTTATTGTTTTCTTGTTAATAAACTGTTTTTGTTTTGTGATCAGCTTTAATACTACTAATTGAAGTGCAATGTAATTACTGGGAAATTGTTAATGCCATTCAAATTTCTCAATAACTAATTATTTAACTATGAAATATAGTTTACAGTTTAAAACTACCGAGCAAAGCTCGGTCTACCAGATATTGCATAATTATAACAGTATTTTACTGTTATAATGTAATTGAAATGTAAAAACAATTAGTAAATTACTTGTTATTAGCATTGACAAATAAATAATAAATACAGTACGGTACTTACAAGTATTGTAGTGTTCTTCAGCTTTTATGGAATCCGCTCATAAAATATGTGTATAAATCATAAAAATACACTATTAAAACACTCTATAAAAAACACTTATAGCTGTGAGTTAGTAGTCTTCAAACGAAAGTTCTCTGATACCCTCCATTGGATCGTCATCACTATTATCATCTTCTGAACAATTATCATCCTCGGAGCTACTGCTGTCTTCCACGGATATAATCATTTCCTCCACAGCTTCTTCCATTAGTCCTTCGTTATTCCATGCATCGATAATAACTTTTTTGGTGTGATCCACTACTTGCTCCCACCTCTCAGCAGTAATTCGATTAAATCCGTCTTTAGTCAGTCGTTCAACTTCTTTTAAAGTAAACATTTTGTTGTTTTCGGCAACATACCCCTTAACCTGAGCCCATATAAGCTCAATGGCGTTAAGATGGCAATGGTAAGGTGGTAGCCTTATCACTTTGTGACCTCTGCTCTCTATCAATTCATCAACAAAATACCTTTTGTTCTGGGGCTTGTGCCATTTCACTAATTCCAAAAGTTCTGATTTTTTCAAGTCGGTTGTAGATTGAATATTTTTCCTATCCAGCCATGCAAGTATGTCAGCTTTTTTATCTTTGCTTGTGGGAGCTTTATCAATTTGCTTAGAATGGTAGGGAGCATTGTCCATGACTATTACTGCAGGCTCTTCTAGGTTATTTAGCAAAGTTTCAGAACACCAACCGAAGAATTTGTCGTGATCCATATCTTCATGGTAGTCACCGGTTTTTTTCGATTTAAATAGTAGAAGGGAATTTGGAACAAACCCTTTTGAAGAACCTGCATGACATATTATTAATCGTTCACCTTTCCCTATAGGTGTTAACATTGTCCCCTGAAGTGACTCATCAGTCCATCCTTGTTTCAAACAATGCCCAGCATTGACCCAGGTCTCATCGAGCCAAATTATATTATCGAAATTCTCGTCTTTGATTTGGCGAAGAAAACGACACCTCCAGGCAGCGACATCGCTTCTCTCCATAATCACTTTTCTGCCCGAAAATTTTCTCCACGTAAATCCTAAACCTTTTAGCACGTTTCTAAGCGAAGACAGACTGCCATTAAACAGCTCTTCATTTTCCAACGATGATAAAAGTTTTTTCAAAGTGGGATATTCTTTTCTTATGTAATATTGATATACATGTCTTCGTATAGCGTCTTCCTGAAAAGTGTCAAGTTTTGTCACAGTTTTCTCCCGTTTCCTCTGTTTGCCCGGAGTTGAAAGTTGGCTATTACTGTCATCTTGTATTTCTTTCAATTCTTTTTCCTTGCAAACTCGCAGAACTGTATTTTTATGTATTTTCAGAGCATCTGCAGTTCGCTGTATTGCATTATTAACCGGAATCAAAGGACCTTTGTTCGCCTTTTCTCTATCAAAATATTCCCGCACTTTGCACACAATTTCTCTTGACTGTCCTTTCATAGGTACGCCTCGGCCCGAAGTTTGTCTTTTCTTTGGAGTTCGAGTCCTAGGTCTTCCCCTATGTTTCCTTGGTTCAGCCTCGTTACGTTGCTCCATGCTCAGCCACCGAAGTATATTCACACAAAATAACTTAAAAACACGTCAATTTATAATGAAAGCACAAGAAACTAACACTTAAAATCAAGATAACCAACAACCGGACATCACTCAACCACCACATCAACTAAACTGAAAGCTGGAAATTTCCCTTACCCTTAGTGTGCGTATAACGGTTCAGTTTTCCTGGAAGCGTGTGCTATTTGTAGACATAAAGGAGAGGCCGAGACGCTGTACGGGAATGACGGTAGCGCGCGAATAAAATGGGTCCAACAGGTTCTGACTGTACTTCCGCCGCAGAGCGCCACGCATTGCTCTCTGTGAAATTCACTTTATATATTAATCCATTGTAGTATTCCTATCACGTACAAGGTGTAAGTTGTATATGTCTTCTACATTTAGTTATCTAAAGAGAGCGTCACGCAAATCTCATTCGTGTACAACTTTTAACAACTGAGTTAACAGGACATTAGAAAAAAATTAATAACGTCGTTAATTTTAATCGTAGGAATCTCAATTTTTGATATATTGTACTAAAGAAGGTGGACTACCATTTGTCTACAAGAAATTTTTTTCCGATGCTTAACCTCTGAGTTCTTACGTAATAAAAACGATAAACCCTAATTTTTTAATTCAAATTCGTGTATTTTTTTCTTTAACTCACAATGTAAATTTATTGAAAAGAGATTTTAAAAATTAGCAAAGTTTGTTAAAAACGTCTTTAATTGATGATTAAAATACAGTTCATTAGACATTTCTCGCCCTGTATTTTACGTTTCCACGAGGTTATAAAGTGGAATGTTTTTACTACAAACTCGGTCGCCGCGCGGCCGCTCCGCCAGTCACTTTCTTTCGTTAATCAGGGTATAAAAGTTCATGAAATTCATATACATAAAAATTATACAGTTTTTACTTTTTATAAGTCTTTCCAAATTTTAATATAGTTATCAATCTTAATATACGCATAAACTTTAACAGTATGTCTGTTATATAAACCAGTGGATTATAACTGCGTGCGTGCGTGCGTGCGTGCGTGCGTGCGTGCGTGCGTGCGTGCGTGCGTGCGTGCGTGCGTGCGTGCGTGCGTGCGTGCGTGCGTGCGTGCGTGCGTGTGTGTGTGTGTGTGTGTGTGTGTGTGTGTGTTGAATGTACATAAATTGTAGCATACCACCCAGTGGTGACCCGTACAGGGAAGGCAAAAGAGCAGGTTTTAATTTTGTATATGGAGACATCCACCCACTCCATCAAATTTGTATATTAAAATTGTTAATAATACTACTGTAACGTGTAGTTTCCTTATATGAAGATATTTTTGTGGTGACTAATAGCAAACACTTGATGTTTTCAGCATGGTCCTGAAGTCGGATGCTTCTCTACAGCCTTGCTTGGCTGTTGTTAAGTAGGCGGTCTTGCGGGGAGAGATGGGAAAGGGGATGTACACACATTTTTACACTTTTAAGTGAAGTGGAAACCATGTCGAGTGGGGCTTTGCCCACTGACTGATCTCGCAGTTCTTTACATAGAGAACCAGTGCATTGTTTAAAAAATCTCTATCGCCGTTTAAGTGTGTAAATTTTCTCTTGTCTTATACAATTTTGACTGGTTTTGTCGTCTTTTGAACATAAACACGGTGTCCCACTAATTTATTCTTTACTAAGCTGTGTCTTCTGTGTAAGAGAGTGTTTTTGTCATACTTTGTGTATGTAAATGTGGTGCTGTAGATATTTATTCTGTGAAGGCCTGAGCATGTGTGTTCTGTGTCTGTTAGAAACAAAAACAAAAAAGTGGCTATGAATTCAATAAGTAATATCAAACAACGTTTAGGAACATGAACTGCAATACTGTTAAGGTTATAAATAATTTCAATTTCATACATTGTTTAAATGTAGATAGTTTACAAGGTTGGTTTTTGATATTAACAATACCCTTAGTATATTTCTACCCAGGTTCTTGTAAATTATGGAAATATAATTTTCTTTTTAATAAAAAGCAAAAGGTTCAATTTTACTACTATTTAATGATAACTTACATAATTTTGTTTCTGCTGGTGACTGATTACTTTTTGTTAGGGTAAGGGTCCAAAAAGGTTTGCCCCCCCCCCCCCAGTAAAAAATATCACCAGCCACCACTGATACCACCCACTTATAGTAATAGTGCTAAGTACTATTTTTATGAAACTTTGTCACAGCAATCATCACTGTCTAGATATGGTCTCTATAGAATAAAAATCAAAATCAATGTGACCCTCTCTTGCTTCCCATGATAAGTCTTCACTTAACACTGAGGTTAGTTTCTAAAAATTCATGACATTAATTAAAACAAAAAATAAGAAGATTTTTCCTATAAGACACAATTGTAAAGGTTTCCAAAATTCACAAACTCTGTATAATGAAATGCATGATTTTTTTGTTTGAAAATATTTATTACACTCTAATTAAGGCTCCATATTGTATAGTAATAATTGTAAACGAATTTCAACACAGGCTTCCAGTATTTGAACACATTATGTCCATTTGTCCAAGTTACACACTTTTCATCTTACTGGAGTCAGACACCAAAAGCTCAGTCACCGCTTGGGAACTTTCCACTCCCATGTTCGGCTGTTCAGCTACTTCACCTCCTGCCATAAGGAAGGCCTGGAGGATGGGCTGTTTTGTTGCATTCTTTTTCTTCTTGACCATATAAAATAATCACACATCTCAACATTTAGTGAAGTGTTATTTAAGTGTCAGCAACGTTACAGTGGACCATAACTTCCCAATATTTAGATAGCCATTAACTATCATTCAATTTTCAGCAACACAATGTTTCAGTCACTATACGTCTGTGATCATCTTCAGATTTATAAAAATCTTATGTGTGTGTGTTTTATAACACAGATCATCTTCTATGTTATAAAAAATTACCTAATTTCAAAACTAAAATTACACATGATTTTCCAAATCCAGCAGCAAACTGCAAATTAAAAAAAGTCTTAACATATATTATAATAAAACACATAAAAATAATAAATATAAAATTAAAAGCTTTCATTTATCCTTGAAGTGAAAATTTCAAGGATAAATTTGTATCCTTACAGCTTACCCTGATCTGAGCAGACTCAATAAGTGCTAAACACCATTAAACTAAAAACAATTAACTAGTGTACAAATGATATCCACAAATTGGATCATCATACCAAGTGCTACTAAACATTAACCCAAACCTATGAATTAACAGCAGCCACATAAAAATAAACACACAATTAAAATTTATTAAAATAAAAGTATTAAAAAACCCATTCATTACCCTTTGACAGTGTACTGATCAGACTCAACTAGTGCCAACAAGCTGACACTCGCCACCAAATCTCACTAAACAACAGGGGAAACCCCTACATACATTTGTTATGTGTTCCTTGCGGTACCACCACTCAGTCACTCAAGGCTAATCATCAATGCCTACTACAGCCTATGCAATCTGGTATTTTTCTTAACCAAATCCTAAACACATTTTTACAAGGCCGGTTTATACAATTACCACTTACAGCTACCAAAGATGCCTCTACCATTTCTTGCTTGCTTAATATTATTGGTTTAAGATAACGGAAAATTCATTTTTTGGAAAAAAAGAAATCCCAAGATACATGAAAGTCCAAATACTCAAAACAGTAGTCAAACCTAATCCTCTTTTATGGCAGGGAAGGTTGGTCCATGATAAACATAAATCAAATAAAAACACCACTGAAATGAGATTCCAACTTCATCGTGCGTATTTGCTAACCTGCTAAATGTCATGTTCTGGATGAGCCCTTTCAGTGTTTCCACCATTTTCAAGTCCTAAATCACGATGTCATGATTTAGGACTTGAAAATGGTGGAAACACTGAAAGGCCTCATCCGGAACATGACATTTAGCAGGTTAGCAAATAAGCATGACGAAGCTGGAGTTACAGAGACTGCTAATTCAAATAACAAGATTAGAAATGAGATTCCTTAGACACACTGAAGGAAAATCTAAAAAGTCTAAGACAATGTTTTAACTTACCTAAAACAGACACGTATATTCCATATGCTGTCATTTCTTCATTTAAAATTTAGAAATTAAAAAAAAAATTTTATGCATATTTTATTATACACAAAATAAAAAGTTTTGCCTTTCACACTGAAAATCTGTACTAAACTACTGCTTCTGGTGCTGGTAAACACTAAATTCACAAAATCTATTCTATTTTTAACACATCTATATACAATTTTGCCAAAATATTAGCCAAAAAGAGTAAAAAACAATTTGAAAAAGTCAACTGGGTGCTGAACATTGTAGGGTATGTGTTTTGGTCCTGCGACTTCGTGGAATTCAAAAATAATGTGGAGACTCGCCTCATTTTCAGGGCTTATCACTTCTTTTCACTCTAAATTTTTGTAGAATGTACCATGCATTCTTCTCTTGTTAGAAATAAATGACATTGTTTTTATTTTGTAGTTTGGTAATATCATCATCAAAATCACTGCCATTGTCACTTGATAAATCACTTTCGCTGTCACTACAATTTATTAGTTATTTCGATTGCTTTTTCTCGAAGTTACACACAACTCATTTTTGAAGACATATTATGAAAATAAGACTAAAAACACAAAACACGCACTAAACAAAGACTCGCATGCACATGGAACAAATGAACTTGCAAAAGTGTAAACAACAACAGCCAGTTAAATTTCGTATTTAAAAGTTTCAAACTGTATAAAGAAATAATAATATGTCTTTGCAGTGGTATAAAAAGCAACGCTACCTGTTAACAAATGACTGAGTTAAGAGACAGATTATTCGTAGGCCGATTCAATCAGCCTTGGCACTTTTGGCAGAGACGACTGGGCCGGTGTGATCAGCCCATGGCACTGAAAGGGTTAATGTCGTTCTTCTCAGCTAATTTAGATGAATTTATTCCCTTCCCCTTCTTTAACATTTTTCCTATATTCTTATGTGCTAACATCTAGGGAATCAAGCTTATGTGGGAGAATGTAATATATAGCTCTAAATTCAGTTTTATACTAGCATATAGTACTGCAATAAATTTATACACTTACTGTACAGTACTTATATACTCCATTAGATGTGTATACAATACAGTAGAGCTATAAGAAGAGAAGAAGAGTGGGAGGAGAAGGCTGAAATTTTTTGAAGACATACAAAATTCGATATGTTGTGTGAGAGATAAAAGCTCAAGCCTGGATGATTCTGGTAGTGTCTGGGGCTGCCACATGGCAGAATACTATGCAATGATGACAATGATGCTTATGCAATTAGCTGCCAATCTGACTGTAGTTGAGTGAAGCAGCAAAAAAACTTTTTCAGTTTAAGAAAACTATTTCTATTGTTAAAAAAAAAAACAAGCAAACAAAGATACTTTTCTAGTTAACATACTTATTTGTCTCAAACTTTGAGTTTTCCAAAAATAAAATTCAATGTAAAACAAAAACATTACCTCAAATGTTTTGTGTTTTTAAGACCTTTATAAAATGTGCCTTGGAAACAGGTTGTGAAGTTACAACTATACAAATTTATGGTGTTCGCCAATTTTCAACACTTTCTTAAATTTTCATATTCTAAAAGAAAGTAATCACAGGCATTATAAAACAAAATATTTACATTTTTTCACAGGCTTATATTTTTCAACAGGTACATCCAATATATAAATTAATGTAACTATAGAAAATTAACATGTTAAACCTAGTTATCTGTCATGGCATTAAACACTGTATCAGCAAGTACATCATACATTACAAAAATAAAGCTGCATTTTATTTTAGCATATTTACATTTCTACATTTGCAGCTGGAGTTTTCATGATAGTGTAGTTTATGTGATCAAGTTCCACACTGCACCTACCACAACAGACTGCCAATCATTAGGACAAACTTTAGGGTGCGGCATAAAATGCATGAACAGTCTCAACAAACCATATTATAAAAACTGACTGCTTACTTCTTTCTCCTCTATTTTTGAAACAAGCGCCTTTTTAGGTTTTTTTATCTGTGTAGCAGCAATTGGCTTTGCAGGTGGTTCCTCAGGTTTGGGTTGTTCTTCTTCTGGATCATCCCAACTGTCCTGAAAACAAAATTGTATATTATTTTGTAGTATAATTCCTCTTACTTTCTCTCTGGAATCATATGCTGTCAACATAACTTCAGTTTTTACTTCTAATGTGCACTATTAAATTTTATATTCTTATACACAAATATGTAATGTCTTCTAAAATAAAAGTCAAATACAAAAAACAATTTATATTAATGTATAAATGCTTAACATTTAACCAAGGATACATATAACAAGAAATCAATATCCATTAATGCCAAACTTAGACTTAGACATTATGTAGAAATCACGGAAAGCAAATATTAAGAAAAATTTTGGGACCAATAAAACATGGAGAACAGTACAGAAGATGCCACAATAATGAGCTGTACACACATGTTTAGAAAATCCCAGACATAATTAGAAAAAGAAGAATTACTTTCTACAGGCATATTCAAGGAATGAGTCCTGACAGACTAACAGTAAAACTTTTTAACTATTTCAGAAAACTCAAATGCCCAATACCTGGTTCAAAGAAACAGAAAAAGATGTAGAAGAACTCCAGATTACTCAAGAAGACACTGAAGAACACTTACCACTCAATAAGAAATTAAAAATGCCCAAAGTTTTCAGGAAAACCCCAAGAAGAGAACAGGTGCCATCTGGACTGATGAAATGAGGGAGAGACATTGATCAAGAATGAAGGAGATGTAGGAGAGCAGGAAGAGCAAGGAGAAGATGGGAGGAACCAGTTGAACCAAACGTATTTCACAGTGGCTCATACGATGAAAAAAATGTATAAACATATTCTGTTTATACACATTTTATAAACATTACTGTTACAAATAGAACATGGAGTTCAAATTAACTGAGAAGGATTCAGACATTATATTATCTAAACATTCTATAACAAATTCCAACAAGGCTATGAAAATCTGACTTATACAAAAACAGAATTACTGTAGTATAGATTATCCAGTTTCTCAGAGACTAAAAATCCATTTTTAATAAGGTGTTCTCATTCTGTTTCCTTATTGGATGATAATGATGCAATTAATATTGTCTGATGTTGCAGACTGTACAAAACACTTCTGGTACCAAGTTTTGGTACATCTTGTTTAATTTCTTATTGTTTACAAAAAAGAAGTTTTCAATAACAGTAAGTTTTCTGTAATATTAGAAAGCAATTGTACGAACATTGTAATTTTACAAAAAGTTCAAGTGCAGGTCTGAAAAAAGCTGAAGCAGGAAGAAATCTTTAATAAACAAGCCTACTATCCATATGCTACGGCTATGGCCTTCAAATTCCAAATTAAAATCATCTATCTAAATTTCAAATTCAACAGACAACCAACCCAAAACCCTCCATTGTAGTAAATAAAGGATAGAGCAGGTTACTAAGAATAAAACCTAGGTTGGTCACAGTCCATACTTAGCACTAACATGTCTCTTCCAATACTAAAACTCAGATCCATCTCTCTGACACTTTATCAAGAAACGTACAATGTAATGAACCAATGGTATGATGGATGCTCCTATTAGACCGAGAGCTGGCAATGTAAATGATTGTGGTATTTCAGTACACTTGATACTTTGTATAGAAATTCAACTTGATTCGCTAGAAACGAAGTGGGGAGGGTGGCAACTTGCTGTCAGCTCCCTTGCTGCCCTCAAGGCTTCAACAGATTAAAAAGTTAATAAACAAAACATTATAGCAGTATATTAATTGATGACTCGTTAGGCACTTGGTGAAACATATTAATACAAAGGTTTTATAAAATATATAAAAACACTTTTCAGAGCACGGCCACACTGTCCGATATAAATAGCATCCGGACAATGTGGCCGTGCTCTGAAACATCGCATTTCTAAACATAAGAAGGTGATTTTAACCAATACAGCCAATACAGGTGTTGCAGATCATTGCATGCAACACAATCACTTCATAGATACAAAAAAACATAACACTACTCCACAACATACAAAAAGGTAAAAAAAATGGATTTGTTAGAAATTCTAGAAATTAAAAAAGCAATAAAAAATACCAAAAATTTAACAAATGAACAAACTGAACTCTGTGTATCCCCTTTAGTAAAAGCTGTTATTTAGTTTAGTTAATTATATATTTTGCATTCAGATTATATTTAGTTCAGTTAATTTTATATTTTGCATTCAGGTTATATTTAGTTTTTACAGACACCTGACCTTCTCTTAGCTCCTGCAACCCCCTCCACATCTTCACCCCTCGCACATGTTCCCATAACACATACCCAACCAGATGTCCACCTTACATCCTGTGTTAGTCCACATTCATCTCTTTGACAATGACTTAAGAGGTCGAAACAGCTGTCAGAGTTAAATAAAATCTGTGAAACGTACCAAGTGTTTTTATATATTTTTCAAACACCTTTGTATTATAGCAGTATGACTGTTTTAACTTCCACGTTCCTTAAGGAAATGGAAGTATGGTGATGGCAAAAAAAAATCATGTTCGAGATTATTGCAGATTCTGATTGTACTACACTCAAAACATGAAAAAAAGTCATTTTTCGAAAAGTGTCTGTGTGTGTCTGTCTGTCTCTAGATTTTTTATCTATGGCAAACGATACCAGCCACAAATTCAAACAGAATCAAATAATTTTTTGCATGCAGCCCTGATTTGTAGAGTACTCAAGAACTATTGTTTTTGGAGAAGATCGGTTAAGGGAAAGGGGTAGTTTACCAGCAGCATTTTTTTATCAAGGGTAATTTTTTTTGACAAACGATAACAGCCGCAAATTTAAACGGAATCTACTACTCTTTTGCATATAGCCCTGAATTGTAGAGTTCTCAAGACCTGTTGTTTTTGGTGAAGATCGGTTAAGGGAAAGGGTTGGTTTACCTGCGTTTTATGTTTTAAAAAGGGTATTTTCTATGGCAAACGATAACAGCCGCAAATTCAAACAGAATCAAATAAGTTTTTGCATACAGCCCTGATTTGTAGAGTACTCAAAACCTATTGTTTTTGGTGAAGATCGGTTAAGGGAAAGGGGTAGTTTACCAGCAGCGTTTTTTATCAAGGGTAATTTTTTTTGACAAACGATAACAGCCGCAAATTCAAACAGAATCAACTAATTTTTTTCATGCAACTCTGAATTGTAGAGTTTTCAAGATCTATTGTTTTTGGTGAAGATCGGTTAAGGGAATAGGGTAGTTTACCTGCAACATTTTATGTTTTAACAAGGGTAATTTTTTCTATGACGAACGGTAACTGCCGCATATTCAAACAGAATCAAATAATTTTTTGCATACATCCTGAATTCTAGTGATCTCAAGACGTTTTGATTTTGGTGAAGATCGGTTAAGGGCAAGGGGTAGTTTACCTGCAACCTTTTATGTTTTAACAACAGTAAAGTACTTGAAAATTCATTTAAACTTTTTCAAACAATGGTAATTGTTAAAAATAAAATAATTTTGTTGCCAGGCAATAAAATTATAATTTTTTCATTTTAATGTAAATCATGTATGAGAGAAAATATATCGTTCGTGGCAGGCAAGCATATCTCAATTATGTAATGTTTACGTTTCCATTTTATTATTATGATTACTGCAATAAAAGGCAGGGAACACACACACACACACACACACACACACACACACACACACACACACACACACACACACACACACACACACACACACACAAAATTCGCGTTATTTCTGGCCTCACTCATGTTTATTTTCTTACATTTGCACGCTTTTTAAATGGAAAGTGCTGAAACCCACACCAACATAACGCGTGCAAGCCAAAAAATTGTCCAGCGTGGATAGCGATTTGCTTACTGTGGATCGCTGGGCAGTGTAACTGCACGTGTTTACAGAGGAACGATTCATAGACAGAATTTTTGTCTTTAGGGAATGAACCCTCTGCAAGATGCTGAGGGTCCATGAGTGACTTCGGAGCGCTCCTTCCTTTCCGCGTGTTTGTTCTGTGAAACGTACACTTTTTGTATTCACAGCTTTACTCTAAGCAATGCTCAATAGGAAATGTTGAAAATTTTTGTCCACGGTGTACCCTCATACACACTAAACCTGCTCTGATGTTTTAATTATGGACATCATAATATTAAAACTTTGGAAACTTGAGCACCACTTAATGGAGATCATACATTAACTTATACAAGCCATTAATTTTATGCATATTTTTTATATATATGTGTACAACGTTATCAGCAACAAAGAAGTAGTTTTTGTTAAATTCCTTCCCGGGATGTTTGGTCGTAGTCCAATGTTTTCTACAAAACCAGACGTTTCGGCAATTTCATCGACTTCCATCATCAGTGAAAATCGAGTGCGATAACGTGAGGTGGTATACGTTAGTGACCACAGTACTGTGGTTAAGGCTGAAGCAGTAAGCTCCATACAAATTCAAACAGAATCAAATAATATTTTGCATACAGTCCTGAATTGTAGAGTTCTCAAGACCTATTGTTTTTGGTGAAGATCGGTTAAGGGAAAGGGGTAGTTTACCTGCAACGTTTTATGTTTTAACAAGGGTATTTTCTATGGCAAACAATAACAGCCGCAAATTCAAACATAATCAAACAATTTTTTGCATGCAACTCTGAATAGTAGAGTTCTCAATATCTATTGTTTTTGGTGAAGATCGGTTAAGAGAAAGAGGTAGTTTACCTGCAACGTTATTTGTTTTAACAAGGGTATTTTCTATGGCAAACAATAACAGCCGCAAATTCAAACAGAATCATACAATTTTTTGCATGCAACTCTAAATAGTAGAGTTCTCAAGATATATTGTTTTTGGTGAAGATCGGTTAAGAGAAAGGGGTAGTTTACCTGCAACGTTATTTGTTTTAACAAGGGTATTTTCTATGGCAAACGATAACAGCCGCAAATTCAAACAGAATCAAATAATGTTTTGCATACCTTTCTGAGTTATAAGGAGCTCAATGTCTGTTGATTTTGATGAAGATCGGTTAAGAGAAAGGGGTAGTTTACCTGCAACATTTTATGTTTTAACAAGAGTAATTGTTTCTATGACGAACAATAACTGCCGCACATTTAAACAGAATCAAATAATTTTGTGCATACCTTCCTCAGTTGTAGATAACTCAAGGTCTGTTGATTTGCGGTTTCAAGTGGATATCGAGTTTCAGTCTAATAAAAATGCAGGTTTTATGCGTCGTTTCGGGATATAATTTATCTCATATTCATGCCTACAACATAAATTGTATTTAATGCATTTGACCAAAAATATATTATTTTATATTTTGTGTTATAGACATGAATATGAGATAAAATAAATCTCGAAACATCGCATAAAACCTGCATTTTTATTAGACCGAAACTTGATATCCACTTGAAACCACACACACACACACACACACACACACACACACACACACACACACACACACACACACACACACACACACACACACACACACACACACACATTTTGAGCATCGCCACACTAAATCTGGACTAAAAAACAGAACACACATATTTTAAAAGCTTGCTAACCATAGTTCTGCATATTTTTACCTTCGTTTGTAGGCAATTCTATATTTTAATGTAAGCACATAAACATTACACATGGTGTGTGTGTGTGTGTGTGTGTGTGTGTGTGTGTGTGTGTGTGTGTGTGTGTGTGTGTGTGTGTGTGTGTGTGTGTGTGTGTGTGTGTGTGTGTGTGTGTGTGTGTGTGTGTGTGTGTGTGTGTGTGTGTGTGTGTGTGGCAAACGATATATATATATATATACTGTAGCATAACAGAATTTTCACCTTGAATATAACTTAATACAACCTTGAAAAGAAAAAGAAGAAACAATCTGTAGTGAGTGATAACAAAATGGTTAAAAATAAATTAAATAAATTGATCATTATAGTAAATCAAATGCTGACAATAGACTCTATAACAAAAAAAACTCTTGGTCCAAATAAAAGGAACAATCAATATAAAACAATATACGTTCAACCACATGATGATTAAAACCCCAGTACATCATCAGTATACCCAGTAAAATAAGGAGCAGTAATGAAAAATAATCATGGGTAACTTATTAAAATAACTACATCAAAGGATCCAAACATAAAATAATAACATACTCATAGAAGGAGAAATAAAGAACCGACTAATTCAAGATTAGTACAAGGAGTGTAGTATTAGGGAAGGTTACTTCCCAAATCTCATGACAAATATGTACAATTTAATTAAATTCAAAATAATGACAATACCCTAAATCCCAGTAACCCAAGTTTCAGGATACACTACAAATAAGTTAAAGATTGTAAATTAAATATAGAGATAACTCCAGGGTAAAGAGTAGAATATTAAGTAGAAAGGATTAAAGGCTACCATTAGTGTAGGTGATAGAGCCTCCAGGTGGTCTAGTGGCTAACACGGGTGATTGATGCGCTCGTGGTCCCGGGTTCAATTCCCGGCGGAGGCTCCATACGGCGTGCACTCAGCGTCGTGAGGCAAACTGAGTAGGCGCTGAGATAAACAGCACCGCCTCCTGGCCGTGAATACCGCAACTAGCGGCTGGTGGCGCGTAGTACTAGCCATACACCGTCACACTAACACAAAAAGCTGCGCGGTACGCCTTGGTCCTTAACGGACTGTGGAGCGGAGGTTTATTTATTTATTTAGTGTAGGTGATAAAGAATGCCTCAGTGAGAAGGAAAGTGAAATCCAATATAAACTATAATAGTGAAAGACAGAAAATGACTGAAATGTTATTAATTGTAATAGAGTATTTAAATATAATATGTAAGGATTGTTGTATATTAATATAAATGTGGAAACATGAACTGTCATTATATGTAATTGAAAATGTTAATTATAAAATGTTTTGTTATAGTTAAATAACGTTAATTATTGCTAAGGAATAATTAAGTTTTGTTAAGGTAGGAAAGGCAAGGAAATAACCATAATATCTTTTAAATTGTAAACCATAGAAATAATAAGGAAGCAAACTAGTTATAATATCAGTAGCAAAGCAAAACTGATTTTTAGGCCAAATTCAACTTTTACTATGTAATCAAATCCAAAAGGATAAATCAAATAAAACTGTATAAAATTAACAGAGATTAGTCAGTTTAGAATAAAGATACTTAATTATAATTATCACCGAAATATATAATAGTAAATGTAATGATCAGAGGATAAAAACGACTTTATTGGAAATGTGTAATATAATGCCTAACAGTGGACACAGTACAAATAAAATGTAAATTAAGCAGTATCGGTGTGTTGTAACAACAAATTGTTAAAGACAAAGAATAATGATGAAATGAGTAATCTTATTTAAGCACAATGTTAACATAAAACAACTTGTAAGCCATTTAATTTATAATTATGTGAATAATAATAAGGCCTATAAGAAATGTCAAAAAATGTCAGTTTTAAGCTTAATTGAAACTAAAATAGGTCATGTTGGATATTGATTTATGTAAACTTAGAACAGGAATATTGCTAGGTACTTAAATTTTCATGAAATTAAAAAAAAAATTAAATTATAGCCATAAAATAGAAAAAAATGTCATTTATTTATATGAGATCAGGCCTGGACAAGACGAACAGCTGATTTCAGACAATGGGATAGGATACCAAAATATTTCTGGAATTACTATATTAAACAACGATTTCAGTTAGCAGTTGATTGTTAAACGCGAACCAGAACGGATGGGAACGTGCAGAAGGGAGATCCAAAAAATATAAAATAATTTGAACTAAATTGAAAGTACAATATAGAGTTACTGCAGAGGCTATAAACCTAAAATTAGTAAAAATAACTTAACCGATTAACGAAGTGAAGAACGAGTTTTAGTTACAATATAATCAAACACCAATACACCAAGAATCATCTGCCATGTTGGAATAATTGAATTAATACTATTCCATTGAATAACGAACTTAACCAGATTTCGAACACTGAATACGACACTAGTAATACTGCATCAAACTACCTCTTTGAGCGAAAAGGAACATTACAACAGAAGCATCCAGAGGAAATACACTATCGCAGAAGAAGATATCCACAATTACATTTGGGTGAGAGGAAAAAACCACAAGCGGGCGTAGTTGGGAAAAATCCGAGGTTGATGGCGGGCATGTTTCGAAGTCATCTCGCCAGCAGTACACTGCCACGATGAATCAACAGCTACGCGACGTCATACACAGCTGACTGGTTCGATTATTTTTTTTTAAATGACATTATTTTCAAATATATTTTACTTTTATGTAATAGTAATTAAGTATTAATTAATTGTAAGTATAGTATCTTGTAACTTGCCTTTCCCTGACCATTTCGACAGTTCAAAGAACTCTGTTAATCAATTTTGTAATTTTATATATTTTGTTAGTTAACACAATCGACCTGTGAATTGAGTCTCAGCCGCAGCAATAGTCGATGCACATAAGATTATCGCATCACTTCTTAAATAAATGTCATTATTGTTTCTAAACACGAGTTTTCCTAATTATTTGAGTAATTAAAATTAATTTATTTCATTTCTAATTTAACTTAGAAGGTAATAACTAAAGAAATCGAGAAGAAGAAGAAGAAAAGGAGCTGAGTTAGAAGCGAATACAATTCGACCCAGCTTTGACATAATCGGATTAACACAATAGAACAAATATTTCTTTACTGAGTCTAGCAAATTAACACATGGAAATAAATTAGTATTAATACTTCTAATTAAATAATAATTAAATAATAAAACTAATTAAACAATTAAAATATATAAATAATATTCAAAAAAATAAATAAATACAAAAAAATTTTTTTATAAATTTATAACTTGTAAATTTTCTCAAACATAAATTTTATTTGTAACCCAAGGTTTTATTACAAATTGGCGCCCAACGTGGGGCTAAAGATAGGGATTGATAGGCCGATAAATAAAAACAATTTGCCCAATTTCCTATTTTTAGCTGGCAGCTGTTAACAGGTCGGGAGAGTAAGCAAGATGCACAGGAGAGCAACATCTAAGAAAAGGGCGGCGGAGGCCGAGAAGGAAATAGATATGGAGGATAAGGAGGCGACTCCCGTGGAAGATGTGGAGTTGATATTACCTCCAGCAGAACCAACCGAACCAGTACCCCAAGGGAAACAACCTGACAAGCCGACACAAACCGGAGAAGTAAATTACCAGGAAATATTAATGACCACATTGGCACAACTCAGCCAGAAAATGGAGGAAATAAAAACCGACAATAAGCAGTCAAAGGAAGAATTAGGCCAGAAAATGGAAGAAAATAGTAAGAAGGCGGAAGAAAACAGTAAGAAGATGGAGGAGAAGATGGAAGAAAATAGTAAGAAGATGGAGGAGAAGTTGGCAGAAAATAGTAAGAAGGCGGAAGAAAACAGTAAGAAGATGGAGGAGAAGATGGACGAAATAAAAAATGACAATAAACAGTCAAAGGAGGAATTAAATCGGATAAGCCAGAAATTGGAAGAGACCAATAAGAAAATGGAAGAAGCCAGTAAGAAAATAGAAAATGATAATCAACAGTTAAGAGAAGAATTAAGGGAGACTAACCAAGAGAATATGAACCGGTTAGATGGAAGGATGGAAGCATTAAAGGAAGAAATGAGTCAGATGATGGCAGGGAATAATGAAACCATAAGCAAGAAGGTAGCAGAAGAAATGACTGTCATTGAACAAAAAATTTCGAAAGCTGACGAAAAATGGAGTCAGACTGAGAGACAAGTGCAGAGTTTTAAAACAGAAATAAACACCAAGGTCACTAACATAGAAGAAACGAATAGGAAGAATTTAGAAGAAAAACTAAAAGAAACATGCGAAGAATGGGAAAGAGTGCAGAACCGATTCACAGAAAAATGTGACGGCATTGAAGCTGCTGTGACCAGTATAAATGGTCAGGTTCGACAAAATCAAACCGACATAGACCTTTTTCATAGTCGACCAACTAGCATCACCAGTTTTCCCAATACAGAAAATCGAGAAGGGATTAACTTCAGGCTATACAAAAACAAGCCTATGGAATTCATAGCCAGAATTGAAGAGTACTTCGCAAAACACCGAGGTAACCGATGGAGTGCAAATAAGGAAGTACTAGATGAATCATTCAAGGAAATAGCCAATAATTGGTGGATGGCGATAAGGAACGAAGTTACGGACTATCAGCAATTCAAGAGATTGTTTAAGGCTAAATATTGGTCCGAGTCTATGCAGAACATCGCAAGAGACGGAATATGTAATGGGAAGTATAACCCGTATCGGGGTCAAACATTGACCGCATATTTCTTAGGAAAGGTGTGTGTGGCCAAACACTTAGAGCCCAAAATACCCGAAGAGTGCCTGGTCCGCAAACTATCCTACCATTATGAGGAGGACATAATAAGAGCTCACCGCAACAGTCAGATTAAAACCGTACAAGCAATGATGGAGTTGCTCGAGATGTACGAACACGAACACTATTACCACCAAAGTAGAAGGAGATATGAGAAACCTGAACTTAGAAATAACAACAACTATACTAATAATAATAATAATCAGAACGGTAATAATAATAATAATATTAATTGGAATAATAATCATAATAATAACAGTCAACCAAATAGAAACGGTTATTATAATAATAATAATTATGGTTCTAATGGTCAGAGGAACTCAAACCCACCCAATAACAACTACTATCATAATAATAATAATAGAAATTACCCAGCAGGAAGTAATAATAACCACAGGACATATAGACCTCGAGTAAATTCTATCAGAGCAGAAGGCCAGCGGAGGTACCAGCATCAGCGGAGGACTAGGTTCTATGAGTATGAAACACCTCAAGTAAACCAGGGAGGTAACAATCATAGAGGATATGAACACAGACGCAGTTCGAGCCTGGATAATCAAAGGAGACAACCAGTAAATGAAGCACAGCTAGATGACCGAATTGAACCAAACGAAGCAGTCCCAGGACTCCAGATTGACGCTGCTATCAGCCATATCCGTAACGATACGGAACATTTAAATGAGAGGAGGCAGTAATAAACAATTACAACCCTTTACTGCTCCTATCTACTGGATATGGACAAGAGTCGAGTTTTAAAAAGGAAGATCAAAAATTTACTATTATTTATAATAATTATTTAAAAGATATTTGTAAGGATTTATTAGAAGAAAACGATACAAAGGTTAACAATCAGAACAATGAAATCATTTACATAGTTGCGGAAATAGAAGGTATTTCTGCTCCAATTATGATAGACACAGGAGCCAATGTCTCGATAATTAATAACAGTGAATTAGACCAGATATAGCAGGAATGTCACAAAACACTACCAGTATTACCCATTAATAACATAGTACTCGTAGGAGCTACTGGTCGGCAAAATAAGACGATACGAAAACAGGTATCCCTAAGTGTTACCAGTCAGGGTGTAAGTCTGGACATGGTATTTCTCATTGCAGCCGGATTACCATTTAATATCCTAATAGGGTGTGATATATTAAGAAGAACTCTGCTGTTATTGACCTGTGCAGAGAGAAGCTATCACTCTTTTCAGAAGGTTCGACCTGGATAGCCAATTTAATAAATAGCGAGATGGTAGACTCCCGACAAACTCTCAACCACGCGAGTGAAGTGAATTATTTGTCAGATTACTCGCCAGACAACCAATCAGTATGCCAAGATACCGAAAATAAGCTATGGGCCCAAAAGATACAAGAGATACGGGATTTCCAGTGCAATAATACAACTGAAAAATTGACTGAGAACCAAATAAATCAATTAATTGGAATATATGAAAAATATCGGGCCGTGTTTTCCGACGAGCCAGGAAACATCAAAAACTACCAGTGTACGATCCGATTCTGAGAACAGGTGGAATTCAACCGCAAATCCTACCCGATAGCACAATCGTTGAAGGAAGCTGTACGAGCTGAAATCCAAAATATGATAAATAAAGATATAATCGAAAGGTAAGAAACTATATTAAGACCTGCCTTATTTGTCAGTTGGTAAAGACGAACAACGAGAGAAAAGAGGGGATAATGATACCAATTACTTCACAAGAGAAGCTGGAAAAGGTTTTCCTAGATATCTGTGGGCCATTTCCCCGTAGTGGCAGATGCCATCGTTATAAATACATCATAATAATGATGGATCATTTCACCAAATTTATAAAATTATACCCGGTGAACCGAGCTACCACTTTGAAGGTTTTGGGAGTGATCACCAATTACTACATTCCAGATAGGAAACCTGCATCAATAATCACCGACCATGGAACTCAATTTAAGGGAAGGAGGTGAAAAAATACTTTGATCACCTTAGGTATCAAGACATACAAAATATCTGTTTACCACCCCAGTAGTAATCCTGCGGAAAGGGTGCTGCAAGGTTGGGAGGATATTGCGAACATACTGTCACCATCAACAAAGAAAATGGCAAGAATACTTGTCAGCCACAGAGGAATTCCTTAATTTAGCACATCACCCCACTATAGGGTTCACACCATATACAGCAATGTATGAGAAACAACCTCATCGAGAAATACAAGAAATCATTGAATTTCGCGTAAATCATGAATATAAATTTAATCGAATGAAGTTTTACAATAAACTGGCCGAAGATCAGGAAAGGCGACATAAAAAGTATCAAAGGGCAATTAAGAAGGTGATAAACTACGAAGTCGGTGAAAAAGTATTATTGAAAAATCGGGAACTACCCAGTACCTTGGAAGGCATTACCAAAAAGTTATTACTGCTGTATACCGGGCCATATATGATTATTAAAAATAATAACAACAACACTTATGTATTAAAGGATATTAATTCAAACAAGACAAAGGGCACCTATAATAAATTGTCAATAAAAAAATATTTAGAGGAGAATTAATTACTAAATTCTAAAATTAAATAAGAAGAACTTATACCAATAATGTGAATAAACTAATCTTGGAAAGGAAATATTAAAACATTTACGAATGCAAAAGGGAGTAAAAACCGCTTAAATAATATAATATTAATGAAATAATTCGGATGAAAACAAAAGCAAAATAATAATTTTTTGCAGAAGAAAAAAAAAGAAAAAAAACCGTAAGGACGACTTACATGAATTATTTGAATAAACTCTTATGGAAACGAATTGTGAAGGAAAATGATTCTTAAATAACTAAATTCTAAAAATGGTAAGAACAACTTACAAGGATTATTTGAAGGAACTATTATATAAAGAATTTTGCAAGAAAAAGGTTTAACAAAACTCAAAAGGACCGTAAGGACAACTTACAGAAATAACTTGAACGAAATAATTTTGAAGGAAGAAAAACAAACAAAGGAAAAAAACGTAAGAACAAATTACACTAATAATTTGAACGAACTCTTATATAAAAGAATTTTGGAATAAACGGAGTACAAATATATAAACTTTCTCAAACTCTCCATGGTCAAAATAAATAAGAACATGTTCCAGTAGATAATGAGGAAAACCTATATCAATAGATTGAGTAAATTAATGATACAAGAAAAAATATATCCATGAATGTTAAAAGCGGCATAAGAAGAAAGTATAACAAGTATTCATAAGAACCAGTGTTGAAAAAGGAAAACCCATAATAAACTACCACAGCTGTAAAGACTATGTCACAACTTGTATTGTAACAGTGACTATAGGATAACAGTAACAACTAATACAAACTATGTAAATGAGATAATTTTTTTTTTTTTAACCCAAAAATGATACAGAACTTTTAAATGAAGAAGGGAAAAGGAGACCAGAATGTTTTTATAATTTAACCAAAATAGTTTAATCAAACTCACCATGAAAATAATTTGATGAAGAAGCAACAAGGAAAAAGAACCAACCAAATAAGAACCAAGTATTAAGACCAGAAGCTGAAAACCTGGGACCATAATGATGTTATTTTAATAACCACTATGATAGTGATAATTAATGGAAGGAATTAATGTTATGCCATGAGCAATAGAATGACTCATTGAATACCAAATGAAAAGAAAAAATCTATATAAATGCTAATTATTATAGAAACAAGAGACAGATTATACCAACAACAAACAAAGAAAAAGAATGCAAAGAAAGGATGAAATGAATATTATACCCTATACCTAAGCCACATAATATGGAATGAGCTTTAAAAGTGTGGAAAGGAAGAAGAATCAAATGTGTAAAAGTATTAATTAATCTGAACCATTATGAAGTGAAGAATCCACGGATGCTTATTATTAGTCGAAAGAGACTACTTTAAATGATGGTGATGGCGAAAAAAATCATGTTCGAGATAAGTGCTGATTCTGATTGTACTACCCTCAAAACATGAAGAAGTCATTTTTCAAAATGTGTGTGTGTGTGTGTGTGTGTGTGTGTATGTGTATGTGCACGTGTGTGTGTGTGTGTCAAACGAGATATATATATATATATATTGTAGCGTAACAGAATTTTCACCTTGAATATAACTTAATACAACCTTGAAAAGAAAAAGAAGAAACAATCTGTAGTGAGTGATAACAAAATGGTTAAAAATAAATTAAATAAATTGATCATTATAGTAAATCAAATGCTGACAATATACTCTATAACAAAAAAAAAACTCTTGGTCCAAATAAAAGGCACAATCAATATAAAACAATATACATTCAACCACATGATGATTAAAACCCCAGTACATCATCAGTATACCCAGTAAGATATGGAGCAGTAATGAAAAATAATCATGGGTAACTTATTAAAATAACTACATCAAAGGATCCAAACATAAAATAATAACATACTCATTGAAGGAGAAATAAAGAATCAACTAATTCAAGATTAGTACAAGGAGTGTAGTATTAGGGAAGGTTACTTCCCAAATCTCATGACAAATATGTACAATTTAATTAAATTCAAAATAATGACAATACCCTAAATCCCAGTAACCCAAGTTTCAGGATACACTACAAATAAGTTAAAGATTGTAAATTAAATATAGAGATAACTCCAGGGTAAAGAGTAGAATATTAAGTAGAAAGGATTAAAGGCTACCATTAGTGTAGGTGATAGAGCCTCCAGGTGGTCTAGTGGCTAACACGGGTGATTGATGCGCTCGTGGTCCCGGGTTCAATTCCCGGCGGAGGCTCCATACGGCGTGCACTCAGCGTCGTGAGGCAAACTGAGTAGGCGCTGAGATAAACAGCACCGCCTCCTGGCCGTGAATACCGCAACTAGCGGCTGGTGGCGCGTAGTACTAGCCATACACCGTCACACTAACACAAAAAGCTGCGCGGTACGCCTTGGTCCTTAACGGACTGTGGAGCGGAGGTTTATTTATTTATTTAGTGTAGGTGATAAAGAATGCCTCAGTGAGAAGGAAAGTGAAATCCAATATAAACTATAATAGTGAAAGACAGAAAATGACTGAAATGTTATTAATTGTAATAGAGTATTTAAATATAATATGTAAGGATTGTTGTATATTAATATAAATGTGGAAACATGAACTGTCATTATATGTAATTGAAAATGTTAATTATAAAATGTTTTGTTATAGTTAAATAACGTTAATTATTGCTAAGGAATAATTAAGTTTTGTTAAGGTAGGAAAGGCAAGGAAATAACCATAATATCTTTTAAATTGTAAACCATAGAAATAATAAGGAAGCAAACTAGTTATAATATCAGTAGCAAAGCAAAACTGATTTTTAGGCCAAATTCAACTTTTACTATGTAATCAAATCCAAAAGGATAAATCAAATAAAACTGTATAAAATTAACAGAGATTAGTCAGTTTAGAATAAAGATACTTAATTATAATTATCACCGAAATATATAATAGTAAATGTAATGATCAGAGGATAAAAACGACTTTATTGGAAATGTGTAATATAATGCCTAACAGTGGACACAGTACAAATAAAATGTAAATTAAGCAGTATCGGTGTGTTGTAACAACAAATTGTTAAAGACAAAGAATAATGATGAAATGAGTAATCTTATTTAAGCACAATGTTAACATAAAACAACTTGTAAGCCATTTAATTTATAATTATGTGAATAATAATAAGGCCTATAAGAAATGTCAAAAAATGTCAGTTTTAAGCTTAATTGAAACTAAAATAGGTCATGTTGGATATTGATTTATGTAAACTTAGAACAGGAATATTGCTAGGTACTTAAATTTTCATGAAATTAAAAAAAAAATTAAATTATAGCCATAAAATAGAAAAAAATGTCATTTATTTATATGAGATCAGGCCTGGACAAGACGAACAGCTGATTTCAGACAATGGGATAGGATACCAAAATATTTCTGGAATTACTATATTAAACAACGATTTCAGTTAGCAGTTGATTGTTAAACGCGAACCAGAACGGATGGGAACGTGCAGAAGGGAGATCCAAAAAATATAAAATAATTTGAACTAAATTGAAAGTACAATATAGAGTTACTGCAGAGGCTATAAACCTAAAATTAGTAAAAATAACTTAACCGATTAACGAAGTGAAGAACGAGTTTTAGTTACAATATAATCAAACACCAATACACCAAGAATCATCTGCCATGTTGGAATAATTGAATTAATACTATTCCATTGAATAACGAACTTAACCAGATTTCGAACACTGAATACGACACTAGTAATACTGCATCAAACTACCTCTTTGAGCGAAAAGGAACATTACAACAGAAGCATCCAGAGGAAATACACTATCGCAGAAGAAGATATCCACAATTACATTTGGGTGAGAGGAAAAAACCACAAGCGGGCGTAGTTGGGAAAAATCCGAGGTTGATGGCGGGCATGTTTCGAAGTCATCTCGCCAGCAGTACACTGCCACGATGAATCAACAGCTACGCGACGTCATACACAGCTGACTGGTTCGATTATTTTTTTTTAAATGACATTATTTTCAAATATATTTTACTTTTATGTAATAGTAATTAAGTATTAATTAATTGTAAGTATAGTATCTTGTAACTTGCCTTTCCCTGACCATTTCGACAGTTCAAAGAACTCTGTTAATCAATTTTGTAATTTTATATATTTTGTTAGTTAACACAATCGACCTGTGAATTGAGTCTCAGCCGCAGCAATAGTCGATGCACATAAGATTATCGCATCACTTCTTAAATAAATGTCATTATTGTTTCTAAACACGAGTTTTCCTAATTATTTGAGTAATTAAAATTAATTTATTTCATTTCTAATTTAACTTAGAAGGTAATAACTAAAGAAATCGAGAAGAAGAAGAAGAAAAGGAGCTGAGTTAGAAGCGAATACAATTCGACCCAGCTTTGACATAATCGGATTAACACAATAGAACAAATATTTCTTTACTGAGTCTAGCAAATTAACACATGGAAATAAATTAGTATTAATACTTCTAATTAAATAATAATTAAATAATAAAACTAATTAAACAATTAAAATATATAAATAATATTCAAAAAAATAAATAAATACAAAAAAATTTTTTTATAAATTTATAACTTGTAAATTTTCTCAAACATAAATTTTATTTGTAACCCAAGGTTTTATTACAAATTGGCGCCCAACGTGGGGCTAAAGATAGGGATTGATAGGCCGATAAATAAAAACAATTTGCCCAATTTCCTATTTTTAGCTGGCAGCTGTTAACAGGTCGGGAGAGTAAGCAAGATGCACAGGAGAGCAACATCTAAGAAAAGGGCGGCGGAGGCCGAGAAGGAAATAGATATGGAGGATAAGGAGGCGACTCCCGTGGAAGATGTGGAGTTGATATTACCTCCAGCAGAACCAACCGAACCAGTACCCCAAGGGAAACAACCTGACAAGCCGACACAAACCGGAGAAGTAAATTACCAGGAAATATTAATGACCACATTGGCACAACTCAGCCAGAAAATGGAGGAAATAAAAACCGACAATAAGCAGTCAAAGGAAGAATTAGGCCAGAAAATGGAAGAAAATAGTAAGAAGGCGGAAGAAAACAGTAAGAAGATGGAGGAGAAGATGGAAGAAAATAGTAAGAAGATGGAGGAGAAGTTGGCAGAAAATAGTAAGAAGGCGGAAGAAAACAGTAAGAAGATGGAGGAGAAGATGGACGAAATAAAAAATGACAATAAACAGTCAAAGGAGGAATTAAATCGGATAAGCCAGAAATTGGAAGAGACCAATAAGAAAATGGAAGAAGCCAGTAAGAAAATAGAAAATGATAATCAACAGTTAAGAGAAGAATTAAGGGAGACTAACCAAGAGAATATGAACCGGTTAGATGGAAGGATGGAAGCATTAAAGGAAGAAATGAGTCAGATGATGGCAGGGAATAATGAAACCATAAGCAAGAAGGTAGCAGAAGAAATGACTGTCATTGAACAAAAAATTTCGAAAGCTGACGAAAAATGGAGTCAGACTGAGAGACAAGTGCAGAGTTTTAAAACAGAAATAAACACCAAGGTCACTAACATAGAAGAAACGAATAGGAAGAATTTAGAAGAAAAACTAAAAGAAACATGCGAAGAATGGGAAAGAGTGCAGAACCGATTCACAGAAAAATGTGACGGCATTGAAGCTGCTGTGACCAGTATAAATGGTCAGGTTCGACAAAATCAAACCGACATAGACCTTTTTCATAGTCGACCAACTAGCATCACCAGTTTTCCCAATACAGAAAATCGAGAAGGGATTAACTTCAGGCTATACAAAAACAAGCCTATGGAATTCATAGCCAGAATTGAAGAGTACTTCGCAAAACACCGAGGTAACCGATGGAGTGCAAATAAGGAAGTACTAGATGAATCATTCAAGGAAATAGCCAATAATTGGTGGATGGCGATAAGGAACGAAGTTACGGACTATCAGCAATTCAAGAGATTGTTTAAGGCTAAATATTGGTCCGAGTCTATGCAGAACATCGCAAGAGACGGAATATGTAATGGGAAGTATAACCCGTATCGGGGTCAAACATTGACCGCATATTTCTTAGGAAAGGTGTGTGTGGCCAAACACTTAGAGCCCAAAATACCCGAAGAGTGCCTGGTCCGCAAACTATCCTACCATTATGAGGAGGACATAATAAGAGCTCACCGCAACAGTCAGATTAAAACCGTACAAGCAATGATGGAGTTGCTCGAGATGTACGAACACGAACACTATTACCACCAAAGTAGAAGGAGATATGAGAAACCTGAACTTAGAAATAACAACAACTATACTAATAATAATAATAATCAGAACGGTAATAATAATAATAATATTAATTGGAATAATAATCATAATAATAACAGTCAACCAAATAGAAACGGTTATTATAATAATAATAATTATGGTTCTAATGGTCAGAGGAACTCAAACCCACCCAATAACAACTACTATCATAATAATAATAATAGAAATTACCCAGCAGGAAGTAATAATAACCACAGGACATATAGACCTCGAGTAAATTCTATCAGAGCAGAAGGCCAGCGGAGGTACCAGCATCAGCGGAGGACTAGGTTCTATGAGTATGAAACACCTCAAGTAAACCAGGGAGGTAACAATCATAGAGGATATGAACACAGACGCAGTTCGAGCCTGGATAATCAAAGGAGACAACCAGTAAATGAAGCACAGCTAGATGACCGAATTGAACCAAACGAAGCAGTCCCAGGACTCCAGATTGACGCTGCTATCAGCCATATCCGTAACGATACGGAACATTTAAATGAGAGGAGGCAGTAATAAACAATTACAACCCTTTACTGCTCCTATCTACTGGATATGGACAAGAGTCGAGTTTTAAAAAGGAAGATCAAAAATTTACTATTATTTATAATAATTATTTAAAAGATATTTGTAAGGATTTATTAGAAGAAAACGATACAAAGGTTAACAATCAGAACAATGAAATCATTTACATAGTTGCGGAAATAGAAGGTATTTCTGCTCCAATTATGATAGACACAGGAGCCAATGTCTCGATAATTAATAACAGTGAATTAGACCAGATATAGCAGGAATGTCACAAAACACTACCAGTATTACCCATTAATAACATAGTACTCGTAGGAGCTACTGGTCGGCAAAATAAGACGATACGAAAACAGGTATCCCTAAGTGTTACCAGTCAGGGTGTAAGTCTGGACATGGTATTTCTCATTGCAGCCGGATTACCATTTAATATCCTAATAGGGTGTGATATATTAAGAAGAACTCTGCTGTTATTGACCTGTGCAGAGAGAAGCTATCACTCTTTTCAGAAGGTTCGACCTGGATAGCCAATTTAATAAATAGCGAGATGGTAGACTCCCGACAAACTCTCAACCACGCGAGTGAAGTGAATTATTTGTCAGATTACTCGCCAGACAACCAATCAGTATGCCAAGATACCGAAAATAAGCTATGGGCCCAAAAGATACAAGAGATACGGGATTTCCAGTGCAATAATACAACTGAAAAATTGACTGAGAACCAAATAAATCAATTAATTGGAATATATGAAAAATATCGGGCCGTGTTTTCCGACGAGCCAGGAAACATCAAAAACTACCAGTGTACGATCCGATTCTGAGAACAGGTGGAATTCAACCGCAAATCCTACCCGATAGCACAATCGTTGAAGGAAGCTGTACGAGCTGAAATCCAAAATATGATAAATAAAGATATAATCGAAAGGTAAGAAACTATATTAAGACCTGCCTTATTTGTCAGTTGGTAAAGACGAACAACGAGAGAAAAGAGGGGATAATGATACCAATTACTTCACAAGAGAAGCTGGAAAAGGTTTTCCTAGATATCTGTGGGCCATTTCCCCGTAGTGGCAGATGCCATCGTTATAAATACATCATAATAATGATGGATCATTTCACCAAATTTATAAAATTATACCCGGTGAACCGAGCTACCACTTTGAAGGTTTTGGGAGTGATCACCAATTACTACATTCCAGATAGGAAACCTGCATCAATAATCACCGACCATGGAACTCAATTTAAGGGAAGGAGGTGAAAAAATACTTTGATCACCTTAGGTATCAAGACATACAAAATATCTGTTTACCACCCCAGTAGTAATCCTGCGGAAAGGGTGCTGCAAGGTTGGGAGGATATTGCGAACATACTGTCACCATCAACAAAGAAAATGGCAAGAATACTTGTCAGCCACAGAGGAATTCCTTAATTTAGCACATCACCCCACTATAGGGTTCACACCATATACAGCAATGTATGAGAAACAACCTCATCGAGAAATACAAGAAATCATTGAATTTCGCGTAAATCATGAATATAAATTTAATCGAATGAAGTTTTACAATAAACTGGCCGAAGATCAGGAAAGGCGACATAAAAAGTATCAAAGGGCAATTAAGAAGGTGATAAACTACGAAGTCGGTGAAAAAGTATTATTGAAAAATCGGGAACTACCCAGTACCTTGGAAGGCATTACCAAAAAGTTATTACTGCTGTATACCGGGCCATATATGATTATTAAAAATAATAACAACAACACTTATGTATTAAAGGATATTAATTCAAACAAGACAAAGGGCACCTATAATAAATTGTCAATAAAAAAATATTTAGAGGAGAATTAATTACTAAATTCTAAAATTAAATAAGAAGAACTTATACCAATAATGTGAATAAACTAATCTTGGAAAGGAAATATTAAAACATTTACGAATGCAAAAGGGAGTAAAAACCGCTTAAATAATATAATATTAATGAAATAATTCGGATGAAAACAAAAGCAAAATAATAATTTTTTGCAGAAGAAAAAAAAAGAAAAAAAACCGTAAGGACGACTTACATGAATTATTTGAATAAACTCTTATGGAAACGAATTGTGAAGGAAAATGATTCTTAAATAACTAAATTCTAAAAATGGTAAGAACAACTTACAAGGATTATTTGAAGGAACTATTATATAAAGAATTTTGCAAGAAAAAGGTTTAACAAAACTCAAAAGGACCGTAAGGACAACTTACAGAAATAACTTGAACGAAATAATTTTGAAGGAAGAAAAACAAACAAAGGAAAAAAACGTAAGAACAAATTACACTAATAATTTGAACGAACTCTTATATAAAAGAATTTTGGAATAAACGGAGTACAAATATATAAACTTTCTCAAACTCTCCATGGTCAAAATAAATAAGAACATGTTCCAGTAGATAATGAGGAAAACCTATATCAATAGATTGAGTAAATTAATGATACAAGAAAAAATATATCCATGAATGTTAAAAGCGGCATAAGAAGAAAGTATAACAAGTATTCATAAGAACCAGTGTTGAAAAAGGAAAACCCATAATAAACTACCACAGCTGTAAAGACTATGTCACAACTTGTATTGTAACAGTGACTATAGGATAACAGTAACAACTAATACAAACTATGTAAATGAGATAATTTTTTTTTTTTAACCCAAAAATGATACAGAACTTTTAAATGAAGAAGGGAAAAGGAGACCAGAATGTTTTTATAATTTAACCAAAATAGTTTAATCAAACTCACCATGAAAATAATTTGATGAAGAAGCAACAAGGAAAAAGAACCAACCAAATAAGAACCAAGTATTAAGACCAGAAGCTGAAAACCTGGGACCATAATGATGTTATTTTAATAACCACTATGATAGTGATAATTAATGGAAGGAATTAATGTTATGCCATGAGCAATAGAATGACTCATTGAATACCAAATGAAAAGAAAAAATCTATATAAATGCTAATTATTATAGAAACAAGAGACAGATTATACCAACAACAAACAAAGAAAAAGAATGCAAAGAAAGGATGAAATGAATATTATACCCTATAACTAAGCCACATAATATGGAATGAGCTTTAAAAGTGTGGAAAGGAAGAAGAATCAAATGTGTAAAAGTATTAATTAATCTGAACCATTATGAAGTGAAGAATCCACGGATGCTTATTATTAGTCGAAAGAGACTACTTTAAATGATGGTGATGGCGAAAAAAATCATGTTCGAGATAAGTGCTGATTCTGATTGTACTACCCTCAAAACATGAAGAAGTCATTTTTCAAAATGTGTGTGTGTGTGTGTGTATGTGTATGTGCACGTGTGTGTGTGTGTGTCAAACGAGATATATATATATATATATTGTAGCGTAACAGAATTTTCACCTTGAATATAACTTAATACAACCTTGAAAAGAAAAAGAAGAAACAATCTGTAGTGAGTGATAACAAAATGGTTAAAAATAAATTAAATAAATTGATCATTATAGTAAATCAAATGCTGACAATATACTCTATAACAAAAAAAAAACTCTTGGTCCAAATAAAAGGCACAATCAATATAAAACAATATACATTCAACCACATGATGATTAAAACCCCAGTACATCATCAGTATACCCAGTAAGATATGGAGCAGTAATGAAAAATAATCATGGGTAACTTATTAAAATAACTACATCAAAGGATCCAAACATAAAATAATAACATACTCATTGAAGGAGAAATAAAGAATCAACTAATTCAAGATTAGTACAAGGAGTGTAGTATTAGGGAAGGTTACTTCCCAAATCTCATGACAAATATGTACAATTTAATTAAATTCAAAATAATGACAATACCCTAAATCCCAGTAACCCAAGTTTCAGGATACACTACAAATAAGTTAAAGATTGTAAATTAAATATAGAGATAACTCCAGGGTAAAGAGTAGAATATTAAGTAGAAAGGATTAAAGGCTACCATTAGTGTAGGTGATAGAGCCTCCAGGTGGTCTAGTGGCTAACACGGGTGATTGATGCGCTCGTGGTCCCGGGTTCAATTCCCGGCGGAGGCTCCATACGGCGTGCACTCAGCGTCGTGAGGCAAACTGAGTAGGCGCTGAGATAAACAGCACCGCCTCCTGGCCGTGAATACCGCAACTAGCGGCTGGTGGCGCGTAGTACTAGCCATACACCGTCACACTAACACAAAAAGCTGCGCGGTACGCCTTGGTCCTTAACGGACTGTGGAGCGGAGGTTTATTTATTTATTTAGTGTAGGTGATAAAGAATGCCTCAGTGAGAAGGAAAGTGAAATCCAATATAAACTATAATAGTGAAAGACAGAAAATGACTGAAATGTTATTAATTGTAATAGAGTATTTAAATATAATATGTAAGGATTGTTGTATATTAATATAAATGTGGAAACATGAACTGTCATTATATGTAATTGAAAATGTTAATTATAAAATGTTTTGTTATAGTTAAATAACGTTAATTATTGCTAAGGAATAATTAAGTTTTGTTAAGGTAGGAAAGGCAAGGAAATAACCATAATATCTTTTAAATTGTAAACCATAGAAATAATAAGGAAGCAAACTAGTTATAATATCAGTAGCAAAGCAAAACTGATTTTTAGGCCAAATTCAACTTTTACTATGTAATCAAATCCAAAAGGATAAATCAAATAAAACTGTATAAAATTAACAGAGATTAGTCAGTTTAGAATAAAGATACTTAATTATAATTATCACCGAAATATATAATAGTAAATGTAATGATCAGAGGATAAAAACGACTTTATTGGAAATGTGTAATATAATGCCTAACAGTGGACACAGTACAAATAAAATGTAAATTAAGCAGTATCGGTGTGTTGTAACAACAAATTGTTAAAGACAAAGAATAATGATGAAATGAGTAATCTTATTTAAGCACAATGTTAACATAAAACAACTTGTAAGCCATTTAATTTATAATTATGTGAATAATAATAAGGCCTATAAGAAATGTCAAAAAATGTCAGTTTTAAGCTTAATTGAAACTAAAATAGGTCATGTTGGATATTGATTTATGTAAACTTAGAACAGGAATATTGCTAGGTACTTAAATTTTCATGAAATTAAAAAAAAAATTAAATTATAGCCATAAAATAGAAAAAAAATGTCATTTATTTATATAAGATCAGGCCTGGACAAGACGAACAGCTGATTTCAGACAATGGGATAGGATACCAAAATATTTCTGGAATTACTATATTAAACAACGATTTCAGTTAGCAGTTGATTGTTAAACGCGAACCAGAACGGATGGGAACGTGCAGAAGGGAGATCCAAAAAATATAAAATAATTTGAACTAAATTGAAAGTACAATATAGAGTTACTGCAGAGGCTATAAACCTAAAATTAGTAAAAATAACTTAACCGATTAACGAAGTGAAGAACGAGTTTTAGTTACAATATAATCAAACACCAATACACCAAGAATCATCTGCCATGTTGGAATAATTGAATTAATACTATTCCATTGAATAACGAACTTAACCAGATTTCGAACACTGAATACGACACTAGTAATACTGCATCAAACTACCTCTTTGAGCGAAAAGGAACATTACAACAGAAGCATCCAGAGGAAATACACTATCGCAGAAGAAGATATCCACAATTACATTTGGGTGAGAGGAAAAAACCACAAGCGGGCGTAGTTGGGAAAAATCCGAGGTTGATGGCGGGCATGTTTCGAAGTCATCTCGCCAGCAGTACACTGCCACGATGAATCAACAGCTACGCGACGTCATACACAGCTGACTGGTTCGATTATTTTTTTTTAAATGACATTATTTTCAAATATATTTTACTTTTATGTAATAGTAATTAAGTATTAATTAATTGTAAGTATAGTATCTTGTAACTTGCCTTTCCCTGACCATTTCGACAGTTCAAAGAACTCTGTTAATCAATTTTGTAATTTTATATATTTTGTTAGTTAACACAATCGACCTGTGAATTGAGTCTCAGCCGCAGCAATAGTCGATGCACATAAGATTATCGCATCACTTCTTAAATAAATGTCATTATTGTTTCTAAACACGAGTTTTCCTAATTATTTGAGTAATTAAAATTAATTTATTTCATTTCTAATTTAACTTAGAAGGTAATAACTAAAGAAATCGAGAAGAAGAAGAAGAAAAGGAGCTGAGTTAGAAGCGAATACAATTCGACCCAGCTTTGACATAATCGGATTAACACAATAGAACAAATATTTCTTTACTGAGTCTAGCAAATTAACACATGGAAATAAATTAGTATTAATACTTCTAATTAAATAATAATTAAATAATAAAACTAATTAAACAATTAAAATATATAAATAATATTCAAAAAAATAAATAAATACAAAAAAATTTTTTTATAAATTTATAACTTGTAAATTTTCTCAAACATAAATTTTATTTGTAACCCAAGGTTTTATTACAAATTGGCGCCCAACGTGGGGCTAAAGATAGGGATTGATAGGCCGATAAATAAAAACAATTTGCCCAATTTCCTATTTTTAGCTGGCAGCTGTTAACAGGTCGGGAGAGTAAGCAAGATGCACAGGAGAGCAACATCTAAGAAAAGGGCGGCGGAGGCCGAGAAGGAAATAGATATGGAGGATAAGGAGGCGACTCCCGTGGAAGATGTGGAGTTGATATTACCTCCAGCAGAACCAACCGAACCAGTACCCCAAGGGAAACAACCTGACAAGCCGACACAAACCGGAGAAGTAAATTACCAGGAAATATTAATGACCACATTGGCACAACTCAGCCAGAAAATGGAGGAAATAAAAACCGACAATAAGCAGTCAAAGGAAGAATTAGGCCAGAAAATGGAAGAAAATAGTAAGAAGGCGGAAGAAAACAGTAAGAAGATGGAGGAGAAGATGGAAGAAAATAGTAAGAAGATGGAGGAGAAGTTGGCAGAAAATAGTAAGAAGGCGGAAGAAAACAGTAAGAAGATGGAGGAGAAGATGGACGAAATAAAAAATGACAATAAACAGTCAAAGGAGGAATTAAATCGGATAAGCCAGAAATTGGAAGAGACCAATAAGAAAATGGAAGAAGCCAGTAAGAAAATAGAAAATGATAATCAACAGTTAAGAGAAGAATTAAGGGAGACTAACCAAGAGAATATGAACCGGTTAGATGGAAGGATGGAAGCATTAAAGGAAGAAATGAGTCAGATGATGGCAGGGAATAATGAAACCATAAGCAAGAAGGTAGCAGAAGAAATGACTGTCATTGAACAAAAAATTTCGAAAGCTGACGAAAAATGGAGTCAGACTGAGAGACAAGTGCAGAGTTTTAAAACAGAAATAAACACCAAGGTCACTAACATAGAAGAAACGAATAGGAAGAATTTAGAAGAAAAACTAAAAGAAACATGCGAAGAATGGGAAAGAGTGCAGAACCGATTCACAGAAAAATGTGACGGCATTGAAGCTGCTGTGACCAGTATAAATGGTCAGGTTCGACAAAATCAAACCGACATAGACCTTTTTCATAGTCGACCAACTAGCATCACCAGTTTTCCCAATACAGAAAATCGAGAAGGGATTAACTTCAGGCTATACAAAAACAAGCCTATGGAATTCATAGCCAGAATTGAAGAGTACTTCGCAAAACACCGAGGTAACCGATGGAGTGCAAATAAGGAAGTACTAGATGAATCATTCAAGGAAATAGCCAATAATTGGTGGATGGCGATAAGGAACGAAGTTACGGACTATCAGCAATTCAAGAGATTGTTTAAGGCTAAATATTGGTCCGAGTCTATGCAGAACATCGCAAGAGACGGAATATGTAATGGGAAGTATAACCCGTATCGGGGTCAAACATTGACCGCATATTTCTTAGGAAAGGTGTGTGTGGCCAAACACTTAGAGCCCAAAATACCCGAAGAGTGCCTGGTCCGCAAACTATCCTACCATTATGAGGAGGACATAATAAGAGCTCACCGCAACAGTCAGATTAAAACCGTACAAGCAATGATGGAGTTGCTCGAGATGTACGAACACGAACACTATTACCACCAAAGTAGAAGGAGATATGAGAAACCTGAACTTAGAAATAACAACAACTATACTAATAATAATAATAATAATCAGAACGGTAATAATAATAATAATATTAATTGGAATAATAATCATAATAATAACAGTCAACCAAATAGAAACGGTTATTATAATAATAATAATTATGGTTCTAATGGTCAGAGGAACTCAAACCCACCCAATAACAACTACTATCATAATAATAATAATAGAAATTACCCAGCAGGAAGTAATAATAACCACAGGACATATAGACCTCGAGTAAATTCTATCAGAGCAGAAGGCCAGCGGAGGTACCAGCATCAGCGGAGGACTAGGTTCTATGAGTATGAAACACCTCAAGTAAACCAGGGAGGTAACAATCATAGAGGATATGAACACAGACGCAGTTCGAGCCTGGATAATCAAAGGAGACAACCAGTAAATGAAGCACAGCTAGATGACCGAATTGAACCAAACGAAGCAGTCCCAGGACTCCAGATTGACGCTGCTATCAGCCATATCCGTAACGATACGGAACATTTAAATGAGAGGAGGCAGTAATAAACAATTACAACCCTTTACTGCTCCTATCTACTGGATATGGACAAGAGTCGAGTTTTAAAAAGGAAGATCAAAAATTTACTATTATTTATAATAATTATTTAAAAGATATTTGTAAGGATTTATTAGAAGAAAACGATACAAAGGTTAACAATCAGAACAATGAAATCATTTACATAGTTGCGGAAATAGAAGGTATTTCTGCTCCAATTATGATAGACACAGGAGCCAATGTCTCGATAATTAATAACAGTGAATTAGACCAGATATAGCAGGAATGTCACAAAACACTACCAGTATTACCCATTAATAACATAGTACTCGTAGGAGCTACTGGTCGGCAAAATAAGACGATACGAAAACAGGTATCCCTAAGTGTTACCAGTCAGGGTGTAAGTCTGGACATGGTATTTCTCATTGCAGCCGGATTACCATTTAATATCCTAATAGGGTGTGATATATTAAGAAGAACTCTGCTGTTATTGACCTGTGCAGAGAGAAGCTATCACTCTTTTCAGAAGGTTCGACCTGGATAGCCAATTTAATAAATAGCGAGATGGTAGACTCCCGACAAACTCTCAACCACGCGAGTGAAGTGAATTATTTGTCAGATTACTCGCCAGACAACCAATCAGTATGCCAAGATACCGAAAATAAGCTATGGGCCCAAAAGATACAAGAGATACGGGATTTCCAGTGCAATAATACAACTGAAAAATTGACTGAGAACCAAATAAATCAATTAATTGGAATATATGAAAAATATCGGGCCGTGTTTTCCGACGAGCCAGGAAACATCAAAAACTACCAGTGTACGATCCGATTCTGAGAACAGGTGGAATTCAACCGCAAATCCTACCCGATAGCACAATCGTTGAAGGAAGCTGTACGAGCTGAAATCCAAAATATGATAAATAAAGATATAATCGAAAGGTAAGAAACTATATTAAGACCTGCCTTATTTGTCAGTTGGTAAAGACGAACAACGAGAGAAAAGAGGGGATAATGATACCAATTACTTCACAAGAGAAGCTGGAAAAGGTTTTCCTAGATATCTGTGGGCCATTTCCCCGTAGTGGCAGATGCCATCGTTATAAATACATCATAATAATGATGGATCATTTCACCAAATTTATAAAATTATACCCGGTGAACCGAGCTACCACTTTGAAGGTTTTGGGAGTGATCACCAATTACTACATTCCAGATAGGAAACCTGCATCAATAATCACCGACCATGGAACTCAATTTAAGGGAAGGAGGTGAAAAAATACTTTGATCACCTTAGGTATCAAGACATACAAAATATCTGTTTACCACCCCAGTAGTAATCCTGCGGAAAGGGTGCTGCAAGGTTGGGAGGATATTGCGAACATACTGTCACCATCAACAAAGAAAATGGCAAGAATACTTGTCAGCCACAGAGGAATTCCTTAATTTAGCACATCACCCCACTATAGGGTTCACACCATATACAGCAATGTATGAGAAACAACCTCATCGAGAAATACAAGAAATCATTGAATTTCGCGTAAATCATGAATATAAATTTAATCGAATGAAGTTTTACAATAAACTGGCCGAAGATCAGGAAAGGCGACATAAAAAGTATCAAAGGGCAATTAAGAAGGTGATAAACTACGAAGTCGGTGAAAAAGTATTATTGAAAAATCGGGAACTACCCAGTACCTTGGAAGGCATTACCAAAAAGTTATTACTGCTGTATACCGGGCCATATATGATTATTAAAAATAATAACAACAACACTTATGTATTAAAGGATATTAATTCAAACAAGACAAAGGGCACCTATAATAAATTGTCAATAAAAAAATATTTAGAGGAGAATTAATTACTAAATTCTAAAATTAAATAAGAAGAACTTATACCAATAATGTGAATAAACTAATCTTGGAAAGGAAATATTAAAACATTTACGAATGCAAAAGGGAGTAAAAACCGCTTAAATAATATAATATTAATGAAATAATTCGGATGAAAACAAAAGCAAAATAATAATTTTTTGCAGAAGAAAAAAAAAGAAAAAAAACCGTAAGGACGACTTACATGAATTATTTGAATAAACTCTTATGGAAACGAATTGTGAAGGAAAATGATTCTTAAATAACTAAATTCTAAAAATGGTAAGAACAACTTACAAGGATTATTTGAAGGAACTATTATATAAAGAATTTTGCAAGAAAAAGGTTTAACAAAACTCAAAAGGACCGTAAGGACAACTTACAGAAATAACTTGAACGAAATAATTTTGAAGGAAGAAAAACAAACAAAGGAAAAAAACGTAAGAACAAATTACACTAATAATTTGAACGAACTCTTATATAAAAGAATTTTGGAATAAACGGAGTACAAATATATAAACTTTCTCAAACTCTCCATGGTCAAAATAAATAAGAACATGTTCCAGTAGATAATGAGGAAAACCTATATCAATAGATTGAGTAAATTAATGATACAAGAAAAAATATATCCATGAATGTTAAAAGCGGCATAAGAAGAAAGTATAACAAGTATTCATAAGAACCAGTGTTGAAAAAGGAAAACCCATAATAAACTACCACAGCTGTAAAGACTATGTCACAACTTGTATTGTAACAGTGACTATAGGATAACAGTAACAACTAATACAAACTATGTAAATGAGATAATTTTTTTTTTTTAACCCAAAAATGATACAGAACTTTTAAATGAAGAAGGGAAAAGGAGACCAGAATGTTTTTATAATTTAACCAAAATAGTTTAATCAAACTCACCATGAAAATAATTTGATGAAGAAGCAACAAGGAAAAAGAACCAACCAAATAAGAACCAAGTATTAAGACCAGAAGCTGAAAACCTGGGACCATAATGATGTTATTTTAATAACCACTATGATAGTGATAATTAATGGAAGGAATTAATGTTATGCCATGAGCAATAGAATGACTCATTGAATACCAAATGAAAAGAAAAAATCTATATAAATGCTAATTATTATAGAAACAAGAGACAGATTATACCAACAACAAACAAAGAAAAAGAATGCAAAGAAAGGATGAAATGAATATTATACCCTATACCTAAGCCACATAATATGGAATGAGCTTTAAAAGTGTGGAAAGGAAGAAGAATCAAATGTGTAAAAGTATTAATTAATCTGAACCATTATGAAGTGAAGAATCCACGGATGCTTATTATTAGTCGAAAGAGACTACTTTAAATGATGGTGATGGCGAAAAAAATCATGTTCGAGATAAGTGCTGATTCTGATTGTACTACCCTCAAAACATGAAGAAGTCATTTTTCAAAATGTGTGTGTGTGTGTGTGTGTGTGTGTGTGTGTGTGTGTGTGTGTGTGTGTATGTGTATGTGCACGTGTGTGTGTGTGTGTCAAACGAGATATATATATATATATATTGTAGCGTAACAGAATTTTCACCTTGAATATAACTTAATACAACCTTGAAAAGAAAAAGAAGAAACAATCTGTAGTGAGTGATAACAAAATGGTTAAAAATAAATTAAATAAATTGATCATTATAGTAAATCAAATGCTGACAATATACTCTATAACAAAAAAAAAACTCTTGGTCCAAATAAAAGGCACAATCAATATAAAACAATATACATTCAACCACATGATGATTAAAACCCCAGTACATCATCAGTATACCCAGTAAGATATGGAGCAGTAATGAAAAATAATCATGGGTAACTTATTAAAATAACTACATCAAAGGATCCAAACATAAAATAATAACATACTCATTGAAGGAGAAATAAAGAATCAACTAATTCAAGATTAGTACAAGGAGTGTAGTATTAGGGAAGGTTACTTCCCAAATCTCATGACAAATATGTACAATTTAATTAAATTCAAAATAATGACAATACCCTAAATCCCAGTAACCCAAGTTTCAGAATACACTACAAATAAGTTAAAGATTGTAAATTAAATATAGAGATAACTCCAGGGTAAAGAGTAGAATATTAAGTAGAAAGGATTAAAGGCTACCATTAGTGTAGGTGATAGAGCCTCCAGGTGGTCTAGTGGCTAACACGGGTGATTGATGCGCTCGTGGTCCCGGGTTCAATTCCCGGCGGAGGCTCCATACGGCGTGCACTCAGCGTCGTGAGGCAAACTGAGTAGGCGCTGAGATAAACAGCACCGCCTCCTGGCCGTGAATACCGCAACTAGCGGCTGGTGGCGCGTAGTACTAGCCATACACCGTCACACTAACACAAAAAGCTGCGCGGTACGCCTTGGTCCTTAACGGACTGTGGAGCGGAGGTTTATTTATTTATTTAGTGTAGGTGATAAAGAATGCCTCAGTGAGAAGGAAAGTGAAATCCAATATAAACTATAATAGTGAAAGACAGAAAATGACTGAAATGTTATTAATTGTAATAGAGTATTTAAATATAATATGTAAGGATTGTTGTATATTAATATAAATGTGGAAACATGAACTGTCATTATATGTAATTGAAAATGTTAATTATAAAATGTTTTGTTATAGTTAAATAACGTTAATTATTGCTAAGGAATAATTAAGTTTTGTTAAGGTAGGAAAGGCAAGGAAATAACCATAATATCTTTTAAATTGTAAACCATAGAAATAATAAGGAAGCAAACTAGTTATAATATCAGTAGCAAAGCAAAACTGATTTTTAGGCCAAATTCAACTTTTACTATGTAATCAAATCCAAAAGGATAAATCAAATAAAACTGTATAAAATTAACAGAGATTAGTCAGTTTAGAATAAAGATACTTAATTATAATTATCACCGAAATATATAATAGTAAATGTAATGATCAGAGGATAAAAACGACTTTATTGGAAATGTGTAATATAATGCCTAACAGTGGACACAGTACAAATAAAATGTAAATTAAGCAGTATCGGTGTGTTGTAACAACAAATTGTTAAAGACAAAGAATAATGATGAAATGAGTAATCTTATTTAAGCACAATGTTAACATAAAACAACTTGTAAGCCATTTAATTTATAATTATGTGAATAATAATAAGGCCTATAAGAAATGTCAAAAAATGTCAGTTTTAAGCTTAATTGAAACTAAAATAGGTCATGTTGGATATTGATTTATGTAAACTTAGAACAGGAATATTGCTAGGTACTTAAATTTTCATGAAATTAAAAAAAAAATTAAATTATAGCCATAAAATAGAAAAAAAATGTCATTTATTTATATGAGATCAGGCCTGGACAAGACGAACAGCTGATTTCAGACAATGGGATAGGATACCAAAATATTTATGGAATTACTATATTAAACAACGATTTCAGTTAGCAGTTGATTGTTAAACGCGAACCAGAACGGATGGGAACGTGCAGAAGGGAGATCCAAAAAATATAAAATAATTTGAACTAAATTGAAAGTACAATATAGAGTTACTGCAGAGGCTATAAACCTAAAATTAGTAAAAATAACTTAACCGATTAACGAAGTGAAGAACGAGTTTTAGTTACAATATAATCAAACACCAATACACCAAGAATCATCTGCCATGTTGGAATAATTGAATTAATACTATTCCATTGAATAACGAACTTAACCAGATTTCGAACACTGAATACGACACTAGTAATACTGCATCAAACTACCTCTTTGAGCGAAAAGGAACATTACAACAGAAGCATCCAGAGGAAATACACTATCGCAGAAGAAGATATCCACAATTACATTTGGGTGAGAGGAAAAAACCACAAGCGGGCGTAGTTGGGAAAAATCCGAGGTTGATGGCGGGCATGTTTCGAAGTCATCTCGTCAGCAGTACACTGCCACGATGAATCAACAGCTACGCGACGTCATACACAGCTGACTGGTTCGATTATTTTTTTTTAAATGACATTATTTTCAAATATATTTTACTTTTATGTAATAGTAATTAAGTATTAATTAATTGTAAGTATAGTATCTTGTAACTTGCCTTTCCCTGACCATTTCGACAGTTCAAAGAACTCTGTTAATCAATTTTGTAATTTTATATATTTTGTTAGTTAACACAATCGACCTGTGAATTGAGTCTCAGCCGCAGCAATAGTCGATGCACATAAGATTATCGCATCACTTCTTAAATAAATGTTATTATTGTTTCTAAACACGAGTTTTCCTAATTATTTGAGTAATTAAAATTAATTTATTTCATTTCTAATTTAACTTAGAAGGTAATAACTAAAGAAATCGAGAAGAAGAAGAAGAAGAAAAGGAGCTGAGTTAGAAGCGAATACAATTCGACCCAGCTTTGACATAATCGGATTAACACAATAGAACAAATATTTCTTTACTGAGTCTAGCAAATTAACACATGGAAATAAATTAGTATTAATACTTCTAATTAAATAATAATTAAATAATAAAACTAATTAAACAATTAAAATATATAAATAATATTCAAAAAAATAAATAAATACAAAAAATTTTTTTTATAAATTTATAACTTGTAAATTTTCTCAAACATAAATTTTATTTGTAACCCAAGGTTTTATTACAAATTGGCGCCCAACGTGGGGCTAAAGATAGGGATTGATAGGCCGATAAATAAAAACAATTTGCCCAATTTCCTATTTTTAGCTGGCAGCTGTTAACAGGTCGGGAGAGTAAGCAAGATGCACAGGAGAGCAACATCTAAGAAAAGGGCGGCGGAGGCCGAGAAGGAAATAGATATGGAGGATAAGGAGGCGACTCCCGTGGAAGATGTGGAGTTGATATTACCTCCAGCAGAACCAACCGAACCAGTACCCCAAGGGAAACAACCTGACAAGCCGACACAAACCGGAGAAGTAAATTACCAGGAAATATTAATGACCACATTGGCACAACTCAGCCAGAAAATGGAGGAAATAAAAACCGACAATAAGCAGTCAAAGGAAGAATTAGGCCAGAAAATGGAAAAAAATAGTAAGAAGGCGGAAGAAAACAGTAAGAAGATGGAGGAGAAGATGGAAGAAAATAGTAAGAAGATGGAGGAGAAGTTGGCAGAAAATAGTAAGAAGGCGGAAGAAAACAGTAAGAAGATGGAGGAGAAGATGGACGAAATAAAAAATGACAATAAACAGTCAAAGGAGGAATTAAATCGGATAAGCCAGAAATTGGAAGAGACCAATAAGAAAATGGAAGAAGCCAGTAAGAAAATAGAAAATGATAATCAACAGTTAAGAGAAGAATTAAGGGAGACTAACCAAGAGAATATGAACCGGTTAGATGGAAGGATGGAAGCATTAAAGGAAGAAATGAGTCAGATGATGGCAGGGAATAATGAAACCATAAGCAAGAAGGTAGCAGAAGAAATGACTGTCATTGAACAAAAAATTTCGAAAGCTGACGAAAAATGGAGTCAGACTGAGAGACAAGTGCAGAGTTTTAAAACAGAAATAAACACCAAGGTCACTAACATAGAAGAAACGAATAGGAAGAATTTAGAAGAAAAACTAAAAGAAACATGCGAAGAATGGGAAAGAGTGCAGAACCGATTCACAGAAAAATGTGACGGCATTGAAGCTGCTGTGACCAGTATAAATGGTCAGGTTCGACAAAATCAAACCGACATAGACCTTTTTCATAGTCGACCAACTAGCATCACCAGTTTTCCCAATACAGAAAATCGAGAAGGGATTAACTTCAGGCTATACAAAAACAAGCCTATGGAATTCATAGCCAGAATTGAAGAGTACTTCGCAAAACACCGAGGTAACCGATGGAGTGCAAATAAGGAAGTACTAGATGAATCATTCAAGGAAATAGCCAATAATTGGTGGATGGCGATAAGGAACGAAGTTACGGACTATCAGCAATTCAAGAGATTGTTTAAGGCTAAATATTGGTCCGAGTCTATGCAGAACATCGCAAGAGACGGAATATGTAATGGGAAGTATAACCCGTATTGGGGTCAAACATTGACCGCATATTTCTTAGGAAAGGTGTGTGTGGCCAAACACTTAGAGCCCAAAATACCCGAAGAGTGCCTGGTCCGCAAACTATCCTACCATTATGAGGAGGACATAATAAGAGCTCACCGCAACAGTCAGATTAAAACCGTACAAGCAATGATGGAGTTGCTCGAGATGTACGAACACGAACACTATTACCACCAAAGTAGAAGGAGATATGAGAAACCTGAACTTAGAAATAACAACAACTATACTAATAATAATAATAATAATCAGAACGGTAATAATAATAATAATATTAATTGGAATAATAATCATAATAATAACAGTCAACCAAATAGAAACGGTTATTATAATAATAATAATTATGGTTCTAATGGTCAGAGGAACTCAAACCCACCCAATAACAACTACTATCATAATAATAATAATAGAAATTACCCAGCAGGAAGTAATAATAACCACAGGACATATAGACCTCGAGTAAATTCTATCAGAGCAGAAGGCCAGCGGAGGTACCAGCATCAGCGGAGGACTAGGTTCTATGAGTATGAAACACCTCAAGTAAACCAGGGAGGTAACAATCATAGAGGATATGAACACAGACGCAGTTCGAGCCTGGATAATCAAAGGAGACAACCAGTAAATGAAGCACAGCTAGATGACCGAATTGAACCAAACGAAGCAGTCCCAGGACTCCAGATTGACGCTGCTATCAGCCATATCCGTAACGATACGGAACATTTAAATGAGAGGAGGCAGTAATAAACAATTACAACCCTTTACTGCTCCTATCTACTGGATATGGACAAGAGTCGAGTTTTAAAAAGGAAGATCAAAAATTTACTATTATTTATAATAATTATTTAAAAGATATTTGTAAGGATTTATTAGAAGAAAACGATACAAAGGTTAACAATCAGAACAATGAAATCATTTACATAGTTGCGGAAATAGAAGGTATTTCTGCTCCAATTATGATAGACACAGGAGCCAATGTCTCGATAATTAATAACAGTGAATTAGACCAGATATAGCAGGAATGTCACAAAACACTACCAGTATTACCCATTAATAACATAGTACTCGTAGGAGCTACTGGTCGGCAAAATAAGACGATACGAAAACAGGTATCCCTAAGTGTTACCAGTCAGGGTGTAAGTCTGGACATGGTATTTCTCATTGCAGCCGGATTACCATTTAATATCCTAATAGGGTGTGATATATTAAGAAGAACTCTGCTGTTATTGACCTGTGCAGAGAGAAGCTATCACTCTTTTCAGAAGGTTCGACCTGGATAGCCAATTTAATAAATAGCGAGATGGTAGACTCCCGACAAACTCTCAACCACGCGAGTGAAGTGAATTATTTGTCAGATTACTCGCCAGACAACCAATCAGTATGCCAAGATACCGAAAATAAGCTATGGGCCCAAAAGATACAAGAGATACGGGATTTCCAGTGCAATAATACAACTGAAAAATTGACTGAGAACCAAATAAATCAATTAATTGGAATATATGAAAAATATCGGGCCGTGTTTTCCGACGAGCCAGGAAACATCAAAAACTACCAGTGTACGATCCGATTCTGAGAACAGGTGGAATTCAACCCCAAATCCTACCCGATAGCACAATCGTTGAAGGAAGCTGTACGAGCTGAAATCCAAAATATGATAAATAAAGATATAATCGAAAGGTAAGAAACTATATTAAGACCTGCCTTATTTGTCAGTTGGTAAAGACGAACAACGAGAGAAAAGAGGGGATAATGATACCAATTACTTCACAAGAGAAGCTGGAAAAGGTTTTCCTAGATATCTGTGGGCCATTTCCCCGTAGTGGCAGATGCCATCGTTATAAATACATCATAATAATGATGGATCATTTCACCAAATTTATAAAATTATACCCGGTGAACCGAGCTACCACTTTGAAGGTTTTGGGAGTGATCACCAATTACTACATTCCAGATAGGAAACCTGCATCAATAATCACCGACCATGGAACTCAATTTAAGGGAAGGAGGTGAAAAAATACTTTGATCACCTTAGGTATCAAGACATACAAAATATCTGTTTACCACCCCAGTAGTAATCCTGCGGAAAGGGTGCTGCAAGGTTGGGAGGATATTGCGAACATACTGTCACCATCAACAAAGAAAATGGCAAGAATACTTGTCAGCCACAGAGGAATTCCTTAATTTAGCACATCACCCCACTATAGGGTTCACACCATATACAGCAATGTATGAGAAACAACCTCATCGAGAAATACAAGAAATCATTGAATTTCGCGTAAATCATGAATATAAATTTAATCGAATGAAGTTTTACAATAAACTGGCCGAAGATCAGGAAAGGCGACATAAAAAGTATCAAAGGGCAATTAAGAAGGTGATAAACTACGAAGTCGGTGAAAAAGTATTATTGAAAAATCGGGAACTACCCAGTACCTTGGAAGGCATTACCAAAAAGTTATTACTGCTGTATACCGGGCCATATATGATTATTAAAAATAATAACAACAACACTTATGTATTAAAGGATATTAATTCAAACAAGACAAAGGGCACCTATAATAAATTGTCAATAAAAAAATATTTAGAGGAGAATTAATTACTAAATTCTAAAATTAAATAAGAAGAACTTATACCAATAATGTGAATAAACTAATCTTGGAAAGGAAATATTAAAACATTTACGAATGCAAAAGGGAGTAAAAACCGCTTAAATAATATAATATTAATGAAATAATTCGGATGAAAACAAAAGCAAAATAATAATTTTTGCAGAAGAAAAAAAAAGAAAAAAAACCGTAAGGACGACTTACATGAATTATTTGAATAAACTCTTATGGAAACGAATTGTGAAGGAAAATGATTCTTAAATAACTAAATTCTAAAAATGGTAAGAACAACTTACAAGGATTATTTAAAGGAACTATTATATAAAGAATTTTGCAAGAAAAAGGTTTAACAAAACTCAAAAGGACCGTAAGGACAACTTACAGAAATAACTTGAACGAAATAATTTTGAAGGAAGAAAAACAAACAAAGGAAAAAAACGTAAGAACAAATTACACTAATAATTTGAACGAACTCTTATATAAAAGAACTTTGGAATAAACGGAGTACAAATATATAAACTTTCTCAAACTCTCCATGGTCAAAATAAATAAGAACATGTTCCAGTAGATAATGAGGAAAACCTATATCAATAGATTGAGTAAATTAATGATACAAGAAAAAATATATCCATGAATGTTAAAAGCGGCATAAGAAGAAAGTATAACAAGTATTCATAAGAACCAGTGTTGAAAAAGGAAAACCCATAATAAACTACCACAGCTGTAAAGACTATGTCACAACTTGTATTGTAACAGTGACTATAGGATAACAGTAACAACTAATACAAACTATGTAAATGAGATAATTTTTTTTTTTTTAACCCAAAAATGATACAGAACTTTTAAATGAAGAAGGGAAAAGGAGACCAGAATGTTTTTATAATTTAACCAAAATAGTTTAATCAAACTCACCATGAAAATAATTTGATGAAGAAGCAACAAGGAAAAAGAACCAACCAAATAAGAACCAAGTATTAAGACCAGAAGCTGAAAACCTGGGACCATAATGATGTTATTTTAATAACCACTATGATAGTGATAATTAATGGAAGGAATTAATGTTATGCCATGAGCAATAGAATGACTCATTGAATACCAAATGAAAAGAAAAAATCTATACAAATGCTAATTACTATAGAAACAAGAGACAGATTATACCAACAACAAACAAAGAAAAAGAATGCAAAGAAAGGATGAAATGAATATTATACCCTATACCTAAGCCACATAATATGGAATGAGCTTTAAAAGTGTGGAAAGGAAGAAGAATCAAATGTGTAAAAGTATTAATTAATCTGAACCATTATGAAGTGAAGAATCCACGGATGCTTATTATTAGTCGAAAGAGACTACTTTAAATGATGGTGATGGCGAAAAAAATCATGTTCGAGATAAGTGCTGATTCTGATTGTACTACCCTCAAAACATGAAGAAGTCATTTTTCAAAATGTGTGTGTGTGTGTGTGTGTGTGTATGTGTATGTGCACGTGTGTGTGTGTGTGTGTCAAACGAGATATATATATATATATTGTAGCGTAACAGAATTTTCACCTTGAATATAACTTAATACAACCTTGAAAAGAAAAAGAAGAAACAATCTGTAGTGAGTGATAACAAAATGGTTAAAAATAAATTAAATAAATTGATCATTATAGTAAATCAAATGCTGACAATATACTCTATAACAAAAAAAAAACTCTTGGTCCAAATAAAAGGCACAATCAATATAAAACAATATACATTCAACCACATGATGATTAAAACCCCAGTACATCATCAGTATACCCAGTAAGATATGGAGCAGTAATGAAAAATAATCATGGGTAACTTATTAAAATAACTACATCAAAGGATCCAAACATAAAATAATAACATACTCATTGAAGGAGAAATAAAGAATCAACTAATTCAAGATTAGTACAAGGAGTGTAGTATTAGGGAAGGTTACTTCCCAAATCTCATGACAAATATGTACAATTTAATTAAATTCAAAATAATGACAAAACCCTAATTCCCAGTATCCCAAGTTACAGGATACACTACAAATAAGTTAAAGATTGTAAATTAAATATAGAGATAACTCCAGGGTAAAGAGTAGAATATTAAGTAGAAAGGATTAAAGGCTACCATTAGTGTAGGTGATAAAGAATGCCTCAGTGAGAAGGAAAGTGATATCCAATATAAACTATAATAGTGAAAGACAGAAAATGACTGAAATGTTATTAATTGAAACAGAGTCAGTGGCGAAGCTAGTAATTAATGAATGGGTAAGCAAAAGTCTTACCTTAAATTTTTTTGTAGAGTAGTTAACACAGCAAGTTTTCTTGCTTGCAAAATTGTCAACTACACGGTCTTTAAACAGCTGGTCAGTCATCAATTCCTTCACAAATTTTTTTTCAATAGCAATGGTGGTAAGAGAGTTAAGTCTTTCATTGGTCATCGTATTGCGCAAGTAGTTTTTTTATTCTTTTCAGAGTAGGGCCTACTCATATTGCTTTCTGCAGATGTCACCATAATGTTTAACGTGGTAACAGGAAACGTTAAAATCAAACGAATTAATTTTGAAACTTCCACGTACACTGGTTCTAAGTCATTAAGAACTATAAAATGTAAAAGTCTTTGAGGTAACAAATGTTTTCCAGTATCTGAGTAAATGTTTTTTAATTCATTTTCCAGTCTTTCACTATTGAAAAAAAAAGGTATTTATTTATAAGGCTGTTGAATTTAGTAGAAGGGAAACTCTCTTTGTAAGAAATGAAGTAATTAGGATCCAACAACTCAACAAACTGGATACTTTTGAAATCACTGAACTGTACCTCCAGTTGCATAATCGAAGTATCAAGAACTTCATAAGTTAACGTTTTCAGCAGTTTCCTGTCTCTGTCATCTATATTTACCTCACTGCTTATTTGGTGACATTTTTCAATGCAAGACGACACAGCGTTTTCTGATCTCATGTTCTTGAGGATAGCACTAGTTTTCTTAATTTTAGTGTTGCACAGAATTATATCGGAGATAGTTTTGTGTTGCAGTAGAGAAAAGAGATGGTCATTATAAACGAATATTTCTCTATAAAAACAAAGTAAGTAAATGAAATAAGTCTTTTTGAGTAAGTTAAGCAATCCAACAGCAGAATTGAACGAATCACTATCCCATCCTTCATCATTCTCTGTAATGTCCTCAAAAACCTGTCTCAAGTCACCATACTGGGAAAAGATGGTATATGTTATGAACTGCTCTGGAATGGAAGTTCCAGTGAGTAGTGGATCCTTGTGAAAGTTTAAATCCTCTAGATTCTAGAAGCTGTGATCTCTTTGAGGATCTACAAAAAAATGTGTGAAATGCTGTCAGATTGTGAATGAAGAGCCTAACCGATCTTACTGTTTCAGTGCAATGAAGAAGTATGAGGTTTAACTTGTGAGCATAGCAATGTAGAAATAATGCTCTTGGGCAAGTCTGTTTTACAAAGTGCTGAACGCCTCCATGCTTTCTAGCCATTACAGAGGCTCCATCATATGTTTGACAGACTACCTTCTCAGTTACACCCCACTTTTACAAAACATTAACAATTAATTCTGATAAGCCTAACGCAATCTTATCTACTGAAACATCATAAAACCCAATGAACCTTTCTACTGGACCCTCTGTTGAACAAAATCTAAAAATTATGCTGACTTGAGATCTACTTGATAAGTCTAAAGTTTCATCTGCCTGAATTCCAATAAAATCGTAAGAATCTAACTCCGCCTTCATCTTCTCTTGAATTATATCAGTTACAGATTCAACTAATTCATTCTGAATGTCGCTTGATTTACCTTTAAAGCCTGACATAGACTGGAGATGATCTCGAATGTACTGCTCCTGCTTAGAAAGAAGATCTAACAATTCTAGATAATTACCCCGGTTGACTGAGTCTTCCCCTTCAAAATGACCTCGAAATCCAAGCTCCTGTTTACCCGAGAAAACACACAATGTCAACAAGTCTTTCAACAACAAGCCTATTTTGTTTCACGACTTCATTATGTTTAACAGCTTGAATTCTAGCCCCTTCAGAGAGAGTATGTTCAATCCTCACGCGTCCCAGCAAACGGTACCCCTCTTCATTCTGAATATGTTTATTTGAATTCTGGTGTTTTTCGGCTTTTCTAAGAAAATGTTTGTAACCGTCACTCCATATAAAGTCCATTCTTTTTCATCATAAAACAAGATATATGTATAACAAAAAAGTATGTTGGTTTCGGAACAGCCTGTCAACCACGAATATCGCTCGTACCAAGAAACCTGAAATTTTCTAGATACTTTACCATCAAAATGTTTAATGTCTAAATTAGGCGTAAATCTCTTGTTTTTAACACCACATTTTTCTTCGTAAGTCCAAGAAGAAAACTACTTACTTTTTAATAAGTTTAAAAGATCTGACAAAGTATTAAAAGACCGCTTCACTCATTTCGGGCAACAGACTTATATTCATACACAATAATATAACTGATTTAACTTCCAAATTTATAACTCGATTTGTTTCTATATATATGTTTAATGTCACAAATAATTTAAATGACAATCTTGATCATCTATTAGTTCATGCGGAATAACAGGCACACTTTTAATAACCGCATAAAATAAACACGACTATAAACAACACAGCGCACTGTTCGCACCACATCAGTGAGACATGCCTCATCGCTACGTATGTGGAGCCCGGGTTAATCCCCCCCTCCCCGCACTTCCAGGTCGCAACAACACATTGCGTACATACGATGTATACGAAAAACGCTGAGGCAGATTCACGTTGTCTCATTCGCTTTAAACGAACTATGTCTACTGTCACTTGTCGCCATCTAGCGGTCGCTCAGTAAAGCACGTAATTGGTAAATTCGACAATCACAGTAACAATGTATAGTCTTTACATTGCGTAGTTCATATGTACAGTATTTATAATTTTTGTTCTACACAATTTTTTAGGGTAGGCATTGCCTCAATTGCCTCCATGTAACTTCGCCACTGAATAGAGTATTTAAATATAATATGTAAGGATTGTTGTATATTAATATAAATGTGGAAACATGAACTTTCATTATATGTAATTGAAAATGTTAGATTATAAAATGTTTTGTTATAGTTAAATAACGTTAATTATTGCTAAAGTTTTGTTAAGGTAGGAAAGGCAAGGAAATAATCATAATATCTTTTAAATTGTAAACCATAGAAATAATAAGGAAGCAAACTAGTTATAATATCAGTAGCAAAGCAAAACTGATTTTTAGGCCAAATTCAACTTTTACTAAGTAATCAAATCCAAAAGGATAAATCAAATAAAACTGTATAAAATTAACAGAGATTAGTCAGTTTAGAATAAAGATACTTAATTATAATTATCACCGAAATATATAATAGTAAATGTAATGATCAGAGGATAAAAACGACTTTATTGGAAATGTGTAATATAATGCCTAACAGTGGACACAGTACAAATAAAATGTAAATTAAGCAGTATCGGTGTGTTGTAACAACAAATTGTTAAAGACAAAGAATAATGATGAAATGAGTAATCTTATTTAAGCACAATGTTAACATAAAACGACTTGTAAGCCATTTAATTTATAATTATGTGAATAATAATAAGACCTATAAGAAATGTCAAAAAATGTCAGTTTTAAGCTTAACTGAAACTAAAATAGGTCATGTTGGATATTGATTCATGTAAAATTAGAACAGGAATATTGCTAGGTACTTAAATTTTCATAAAATTAAAAAAATAATTAAATTATAGCCATAAAATAGAAAAAAATGTCATATATATGTATATGAGATCAGGCCTGGACAAGACGAACAGCTGATTTCAGACAATGGGATAGGATACCAAAATATTTCTGGAATTACTATATTAAACAACGATTTCAGTTAGCAGTTGATTGTTAAACGCGAACCAGAACGGATGGGAACGTGCAGAAGGGAGATCCAAAAAATATAAAATAATTTGAACTAAATTGAAAGTACAATATAAAGAGTTACTGCAGAGGTTATAAACCTAAAATTAGTAAAAATAACTTAACCAATTAACGAAGTGAAGAACGAGTTTTAGTTACAATATAATCAAACACCAATACACCAAGAATCATCTGCCATGTTGGAATAATTGAATTAATACTATTCCATTGAATAACGAACTTAACCAGATTTCGAACACTGAATACGACACTAGTAATACTGCATCAAACTACCTCTTTGAGCGAAAAGGAACATTACAACAGAAGCATCCAGAGGAAATACACTATCGCAGAAGAAGATATCCACAATTACATTTGGGTGAGAGGAAAAAACCACAAGCCGGCATAGTTGGGCAAAATCCGAGGTTGATGGCGGGCATGTTTGGAAGTCATCTCACCAGCAGTACACTGCCACGATGAATCAACAGCTACGCGACGTCATACACAGCTGACTGGTTCGATTATTTTTTTTTAAATGACATTATTTTCAAATATATTTTACTTTTATGTAATAGTAATTAAGTATTAATTAATTGTAAGTATAGTATCTTGTAACTTGCCTTTCCCTGACCATTTCGACAGTTCAAAGAACTCTGTTAATCAATTTTGTAATTTTATATATTTTGTTAGTTAACACAATCGACCTGTGAATTGAGTCTCAGCCGCAGCAATAGTTGATGCACATAAGATTATCGCATCACTTCTTAAATAAATGTCATTATTGTTTCTAAACACGAGTTTTCCTAATTATTTGAGTAATTAAAATTAATTTATTTCATTTCTAATTTAACTTAGAAGGTAATAACTAAAGAAATCGAGAAGAAGAAGAAGAAAAGGAGCTGAGTTAGAAGCGAATACAATTCGACCCAGCTTTGACATAATCGGATTAACACAATAGAACAAATATTTCTTTACTGAGTCTAGCAAATTAACACATGGAAATAAATTAGTATTAATACTTCTAATTAAATAATAATTAAGTAATAAAACTAATTAAACGATAAAATATATAAATAATATTAAAAAATAAATAAATAAAAAAAAATTTTATAAATTTATACCTTGTAAATTTTCTCAAACATAAATTTTATTTGTAACCCAAGGTTTTATTACTATATATATATTGTAACGCAACAGAAATGCTGTCATCCATGTTACATAAATATTATATTAACAAAATAATAAGCAAGTCAATATCTAACCCCATGATAAAACAAAAGTCTAATAATTACATTTATGATTATAGATAAAGATAAATAAGGATGCAAGGTAGAAATAACGAGAATGAACAAACCTGTAAATTAGACAATAGTTAATGATCTATGTTCAGTGAAAAGTAAATCAATATGATACTGATGAGAAGTGTAAGAAGTAGAATACTACAGAAATTGTCAAAGTAAATGACCATGAAAGTAAACAAAAATGAAACAATAATTTACCTTATAGCAATAGAAAGTAAGGATTTTGAATTAAATGATATTATTTTGTGACAACGAATGTTATGATAAAGTTTATGTTATGTTATACCAATTACTTGTTGAGTTAATGAAAGGTAATGAAACAAGAGGTATTATTCAATTACTGTTATAGAATGATGTGGGAAGCAGCTAGTTAGCGTTAATAGATTTCAATTTTCTTATATGTGATCCATAGATCAAGATAAAATTGTCATTAGATATGAAAAGAATAATTGTTTATGTAAATGTTAATAGTTAAGATTTGATTATATGTATGAATTTATGTAAAAGGGCTATAGTTGTTCACCAGTTATAAACAAAGGTAGGTCCGTATACAATAAAAGGCCTAACAACCAATAACACTATATATAACTACTCATAACATAAAGGTTAGGTACGTAAGTTAATAATAATTAATGAATACGGTTCGAAGAGCTAGGAAAAAACATTAAATTAGTAATGATATATAATAAACCATCTCAATTTATACAAATTATGATAATGCCACAATGCCATGATATCGATTGATAACGTTTGATATCGAAAAAAGTAGTAAATATAAAAGAAACAGGCTCATATCAAAAAACCAGCAGAATATATGTAGAAAATAATAAACCAACTATCGGTAAAGTTATATTCCGATATGATAGCAAATTAATAAGGAATAGACAAAAAATATATGAAATAAACACTATATACAAAACATGGAGAAGGAAGAAAAATAATGGGTTGCTATGGACTACAGGAAATGAAGATGTTGTTGATTTTCAATTATTGCTTTTTATGATCTGAATGTGATGAGATTAAAAAATCTAAGAAATGTCTAATATAATCGGAATATTCTAAATTATTTGATCCTCTTATACAACACAAAATTTTAATGATAATATTCTTTACTCTTGCCAGTACAGTTTAACCAAACGAGGCTATAATATGATATCACAATAAAAAATAAATAACTGGGTTCTACAAGGAAGGACTTGAATTGTCCCATATCCGAAAGGAGTTGACGATATATTACACCCAATATAAAGAGTTAACTGTATCACAACCAATAATATACACTACACTGGAAATCATAACCTTATAAATACACGGAACGTCACCAATTACTTCAGACGAGAGAAGAACGTATTTGGATCCAGAATTTACAGAAGGAACCAGTCTGGCAGTAAATCAACCTAGTGAGCTGTATTTCCGAGGTGAACAGAACAAGAATTCCATTTTATTAACATCCGAAGAAAGAAAATCGTACAACATAGTCATCCAGAACCGTGAAGTTATCAACCAACAGCCCACACGATTCGCTTCGTTCTAGTCTGGTAAATTATTATTGTATAAATCATATTAACTACACAACACTTCAAATTTGTAAATCTTGCATTCTTATCTATGTATTTTTAATCTTCCCCACAGTTACAAGAACCTTCACACCCTGAATTAAGTTAATTACAAACTAAAACACATTATATAACCGAATCTAAATAAAGTATCGGACTGATCAATAATCGATTCACGCAATCTATAGCCTTTGTGTATGACGGTTGGAACATATCTCATTCAATGTTGAAGAAGTAAACAAATAAAGAACCTTTGTATAGTTGCAAAATCTTGTCATTTGGAGTATTATTTAATGAGTTGGGAATAAAAAAGTAACAAATTGACGAACCCAACAGTGGGGCTTAAACCGTACGTACCCGTCTAATTACAATATATATAACGGATATTTACAGCTGTTGCCGTTTCTCCGTCCCCAACTTCCATTGTAACCTATCATAGCATGTAAGTTCTTCTAAATTTCTTGCAACCATTGCTTCAGCTACGTCATCTCGCCAACTCCTCCGTGGACGTCCTCTTTTCCTCCTCACCAGTGGTATCCATTCCAGTATTTTGTGGGGCCATCTGTCATCTTCCAATCTCTTCACATGCCCAAACCAAGTCAATTGTCTTCTTTCTATTTCATCTATTATTGTCCTGTCAATATTCAGCTTGGCACTAATAGTCTCATTTCTAACCCTGTCTAATTTTGATCTTCTACAACTCCTCCTGAAGAAGTCCATTTCCGCTGCCATCAGTTTTTTCTTATTTACGTTTCAAACGTTCCAAACTTCTGCTCCATAAAGGATTACACTTTGCACCATGCTATTATATATATATATATATATATATATATATTACATTTAATATTTATAATTAAATTTACCTCAAGATGTTATTTTTCTATTTGGAACATGTTTCGAGAGTTCCTGTTCTCTCGAAACATGTTCCAAATAGAAAAATAACATCTTGAGGTAAATTTAATTATAAATATAAAATGTATTATATACATCAAGAAACGGACTGTGGCAGAAAGTGATTGAAAAAAAAAATATATATATATATATATATATGTGTGTGTGTGTGTATATTGTAACAATCACTACTGTATCGAGTTTACGTCTTTTTAGCCCTACGTTGTTAGCGTCATTTGTAACGTCTTCCTCCGTAGTTAACGTCTTTCTCCGTGTTGTGTTTAATACGTTTGTATCCTGACAGTGTTATTTATTTTTAATCGAGAGTGTGTGATTATGAAAATTTTAACCACAGTTATCTTTATTAGGTATTATATCAGTACCGTTGTTTGAAAATGGGTAGGAGAGAGAGTGAGAGAGAGCGATAGAATTCCTCTCTTTGTATACGATTTAATCGTTTAATTTTTCCGCGCGTTGCATCAGCTGTTTTCTATTTACGAACCCATTCCAGGTTATGTTATTCGTAGTACTTCATAATTACTGATGTCAGAGCTAATTTTCTTACTCTTCTCTGTTATTCCTTCGTTTCCTGTAACAAAACTGCTATCTACCAGAAATAATACACAGTCAATTACCTAAAAGAAAGGTATTTATTGAATTTAGTTTAATTTTTCTGGAAATTATTGTCTCCAAATCATGAGTTTACAATTGATTATTTTTCGAAATCACAACATTTTTTCGATATTAGTTTTTTCATATATATAACACAACAGATGTATACAATTACAGTTATTAGAAAAAAATTAATTAATTATATATCTCAGGGTTATTGAGGGTTCTTTGAACTCTAAGAAAGTCAGAAATGCTTATTAATTAGTATCATACTTTACATTAATTAATATTTGTTTACTTAAAATCTGATTCAACAAGTTCGTTTTTTAAACGCCAGAGCGCAGACTACGTATTCCCACAGAAGGCGAAGAAGGAAAGATGGCTGCCGATTCCTGATGAATCAACTTTTATACTATTTTTTGGTTAATTAATAAAGTTTATAATGTTCACACTATGTTTTCTTACAAATTGAAAGATGTGGTACTGTTTCTAGTGTTCGTTACTTATTGGTGATGTGTAATTTTTTAGTTTATTAAGTTAGGCATCTCACCCAAGAAGTGACTATTCAAAATTTTCAGATCAATATGGTTAGATGAGATTTTCTATGTTCTTCGATATTCTGGCATCAATTATGGTTGTTCAACGGATGTCTCATATGTAGTGGCTTGTGCTGAATCGTTTCATTAATTTATGATGTGGTTCTTTCCGAATTGTAGTTACTTAATTCTTAAAATTTACTGGACATTATTTTTTTTTATCTGCTCACTTGGAATACCATTTAACAATTCTTGTTGATTAGTTACTCTTAGTAACCAAGAAATTTATGGTTTTTTATTGGCTAACCTAGGTACAGTTTTAGTAAATAGGCTAGTAATAATTATTATTATTTCTTCCCTTCCTTTAGGAAAAATACTCCATTCTTATTTTTAACTATAATTAAATTTAATTTATATAAGGTTTTTCTTCACATCTTTACATAAACTTAGCTACTTGTATTTTATAGTTTAATGATTTTTAACTTGGTTTATTTCTGACTTATATTTCTGTTAATGTATTCTTACTCTGGGCACTATTTTCAATTTCTACCATCTCTTTACTTTATTTTAATTAGTAATTATATTAATTTCTTATATAACCCTGGATTCCTTAAACATAAACAAAAATAATATTTTAATTACATTGATATTGCCTTTGTGGCCTAACAACACAAAACTACAACTTATTATTAAACTTATAGTTTATTACAGGGCTGCAAACTGGTTTTGAGGTCTAAATTACTGATTTTACTGACTAAAATCACTGAAATACTGACTTCTTACTGACCTAAGATAAAATAACTGACCTTAATTACTGACCTCCATCGACCATATTAATATTAATTTACAAGTAATTAGAGACAGTTTAAAAGATATTTTTTATAATTGGCCACCCTTCTCCCCACTGAGCAGCTGTAAAACAAAATCTAACATACAACGGCATTATTTTAGTTTGAGACTTATTAAAAAACATTAAAAACTAAACATTGTTCAAGTAAAATCAGCAGGCATATTGTTAACTGGTTTACAGCTACTCAGGCCAATTTCCCTTGCCACCATTATAAGTTAATTTTGTATATTTATTTTATTGACATATTATTCAGCGCTTAACTTACATCTTATATCTAATAAAACTGTAACATAATTACCCATCTTAAATATTCCTAGAATAATATAATGTACATACCAAGAGAACGTTAAATATCCTTGGTACTCTATGATCAGTCTGCTTAAGAATTGTAATTGAAACTCATTGCTTGGGTTTTTTATTGAAAAATGAAGTAATTAGTGAAGATTTTCTTTTCTCAACATTTTTCTGAATTTTTTCCGCATCATGTCTTTTTATGTCAGCTTCTTCTTTAACTTTCTGAGCACTTTCCAGGATTGCCTGTGCAACATTAGCCGCAACAAGATCCTTATTTCTAATAGCCTGCTTTAATCTTTCATTTGCATCTTTTAAAAGAGTATCAGCTACTTTTCTTTTCTCTTCTTCATCACTTTTCAGTTATTTTAATACTACTTCTTTTTCATCAATACCTTTCCTCTCAGCTGAGAGTTTTTTCTCTAATTCGTTTTCGGCAATACGCTCTTTCTCCTTAGCTTCTTCTTCTTTCTTTTCCTGTTCTTTCTTTAAACGTTGTTCTTCTAGGTACTGCCTATGATGTATATAGGCTGACTGAGCGAGATTCAAGAGCTCTTTGTTTATATGAACCAAATGTACTTTTCCATCATAGAGTTTATGCACCGTGAAGATAGGCATCCAGAGTTCTTTCAGACATACTTGCCCGATCAGAGGTCATAGCTCTCTGTGAGCTTAAGAAGCCTCTTTCCACATCTGCTGAACCATGAGAAAGAGATAAAGCTGCTTTGACAACCTTAGAAACAAGTGGGTACGTCATCTCACCTGCCTTATCAGTTTTCTTAAAAAACTGGTTCCAGTAAACATCAATGCAATTGCTCTTGCTATGGAGCTCATCTTCTTCCAAACTCAGTAACTTCCATTCATCAATAAGGGAGGCTATGTTCAGATCAATAGGCAATGCTTTTGCCACTTCAACGATGAACTTCCAACTATTGTCTTTTGTTCTTTCGGATGGGATCAAACATTCAAAATGCTTCAATAAAGGTTTTGACGTCAAGGAAGACTTGGTAAAAATGTGTTTACAACTAGCAATGAAATGCTTTTTTGCTTGGAGCAGAAATGCAAGTTTGTCCTTTTCTGGTAACATTTGTAATTCTTTTACATCTAATCCACAGTTTACTTCTTTAAGAGGAAGAAAACTTTTCTCATCATTCAAGGAATCTAACGAGAAGATAACCTCAGAATGACATATACGAGTCATTAGTGTGACGATTTAAAAATTATTTAAATAGCACAAATTAAAATTGTTTGTTCTTATAACAAGTGAGAGTATTATCCACCCCTTATCTGTACCTAGATTCCTGTATCAACGTGCAAATTGTCCAGTACGAACACGCAAAGTACAATGTTATTAAGCGAAAAATAATATTTCTTTTAATTAAATAAAAGACGTATTAATAATAAAGGAAATATCTAACTCATAACAAAAAGGTAGCATAATTTATTACTAGTTAATTAATGAACAATTATTAATACTAAAGGAACGAACTACTTTTCTCAGCGCGTAAACCATGCCAGCTTACAGACTCCCTGCCGCTAAACAACCCCCAGTCGCCGGAGAAACTTCGACATGTAAGCAGGTCAAAAATGTGTTGTAAAGTTACACTTAGGTGTATACCGCTAAACAACGATACAACCAGACGTTAGTTGTTATAATTGATTTAATCCAATGTAGCGTTGGAAAAAAAACTAGTAATGTAGTGTGTGGAGCAAATATTGGTAATATATAAAAAAAAACTTAGCCGACACATCTCTTTACAAACAGTAAGTGGTAAGATATGTTCCTTACCAAATTAAAGTAAACATCAGTGCTGCTAAAATAAGAACAATTAAAATGTAAAATGTGAACAAATAACTCCAGAAGAAGAAAGTTACAACAACAACCGTATGAACTTCAAGTAGCAGAATCCAATCGTCATGACCTAGACTACAATTCGGAAACAATCAACTAAATGGAGGATCCAGAGGAACAACGAACTACACCCAAGAAGACCTACTGAAGAAGACTCGCGAACACCCACAGCAAACTCACGTTCTATTCAGGTGATATTAAATCATAACATTTGTGCATAACTTGTTTTTTTTTAAACCGAAACAAAAAGAACAGTAAAGTTTCTTGTAAAGACTTTTAGATAACTTAAAGATTAGCATATAAATGTTTGTAATTTCTGTAATGATATAGTAATAACCTGATGATGTTTAAAGGTAAAGTAATTCTGAAAATTACACCGGACTATTCTTCAAATAGTTTGGATGATGTTGTGATATATTAGAATATTGCAAAGTTAAGACCCGGATCCGTGGTAATTGAAATAATACACAGCTGAATGATTTTGAGATAAAAAAGAGTAAAAAATAAAAATTTGAAGAATATCTAATGCAGAATTTATAAGAATTTTTCTTTTAAAAGTAAAGTAAAGTAAGTAAAAAATTTAAAGGATGACCATTAAAGCTATTACTTTTATACTTAGTTAAAATACAAGAATAAAGAGATGTTTTCGCTAATACCCAGAGAGTGAATAAATTTATGTAATCCTTGACTAATTCCTGATATATACATTGTCATAATTTGTTGGTAAGTAAATTTTACTAACTACGGCAGCTAGTTTAATTAACAGTGAACAATTGAACTGGTTCCCGATGTTATAATGTCTTTGCAGGAGAGACGTTATAAGATGCGCCACTCTGCTGTTTTGTAAAAAAAATTAATAATAATTGTGTACGTCGTGATAATTAATTAACAGTAACTTTGTAGAATATATAAATTTATTCACTCTGAAATTGTGAACAAATAAATAAATAAAGTTTTAATTAAGAAATAATAATATTAGTATTAGGATATTGCCGTAATAAACAAGTCCTTGCTGGTAAAAATATTCCATTTTAAACCTGTCGGTATTTACAGGCTATTTCATGTTAAATACGAGTCGAGAAATGTACGCTCTCCCCCTTGTACGCAAGTAAGTTGTTTGTATGGGATTCCCTCGCGGACATAACAGACAGTCCAGAACAGGAAATAATCGTGTTTGAGATTGTCCGAATCACCCTCCTTTGTTAAACCACCCCTACGTAAACAATAAGACTCCCCAAACAACTGATCCACTGTGCTATTATAAAAGCAATGAACTCTTCGTGTGTGAAATTTCTCTCTACTATAAAATAATATTATCATTTTGTCTTGACTGATAATTGCTAGGAGTACAGAAAATTGAATTGATTTGATATAATTTTAATTTGATTAATTAGTATAAGATTCTATGTGTAGTAATAGATATATATGTGTGTGTTTAAATGAATTCAAATTTTACAAGTGTTTAAAATAGATGACATAAGATTTGTCGTACATAATACTTAGTTTATTTAAAAGTCATTATTACCATAACAATGGCTCAATTTAACCCCGACTTGTTGTTGAAGGACGAATTAAGCTATGAAGCCTTGCTACGCGGTCTCCCATACGCAAACGTAACGGTCGTGGAACTGCGCAAAACATTACGTGAAAATAGACCAGACAAACCCTCACTGTTAAATCGTTTAAGTGTATTAGACTTCGAAAGTGAAAAGGAAACATGCTATCACAAATATACGGAACTTACCTCCGTCGCACAAACCCTGCGAGATGAAAAATCCCCCGCAGTAATTTTACGAACCACTCAAAGAATCGAACATCTGACCCGCCGCATCACCAATTTGTTGAATTGGCTCGGTGATAAAGTTACTCCACCGGACGCGCAAAAATTCGCGGAAGAAGCATTACAACAATTACCCGAGATAATGCGCGAATTACGTCGAAGGTCTGAATCGTTTAGATTAGAAGAGATCGAAGAAGCAATGACGAAACTAAATATTTCCCCTACCCTATCTCCTACTCAAGAACAGTAAACCGGTGCTGTAAAATTTCAGGAATATAATATAGATCCCGTTAAGGAACGGTTAACCGACAGACAAGTAAATATCCAACCCGTAAACATCACGTTACTTCCAAATGAACTAGAGAATATGACTAGTACCTACGATTTACCTCCTCACTTATCGACGAATCAATCTGCGGAAAAACCTAGAATAACGACTCAATTAAATCTAACTACCGAGCTTTATAGAAAAATAACTCACCCCGTAGAACGTATTTTATCTGAGATACCAACCACTGATGGGCTGAATATTACAAAACTCCTAGATTTTATCAAGCACCTTTTACAAATAAAGGATCTGCGACAATTAAGAGATGACCAAATTTTACAAGTAATTCTACCTAAATGTAGATCTCCTTTAAAAGATCGTGTGTTAGAATCTCTAAGGTATAATCACCCTGCAGAAGAACTTCATACCACCCTGATAAGACACTTCATTCCCACCGGTATCTACGAAGAATTGAAGCGGAACCTAGTACTTCGTGTACAAGGAGCTTACGAGAGATTAGCTCATTATATATCTGAAATAAGGGAATCGGCCTTATTGCTACAAGTTAAATGGAGTGAACAACAGCTAGTAGACACTATCTTAGTAGGACTATCTCCTGAGGAGCGATCTCGCCTAGCACTCATGAAGAGACCAACCACTTTCACTGAATAGAACTGTGTTGTATACATTCGTCCAACGTCTGGTATTCTGACCAAAACAGACGCGTTTTTATGTCCCAGACTCAACGCAGAGATTCATTCCTACCTCTACCCATTGGGACTGATACTCGAGCCTACCGCGATAAGTGATTCGTAAGAACATCTAAAACCCAAAGCTACCCCAATACTTCAAACTCTCTACAAAAACCCCGACAACATGCGAGCGATGTAAATGAGGAAAGAAGATGTTATAACTGTGGAAAGTCCGGCCACATTAGCAAGAATTGTAAACAAAAGCGGTACCAACAGAAAACCGACCAGTCAAAAAACTTGTGAAGCGGGAAGAACAAAAATCCTACGTCTTCCGCAGCATCAGAAGGAAAGGTATAAACACTAATAATTCTAAAGTAAAAATAAACAGAAATAAACGTATAGACCCTTACTTAACAAGATTTATTGAAAAGTGCAACTCTATTGATACATGCAAAACAAGTATATGCCAATTACCCTACATACAGATAGACCTTGGAGCAACGAATATCCTTGGTTTAATGGATTCAGGATCTACACGTAGTATAATCAGTCAACAGCTAGCCAGCGTATTAGCTAATCATAATCTTATTAAACGTAGCCAAAACGTGAACGTAAAGTGTGCCACCGCAAATAAGCAAAACCTAAATATATCTCGCAGTATTACGGTGAAATTAAAAATAAAGAATTTTACTTGGTATGTTCCCCTACTCGTAGCTGAAGTGTTAGGACAAAACTTAATACTAGGCGCTGACTTTATAAGTAAAACTGGCTTAATCCATGACATATACGCAAAACAATATTTCTTCAGATTTGATCGTACTCGAAAATATCAGTTCGACTCCGAGCTAAGTAGCAACGCGAATTGTGAAACATCAACTATTCAGTTAGAGCATCATGAATCTAGTTTGAGTCATTTAAAAGGAAATGAGCGACAAAGAATTCAAAAGTTAATAAGGGAATTTTCTATTGTACTCACACCCAAGTTAGGATTAACCCACTTAACGAATACAAAATAAATCTAAGTGACAACAAGGTAATACGTCTTCACCCATACAAATTATCACCGCCCAAGATGGAAATAATGAGAAACCAAATCAACAAACTCCTAGAGCAACAGTCATAGAACCGTCAACTTCTCCATACTCATCACCTGCATTCCTAGTACCAAAAGAACTGACAAACATAGACTAGTCGTGGATTATAGACAGCTGAATAAGAATATAGAATTTGAATCGATTCCCCTGCCCGACATACATAGCGCGTTCCACTATTTTACCAAAGAGAAAATCTTCACCATAATGGATCTCAACCAGGCATTCCACCAAATCCCACTAGCTGAGGAATCAAAACATCTAACTGCGTTTGCTGTCCCATTTAATCTATATCAATTTACTAGAGTACCATTCGGTATATCACAAGGAAGTTCAGTATGTAGCAGACTGTTAGAAAAAATATTTCATGACGTTAAATTTAAATTCATATATCACTATCTTGACGACATAGTAGTATATAGTGAATCGATGGATCAACATATTGATCACTTGCGTGAAGTATTATCGAGGTTAAAGAAAGCTGGTTACTAACGCTAAACCCTAGTAAAGTTAATTTCGCAGTGAAACAATTCTCTTTCTTAGGTCATATAGTATCGGCCGAAGGTAAGGTTAGCATCGATCCCGAACGTACGCGCGCAATCCGAGAATTTTTACCACCTAGAGACACCAAAGGTATAGCTCGATTTTTAGGTATGATCAATTACTTTCACAAGTACATACCCCACCTAGCGGATATAGCAGCCCCATTAAATGCATTAAGAAAGAAAGGAGCGAAATTCGAGTGGACTACTCGACATCAAGCCACTTTTGAAACACTCAAAGAAAGCATAATATCCCCACCGGCGGTATTGCAGTTAGCAGATTTCAGTACACCATTTGTCGTACAGCCTGACAGTTCTAGTGTAGCATTAGGAGCTGTAATATACCAAGAAATCAATAATACTAGACTCCCGATCAGCTATGCATCACGTACATTGACGGAGCAAGAAAGGAAGTTCTCAGCCTATGAACTAGAACGTTTAGCTGTAGTATTCGCCTTCGAAAAATGCAAACCATTTTTGGAACACAAGGAATTTCTACTAGAAACCGACAATCAAGCTTTGTCATGGTTATTGAACCATCCAAAACAGTTAGGTCGTATCGGAAGATGGGTGTTAAGATTAAATTGCTACAAGTTCAAAGTACAACATATTCGTGGTACTCAAAATGTAGTAGCCGATACACTATCCCGCATGTTCCAACTACCCAATACCAGACCTGGCAAAGACAATGTTGAAACCACTACTGTTAATACGCTAATTACTAACTTCCCCCTTGCATTTAAGGATATAGCATATCACCAACAACAAGATCCGAAATTGTGTAAAATAATAGAACAAATACATAAAGGAAATTATTCTGACAAATATACCTTGAGTAAACGAGTACTTCGTTTTAAAAAGGCTAACGGAAAATCACTGAGAATAATCGCCCCGGAAATAATTAAACCTATGCTAATGGAATACTACCACTCATCAACCACTGGAGCTCATATGGGAATTAGGAAAACTATACATCGTATTCGCAAGGAATACCATTGGGAAAACATTAACAGTGAAATAACAAAGTTCGTGAAACAATGCGAAATCTGTGCCCTGAGCAAGCCAGCACGAATCAGTCAAGTTGGAAAATTAATCTCAGAAATCCCCACAACACCCTTCTCAAAGATATACATAGACTATTCTGGACCTTATCCCCGTTCTAAGTCCGGAAATACTATGCTATTAATTTGCGTGGACTCCTTCACTAAATTCGTATGGATGTACCCTATGAGACGTGCCTTAGCATCTACGACAATAAAGATTCTCCAAGAGAGACTATTTAAAGATTATGGTACACCAGTACACCTAGTATCTGACAATGGACCTCAGTTTAAATCGAAAGAATTTAATGACATGTGTTTTAAATTAGGAATAAATCATATTACAGTGACAGAGTACCGACCGCAAGGAAACCTAGCAGAGAGATACTTGCGAAACCTAAAATCAGCCTTAATATCTTATCACGCTAAAGATCAGACAGCGTGGGATCAAAATCTATCATGGATACAATTTGCCTTCAACTCAGCGTATCATGAAGGACATAAATCAACACCATTTGATTTACTGTACAAGTATAAACCGAACCACCCGTTAACCACAAAGTGGAAAATTCATGAGTTATTGCCCCGCGAAATAAATGGGAATAACATAAGGAAAATATGGAACGAAGCTCGCGCAAATTTGAGAGCGAATTTACAAAAATCACGGAAATATCATGAGCAGAATAATAGGAAAATAGAGTACAAAGTAGGTGATTTAGTTATGTATAAAACTCACCTACGAGTAAAGCCATTGATAGGACACTTCCAAACTATCATACCGATGGTGTGGCCTCTACAAGATTCACAAGTTCATCACCCCCGTAACAGTAGCGCTGTATGAACCCAATACAGACAATTACGTTCGCAGAAGCCATGTGTCTCAAATAAAAAAATTGTTTTCGTGTAAAAATAAAGAAGCACGACTACGAGAAAGATAGTAAACCAAGAATACTACTTAAGCATTAAGAGTAAAATATGTTGTATATACTTATACAGGAATATAATAAGATTTTGCAACATCCTATATCGTAATTGAGTATAAACTCAAACACCTCGTACGAATACTAGCGAGGCCTGATCAACCTTAGCTAATGTCCTGCGAGAATGAAATAAAGAATGAGAAGTCAGCTGACGAACAACAAACCTCTAGCTCAGTAAACTAAAAGTAATTCCATTGTTATTACAATACGTTATTATTATTAGTAACCTACTCATGAGTATAACTCCATAAAACGAGTGAAGAAATCAAGCAAAAAACAGGTAGTAGATGTAAGACTTAAATATAAGGTAGATTTATGTATTTGTATATTTTATGTGTAGTAGATGTATTAGATTTTAAATATTTTGTATAAGATGTAAGATAATCAATTGATGGATAGAAATCATCTGAGGGAGAGAAATTTCAGCACGAAGTCCCGTGCCCAAATGTAATTGTATTTCTTAGGTTTTCATTTAATACCCCGTCGCCCCGTCCTCATCTTTAAGTGCAGGAGGATGTGACGATTTAAAAATTATTTAAATAGCACAAATTAAAATTTTTTGTTCTTATAACAAGTGAGAGTATTATCCACCCCTTATCTGTACCTAGATTCCTGTATCAACGTGCAAATTGTCCAGTACGAACATGCAAAGTACAATGTTATTAAGCGAAAAATAATATTTCTTTTAATTAAATAAAAGACGTATTAATAATAAAGGAAATATCTAACTCATAACAAAAAGGTAGCATAATTTATTATAGTTAATTAATGAACAATTACTAATACTAAAGGAACGAACTACTTTTCTCAGTGCGTAAACCGCGCCAGCTTACAGACTCCCTGCCGCTAAACAACCCCCAGTCGCCGGAGAAACTTCGACATGTAAGCAGGTCAAAAATGTGTTGTAAAGTTACACTTAGGTGTATACCGCTAAACAACGATACAACCAGACGTTAGTTGTTATAATTGATTTAATCCAATGTAGCGTTGGAAAAAAAACTAGTAATGTAGTGTGTGGAGCAAATATTGGTAATATATTAAAAAAAAACTTAGCCGACACATCTCTTTACAAACAGTAAGTGGTAAGATATGTTCCTTACCAAATTAAAGTAAACATCAGTGCTGCTAAAATAAGAACAATTAAAATGTAAAATGTGAACAACCAACTCCAGAAGAAGAAAGTTACAACAACAACCGTATGAACTTCAAGTAGCAGAATCCAATCGTCATGACCTAGACTACAATTCGGAAACAATCAACTAAATGGAGGATCCAGAGGAACAACGAACTACACCCAAGAAGACCTACTGAAGAAGACCATCGCGAACACCCACAGCAAACTTACGTTCTATTCAGGTGATATTAAATCATAACGTTTGTGCATAACTTGTTTTTTTTAAAACCGAAACAAAAAGAACAGTAAAGTTTCTTGTAAAGACTTTTAGATAACTTAAAGATTAGCATATAAATATTTGTAATTTCTGTGATGATATAGTAATAACCTGATGATGTTTAAAGGTAAAGTAATTCTGAAAATTACACCGGACTATTCTTCACATAGTTTGGATGATGTTGTGATATATTAGAATATTGCAAAGTTAAGACCCGGATCCGTGGTAATTGAAATAATACACAGCTGAATGATTTGAGATGAAAATTTGAAGAATATCTAATGCAGAATTTATAAGAATTTTTCTTTTAAAAGTAAAGTAAAGTAAGTAAAAAATTTAAAGGATGACCATTAAAGCTATTACTTTTATACTTAGTTAAAATACAAGAATAAAGAGATGTTTTAGCTAATACCCAGAGAGTGAATAAATTTATGTAATCCTTGACTAATTCCTGATATATACATTGTCATAATTTGTTGGTAAGTAAATTTTACTAACTACGGCAGCTAGTTTAATTAACAGCGAACAATTGAACTGGTTCCCGATGTTATACTGTCTTTGCAGGAGAGACGTTATATTAGTCTGCTTGTTAGAGTTTTGAGGTGATCATACAGAAGGTGAATCAAAGGTTCTTCTTTCTGAAAGTGACCAGTAAACTGTGAAAATATGTGAGCACTGGAGCAAGCAAAGTTTATTTCCACTTTCATTGTGTTAATTTTCAGCAGACTAACAATGTTCTTGTATTTGGATGATATTATTAAATCACTTTTATATTTTGGCACAAACACCATGAAATACTTCGTGACTGCTGGCCACTGTTCTAGGAGTCTTAAACCTGCTGACTCCAAAGACAACCACCTTGAAGAAACATGTTTGATGAACCTGTGCTTAGGTAGCTTCAGATCATTCTGAATTTTTTCAAAATCTTCCCATCTCGAAGGCCAACCATAAAAAAAGTCATGAATAAGGAATATCAAATTTGAAGCGTTATCACCAAGTTCTTTCATACCGCGACTAAAAGCATTGTGAAGTATGTGAATGTTGCATGTACCAATGTCAACCATTCGTTTTTTTCTTAATAAAATAAGAGATTCATTCATCAGGTTTGTAACTGCTTTATTGACATTGGGCCCATCATTACTGAGCATCAGTAAGTTGGTTCGCAGTAAGGTTGTGTTATATATAGCTTCACACAGCTTATTATACAATTCATCAGCGGTAGCTGACCCCATAAAAAAAGTCTGCAAATGCCTTGTAACAATCATTTCTTTAGATGGAGACCAATACTTAACAGCTGTTTGAAGTTCTTTTGATGAGCCAGCATTAACAGTTTCGTCAAAACATAATGTGAAAAGAGCACCATCCATTTCATTCAACATTTGCTTTTTAAAGAATGGTGCCAGAGCATCAGTTATCAAGTATTGTGCCTTTGTTCTTGAAAGTGAAAAATCTGTAGGAACACTTGATGGAAACATCGCTTCAAAAGTCTCCCGAATGTCTTCACAGGATGGAAGCAAAGGAAAGTCCGCTGCCACTGTCTTCATTACCCAAATAAGTTCCGTTTTGGCTGCACTATCTCTAATGTTGTACAACTGAACCGTCTGCTTGACTGTTTCACCAACACTAGTAGATGGCGCACAGTCTTGTGAACCAGCTGTGCATTGGCGAACTGAAGTCAGGTGAAGTTGTGAAGAGGAAAGTTTTTGTTTACATTCTTCTTTATGCTTCCGAGAAGATGCATGCTGTTCCACGGCTTCATATCCCCACGAAATATTGAAAGTTTTTACACAAAGGGTACAGAACATCTCATGGTCACTGGCTTTACGTCCCCAATCAGCAACAATATATCCATTACAGTCAGACTTTCTCAGCCAGTCACTTTTAAATTTACACCTGCCCATTTCAAATACTTTACACAGTAAGAAATTGTTTTTAAACACTTAAGAGTCCCAACAAATTATTTGATTTCAAAAAATTATAAGGCCGGTACGAAACAACGGATTAAAAAACTTTGGGTGGTCGCTTTCTTCCCTTCAGTTCTGGTTGTATTCTTCTTTCTTAAATTTGAGCCAGCGTAGTAAATCTATGGAAGCTCTAACAATTTTTTCAGTGATCTTTCATGGATATTATCGGCCTTATAAATTATACCAGTAAACCAGCACCTGAAACAAAAACACAGATGAAATGTACTGTTAAAAATATTACGGTGCTATAAAAATCTGTTAGTGCAACACGAATTTATAGCACCAATATTGCGCCCTCAGTTAAACATCATTGGGCAAACAGTACATTCCACTGCTTTTTATACTGGAATGCAATCTCACAATCTGCTTTTCATACCTAATCTTAATTATTTATTTCTGACAAAAAAATTTTTAATTATCATGTTAGAAAGTAAGGAAATAAAAAAAATGAATTGCCGGTATTGAGTAAAAACCCTTTCTTAAGAACCACTAAATTCTGCTTTAAAAAACTGACTTTACTGACCAATTTAAAAAATACTGGCTTTTTACTGACTTGCTCAAAAATACTGACTTTACTGACCAGTTTGCAACACTGTTTATTACTATAATACCGCATCTTCACTTATTTGTGATTGACGTCCTTTTCAGTTTTTTAACATTTACCAATACCATACTATGTTGCACTTTGTACACACCGCACTTTTATGATCACTTAGTACATTGTTTTTAATTGCAACAGTGTTTTATGGTACAAATGTTTTCATAGCATGATACTTAATCCCTCATTTCTGACTTTTGGAATGGGTACCTACTGACTTTTTTATTCTTATTATTATATAAATACTTCTTTATTTCTTATCATTACTGAGCACAGTTTATGTAATGTTACAATATATATATATATATTTTTTTTTTGTGATGTCAATTTGTTTCTTCTGCAAGTAGATAATATTGTATATTCTTTTTAACACCTGACGCACGTTTCACTGAAAAATATCAGTATCATCAGAGGTTTCTAAGTCTTAGAAACCTCTGATGATACTGATATTTTTCAGTGAAACGTGCGTCAGGTGTTAAAAAGAATATACAATATTATCTACTTGCAGAAGAAACAAATTGACATCACAAATTATATAATTACTGCAAGAAACATCGAGTTACTTATATAGAAAATGATATATATATATATATATATATATATATATATATATTATAACATTGCCAAACCCTGATCACATTTGATATAAATAAGTATGTAAAAAATGCCAAGAAACAATATATTTTGATAGATAAATGATAACGAGAATGAAAGTAATAAATATAATCAATAGTGAAGGAAGAAGAATACAACCAAAGGTGGTTACAAAACAAGAAAATACGAACTAGACTGACAGACAACTGACATTGACCCAACCCCAGAGATTGGCCAGATATTAACCAAAGTAAAGCGAGACAAGAAGACAGTGAAGAAAAAAGAAAAAAAATTACATGGCCATAACAATTAACTCATAAGATTGTTTTAAAAGAGCATAATTTTTTATTATTATTAATAATTTATGTTTAAATTTTTGTTAGTGGTAACTTGTAAATGACAGTATCTCAGCAATTGTTATACATAAAAAACCATGTGTAGATATGATTGTATGTATATCCTTATCTATAGGTGATGTGTCAGCTGTTATGTTTAAAATTACACTCATACAGACAGGGAATAGAAATGTGTGCGTGATTCAATCAGAGAACAAATTGTATAGCCTACTATATACTTTGGAACTTTTACTAGGATTATTTCAGCAGTATGTATGTTATTTCAGCATTATGTGTTTGAAAGTATAAGGTTTTGGAGAGTTTATTTATTCGCTAATATTATTGCTGTTGCTACAGATGTAGTATGTTTCAATTAACACAATATATTTTAACATTATTAAATTGTTGTTATTATTATTAATTATGACATTTCAGACCAATTTTTATCACTTTAATGACAATGTATACAAAGTTATGTTTTATTTGAAAGATGTATTTACAATACCATGTTGGTTGAATATTATAAAATGATATGTGACAGTCTGAAGTTAACAAAAGAGACATGAACTCATTAGATACAAAAACTTTGTAATAATAGTGAGATCGTGAGAAATATAAGGGTAATTAGAGATAGGTAGGGAGTGACAAAGATGAACAGTGAAGTGATAAGTGTAATAAAATAAACAGCATATAATCTTAAGAAAAAAGAGTTAAACAAGTGTGACAAACCCAAAACATAAGCACATGTTAAATGAGCAATTAAGTTAAGTATATTAGACTGAAAAACACAGAATAATTGTGAATGTAAAAAACAGAAAAAATATTATCTCAGTATAAAAATCACCAGGGTGATTACTGTTATAAAAGAGAGGGTGTAGGTATAACACTCACCAAATTTGTTCATTTGTTAATTTAAAGAAAGAAGTTATTGGCTTAATGTTTAAGGCAATAAATACCAGAAGAAATAGTTTTACAGTAATATGTTAGTATGTTTTAAGTAAGTAAGAAATTTATAAAGAAAATAATAGCAATACCTCTATAAGAAATAATAGGCAAAATATAATAATTATGTGTAACGAAAGGGAACATGGCAGAATTATATTAAAACTTAGAAATAAGTAAATTATGTATTAACATAGTATTATCAATTTTGGACCAAAACATTAATACATGGCTTAGACCAATCTTGTAAGATATCAAACTAATATTTGAAAGAAAATAGGAACATCTATGTAAAGATTACAACCATTGAAATTATCCCCAAGTAAATATAGCCATTATAAAATATTTATTCAAATTAAACAAAAAATTCAAAGTTTGATAACAATGTGTTTATTTTGAGATCGACCAGGGAGAATAATTACGTTACCATGGAAACTGTGGAGTAACAAGCAAAAATACCGTTAGATTTTTTTACTGAATGCATGACGCTTTAATGGTATAGACGCAAATTTTCGAGTGACCAAAATTGTCAATTAAAACATAGAAAATATCAGAAGTTACTACTAAGTGTATACTAAGACGTAAGACGAGGACTGGAACCATATTATTGAAGTTGAGGCCAAATTAACGAAAAAAGAAAATAAATTACTACCAATTAAACTGGAAAAGATGCCTGATGTCCTGAACCAAGCAAATTAAAGAAGATTGTAGTATAACCCATGAATAACAGATCGTATGAGTTCGCCATAACTACGGAAGTGATAAGTACCTATTAAATTACCCAAAATATATAAATAAACTCACGTTAATTATTTCTCACTAAAGGTCGAAATCTCACTGAACTGAAATTAATTACTTTCAAAGATTAAAAAGAATACTAAGTCACTGACAATTTATAAACTAACCAATATAAACTGTTGTTAATGATCCATAACTTGTAAACACTTTTACTACACTGCGCTAAACAAATTATACCTACACAATATGTTAGTTAAGTTTACTTGATGTAAGGGTGTGTATTTTTATTGTTTTAAACATTTGTAATCCTTTTAACGTAACCTCAAGAACCTGTGACAAACAAACATTAATAACTGATGTACTATTTACAACAGACGCCATTATTAAACGTCTGGTTATCAATTCAAATATCGATTTGTCAAACCCTGTAATTGTCTCATATAAACAACCGGAGCATTTGTATTAGAATAATTTGTATTAAATGAATAACAATCACTAATAAAAAATGTGTAAGTATTGAGTGTAACCACGGTGTTATAATTTCATTAGGAGGTGCACAATATTTTATGTACATTTTAGCAGACGACTAACGATTTACACAGCCCACGCATCGAACTGCTGTGCGCTCCAGTGGGCCTAGCTGGCGGAAATATTTGAATTATTCAAACCGCCTGAGCTGCGCTGGTCATACACCTTTGAACTTTATTTTAATTGTTTTAAGAAAACAATTTGGCGCCACCGGGATTTTCATACCCCTAGTGAACATCAGGTAAGAACATCAAGACCTGGTTATTCGTACGTTCGCAACGGACGAAATCTGCGGAAGTTGCACCCATTTGAACTACGGATCGAGAAGACACGTTACACCCATTACACACAAATTGTACGTTATCCACATTTTACAGAGTAAAACGGTAGCCGTATACACGACTATATTACAAATTGGCGACCAACCGGTGGAGCTAGAAGAGAGAGAAATACGAAATTCTAGCGGCGATTACGAAAGGTTACAATATGCACACCAGAGGATTGTCGAAAAAATTGGCAAAGGAGAAGGAGATGGAAGAAAACAGAGGGGAAGAAGAGGAAGGAACACCGATTGAAGAAGTGGAGACAGTAATAACCACAACAGAACCAAGCCAAGACGAAGAAATGGAAACACAGGCTGGAGATAGGGAGGAAGCCAGAGGAGGAATGGATTTACAAAAATTATGGGAGTTGATTAATGGAAAATTAGACAAGAATGAGGAGAGTTTGAAGGAGATGAACAATAAATTCGACGGCATGAAGAAAGAAACCAGTGACAATTTGAAACAGATCAATGAAAAAATAGTGAGTACTAAGGAAGAATTGAGGAAACAGTCACCCAAAATAATGAAACACTACAACAACGATTACTGGAGGAAATTCAGCAAAGAAATGAAGATTTGAAGGAAGAATTGAAGGAACAGCTGAAGGAGGACCACGAGAAAAATAAAGAAGAAATGAAGCAGCAAATAAGACTAATTTTCAGAGAACGTCGTGAAGAAAGCGACCAGACAAAAATGGAGATGAATAAGAAAGGAGAAGAAACCAATTACCAAATGGATCTACTTAATGAGACATTAGGTAACGGGTTCAAGAAGGTGAATGAAACAATAAACACCACTCCAGAAGGAAATAATGAAAAAACAGAAATTCAAGAAGACCCAAATACATTGTTACATCAAAATAAAGGTAACGAAAACAAAGAGAAGAGTAAACACAAAGGAACCAACCGTAGAGGAGTACAGAAAAAACAGATAATTAAGAAGACTAAGAAAATACATCCGAGAAAACGAATCAATACCAGAGAGGAATTGGAAATGATGAAGAACGGACTACTTGAGACGTTTAATCGACCAATTAATGACCATACGGAAATGATGAATGTTATGGAGTGCAGGAGAACTCTGAAGGAGATTCTAGGAGGGATCAACAATCAACCAGCGAGTAAAACTTTCAACAAACCTATCTTTAAATGGAGGATATCCAAAGTTGAAAAGCATCACAACAAAACAATGTATGACAAATTGAGAAAGTCTACAAGAAAAGGGAAATTACCACAGATAGAAATACCAAATAAACCAATATCAGTGAGAAGATCAATAACGGAGGTACGATTAACTTCGTTGAGTAGTAAACAACATCATCAAGTGATTGAGGTAGGCACTGATGCCAGAGAACACATGGTATTAGAAGAGTGGCTGTACCAGATAGAAGAGACATATATAACACAGACAGAAACAGTGATGCACACCAGAGCAGTCCGAACAACGGAGGAAACTTATGTAATCATGGACAATGGATAAACCAAATGCAGATAAACACTGGAATGTGGGACCATACACTATAACAAAAGACAAGGGTAATAACACTTACGAGATCACTCACCCTGTCACCAAGAAAATAAAGGGGGTATACAATCAAGCCTCAATTAAGAAATATTATGACAATCAACAATAACTGTAAAAAACAATTTAAAGTAAAAAACCAACAAAAATACTTTAAATAAAGAAAAAAAATAAATAAAGTGACAAACAAACAAGTCTGCCAATGTCATAAAGAAAAGATCTCTAAAGAATGTCAAAATTCCAAAACATTCGTAAGTACAGCTTACACTAAGCATTAGAGAAACCATTATGATGACTAAAAAATTGTAAAAAATCAAAAAAGATATGTAAGAAAAGCTTACCCAAATATCTCGATAATATTTTAGAACAAGTAAAAATGGAGAGATAAAGGTTACAAGGCATTCATACAAAGTAAGAGCAACCAAATTACTACAATATTTAAATAAAAATTAACAATAGAGGAGTGTATTTACAAAACATTCCTACAAAATAAGGTTAAATTACCATAATATTTAGCCAAAAAATGAGGCATAAAAAGCATAACATACTGTAAAGGAATAAGCTACAAAAAATTCCTAACTAGTAAGAAGCCATAACTTACTATGATATTTAAAAATTATGAAAAAAAAATATATATATATATATCAATCAAAATGATCAGCTTCCACAACTATTTAGAAAGAGGGGAAGTAAAATTACCCAAACCAATGATCACAAAACAATATAAATGAAATCAACATTCTAAGAGTCATAATGTGAGATGAGATGAAACAAAGAGTAATTAAAAATGAATAAAAATGTGAATTGTATCAATAAAAAACAATGCTGCAAATAGTATCTATAAAGAAAGATGAAACAATATATGATTCGAACTGAGCAATAATGAAGTATAAAAGTAAAAGATTCCCAACAAATATTATGATTATGATTATTATTATTATTATTTTGAGTCACGAGTTGACTATATTTAAGAATTATTAATTGAGATTGTCTGTGGAATGAACCAGCAATCATTTTACTGAGCAGGGATGATGTTCCCCTGATATCAGTATAAGAGTAGTTTTGATGAAAAATAAGATTTATAGGGAATAAGTTATAATAAAAAATCAATAAGCCAGTTCGCAATGTGAGAAAATAATGAAGAAAAGACTAAGAAGAATGGAAATAAAAGATACCGAATTAATTATAAAAAATGAATGAGAAGCAGGAGAATTTGAAAAAAAAAAAAAATTGATACGATACAATTGATAATTGCATCAAACTTAAATTCACGTTTTATAAAATGATCAATTTTGGTGGAAGGGCATTATATAACATTGCCAAACCCTGATCACATTTGATATAAATAAGTATGTAAAAAATGCCAAGAAACAATATATTTTGATAGATAAATGATAACGAGAATGAAAGTAATAAATATAATCAATAGTGAAGGAAGAAGAATACAACCAAAGGTGGTTACAAAACAAGAAAATACGAACTAGACTGACAGACAACTGACATTGACCCAACCCCAGAGATTGGCCAGATATTAACCAAAGTAAAGCGAGACAAGAAGACAGTGAAGAAAAAAGAAAAAAAATTACATGGCCATAACAATTAACTCATAAGATTGTTTTAAAAGAGCATAATTTTTTATTATTATTAATAATTTATGTTTAAATTTTTGTTAGTGGTAACTTGTAAATGACAGTATCTCAGCAATTGTTATACATAAAAAACCATGTGTAGATATGATTGTATGTATATCCTTATCTATAGGTGATGTGTCAGCTGTTATGTTTAAAATTACACTCATACAGACAGGGAATAGAAATGTGTGCGTGATTCAATCAGAGAACAAATTGTATAGCCTACTATATACTTTGGAACTTTTACTAGGATTATTTCAGCAGTATGTATGTTATTTCAGCATTATGTGTTTGAAAGTATAAGGTTTTGGAGAGTTTATTTATTCGCTAATATTATTGCTGTTGCTACAGATGTAGTATGTTTCAATTAACACAATATATTTTAACATTATTAAATTGTTGTTATTATTATTAATTATGACATTTCAGACCAATTTTTATCACTTTAATGACAATGTATACAAAGTTATGTTTTATTTGAAAGATGTATTTACAATACCATGTTGGTTGAATATTATAAAATGATATGTGACAGTCTGAAGTTAACAAAAGAGACATGAACTCATTAGATACAAAAACTTTGTAATAATAGTGAGATCGTGAGAAATATAAGGGTAATTAGAGATAGGTAGGGAGTGACAAAGATGAACAGTGAAGTGATAAGTGTAATAAAATAAACAGCATATAATCTTAAGAAAAAAGAGTTAAACAAGTGTGACAAACCCAAAACATAAGCACATGTTAAATGAGCAATTAAGTTAAGTATATTAGACTGAAAAACACAGAATAATTGTGAATGTAAAAAACAGAAAAAATATTATCTCAGTATAAAAATCACCAGGGTGATTACTGTTATAAAAGAGAGGGTGTAGGTATAACACTCACCAAATTTGTTCATTTGTTAATTTAAAGAAAGAAGTTATTGGCTTAATGTTTAAGGCAATAAATACCAGAAGAAATAGTTTTACAGTAATATGTTAGTATGTTTTAAGTAAGTAAGAAATTTATAAAGAAAATAATAGCAATACCTCTATAAGAAATAATAGGCAAAATATAATAATTATGTGTAACGAAAGGGAACATGGCAGAATTATATTAAAACTTAGAAATAAGTAAATTATGTATTAACATAGTATTATCAATTTTGGACCAAAACATTAATACATGGCTTAGACCAATCTTGTAAGATATCAAACTAATATTTGAAAGAAAATAGGAACATCTATGTAAAGATTACAACCATTGAAATTATCCCCAAGTAAATATAGCCATTATAAAATATTTATTCAAATTAAACAAAAAATTCAAAGTTTGATAACAATGTGTTTATTTTGAGATCGACCAGGGAGAATAATTACGTTACCATGGAAACTGTGGAGTAACAAGCAAAAATACCGTTAGATTTTTTTACTGAATGCATGACGCTTTAATGGTATAGACGCAAATTTTCGAGTGACCAAAATTGTCAATTAAAACATAGAAAATATCAGAAGTTACTACTAAGTGTATACTAAGACGTAAGACGAGGACTGGAACCATATTATTGAAGTTGAGGCCAAATTAACGAAAAAAGAAAATAAATTACTACCAATTAAACTGGAAAAGATGCCTGATGTCCTGAACCAAGCAAATTAAAGAAGATTGTAGTATAACCCATGAATAACAGATCGTATGAGTTCGCCATAACTACGGAAGTGATAAGTACCTATTAAATTACCCAAAATATATAAATAAACTCACGTTAATTATTTCTCACTAAAGGTCGAAATCTCACTGAACTGAAATTAATTACTTTCAAAGATTAAAAAGAATACTAAGTCACTGACAATTTATAAACTAACCAATATAAACTGTTGTTAATGATCCATAACTTGTAAACACTTTTACTACACTGCGCTAAACAAATTATACCTACACAATATGTTAGTTAAGTTTACTTGATGTAAGGGTGTGTATTTTTATTGTTTTAAACATTTGTAATCCTTTTAACGTAACCTCAAGAACCTGTGACAAACAAACATTAATAACTGATGTACTATTTACAACAGACGCCATTATTAAACGTCTGGTTATCAATTCAAATATCGATTTGTCAAACCCTGTAATTGTCTCATATAAACAACCGGAGCATTTGTATTAGAATAATTTGTATTAAATGAATAACAATCACTAATAAAAAATGTGTAAGTATTGAGTGTAACCACGGTGTTATAATTTCATTAGGAGGTGCACAATATTTTATGTACATTTTAGCAGACGACTAACGATTTACACAGCCCACGCATCGAACTGCTGTGCGCTCCAGTGGGCCTAGCTGGCGGAAATATTTGAATTATTCAAACCGCCTGAGCTGCGCTGGTCATACACCTTTGAACTTTATTTTAATTGTTTTAAGAAAACAATTTGGCGCCACCGGGATTTTCATACCCCTAGTGAACATCAGGTAAGAACATCAAGACCTGGTTATTCGTACGTTCGCAACGGACGAAATCTGCGGAAGTTGCACGCATTTGAACTACCGATCGAGAAGACACGTTACACCCATTACACACAAATTGTACGTTATCCACATTTTACAGAGTAAAACGGTAGCCGTATACACGACTATATTACAAATTGGCGACCAACCGGTGGAGCTAGAAGAGAGAGAAATACGAAATTCTAGCGGCGATTACGAAAGGTTACAATATGCACACCAGAGGATTGTCGAAAAAATTGGCAAAGGAGAAGGAGATGGAAGAAAACAGAGGGGAAGAAGAGGAAGGAACACCGATTGAAGAAGTGGAGACAGTAATAACCACAACAGAACCAAGCCAAGACGAAGAAATGGAAACACAGGCTGGAGATAGGGAGGAAGCCAGAGGAGGAATGGATTTACAAAAATTATGGGAGTTGATTAATGGAAAATTAGACAAGAATGAGGAGAGTTTGAAGGAGATGAACAATAAATTCGACGGCATGAAGAAAGAAACCAGTGACAATTTGAAACAGATCAATGAAAAAATAGTGAGTACTAAGGAAGAATTGAGGAAAACAGTCAACCAAAATAATGAAACACTACAACAACGATTACTGGAGGAAATTCAGCAAAGAAATGAAGATTTGAAGGAAGAATTGAAGGAACAGCTGAAGGAGGACCACGAGAAAAATAAAGAAGAAATGAAGCAGCAAATAAGACTAATTTTCAGAGAACGTCGTGAAGAAAGCGACCAGACAAAAATGGAGATGAATAAGAAAGGAGAAGAAACCAATTACCAAATGAATCTACTTAATGAGACATTAGGTAACGGGTTCAAGAAGGTGAATGAAACAATAAACACCACTCCAGAAGGAAATAATGAAAAAACAGAAATTCAAGAAGACCCAAATACATTGTTACATCAAAATAAAGGTAACGAAAACAAAGAGAAGAGTAAACACAAAGGAACCAACCGTAGAGGAGTACAGAAAAAACAGATAATTAAGAAGACTAAGAAAATACATCCGAGAAAACGAATCAATACCAGAGAGGAATTGGAAATGATGAAGAACGGACTACTTGAGACGTTTAATCGACCAATTAATGACCATACGGAAATGATGAATGTTATGGAGTGCAGGAGAACTCTGAAGGAGATTCTAGGAGGGATCAACAATCAACCAGCGAGTAAAACTTTCAACAAACCTATCTTTAAATGGAGGATATCCAAAGTTGAAAAGCATCACAACAAAACAATGTATGACAAATTGAGAAAGTCTACAAGAAAAGGGAAATTACCAGAGATAGAAATACCAAATAAACCAATATCAGTGAGAAGATCAATAACGGAGGTACGATTAACTTCGTTGAGTAGTAAACAACATCATCAAGTGATTGAGGTAGGCACTGATGCCAGAGAACACATGGTATTAGAAGAGTGGCTGTACCAGATAGAAGAGACATATATAACACAGACAGAAACAGTGATGCACACCAGAGCAGTCCGAACAACGGAGGAAACTTATGTAATCATGGACAATGGATAAACCAAATGCAGATAAACACTGGAATGTGGGACCATACACTATAACAAAAGACAAGGGTAATAACACTTACGAGATCACTCACCCTGTCACCAAGAAAATAAAGGGGGTATACAATCAAGCCTCAATTAAGAAATATTATGACAATCAACAATAACTGTAAAAAACAATTTAAAGTAAAAAACCAACAAAAATACTTTAAATAAAGAAAAAAAATAAATAAAGTGACAAACAAACAAGTCTGCCAATGTCATAAAGAAAAGATCTCTAAAGAATGTCAAAATTCCAAAACATTCGTAAGTACAGCTTACACTAAGCATTAGAGAAACCATTATGATGACTAAAAAATTGTAAAAAATCAAAAAAGATATGTAAGAAAAGCTTACCCAAATATCTCGATAATATTTTAGAACAAGTAAAAATGGAGAGATAAAGGTTACAAGGCATTCATACAAAGTAAGAGCAACCAAATTACTACAATATTTAAATAAAAATTAACAATAGAGGAGTGTATTTACAAAACATTCCTACAAAATAAGGTTAAATTACCATAATATTTAGCCAAAAAATGAGGCATAAAAAGCATAACATACTGTAAAGGAATAAGCTACAAAAAATTCCTAACTAGTAAGAAGCCATAACTTACTATGATATTTAAAAATTATGAAAAAAAAAAATATATATATATATCAATCAAAATGATCAGCTTCCACAACTATTTAGAAAGAGGGGAAGTAAAATTACCCAAACCAATGATCACAAAACAATATAAATGAAATCAACATTCTAAGAGTCATAATGTGAGATGAGATGAAACAAAGAGTAATTAAAAATGAATAAAAATATGAATTGTATCAATAAAAAACAATGCTGCAAATAGTATCTATAAAGAAAGATGAAACAATATATGATTCGAACTGAGCAATAATGAAGTATAAAAGTAAAAGATTCCCAACAAATATTATGATTATGATTATTATTATTATTATTTTGAGTCACGAGTTGACTATATTTAAGAATTATTAATTGAGATTGTCTGTGGAATGAACCAGCAATCATTTTACTGAGCAGGGATGATGTTCCCCTGATATCAGTATAAGAGTAGTTTTGATGAAAAATAAGATTTATAGGGAATAAGTTATAATAAAAAATCAATAAGCCAGTTCGCAATGTGAGAAAATAATGAAGAAAAGACTAAGAAGAATGGAAATAAAAGATACCGAATTAATTATAAAAAATGAATGAGAAGCAGGAGAATTTGAAAAAAAAAAAAAAATTGATACGATACAATTGATAATTGCATCAAACTTAAATTCACGTTTTATAAAATGATCAATTTTGGTGGAAGGGCATTATATAACATTGCCAAACCCTGATCACATTTGATATAAATAAGTATGTAAAAAATGCCAAGAAACAATATATTTTGATAGATAAATGATAACGAGAATGAAAGTAATAAATATAATCAATAGTGAAGGAAGAAGAATACAACCAAAGGTGGTTACAAAACAAGAAAATACGAACTAGACTGACAGACAACTGACATTGACCCAACCCCAGAGATTGGCCAGATATTAACCAAAGTAAAGCGAGACAAGAAGACAGTGAAGAAAAAAGAAAAAAAATTACATGGCCATAACAATTAACTCATAAGATTGTTTTAAAAGAGCATAATTTTTTATTATTATTAATAATTTATGTTTAAATTTTTGTTAGTGGTAACTTGTAAATGACAGTATCTCAGCAATTGTTATACATAAAAAACCATGTGTAGATATGATTGTATGTATATCCTTATCTATAGGTGATGTGTCAGCTGTTATGTTTAAAATTACACTCATACAGACAGGGAATAGAAATGTGTGCGTGATTCAATCAGAGAACAAATTGTATAGCCTACTATATACTTTGGAACTTTTACTAGGATTATTTCAGCAGTATGTATGTTATTTCAGCATTATGTGTTTGAAAGTATAAGGTTTTGGAGAGTTTATTTATTCGCTAATATTATTGCTGTTGCTACAGATGTAGTATGTTTCAATTAACACAATATATTTTAACATTATTAAATTGTTGTTATTATTATTAATTATGACATTTCAGACCAATTTTTATCACTTTAATGACAATGTATACAAAGTTATGTTTTATTTGAAAGATGTATTTACAATACCATGTTGGTTGAATATTATAAAATGATATGTGACAGTCTGAAGTTAACAAAAGAGACATGAACTCATTAGATACAAAAACTTTGTAATAATAGTGAGATCGTGAGAAATATAAGGGTAATTAGAGATAGGTAGGGAGTGACAAAGATGAACAGTGAAGTGATAAGTGTAATAAAATAAACAGCATATAATCTTAAGAAAAAAGAGTTAAACAAGTGTGACAAACCCAAAACATAAGCACATGTTAAATGAGCAATTAAGTTAAGTATATTAGACTGAAAAACACAGAATAATTGTGAATGTAAAAAACAGACAAAATATTATCTCAGTATAAAAATCACCAGGGTGATTACTGTTATAAAAGAGAGGGTGTAGGTATAACACTCACCAAATTTGTTCATTTGTTAATTTAAAGAAAGAAGTTATTGGCTTAATGTTTAAGGCAATAAATACCAGAAGAAATAGTTTTACAGTAATATGTTAGTATGTTTTAAGTAAGTAAGAAATTTATAAAGAAAATAATAGCAATACCTCTATAAGAAATAATAGGCAAAATATAATAATTATGTGTAACGAAAGGGAACATGGCAGAATTATATTAAAACTTAGAAATAAGTAAATTATGTATTAACATAGTATTATCAATTTTGGACCAAAACATTAATACATGGCTTAGACCAATCTTGTAAGATATCAAACTAATATTTGAAAGAAAATAGGAACATCTATGTAAAGATTACAACCATTGAAATTATCCCCAAGTAAATATAGCCATTATAAAATATTTATTCAAATTAAACAAAAAATTCAAAGTTTGATAACAATGTGTTTATTTTGAGATCGACCAGGGAGAATAATTACGTTACCATGGAAACTGTGGAGTAACAAGCAAAAATACCGTTAGATTTTTTTACTGAATGCATGACGCTTTAATGGTATAGACGCAAATTTTCGAGTGACCAAAATTGTCAATTAAAACATAGAAAATATCAGAAGTTACTACTAAGTGTATACTAAGACGTAAGACGAGGACTGGAACCATATTATTGAAGTTGAGGCCAAATTAACGAAAAAAGAAAATAAATTACTACCAATTAAACTGGAAAAGATGCCTGATGTCCTGAACCAAGCAAATTAAAGAAGATTGTAGTATAACCCATGAATAACAGATCGTATGAGTTCGCCATAACTACGGAAGTGATAAGTACCTATTAAATTACCCAAAATATATAAATAAACTCACGTTAATTATTTCTCACTAAAGGTCGAAATCTCACTGAACTGAAATTAATTACTTTCAAAGATTAAAAAGAATACTAAGTCACTGACAATTTATAAACTAACCAATATAAACTGTTGTTAATGATCCATAACTTGTAAACACTTTTACTACACTGCGCTAAACAAATTATACCTACACAATATGTTAGTTAAGTTTACTTGATGTAAGGGTGTGTATTTTTATTGTTTTAAACATTTGTAATCCTTTTAACGTAACCTCAAGAACCTGTGACAAACAAACATTAATAACTGATGTACTATTTACAACAGACGCCATTATTAAACGTCTGGTTATCAATTCAAATATCGATTTGTCAAACCCTGTAATTGTCTCATATAAACAACCGGAGCATTTGTATTAGAATAATTTGTATTAAATGAATAACAATCACTAATAAAAAATGTGTAAGTATTGAGTGTAACCACGGTGTTATAATTTCATTAGGAGGTGCACAATATTTTATGTACATTTTAGCAGACGACTAACGATTTACACAGCCCACGCATCGAACTGCTGTGCGCTCCAGTGGGCCTAGCTGGCGGAAATATTTGAATTATTCAAACCGCCTGAGCTGCGCTGGTCATACACCTTTGAACTTTATTTTAATTGTTTTAAGAAAACAATTTGGCGCCACCGGGATTTTCATACCCCTAGTGAACATCAGGTAAGAACATCAAGACCTGGTTATTCGTACGTTCGCAACGGACGAAATCTGCGGAAGTTGCACGCATTTGAACTACCGATCGAGAAGACACGTTACACCCATTACACACAAATTGTACGTTATCCACATTTTACAGAGTAAAACGGTAGCCGTATACACGACTATATTACAAATTGGCGACCAACCGGTGGAGCTAGAAGAGAGAGAAATACGAAATTCTAGCGGCGATTACGAAAGGTTACAATATGCACACCAGAGGATTGTCGAAAAAATTGGCAAAGGAGAAGGAGATGGAAGAAAACAGAGGGGAAGAAGAGGAAGGAACACCGATTGAAGAAGTGGAGACAGTAATAACCACAACAGAACCAAGCCAAGACGAAGAAATGGAAACACAGGCTGGAGATAGGGAGGAAGCCAGAGGAGGAATGGATTTACAAAAATTATGGGAGTTGATTAATGGAAAATTAGACAAGAATGAGGAGAGTTTGAAGGAGATGAACAATAAATTCGACGGCATGAAGAAAGAAACCAGTGACAATTTGAAACAGATCAATGAAAAAATAGTGAGTACTAAGGAAGAATTGAGGAAAACAGTCAACCAAAATAATGAAACACTACAACAACGATTACTGGAGGAAATTCAGCAAAGAAATGAAGATTTGAAGGAAGAATTGAAGGAACAGCTGAAGGAGGACCACGAGAAAAATAAAGAAGAAATGAAGCAGCAAATAAGACTAATTTTCAGAGAACGTCGTGAAGAAAGCGACCAGACAAAAATGGAGATGAATAAGAAAGGAGAAGAAACCAATTACCAAATGGATCTACTTAATGAGACATTAGGTAACGGGTTCAAGAAGGTGAATGAAACAATAAACACCACTCCAGAAGGAAATAATGAAAAAACAGAAATTCAAGAAGACCCAAATACATTGTTACATCAAAATAAAGGTAACGAAAACAAAGAGAAGAGTAAACACAAAGGAACCAACCGTAGAGGAGTACAGAAAAAACAGATAATTAAGAAGACTAAGAAAATACATCCGAGAAAACGAATCAATACCAGAGAGGAATTGGAAATGATGAAGAACGGACTACTTGAGACGTTTAATCGACCAATTAATGACCATACGGAAATGATGAATGTTATGGAGTGCAGGAGAACTCTGAAGGAGATTCTAGGAGGGATCAACAATCAACCAGCGAGTAAAACTTTCAACAAACCTATCTTTAAATGGAGGATATCCAAAGTTGAAAAGCATCACAACAAAACAATGTATGACAAATTGAGAAAGTCTACAAGAAAAGGGAAATTACCAGAGATAGAAATACCAAATAAACCAATATCAGTGAGAAGATCAATAACGGAGGTACGATTAACTTCGTTGAGTAGTAAACAACATCATCAAGTGATTGAGGTAGGCACTGATGCCAGAGAACACATGGTATTAGAAGAGTGGCTGTACCAGATAGAAGAGACATATATAACACAGACAGAAACAGTGATGCACACCAGAGCAGTCCGAACAATGGAGGAAACTTATGTAATCATGGACAATGGATAAACCAAATGCAGATAAACACTGGAATGTGGGACCATACACTATAACAAAAGACAAGGGTAATAACACTTACGAGATCACTCACCCTGTCACCAAGAAAATAAAGGGGGTATACAATCAAGCCTCAATTAAGAAATATTATGACAATCAACAATAACTGTAAAAAACAATTTAAAGTAAAAAACCAACAAAAATACTTTAAATAAAGAAAAAAAATAAATAAAGTGACAAACAAACAAGTCTGCCAATGTCATAAAGAAAAGATCTCTAAAGAATGTCAAAATTCCAAAACATTCGTAAGTACAGCTTACACTAAGCATTAGAGAAACCATTATGATGACTAAAAAATTGTAAAAAATCAAAAAAGATATGTAAGAAAAGCTTACCCAAATATCTCGATAATATTTTAGAACAAGTAAAAATGGAGAGATAAAGGTTACAAGGCATTCATACAAAGTAAGAGCAACCAAATTACTACAATATTTAAATAAAAATTAACAATAGAGGAGTGTATTTACAAAACATTCCTACAAAATAAGGTTAAATTACCATAATATTTAGCCAAAAAATGAGGCATAAAAAGCATAACATACTGTAAAGGAATAAGCTACAAAAAATTCCTAACTAGTAAGAAGCCATAACTTACTATGATATTTAAAAATTATGAAAAAAAAATATATATATATATATATCAATCAAAATGATCAGCTTCCACAACTATTTAGAAAGAGGGGAAGTAAAATTACCCAAACCAATGATCACAAAACAATATAAATGAAATCAACATTCTAAGAGTCATAATGTGAGATGAGATGAAACAAAGAGTAATTAAAAATGAATAAAAATGTGAATTGTATCAATAAAAAACAATGCTTCAAATAGTATCTATAAAGAAAGATGAAACAATATATGATTCGAACTGAGCAATAATGAAGTATAAAAGTAAAAGATTCCCAACAAATATTATGATTATGATTATTATTATTATTATTTTGAGTCACGAGTTGACTATATTTAAGAATTATTAATTGAGATTGTCTGTGGAATGAACCAGCAATCATTTTACTGAGCAGGGATGATGTTCCCCTGATATCAGTATAAGAGTAGTTTTGATGAAAAATAAGATTTATAGGGAATAAGTTATAATAAAAAATCAATAAGCCAGTTCGCAATGTGAGAAAATAATGAAGAAAAGACTAAGAAGAATGGAAATAAAAGATACCGAATTAATTATAAAAAATGAATGAGAAGCAGGAGAATTTGAAAAAAAAAAAAAAAATTGATACGATACAATTGATAATTGCATCAAACTTAAATTCACGTTTTATAAAATGATCAATTTTGGTGGAAGGGCATTATATAACATTGCCAAACCCTGATCACATTTGATATAAATAAGTATGTAAAAAATGCCAAGAAACAATATATTTTGATAGATAAATGATAACGAGAATGAAAGTAATAAATATAATCAATAGTGAAGGAAGAAGAATACAACCAAAGGTGGTTACAAAACAAGAAAATACGAACTAGACTGACAGACAACTGACATTGACCCAACCCCAGAGATTGGCCAGATATTAACCAAAGTAAAGCGAGACAAGAAGACAGTGAAGAAAAAAGAAAAAAAATTACATGGCCATAACAATTAACTCATAAGATTGTTTTAAAAGAGCATAATTTTTTATTATTATTAATAATTTATGTTTAAATTTTTGTTAGTGGTAACTTGTAAATGACAGTATCTCAGCAATTGTTATACATAAAAAACCATGTGTAGATATGATTGTATGTATATCCTTATCTATAGGTGATGTGTCAGCTGTTATGTTTAAAATTACACTCATACAGACAGGGAATAGAAATGTGTGCGTGATTCAATCAGAGAACAAATTGTATAGCCTACTATATACTTTGGAACTTTTACTAGGATTATTTCAGCAGTATGTATGTTATTTCAGCATTATGTGTTTGAAAGTATAAGGTTTTGGAGAGTTTATTTATTCGCTAATATTATTGCTGTTGCTACAGATGTAGTATGTTTCAATTAACACAATATATTTTAACATTATTAAATTGTTGTTATTATTATTAATTATGACATTTCAGACCAATTTTTATCACTTTAATGACAATGTATACAAAGTTATGTTTTATTTGAAAGATGTATTTACAATACCATGTTGGTTGAATATTATAAAATGATATGTGACAGTCTGAAGTTAACAAAAGAGACATGAACTCATTAGATACAAAAACTTTGTAATAATAGTGAGATCGTGAGAAATATAAGGGTAATTAGAGATAGGTAGGGAGTGACAAAGATGAACAGTGAAGTGATAAGTGTAATAAAATAAACAGCATATAATCTTAAGAAAAAAGAGTTAAACAAGTGTGACAAACCCAAAACATAAGCACATGTTAAATGAGCAATTAAGTTAAGTATATTAGACTGAAAAACACAGAATAATTGTGAATGTAAAAAACAGAAAAAATATTATCTCAGTATAAAAATCACCAGGGTGATTACTGTTATAAAAGAGAGGGTGTAGGTATAACACTCACCAAATTTGTTCATTTGTTAATTTAAAGAAAGAAGTTATTGGCTTAATGTTTAAGGCAATAAATACCAGAAGAAATAGTTTTACAGTAATATGTTAGTATGTTTTAAGTAAGTAAGAAATTTATAAAGAAAATAATAGCAATACCTCTATAAGAAATAATAGGCAAAATATAATAATTATGTGTAACGAAAGGGAACATGGCAGAATTATATTAAAACTTAGAAATAAGTAAATTATGTATTAACATAGTATTATCAATTTTGGACCAAAACATTAATACATGGCTTAGACCAATCTTGTAAGATATCAAACTAATATTTGAAAGAAAATAGGAACATCTATGTAAAGATTACAACCATTGAAATTATCCCCAAGTAAATATAGCCATTATAAAATATTTATTCAAATTAAACAAAAAATTCAAAGTTTGATAACAATGTGTTTATTTTGAGATCGACCAGGGAGAATAATTACGTTACCATGGAAACTGTGGAGTAACAAGCAAAAATACCGTTAGATTTTTTTACTGAATGCATGACGCTTTAATGGTATAGACGCAAATTTTCGAGTGACCAAAATTGTCAATTAAAACATAGAAAATATCAGAAGGTACTACTAAGTGTATACTAAGACGTAAGACGAGGACTGGAACCATATTATTGAAGTTGAGGCCAAATTAATGAAAAAAGAAAATAAATTACTACCAATTAAACTGGAAAAGATGCCTGATGTCCTGAACCAAGCAAATTAAAGAAGATTGTAGTATAACCCATGAATAACAGATCGTATGAGTTCGCCATAACTACGGAAGTGATAAGTACCTATTAAATTACCCAAAATATATAAATAAACTCACGTTAATTATTTCTCACTAAAGGTCGAAATCTCACTGAACTGAAATTAATTACTTTCAAAGATTAAAAAGAATACTAAGTCACTGACAATTTATAAACTAACCAATATAAACTGTTGTTAATGATCCATAACTTGTAAACACTTTTACTACACTGCGCTAAACAAATTATACCTACACAATATGTTAGTTAAGTTTACTTGATGTAAGGGTGTGTATTTTTATTGTTTTAAACATTTGTAATCCTTTTAACGTAACCTCAAGAACCTGTGATAAACAAACATTAATAACTGATGTACTATTTACAACAGACGCCATTATTAAACGTCTGGTTATCAATTCAAATATCGATTTGTCAAACCCTGTAATTGTCTCATATAAACAACCGGAGCATTTGTATTAGAATAATTTGTATTAAATGAATAACAATCACTAATAAAAAATGTGTAAGTATTGAGTGTAACCACGGTGTTATAATTTCATTAGGAGGTGCACAATATTTTATGTACATTTTAGCAGACGACTAACGATTTACACAGCCCACGCATCGAACTGCTGTGCGCTCCAGTGGGCCTAGCTGGCGGAAATATTTGAATTATTCAAACCGCCTGAGCTGCGCTGGTCATACACCTTTGAACTTTATTTTAATTGTTTTAAGAAAACAATTTGGCGCCACCGGGATTTTCATACCCCTAGTGAACATCAGGTAAGAACATCAAGGCCTGGTTATTCGTACGTTCGCAACGGACGAAATCTGCGGAAGTTGCACGCATTTGAACTACGGATCGAGAAGACACGTTACACCCATTACACACAAATTGTACGTTATCCACATTTTACAGAGTAAAACGGTAGCCGTATACACGACTATATTACAAATTGGCGACCAACCGGTGGAGCTAGAAGAGAGAGAAATACGAAATTCTAGCGGCGATTACGAAAGGTTACAATATGCACACCAGAGGATTGTCGAAAAAATTGGCAAAGGAGAAGGAGATGGAAGAAAACAGAGGGGAAGAAGAGGAAGGAACACCGATTGAAGAAGTGGAGACAGTAATAACCACAACAGAACCAAGCCAAGACGAAGAAATGGAAACACAGGCTGGAGATAGGGAGGAAGCCAGAGGAGGAATGGATTTACAAAAATTATGGGAGTTGATTAATGGAAAATTAGACAAGAATGAGGAGAGTTTGAAGGAGATGAACAATAAATTCGACGGCATGAAGAAAGAAACCAGTGACAATTTGAAACAGATCAATGAAAAAATAGTGAGTACTAAGGAAGAATTGAGGAAAACAGTCAACCAAAATAATGAAACACTACAACAACGATTACTGGAGGAAATTCAGCAAAGAAATGAAGATTTGAAGGAAGAATTGAAGGAACAGCTGAAGGAGGACCACGAGAAAAATAAAGAAGAAATGAAGCAGCAAATAAGACTAATTTTCAGAGAACGTCGTGAAGAAAGCGACCAGACAAAAATGGAGATGAATAAGAAAGGAGAAGAAACCAATTACCAAATGGATCTACTTAATGAGACATTAGGTAACGGGTTCAAGAAGGTGAATGAAACAATAAACACCACTCCAGAAGGAAATAATGAAAAAACAGAAATTCAAGAAGACCCAAATACATTGTTACATCAAAATAAAGGTAACGAAAACAAAGAGAAGAGTAAACACAAAGGAACCAACCGTAGAGGAGTACAGAAAAAACAGATAATTAAGAAGACTAAGAAAATACATCCGAGAAAACGAATCAATACCAGAGAGGAATTGGAAATGATGAAGAACGGACTACTTGAGACGTTTAATCGACCAATTAATGACCATACGGAAATGATGAATGTTATGGAGTGCAGGAGAACTCTGAAGGAGATTCTAGGAGGGATCAACAATCAACCAGCGAGTAAAACTTTCAACAAACCTATCTTTAAATGGAGGATATCCAAAGTTGAAAAGCATCACAACAAAACAATGTATGACAAATTGAGAAAGTCTACAAGAAAAGGGAAATTACCAGAGATAGAAATACCAAATAAACCAATATCAGTGAGAAGATCAATAACGGAGGTACGATTAACTTCGTTGAGTAGTAAACAACATCATCAAGTGATTGAGGTAGGCACTGATGCCAGAGAACACATGGTATTAGAAGAGTGGCTGTACCAGATAGAAGAGACATATATAACACAGACAGAAACAGTGATGCACACCAGAGCAGTCCGAACAACGGAGGAAACTTATGTAATCATGGACAATGGATAAACCAAATGCAGATAAACACTGGAATGTGGGACCATACACTATAACAAAAGACAAGGGTAATAACACTTACGAGATCACTCACCCTGTCACCAAGAAAATAAAGGGGGTATACAATCAAGCCTCAATTAAGAAATATTATGACAATCAACAATAACTGTAAAAAACAATTTAAAGTAAAAAACCAACAAAAATACTTTAAATAAAGAAAAAAAATAAATAAAGTGACAAACAAACAAGTCTGCCAATGTCATAAAGAAAAGATCTCTAAAGAATGTCAAAATTCCAAAACATTCGTAAGTACAGCTTACACTAAGCATTAGAGAAACCATTATGATGACTAAAAAATTGTAAAAAATCAAAAAAGATATGTAAGAAAAGCTTACCCAAATATCTCGATAATATTTTAGAACAAGTAAAAATGGAGAGATAAAGGTTACAAGGCATTCATACAAAGTAAGAGCAACCAAATTACTACAATATTTAAATAAAAATTAACAATAGAGGAGTGTATTTACAAAACATTCCTACAAAATAAGGTTAAATTACCATAATATTTAGCCAAAAAATGAGGCATAAAAAGCATAACATACTGTAAAGGAATAAGCTACAAAAAATTCCTAACTAGTAAGAAGCCATAACTTACTATGATATTTAAAAATTATGAAAAAAAAAAATATATATATATATATATATATCAATCAAAATGATCAGCTTCCACAACTATTTAGAAAGAGGGGAAGTAAAATTACCCAAACCAATGATCACAAAACAATATAAATGAAATCAACATTCTAAGAGTCATAATGTGAGATGAGATGAAACAAAGAGTAATTAAAAATGAATAAAAATGTGAATTGTATCAATAAAAAACAATGCTGCAAATAGTATCTATAAAGAAAGATGAAACAATATATGATTCGAACTGAGCAATAATGAAGTATAAAAGTAAAAGATTCCCAACAAATATTATGATTATGATTATTATTATTATTATTTTGAGTCACGAGTTGACTATATTTAAGAATTATTAATTGAGATTGTCTGTGGAATGAACCAGCAATCATTTTACTGAGCAGGGATGATGTTCCCCTGATATCAGTATAAGAGTAGTTTTGATGAAAAATAAGATTTATAGGGAATAAGTTATAATAAAAAATCAATAAGCCAGTTCGCAATGTGAGAAAATAATGAAGAAAAGACTAAGAAGAATGGAAATAAAAGATACCGAATTAATTATAAAAAATGAATGAGAAGCAGGAGAATTTGAAAAAAAAAAAAAATTGATACGATACAATTGATAATTGCATCAAACTTAAATTCACGTTTTATAAAATGATCAATTTTGGTGGAAGGGCATTATATAACATTGCCAAACCCTGATCACATTTGATATAAATAAGTATGTAAAAAATGCCAAGAAACAATATATTTTGATAGATAAATGATAACGAGAATGAAAGTAATAAATATAATCAATAGTGAAGGAAGAAGAATACAACCAAAGGTGGTTACAAAACAAGAAAATACGAACTAGACTGACAGACAACTGACATTGACCCAACCCCAGAGATTGGCCAGATATTAACCAAAGTAAAGCGAGACAAGAAGACAGTGAAGAAAAAAGAAAAAAAATTACATGGCCATAACAATTAACTCATAAGATTGTTTTAAAAGAGCATAATTTTTTATTATTATTAATAATTTATGTTTAAATTTTTGTTAGTGGTAACTTGTAAATGACAGTATCTCAGCAATTGTTATACATAAAAAACCATGTGTAGATATGATTGTATGTATATCCTTATCTATAGGTGATGTGTCAGCTGTTATGTTTAAAATTACACTCATACAGACAGGGAATAGAAATGTGTGCGTGATTCAATCAGAGAACAAATTGTATAGCCTACTATATACTTTGGAACTTTTACTAGGATTATTTCAGCAGTATGTATGTTATTTCAGCATTATGTGTTTGAAAGTATAAGGTTTTGGAGAGTTTATTTATTCGCTAATATTATTGCTGTTGCTACAGATGTAGTATGTTTCAATTAACACAATATATTTTAACATTATTAAATTGTTGTTATTATTATTAATTATGACATTTCAGACCAATTTTTATCACTTTAATGACAATGTATACAAAGTTATGTTTTATTTGAAAGATGTATTTACAATACCATGTTGGTTGAATATTATAAAATGATATGTGACAGTCTGAAGTTAACAAAAGAGACATGAACTCATTAGATACAAAAACTTTGTAATAATAGTGAGATCGTGAGAAATATAAGGGTAATTAGAGATAGGTAGGGAGTGACAAAGATGAACAGTGAAGTGATAAGTGTAATAAAATAAACAGCATATAATCTTAAGAAAAAAGAGTTAAACAAGTGTGACAAACCCAAAACATAAGCACATGTTAAATGAGCAATTAAGTTAAGTATATTAGACTGAAAAACACAGAATAATTGTGAATGTAAAAAACAGAAAAAATATTATCTCAGTATAAAAATCACCAGGGTGATTACTGTTATAAAAGAGAGGGTGTAGGTATAACACTCACCAAATTTGTTCATTTGTTAATTTAAAGAAAGAAGTTATTGGCTTAATGTTTAAGGCAATTAAACTATAAAGTTTTACCTTAATCCGTCAATGTGATCGCTTAACTTTTCTTCTTTTCTTCTAACGCGTTTCGGATTGTTAATCCATCATCAGAGGTTAAAATAATTCGTCGGTTAAGACTTCGTTAAACATTAAAAGTTGCGTAAAAGACATTTAAAAATTACACTAAAAGAACATTTAAAAATATAGTCCACAATCACAGCGACGTAGCGGATGCGAGTGCGCACTCAATACCGGTCAGCGACGTACTGCACAGTTTATTGGAGTTCTCATGTTATCTATTGATGTGTTGGGGTATGTATTCTATGGCTATGTTATCTATAATCTTATCGTATAGTGTATGCGATTTAAATGCCAATTGTTCGTTTAATATATTATTGGGATTATTTCTGAAGGCTCGGTAAATTTCGAACTCTTCTACCGCATCCATATATCGTCCTTTTCTGCAAATGTGTAAGGGTTTGCAATTTGTCTCAAAATTTGTATAATTATGATTTAATGTGACGAGATGTTTAGCGTAGTTTGATTTATTTATATTTGAAATGCTCGTGGGTAAGTGTTCTTTATATCTTTCGAAAAAGGTCCTGCCAGTCTGACCAATGTAATGCATGTTGCAGTCATCACATATCATTTTGTATATACCCGTTCTTTTTTCAATTGATGTACGTGTGGCATTATTTAGCATTTTAAGGATATTGTTGGTTGTTCTAAATGCGATGTGGATGTTATGTTTTTTAAAGGTGTTTCTAATGAGCATTGAAAAGTTGTTAGTATAATCAATCGCCATATATATTGCGTTCGTCGTGACACGGTGAGGGTTGTTAGTTCTGCGTTTGTGTCTAAGCATCAAACGTTCCACTAATGAACTGCGGTAACCGTTCGTAATTGCAACATGTTTAATTATATCTACTTCTTCTTTGTGGTTGGCGGGATCTAAAGGTACGCTGTATAGTCTGTGTATCATACTATTGAATGCGGCCATTTTTTGTGAGTGCGGGTGGAAAGAATCAGCATGTATAACACCATCAGTTGTGGTGGGTTTTCTGTATATTCTGTATTGAAATTTATTATTATGTTTCATAAAAGTTAAGTCCAGAAAATTTATGGCATTGTCTGATTCTATTTCAAGTGTGAATTGTATGTTTTTGGTAATGTTATTCATGTAATGTAACAACATGTTTGCCTGTCTCGTTGTCCCGTCAAATATTACAAACGTGTCATCCACGTATCTTTTATAAAATGAGATGTTACGTTGCCATTTATTGTGTGGGGATAGCAAATATGTATTTTCAAAGTTATTCAGGAAAATGTCAGCCAGCAAACCAGACAAGGGTGAACCCATTGCAAGACCCTCCTCTTGAATAAAAATTGTATCATTGAATGTGAAATAATTCTGTTGTAATACTACGTCCAATAACAGCAACAATTCTGTTATTTTTTGTAGATTTAACTTTCCTGTACGTATTAAATTATTTCTTAGAATGTCTAAGGTTGTCTTTACTGGGACACTTGTATATAGGTTGACTATGTCAAAGGAGATTAACTTATGCTGACTATTAATGCTGAAGTCTTTAGTTAGTTTTATTAGTTCAATGCTATTTTTTATAGCATGATTATTGTCTATGGTTATGTTACTTTTTATTAATTGGACCAATTTCTTAGATACTTTATAACCTGGGGCTGTTGTGTAATTAACAAGAGGTCTTATCGGTATATTTGGTTTATGGATCTTGGGTAAACCGTTGAACATTGGTGCGTGTGCGATTATGGGTTAATTATAGTTAACCCATATGGGTTAATTATAGTTAAACTATCTTTATAGTTTAATTATAATAATTGTGACGCGGATACCAATACAATGTGTTTAAGGCAATAAATACCAGAAGAAATAGTTTTACAGTAATATGTTAGTATGTTTTAAGTAAGTAAGAAATTTATAAAGAAAATAATAGCAATACCTCTATAAGAAATAATAGGCAAAATATAATAATTATGTGTAACGAAAGGGAACATGGCAGAATTATATTAAAACTTAGAAATAAGTAAATTATGTATTAACATAGTATTATCAATTTTGGACCAAAACATTAATACATGGCTTAGACCAATCTTGTAAGATATCAAACTAATATTTGAAAGAAAATAGGAACATCTATGTAAAGATTACAACCATTGAAATTATCCCCAAGTAAATATAGCCATTATAAAATATTTATTCAAATTAAACAAAAAATTCAAAGTTTGATAACAATGTGTTTATTTTGAGATCGACCAGGGAGAATAATTACGTTACCATGGAAACTGTGGAGTAACAAGCAAAAATACCGTTAGATTTTTTTACTGAATGCATGATGCTTTAATGGTATAGACGCAAATTTTCGAGTGACCAAAATTGTCAATTAAAACATAGAAAATATCAGAAGGTACTACTAAGTGTATACTAAGACGTAAGACGAGGACTGGAACCATATTATTGAAGTTGAGGCCAAATTAACGAAAAAAGAAAATAAATTACTACCAATTAAACTGGAAAAGATGCCTGATGTCCTGAACCAAGCAAATTAAAGAAGATTGTAGTATAACCCATGAATAACAGATCGTATGAGTTCGCCATAACTACGGAAGTGATAAGTACCTATTAAATTACCCAAAATATATAAATAAACTCACGTTAATTATTTCTCACTAAAGGTCGAAATCTCACTGAACTGAAATTAATTACTTTCAAAGATTAAAAAGAATACTAAGTCACTGACAATTTATAAACTAACCAATATAAACTGTTGTTAATGATCCATAACTTGTAAACACTTTTACTACACTGCGCTAAACAAATTATACCTACACAATATGTTAGTTAAGTTTACTTGATGTAAGGGTGTGTATTTTTATTGTTTTAAACATTTGTAATCCTTTTAACGTAACCTCAAGAACCTGTGACAAACAAACATTAATAACTGATGTACTATTTACAACAGACGCCATTATTAAACGTCTGGTTATCAATTCAAATATCGATTTGTCAAACCCTGTAATTGTCTCATATAAACAACCGGAGCATTTGTATTAGAATAATTTGTATTAAATGAATAACAATCACTAATAAAAAATGTGTAAGTATTGAGTGTAACCACGGTGTTATAATTTCATTAGGAGGTGCACAATATTTTATGTACATTTTAGCAGACGACTAACGATTTACACAGCCCACGCATCGAACTGCTGTGCGCTCCAGTGGGCCTAGCTGGCGGAAATATTTGAATTATTCAAACCGCCTGAGCTGCGCTGGTCATACACCTTTGAACTTTATTTTAATTGTTTTAAGAAAACAATTTGGCGCCACCGGGATTTTCATACCCCTAGTGAACATCAGGTAAGAACATCAAGGCCTGGTTATTCGTACGTTCGCAACGGACGAAATCTGCGGAAGTTGCACGCATTTGAACTACGGATCGAGAAGACACGTTACACCCATTACACACAAATTGTACGTTATCCACATTTTACAGAGTAAAACGGTAGCCGTATACACGACTATATTACAAATTGGCGACCAACCGGTGGAGCTAGAAGAGAGAGAAATACGAAATTCTAGCGGCGATTACGAAAGGTTACAATATGCACACCAGAGGATTGTCGAAAAAATTGGCAAAGGAGAAGGAGATGGAAGAAAACAGAGGGGAAGAAGAGGAAGGAACACCGATTGAAGAAGTGGAGACAGTAATAACCACAACAGAACCAAGCCAAGACGAAGAAATGGAAACACAGGCTGGAGATAGGGAGGAAGCCAGAGGAGGAATGGATTTACAAAAATTATGGGAGTTGATTAATGGAAAATTAGACAAGAATGAGGAGAGTTTGAAGGAGATGAACAATAAATTCGACGGCATGAAGAAAGAAACCAGTGACAATTTGAAACAGATCAATGAAAAAATAGTGAGTACTAAGGAAGAATTGAGGAAAACAGTCAACCAAAATAATGAAACACTACAACAACGATTACTGGAGGAAATTCAGCAAAGAAATGAAGATTTGAAGGAAGAATTGAAGGAACAGCTGAAGGAGGACCACGAGAAAAATAAAGAAGAAATGAAGCAGCAAATAAGACTAATTTTCAGAGAACGTCGTGAAGAAAGCGACCAGACAAAAATGGAGATGAATAAGAAAGGAGAAGAAACCAATTACCAAATGGATCTACTTAATGAGACATTAGGTAACGGGTTCAAGAAGGTGAATGAAACAATAAACACCACTCCAGAAGGAAATAATGAAAAAACAGAAATTCAAGAAGACCCAAATACATTGTTACATCAAAATAAAGGTAACGAAAACAAAGAGAAGAGTAAACACAAAGGAACCAACCGTAGAGGAGTACAGAAAAAACAGATAATTAAGAAGACTAAGAAAATACATCCGAGAAAACGAATCAATACCAGAGAGGAATTGGAAATGATGAAGAACGGACTACTTGAGACGTTTAATCGACCAATTAATGACCATACGGAAATGATGAATGTTATGGAGTGCAGGAGAACTCTGAAGGAGATTCTAGGAGGGATCAACAATCAACCAGCGAGTAAAACTTTCAACAAACCTATCTTTAAATGGAGGATATCCAAAGTTGAAAAGCATCACAACAAAACAATGTATGACAAATTGAGAAAGTCTACAAGAAAAGGGAAATTACCAGAGATAGAAATACCAAATAAACCAATATCAGTGAGAAGATCAATAACGGAGGTACGATTAACTTCGTTGAGTAGTAAACAACATCATCAAGTGATTGAGGTAGGCACTGATGCCAGAGAACACATGGTATTAGAAGAGTGGCTGTACCAGATAGAAGAGACATATATAACACAGACAGAAACAGTGATGCACACCAGAGCAGTCCGAACAACGGAGGAAACTTATGTAATCATGGACAATGGATAAACCAAATGCAGATAAACACTGGAATGTGGGACCATACACTATAACAAAAGACAAGGGTAATAACACTTACGAGATCACTCACCCTGTCACCAAGAAAATAAAGGGGGTATACAATCAAGCCTCAATTAAGAAATATTATGACAATCAACAATAACTGTAAAAAACAATTTAAAGTAAAAAACCAACAAAAATACTTTAAATAAAGAAAAAAAATAAATAAAGTGACAAACAAACAAGTCTGCCAATGTCATAAAGAAAAGATCTCTAAAGAATGTCAAAATTCCAAAACATTCGTAAGTACAGCTTACACTAAGCATTAGAGAAACCATTATGATGACTAAAAAATTGTAAAAAATCAAAAAAGATATGTAAGAAAAGCTTACCCAAATATCTCGATAATATTTTAGAACAAGTAAAAATGGAGAGATAAAGGTTACAAGGCATTCATACAAAGTAAGAGCAACCAAATTACTACAATATTTAAATAAAAATTAACAATAGAGGAGTGTATTTACAAAACATTCCTACAAAATAAGGTTAAATTACCATAATATTTAGCCAAAAAATGAGGCATAAAAAGCATAACATACTGTAAAGGAATAAGCTACAAAAAATTCCTAACTAGTAAGAAGCCATAACTTACTATGATATTTAAAAATTATGAAAAAAAATATATATATATATATATCAATCAAAATGATCAGCTTCCACAACTATTTAGAAAGAGGGGAAGTAAAATTACCCAAACCAATGATCACAAAACAATATAAATGAAATCAACATTCTAAGAGTCATAATGTGAGATGAGATGAAACAAAGAGTAATTAAAAATGAATAAAAATGTGAATTGTATCAATAAAAAACAATGCTGCAAATAGTATCTATAAAGAAAGATGAAACAATATATGATTCGAACTGAGCAATAATGAAGTATAAAAGTAAAAGATTCCCAACAAATATTATGATTATGATTATTATTATTATTATTTTGAGTCACGAGTTGACTATATTTAAGAATTATTAATTGAGATTGTCTGTGGAATGAACCAGCAATCATTTTACTGAGCAGGGATGATGTTCCCCTGATATCAGTATAAGAGTAGTTTTGATGAAAAATAAGATTTATAGGGAATAAGTTATAATAAAAAATCAATAAGCCAGTTCGCAATGTGAGAAAATAATGAAGAAAAGACTAAGAAGAATGGAAATAAAAGATACCGAATTAATTATAAAAAATGAATGAGAAGCAGGAGAATTTGAAAAAAAAAAAAAAAAATTGATACGATACAATTGATAATTGCATCAAACTTAAATTCACGTTTTATAAAATGATCAATTTTGGTGGAAGGGCATTATATAACATTGCCAAACCCTGATCACATTTGATATAAATAAGTATGTAAAAAATGCCAAGAAACAATATATTTTGATAGATAAATGATAACGAGAATGAAAGTAATAAATATAATCAATAGTGAAGGAAGAAGAATACAACCAAAGGTGGTTACAAAACAAGAAAATACGAACTAGACTGACAGACAACTGACATTGACCCAACCCCAGAGATTGGCCAGATATTAACCAAAGTAAAGCGAGACAAGAAGACAGTGAAGAAAAAAGAAAAAAAATTACATGGCCATAACAATTAACTCATAAGATTGTTTTAAAAGAGCATAATTTTTTATTATTATTAATAATTTATGTTTAAATTTTTGTTAGTGGTAACTTGTAAATGACAGTATCTCAGCAATTGTTATACATAAAAAACCATGTGTAGATATGATTGTATGTATATCCTTATCTATAGGTGATGTGTCAGCTGTTATGTTTAAAATTACACTCATACAGACAGGGAATAGAAATGTGTGCGTGATTCAATCAGAGAACAAATTGTATAGCCTACTATATACTTTGGAACTTTTACTAGGATTATTTCAGCAGTATGTATGTTATTTCAGCATTATGTGTTTGAAAGTATAAGGTTTTGGAGAGTTTATTTATTCGCTAATATTATTGCTGTTGCTACAGATGTAGTATGTTTCAATTAACACAATATATTTTAACATTATTAAATTGTTGTTATTATTATTAATTATGACATTTCAGACCAATTTTTATCACTTTAATGACAATGTATACAAAGTTATGTTTTATTTGAAAGATGTATTTACAATACCATGTTGGTTGAATATTATAAAATGATATGTGACAGTCTGAAGTTAACAAAAGAGACATGAACTCATTAGATACAAAAACTTTGTAATAATAGTGAGATCGTGAGAAATATAAGGGTAATTAGAGATAGGTAGGGAGTGACAAAGATGAACAGTGAAGTGATAAGTGTAATAAAATAAACAGCATATAATCTTAAGAAAAAAGAGTTAAACAAGTGTGACAAACCCAAAACATAAGCACATGTTAAATGAGCAATTAAGTTAAGTATATTAGACTGAAAAACACAGAATAATTGTGAATGTAAAAAACAGAAAAAATATTATCTCAGTATAAAAATCACCAGGGTGATTACTGTTATAAAAGAGAGGGTGTAGGTATAACACTCACCAAATTTGTTCATTTGTTAATTTAAAGAAAGAAGTTATTGGCTTAATGTTTAAGGCAATAAATACCAGAAGAAATAGTTTTACAGTAATATGTTAGTATGTTTTAAGTAAGTAAGAAATTTATAAAGAAAATAATAGCAATACCTCTATAAGAAATAATAGGCAAAATATAATAATTATGTGTAACGAAAGGGAACATGGCAGAATTATATTAAAACTTAGAAATAAGTAAATTATGTATTAACATAGTATTATCAATTTTGGACCAAAACATTAATACATGGCTTAGACCAATCTTGTAAGATATCAAACTAATATTTGAAAGAAAATAGGAACATCTATGTAAAGATTACAACCATTGAAATTATCCCCAAGTAAATATAGCCATTATAAAATATTTATTCAAATTAAACAAAAAATTCAAAGTTTGATAACAATGTGTTTATTTTGAGATCGACCAGGGAGAATAATTACGTTACCATGGAAACTGTGGAGTAACAAGCAAAAATACCGTTAGATTTTTTTACTGAATGCATGACGCTTTAATGGTATAGACGCAAATTTTCGAGTGACCAAAATTGTCAATTAAAACATAGAAAATATCAGAAGTTACTACTAAGTGTATACTAAGACGTAAGACGAGGACTGGAACCATATTATTGAAGTTGAGGCCAAATTAACGAAAAAAGAAAATAAATTACTACCAATTAAACTGGAAAAGATGCCTGATGTCCTGAACCAAGCAAATTAAAGAAGATTGTAGTATAACCCATGAATAACAGATCGTATGAGTTCGCCATAACTACGGAAGTGATAAGTACCTATTAAATTACCCAAAATATATAAATAAACTCACGTTAATTATTTCTCACTAAAGGTCGAAATCTCACTGAACTGAAATTAATTACTTTCAAAGATTAAAAAGAATACTAAGTCACTGACAATTTATAAACTAACCAATATAAACTGTTGTTAATGATCCATAACTTGTAAACACTTTTACTACACTGCGCTAAACAAATTATACCTACACAATATGCTAGTTAAGTTTACTTGATGTAAGGGTGTGTATTTTTATTGTTTTAAACATTTGTAATCCTTTTAACGTAACCTCAAGAACCTGTGACAAACAAACATTAATAACTGATGTACTATTTACAACAGACGCCATTATTAAACGTCTGGTTATCAATTCAAATATCGATTTGTCAAACCCTGTAATTGTCTCATATAAACAACCGGAGCATTTGTATTAGAATAATTTGTATTAAATGAATAACAATCACTAATAAAAAATGTGTAAGTATTGAGTGTAACCACGGTGTTATAATTTCATTAGGAGGTGCACAATATTTTATGTACATTTTAGCAGACGACTAACGATTTACACAGCCCACGCATCGAACTGCTGTGCGCTCCAGTGGGCCTAGCTGGCGGAAATATTTGAATTATTCAAACCGCCTGAGCTGCGCTGGTCATACACCTTTGAACTTTATTTTAATTGTTTTAAGAAAACAATTTGGCGCCACCGGGATTTTCATACCCCTAGTGAACATCAGGTAAGAACATCAAGACCTGGTTATTCGTACGTTCGCAACGGACGAAATCTGCGGAAGTTGCACGCATTTGAACTACGGATCGAGAAGACACGTTACACCCATTACACACAAATTGTACGTTATCCACATTTTACAGAGTAAAACGGTAGCCGTATACACGACTATATTACAAATTGGCGACCAACTGGTGGAGCTAGAAGAGAGAGAAATACGAAATTCTAGCGGCGATTACGAAAGGTTACAATATGCACACCAGAGGATTGTCGAAAAAATTGGCAAAGGAGAAGGAGATGGAAGAAAACAGAGGGGAAGAAGAGGAAGGAACACCGATTGAAGAAGTGGAGACAGTAATAACCACAACAGAACCAAGCCAAGACGAAGAAATGGAAACACAGGCTGGAGATAGGGAGGAAGCCAGAGGAGGAATGGATTTACAAAAATTATGGGAGTTGATTAATGGAAAATTAGACAAGAATGAGGAGAGTTTGAAGGAGATGAACAATAAATTCGACGGCATGAAGAAAGAAACCAGTGACAATTTGAAACAGATCAATGAAAAAATAGTGAGTACTAAGGAAGAATTGAGGAAAACAGTCAACCAAAATAATGAAACACTACAACAACGATTACTGGAGGAAATTCAGCAAAGAAATGAAGATTTGAAGGAAGAATTGAAGGAACAGCTGAAGGAGGACCACGAGAAAAATAAAGAAGAAATGAAGCAGCAAATAAGACTAATTTTCAGAGAACGTCGTGAAGAAAGCGACCAGACAAAAATGGAGATGAATAAGAAAGGAGAAGAAACCAATTACCAAATGGATCTACTTAATGAGACATTAGGTAACGGGTTCAAGAAGGTGAATGAAACAATAAACACCACTCCAGAAGGAAATAATGAAAAAACAGAAATTCAAGAAGACCCAAATACATTGTTACATCAAAATAAAGGTAACGAAAACAAAGAGAAGAGTAAACACAAAGGAACCAACCGTAGAGGAGTACAGAAAAAACAGATAATTAAGAAGACTAAGAAAATACATCCGAGAAAACGAATAAATACCAGAGAGGAATTGGAAATGATGAAGAACGGACTACTTGAGACGTTTAATCGACCAATTAATGACCATACGGAAATGATGAATGTTATGGAGTGCAGGAGAACTCTGAAGGAGATTCTAGGAGGGATCAACAATCAACCAGCGAGTAAAACTTTCAACAAACCTATCTTTAAATGGAGGATATCCAAAGTTGAAAAGCATCACAACAAAACAATGTATGACAAATTGAGAAAGTCTACAAGAAAAGGGAAATTACCAGAGATATAAATACCAAATAAACCAATATCAGTGAGAAGATCAATAACGGAGGTACGATTAACTTCGTTGAGTAGTAAACAACATCATCAAGTGATTGAGGTAGGCACTGATGCCAGAGAACACATGGTATTAGAAGAGTGGCTGTACCAGATAGAAGAGACATATATAACACAGACAGAAACAGTGATGCACACCAGAGCAGTCCGAACAACGGAGGAAACTTATGTAATCATGGACAATGGATAAACCAAATGCAGATAAACACTGGAATGTGGGACCATACACTATAACAAAAGACAAGGGTAATAACACTTACGAGATCACTCACCCTGTCACCAAGAAAATAAAGGGGGTATACAATCAAGCCTCAATTAAGAAATATTATGACAATCAACAATAACTGTAAAAAACAATTTAAAGTAAAAAACCAACAAAAATACTTTAAATAAAGAAAAAAAATAAATAAAGTGACAAACAAACAAGTCTGCCAATGTCATAAAGAAAAGATCTCTAAAGAATGTCAAAATTCCAAAACATTCGTAAGTACAGCTTACACTAAGCATTAGAGAAACCATTATGATGACTAAAAAATTGTAAAAAATCAAAAAAGATATGTAAGAAAAGCTTACCCAAATATCTCGATAATATTTTAGAACAAGTAAAAATGGAGAGATAAAGGTTACAAGGCATTCATACAAAGTAAGAGCAACCAAATTACTACAATATTTAAATAAAAATTAACAATAGAGGAGTGTATTTACAAAACATTCCTACAAAATAAGGTTAAATTACCATAATATTTAGCCAAAAAATGAGGCATAAAAAGCATAACATACTGTAAAGGAATAAGCTACAAAAAATTCCTAACTAGTAAGAAGCCATAACTTACTATGATATTTAAAAATTATGAAAAAAAATATATATATATATATATCAATCAAAATGATCAGCTTCCACAACTATTTAGAAAGAGGGGAAGTAAAATTACCCAAACCAATGATCACAAAACAATATAAATGAAATCAACATTCTAAGAGTCATAATGTGAGATGAGATGAAACAAAGAGTAATTAAAAATGAATAAAAATGTGAATTGTATCAATAAAAAACAATGCTGCAAATAGTATCTATAAAGAAAGATGAAACAATATATGATTCGAACTGAGCAATAATGAAGTATAAAAGTAAAAGATTCCCAACAAATATTATGATTATGATTATTATTATTATTATTTTGAGTCACGAGTTGACTATATTTAAGAATTATTAATTGAGATTGTCTGTGGAATGAACCAGCAATCATTTTACTGAGCAGGGATGATGTTCCCCTGATATCAGTATAAGAGTAGTTTTGATGAAAAATAAGATTTATAGGGAATAAGTTATAATAAAAAATCAATAAGCCAGTTCGCAATGTGAGAAAATAATGAAGAAAAGACTAAGAAGAATGGAAATAAAAGATACCGAATTAATTATAAAAAATGAATGAGAAGCAGGAGAATTTGAAAAAAAAAAAAAATTGATACGATACAATTGATAATTGCATCAAACTTAAATTCACGTTTTATAAAATGATCAATTTTGGTGGAAGGGCATTATATAACATTGCCAAACCCTGATCACATTTGATATAAATAAGTATGTAAAAAATGCCAAGAAACAATATATTTTGATAGATAAATGATAACGAGAATGAAAGTAATAAATATAATCAATAGTGAAGGAAGAAGAATACAACCAAAGGTGGTTACAAAACAAGAAAATACGAACTAGACTGACAGACAACTGACATTGACCCAACCCCAGAGATTGGCCAGATATTAACCAAAGTAAAGCGAGACAAGAAGACAGTGAAGAAAAAAGAAAAAAATTACATGGCCATAACAATTAACTCATAAGATTGTTTTAAAAGAGCATAATTTTTTATTATTATTAATAATTTATGTTTAAATTTTTGTTAGTGGTAACTTGTAAATGACAGTATCTCAGCAATTGTTATACATAAAAAACCATGTGTAGATATGATTGTATGTATATCCTTATCTATAGGTGATGTGTCAGCTGTTATGTTTAAAATTACACTCATACAGACAGGGAATAGAAATGTGTGCGTGATTCAATCAGAGAACAAATTGTATAGCCTACTATATACTTTGGAACTTTTACTAGGATTATTTCAGCAGTATGTATGTTATTTCAGCATTATGTGTTTGAAAGTATAAGGTTTTGGAGAGTTTATTTATTCGCTAATATTATTGCTGTTGCTACAGATGTAGTATGTTTCAATTAACACAATATATTTTAACATTATTAAATTGTTGTTATTATTATTAATTATGACATTTCAGACCAATTTTTATCACTTTAATGACAATGTATACAAAGTTATGTTTTATTTGAAAGATGTATTTACAATACCATGTTGGTTGAATATTATAAAATATGTGACAGTCTGAAGTTAACAAAAGAGACATGAACTCATTAGATACAAAAACTTTGTAATAATAGTGAGATCGTGAGAAATATAAGGGTAATTAGAGATAGGTAGGGAGTGACAAAGATGAACAGTGAAGTGATAAGTGTAATAAAATAAACAGCATATAATCTTAAGAAAAAAGAGTTAAACAAGTGTGACAAACCCAAAACATAAGCACATGTTAAATGAGCAATTAAGTTAAGTATATTAGACTGAAAAACACAGAATAATTGTGAATGTAAAAAACAGAAAAAATATTATCTCAGTATAAAAATCACCAGGGTGATTACTGTTATAAAAGAGAGGGTGTAGGTATAACACTCACCAAATTTGTTCATTTGTTAATTTAAAGAAAGAAGTTATTGGCTTAATGTTTAAGGCAATAAATACCAGAAGAAATAGTTTTACAGTAATATGTTAGTATGTTTTAAGTAAGTAAGAAATTTATAAAGAAAATAATAGCAATACCTCTATAAGAAATAATAGGCAAAATATAATAATTATGTGTAACGAAAGGGAACATGGCAGAATTATATTAAAACTTAGAAATAAGTAAATTATGTATTAACATAGTATTATCAATTTTGGACCAAAACATTAATACATGGCTTAGACCAATCTTGTAAGATATCAAACTAATATTTGAAAGAAAATAGGAACATCTATGTAAAGATTACAACCATTGAAATTATCCCCAAGTAAATATAGCCATTATAAAATATTTATTCAAATTAAACAAAAAATTCAAAGTTTGATAACAATGTGTTTATTTTGAGATCGACCAGGGAGAATAATTACGTTACCATGGAAACTGTGGAGTAACAAGCAAAAATACCGTTAGATTTTTTTACTGAATGCATGACGCTTTAATGGTATAGACGCAAATTTTCGAGTGACCAAAATTGTCAATTAAAACATAGAAAATATCAGAAGTTACTACTAAGTGTATACTAAGACGTAAGACGAGGACTGGAACCATATTATTGAAGTTGAGGCCAAATTAACGAAAAAAGAAAATAAATTACTACCAATTAAACTGGAAAAGATGCCTGATGTCCTGAACCAAGCAAATTAAAGAAGATTGTAGTATAACCCATGAATAACAGATCGTATGAGTTCGCCATAACTACGGAAGTGATAAGTACCTATTAAATTACCCAAAATATATAAATAAACTCACGTTAATTATTTCTCACTAAAGGTCGAAATCTCACTGAACTGAAATTAATTACTTTCAAAGATTAAAAAGAATACTAAGTCACTGACAATTTATAAACTAACCAATATAAACTGTTGTTAATGATCCATAACTTGTAAACACTTTTACTACACTGCGCTAAACAAATTATACCTACACAATATGTTAGTTAAGTTTACTTGATGTAAGGGTGTGTATTTTTATTGTTTTAAACATTTGTAATCCTTTTAACGTAACCTCAAGAACCTGTGACAAACAAACATTAATAACTGATGTACTATTTACAACAGACGCCATTATTAAACGTCTGGTTATCAATTCAAATATCGATTTGTCAAACCCTGTAATTGTCTCATATAAACAACCGGAGCATTTGTATTAGAATAATTTGTATTAAATGAATAACAATCACTAATAAAAAATGTGTAAGTATTGAGTGTAACCACGGTGTTATAATTTCATTAGGAGGTGCACAATATTTTATGTACATTTTAGCAGACGACTAACGATTTACACAGCCCACGCATCGAACTGCTGTGCGCTCCAGTGGGCCTAGCTGGCGGAAATATTTGAATTATTCAAACCGCCTGAGCTGCGCTGGTCATACACCTTTGAACTTTATTTTAATTGTTTTAAGAAAACAATTTGGCGCCACCGGGATTTTCATACCCCTAGTGAACATCAGGTAAGAACATCAAGACCTGGTTATTCGTACGTTCGCAACGGACGAAATCTGCGGAAGTTGCACGCATTTGAACTACCGATCGAGAAGACACGTTACACCCATTACACACAAATTGTACGTTATCCACATTTTACAGAGTAAAACGGTAGCCGTATACACGACTATATTACAAATTGGCGACCAACCGGTGGAGTAGAAGAGAGAGAAATACGAAATTCTAGCGGCGATTACGAAAGGTTACAATATGCACACCAGAGGATTGTCGAAAAAATTGGCAAAGGAGAAGGAGATGGAAGAAAACAGAGGGGAAGAAGAGGAAGGAACACCGATTGAAGAAGTGGAGACAGTAATAACCACAACAGAACCAAGCCAAGACGAAGAAATGGAAACACAGGCTGGAGATAGGGAGGAAGCCAGAGGAGGAATGGATTTACAAAAATTATGGGAGTTGATTAATGGAAAATTAGACAAGAATGAGGAGAGTTTGAAGAAGATGAACAATAAATTCGACGGCATGAAGAAAGAAACCAGTGACAATTTGAAACAGATCAATGAAAAAATAGTGAGTACTAAGGAAGAATTGAGGAAAACAGTCAACCAAAATAATGAAACACTACAACAACGATTACTGGAGGAAATTCAGCAAAGAAATGAAGATTTGAAGGAAGAATTGAAGGAACAGCTGAAGGAGGACCACGAGAAAAATAAAGAAGAAATGAAGCAGCAAATAAGACTAATTTTCAGAGAACGTCGTGAAGAAAGCGACCAGACAAAAATGGAGATGAATAAGAAAGGAGAAGAAACCAATTACCAAATGGATCTACTTAATGAGACATTAGGTAACGGGTTCAAGAAGGTGAATGAAACAATAAACACCACTCCAGAAGGAAATAATGAAAAAACAGAAATTCAAGAAGACCCAAAAACATTGTTACATCAAAATAAAGGTAACGAAAACAAAGAGAAGAGTAAACACAAAGGAACCAACCGTAGAGGAGTACAGAAAAAACAGATAATTAAGAAGACTAAGAAAATACATCCGAGAAAACGAATCAATACCAGAGAGGAATTGGAAATGATGAAGAACGGACTACTTGAGACGTTTAATCGACCAATTAATGACCATACGGAAATGATGAATGTTATGGAGTGCAGGAGAACTCTGAAGGAGATTCTAGGAGGGATCAACAATCAACCAGCGAGTAAAACTTTCAACAAACCTATCTTTAAATGGAGGATATCCAAAGTTGAAAAGCATCACAACAAAACAATGTATGACAAATTGAGAAAGTCTACAAGAAAAGGGAAATTACCAGAGATAGAAATACCAAATAAACCAATATCAGTGAGAAGATCAATAACGGAGGTACGATTAACTTCGTTGAGTAGTAAACAACATCATCAAGTGATTGAGGTAGGCACTGATGCCAGAGAACACATGGTATTAGAAGAGTGGCTGTACCAGATAGAAGAGACATATATAACACAGACAGAAACAGTGATGCACACCAGAGCAGTCCGAACAATGGAGGAAACTTATGTAATCATGGACAATGGATAAACCAAATGCAGATAAACACTGGAATGTGGGACCATACACTATAACAAAAGACAAGGGTAATAACACTTACGAGATCACTCACCCTGTCACCAAGAAAATAAAGGGGGTATACAATCAAGCCTCAATTAAGAAATATTATGACAATCAACAATAACTGTAAAAAACAATTTAAAGTAAAAAACCAACAAAAATACTTTAAATAAAGAAAAAAAATAAATAAAGTGACAAACAAACAAGTCTGCCAATGTCATAAAGAAAAGATCTCTAAAGAATGTCAAAATTCCAAAACATTCGTAAGTACAGCTTACACTAAGCATTAGAGAAACCATTATGATGACTAAAAAATTGTAAAAAATCAAAAAAGATATGTAAGAAAAGCTTACCCAAATATCTCGATAATATTTTAGAACAAGTAAAAATGGAGAGATAAAGGTTACAAGGCATTCATACAAAGTAAGAGCAACCAAATTACTACAATATTTAAATAAAAATTAACAATAGAGGAGTGTATTTACAAAACGTTCCTACAAACTAAGGTTAAATTACCATAATATTTAGCCAAAAAATGAGGCATAAAAAGCATAACATACTGTAAAGGAATAAGCTACAAAAAATTCCTAACTAGTAAGAAGCCATAACTTACTATGATATTTAAAAATTATGAAAAAAAAAATATATATATATATATATCAATCAAAATGATCAGCTTCCACAACTTAGAAAGAGGGGAAGTAAAATTACCCAAACCAATGATCACAAAACAATATAAATGAAATCAACATTCTAAGAGTCATAATGTGAGATGAGATGGAAACAAAGAGTAATTAAAAATGAATAAAAATGTGAATTGTATCAATAAAAAAACAATGCTTCAAATAGTATCTATAAAGAAAGATGAAACAATATATGATTCGAACTGAGCAATAATGAAGTATAAAAGTAAAAGATTCCCAACAAATATTATGATTATGATTATTATTATTATTATTTTGAAGTCACGAGTTGACTATATTTAAGAATTATTAATTGAGATTGTCTGTGGAATGAACCAGCAATCATTTTACTGAGCAGGGATGATGTTCCCCTGATATCAGTATAAGAGTAGTTTTGATGAAAAATAAGATTTATAGGGAATAAGTTATAATAAAAAATCAATAAGCCAGTTCGCAATGTGAGAAAATAATGAAGAAAAGACTAAGAAGAATGGAAATAAAAGATACCGAATTAATTATAAAAAATGAATGAAAAGCAGGAGAATTTGAAAAAAAAAAAAAAAAATTGATACGATACAATTGATAATTGCATCAAACTTAAATTCACGTTTTATAAAATGATCAATTTTGGTGGAAGGGCATTATATAACATTGCCAAACCCTGATCACATTTGATATAAATAAGTATGTAAAAAATGCCAAGAAACAATATATTTTGATAGATAAATGATAACGAGAATGAAAGTAATAAATATAATCAATAGTGAAGGAAGAAGAATACAACCAAAGGTGGTTACAAAACAAGAAAATACGAACTAGACTGACAGACAACTGACATTGACCCAACCCCAGAGATTGGCCAGATATTAACCAAAGTAAAGCGAGACAAGAAGACAGTGAAGAAAAAAGAAAAAAAATTACATGGCCATAACAATTAACTCATAAGATTGTTTTAAAAGAGCATAATTTTTTATTATTATTAATAATTTATGTTTAAATTTTTGTTAGTGGTAACTTGTAAATGACAGTATCTCAGCAATTGTTATACATAAAAAACCATGTGTAGATATGATTGTATGTATATCCTTATCTATAGGTGATGTGTCAGCTGTTATGTTTAAAATTACACTCATACAGACAGGGAATAGAAATGTGTGCGTGATTCAATCAGAGAACAAATTGTATAGCCTACTATATACTTTGGAACTTTTACTAGGATTATTTCAGCAGTATGTATGTTATTTCAGCATTATGTGTTTGAAAGTATAAGGTTTTGGAGAGTTTATTTATTCGCTAATATTATTGCTGTTGCTACAGATGTAGTATGTTTCAATTAACACAATATATTTTAACATTATTAAATTGTTGTTATTATTATTAATTATGACATTTCAGACCAATTTTTATCACTTTAATGACAATGTATACAAAGTTATGTTTTATTTGAAAGATGTATTTACAATACCATGTTGGTTGAATATTATAAAATGATATGTGACAGTCTGAAGTTAACAAAAGAGACATGAACTCATTAGATACAAAAACTTTGTAATAATAGTGAGATCGTGAGAAATATAAGGGTAATTAGAGATAGGTAGGGAGTGACAAAGATGAACAGTGAAGTGATAAGTGTAATAAAATAAACAGCATATAATCTTAAGAAAAAAGAGTTAAACAAGTGTGACAAACCCAAAACATAAGCACATGTTAAATGAGCAATTAAGTTAAGTATATTAGACTGAAAAACACAGAATAATTGTGAATGTAAAAAACAGAAAAAATATTATCTCAGTATAAAAATCACCAGGGTGATTACTGTTATAAAAGAGAGGGTGTAGGTATAACACTCACCAAATTTGTTCATTTGTTAATTTAAAGAAAGAAGTTATTGGCTTAATGTTTAAGGCAATAAATACCAGAAGAAATAGTTTTACAGTAATATGTTAGTATGTTTTAAGTAAGTAAGAAATTTATAAAGAAAATAATAGCAATACCTCTATAAGAAATAATAGGCAAAATATAATAATTATGTGTAACGAAAGGGAACATGGCAGAATTATATTAAAACTTAGAAATAAGTAAATTATGTATTAACATAGTATTATCAATTTTGGACCAAAACATTAATACATGGCTTAGACCAATCTTGTAAGATATCAAACTAATATTTGAAAGAAAATAGGAACATCTATGTAAAGATTACAACCATTGAAATTATCCCCAAGTAAATATAGCCATTATAAAATATTTATTCAAATTAAACAAAAAATTCAAAGTTTGATAACAATGTGTTTATTTTGAGATCGACCAGGGAGAATAATTACGTTACCATGGAAACTGTGGAGTAACAAGCAAAAATACCGTTAGATTTTTTTACTGAATGCATGACGCTTTAATGGTATAGACGCAAATTTTCGAGTGACCAAAATTGTCAATTAAAACATAGAAAATATCAGAAGTTACTACTAAGTGTATACTAAGACGTAAGACGAGGACTGGAACCATATTATTGAAGTTGAGGCCAAATTAACGAAAAAAGAAAATAAATTACTACCAATTAAACTGGAAAAGATGCCTGATGTCCTGAACCAAGCAAATTAAAGAAGATTGTAGTATAACCCATGAATAACAGATCGTATGAGTTCGCCATAACTACGGAAGTGATAAGTACCTATTAAATTACCCAAAATATATAAATAAACTCACGTTAATTATTTCTCACTAAAGGTCGAAATCTCACTGAACTGAAATTAATTACTTTCAAAGATTAAAAAGAATACTAAGTCACAGACAATTTATAAACTAACCAATATAAACTGTTGTTAATGATCCATAACTTGTAAACACTTTTACTACACTGCGCTAAACAAATTATACCTACACAATATGTTAGTTAAGTTTACTTGATGTAAGGGTGTGTATTTTTATTGTTTTAAACATTTGTAATCCTTTTAACGTAACCTCAAGAACCTGTGACAAACAAACATTAATAACTGATGTACTATTTACAACAGACGCCATTATTAAACGTCTGGTTATCAATTCAAATATCGATTTGTCAAACCCTGTAATTGTCTCATATAAACAACCGGAGCATTTGTATTAGAATAATTTGTATTAAATGAATAACAATCACTAATAAAAAATGTGTAAGTATTGAGTGTAACCACGGTGTTATAATTTCATTAGGAGGTGCACAATATTTTATGTACATTTTAGCAGACGACTAACGATTTACACAGCCCACGCATCGAACTGCTGTGCGCTCCAGTGGGCCTAGCTGGCGGAAATATTTGAATTATTCAAACCGCCTGAGCTGCGCTGGTCATACACCTTTGAACTTTATTTTAATTGTTTTAAGAAAACAATTTGGCGCCACCGGGATTTTCATACCCCTAGTGAACATCAGGTAAGAACATCAAGACCTGGTTATTCGTACGTTCGCAACGGACGAAATCTGCGGAAGTTGCACGCATTTGAACTACCGATCGAGAAGACACGTTACACCCATTACACACAAATTGTACGTTATCCACATTTTACAGAGTAAAACGGTAGCCGTATACACGACTATATTACAAATTGGCGACCAACCGGTGGAGCTAGAAGAGAGAGAAATACGAAATTCTAGCGGCGATTACGAAAGGTTACAATATGCACACCAGAGGATTGTCGAAAAAATTGGCAAAGGAGAAGGAGATGGAAGAAAACAGAGGGGAAGAAGAGGAAGGAACACCGATTGAAGAAGTGGAGACAGTAATAACCACAACAGAACCAAGCCAAGACGAAGAAATGGAAACACAGGCTGGAGATAGGGAGGAAGCCAGAGGAGGAATGGATTTACAAAAATTATGGGAGTTGATTAATGGAAAATTAGACAAGAATGAGGAGAGTTTGAAGGAGATGAACAATAAATTTGACGGCATGAAGAAAGAAACCAGTGACAATTTGAAACAGATCAATGAAAAAATAGTGAGTACTAAGGAAGAATTGAGGAAAACAGTCAACCAAAATAATGAAACACTACAACAACGATTACTGGAGGAAATTCAGCAAAGAAATGAAGATTTGAAGGAAGAATTGAAGGAACAGCTGAAGGAGGACCACGAGAAAAATAAAGAAGAAATGAAGCAGCAAATAAGACTAATTTTCAGAGAACGTCGTGAAGAAAGCGACCAGACAAAAATGGAGATGAATAAGAAAGGAGAAGAAACCAATTACCAAATGGATCTACTTAATGAGACATTAGGTAACGGGTTCAAGAAGGTGAATGAAACAATAAACACCACTCCAGAAGGAAATAATGAAAAAACAGAAATTCAAGAAGACCCAAATACATTGTTACATCAAAATAAAGGTAACGAAAACAAAGAGAAGAGTAAACACAAAGGAACCAACCGTAGAGGAGTACAGAAAAAACAGATAATTAAGAAGACTAAGAAAATACATCCGAGAAAACGAATCAATACCAGAGAGGAATTGGAAATGATGAAGAACGGACTACTTGAGACGTTTAATCGACCAATTAATGACCATACGGAAATGATGAATGTTATGGAGTGCAGGAGAACTCTGAAGGAGATTCTAGGAGGGATCAACAATCAACCAGCGAGTAAAACTTTCAACAAACCTATCTTTAAATGGAGGATATCCAAAGTTGAAAAGCATCACAACAAAACAATGTATGACAAATTGAGAAAGTCTACAAGAAAAGGGAAATTACCAGAGATAGAAATACCAAATAAACCAATATCAGTGAGAAGATCAATAACGGAGGTACGATTAACTTCGTTGAGTAGTAAACAACATCATCAAGTGATTGAGGTAGGCACTGATGCCAGAGAACACATGGTATTAGAAGAGTGGCTGTACCAGATAGAAGAGACATATATAACACAGACAGAAACAGTGATGCACACCAGAGCAGTCCGAACAACGGAGGAAACTTATGTAATCATGGACAATGGATAAACCAAATGCAGATAAACACTGGAATGTGGGACCATACACTATAACAAAAGACAAGGGTAATAACACTTACGAGATCACTCACCCTGTCACCAAGAAAATAAAGGGGGTATACAATCAAGCCTCAATTAAGAAATATTATGACAATCAACAATAACTGTAAAAAACAATTTAAAGTAAAAAACCAACAAAAATACTTTAAATAAAGAAAAAAAATAAATAAAGTGACAAACAAACAAGTCTGCCAATGTCATAAAGAAAAGATCTCTAAAGAATGTCAAAATTCCAAAACATTCGTAAGTACAGCTTACACTAAGCATTAGAGAAACCATTATGATGACTAAAAAATTGTAAAAAATCAAAAAAGATATGTAAGAAAAGCTTACCCAAATATCTCGATAATATTTTAGAACAAGTAAAAATGGAGAGATAAAGGTTACAAGGCATTCATACAAAGTAAGAGCAACCAAATTACTACAATATTTAAATAAAAATTAACAATAGAGGAGTGTATTTACAAAACATTCCTACAAAATAAGGTTAAATTACCATAATATTTAGCCAAAAAATGAGGCATAAAAAGCATAACATACTGTAAAGGAATAAGCTACAAAAAATTCCTAACTAGTAAGAAGCCATAACTTACTATGATATTTAAAAATTATGAAAAAAAAAAATATATATATATATCAATCAAAATGATCAGCTTCCACAACTATTTAGAAAGAGGGGAAGTAAAATTACCCAAACCAATTATCACAAAACAATATAAATGAAATCAACATTCTAAGAGTCATAATGTGAGATGAGATGAAACAAAGAGTAATTAAAAATGAATAAAAATGTGAATTGTATCAATAAAAAACAATGCTTCAAATAGTATCTATAAAGAAAGATGAAACAATATATGATTCGAACTGAGCAATAATGAAGTATAAAAGTAAAAGATTATTATTTTGAGTCACGAGTTGACTATATTTAAGAATTATTAATTGAGATTGTCTGTGGAATGAACCAGCAATCATTTTACTGAGCAGGGATGATGTTCCCCTGATATCAGTATAAGAGTAGTTTTGATGAAAAATAAGATTTATAGGGAATAAGTTATAATAAAAAATCAATAAGCCAGTTCGCAATGTGAGAAAATAATGAAGAAAAGACTAAGAAGAATGGAAATAAAAGATACCGAATTAATTATAAAAAATGAATGAGAAGCAGGAGAATTTGAAAAAAAAAAAAAAAAAATTGATACGATACAATTGATAATTGCATCAAACTTAAATTCACGTTTTATAAAATGATCAATTTTGGTGGAAGGGCATTATATAACATTGCCAAACCCTGATCACATTTGATATAAATAAGTATGTAAAAAATGCCAAGAAACAATATATTTTGATAGATAAATGATAACGAGAATGAAAGTAATAAATATAATCAATAGTGAAGGAAGAAGAATACAACCAAAGGTGGTTACAAAACAAGAAAATACGAACTAGACTGACAGACAACTGACATTGACCCAACCCCAGAGATTGGCCAGATATTAACCAAAGTAAAGCGAGACAAGAAGACAGTGAAGAAAAAAGAAAAAAAATTACATGGCCATAACAATTAACTCATAAGATTGTTTTAAAAGAGCATAATTTTTTATTATTATTAATAATTTATGTTTAAATTTTTGTTAGTGGTAACTTGTAAATGACAGTATCTCAGCAATTGTTATACATAAAAAACCATGTGTAGATATGATTGTATGTATATCCTTATCTATAGGTGATGTGTCAGCTGTTATGTTTAAAATTACACTCATACAGACAGGGAATAGAAATGTGTGCGTGATTCAATCAGAGAACAAATTGTATAGCCTACTATATACTTTGGAACTTTTACTAGGATTATTTCAGCAGTATGTATGTTATTTCAGCATTATGTGTTTGAAAGTATAAGGTTTTGGAGAGTTTATTTATTCGCTAATATTATTGCTGTTGCTACAGATGTAGTATGTTTCAATTAACACAATATATTTTAACATTATTAAATTGTTGTTATTATTATTAATTATGACATTTCAGACCAATTTTTATCACTTTAATGACAATGTATACAAAGTTATGTTTTATTTGAAAGATGTATTTACAATACCATGTTGGTTGAATATTATAAAATGATATATGACAGTCTGAAGTTAACAAAAGAGACATGAACTCATTAGATACAAAAACTTTGTAATAATAGTGAGATCGTGAGAAATATAAGGGTAATTAGAGATAGGTAGGGAGTGACAAAGATGAACAGTGAAGTGATAAGTGTAATAAAATAAACAGCATATAATCTTAAGAAAAAAGAGTTAAACAAGTGTGACAAACCCAAAACATAAGCACATGTTAAATGAGCAATTAAGTTAAGTATATTAGACTGAAAAACACAGAATAATTGTGAATGTAAAAAACAGAAAAAATATTATCTCAGTATAAAAATCACCAGGGTGATTACTGTTATAAAAGAGAGGGTGTAGGTATAACACTCACCAAATTTGTTCATTTGTTAATTTAAAGAAAGAAGTTATTGGCTTAATGTTTAAGGCAATAAATACCAGAAGAAATAGTTTTACAGTAATATGTTAGTATGTTTTAAGTAAGTAAGAAATTTATAAAGAAAATAATAGCAATACCTCTATAAGAAATAATAGGCAAAATATAATAATTATGTGTAACGAAAGGGAACATGGCAGAATTATATTAAAACTTAGAAATAAGTAAATTATGTATTAACATAGTATTATCAATTTTGGACCAAAACATTAATACATGGCTTAGACCAATCTTGTAAGATATCAAACTAATATTTGAAAGAAAATAGGAACATCTATGTAAAGATTACAACCATTGAAATTATCCCCAAGTAAATATAGCCATTATAAAATATTTATTCAAATTAAACAAAAAATTCAAAGTTTGATAACAATGTGTTTATTTTGAGATCGACCAGGGAGAATAATTACGTTACCATGGAAACTGTGGAGTAACAAGCAAAAATACCGTTAGATTTTTTTACTGAATGCATGACGCTTTAATGGTATAGACGCAAATTTTCGAGTGACCAAAATTGTCAATTAAAACATAGAAAATATCAGAAGTTACTACTAAGTGTATACTAAGACGTAAGACGAGGACTGGAACCATATTATTGAAGTTGAGGCCAAATTAACGAAAAAAGAAAATAAATTACTACCAATTAAACTGGAAAAGATGCCTGATGTCCTGAACCAAGCAAATTAAAGAAGATTGTAGTATAACCCATGAATAACAGATCGTATGAGTTCGCCATAACTACGGAAGTGATAAGTACCTATTAAATTACCCAAAATATATAAATAAACTCACGTTAATTATTTCTCACTAAAGGTCGAAATCTCACTGAACTGAAATTAATTACTTTCAAAGATTAAAAAGAATACTAAGTCACTGACAATTTATAAACTAACCAATATAAACTGTTGTTAATGATCCATAACTTGTAAACACTTTTACTACACTGCGCTAAACAAATTATACCTACACAATATGTTAGTTAAGTTTACTTGATGTAAGGGTGTGTATTTTTATTGTTTTAAACATTTGTAATCCTTTTAACGTAACCTCAAGAACCTGTGACAAACAAACATTAATAACTGATGTACTATTTACAACAGACGCCATTATTAAACGTCTGGTTATCAATTCAAATATCGATTTGTCAAACCCTGTAATTGTCTCATATAAACAACCGGAGCATTTGTATTAGAATAATTTGTATTAAATGAATAACAATCACTAATAAAAAATGTGTAAGTATTGAGTGTAACCACGGTGTTATAATTTCATTAGGAGGTGCACAATATTTTATGTACATTTTAGCAGACGACTAACGATTTACACAGCCCACGCATCGAACTGCTGTGCGCTCCAGTGGGCCTAGCTGGTGGAAATATTTGAATTATTCAAACCGCCTGAGCTGCGCTGGTCATACACCTTTGAACTTTATTTTAATTGTTTTAAGAAAACAATTTGGCGCCACCGGGATTTTCATACCCCTAGTGAACATCAGGTAAGAACATCAAGACCTGGTTATTCGTACGTTCGCAACGGACGAAATCTGCGGAAGTTGCACGCATTTGAACTACCGATCGAGAAGACACGTTACACCCATTACACACAAATTGTACGTTATCCACATTTTACAGAGTAAAACGGTAGCCGTATACACGACTATATTACAAATTGGCGACCAACCGGTGGAGTAGAAGAGAGAGAAATACGAAATTCTAGCGGCGATTACGAAAGGTTACAATATGCACACCAGAGGATTGTCGAAAAAATTGGCAAAGGAGAAGGAGATGGAAGAAAACAGAGGGGAAGAAGAGGAAGGAACACCGATTGAAGAAGTGGAGACAGTAATAACCACAACAGAACCAAGCCAAGACGAAGAAATGGAAACACAGGCTGGAGATAGGGAGGAAGCCAGAGGAGGAATGGATTTACAAAAATTATGGGAGTTGATTAATGGAAAATTAGACAAGAATGAGGAGAGTTTGAAGAAGATGAACAATAAATTCGACGGCATGAAGAAAGAAACCAGTGACAATTTGAAACAGATCAATGAAAAAATAGTGAGTACTAAGGAAGAATTGAGGAAAACAGTCAACCAAAATAATGAAACACTACAACAACGATTACTGGAGGAAATTCAGCAAAGAAATGAAGATTTGAAGGAAGAATTGAAGGAACAGCTGAAGGAGGACCACGAGAAAAATAAAGAAGAAATGAAGCAGCAAATAAGACTAATTTTCAGAGAACGTCGTGAAGAAAGCGACCAGACAAAAATGGAGATGAATAAGAAAGGAGAAGAAACCAATTACCAAATGGATCTACTTAATGAGACATTAGGTAACGGGTTCAAGAAGGTGAATGAAACAATAAACACCACTCCAGAAGGAAATAATGAAAAAACAGAAATTCAAGAAGACCCAAATACATTGTTACATCAAAATAAAGGTAACGAAAACAAAGAGAAGAGTAAACACAAAGGAACCAACCGTAGAGGAGTACAGAAAAAACAGATAATTAAGAAGACTAAGAAAATACATCCGAGAAAACGAATCAATACCAGAGAGGAATTGGAAATGATGAAGAACGGACTACTTGAGACGTTTAATCGACCAATTAATGACCATACGGAAATGATGAATGTTATGGAGTGCAGGAGAACTCTGAAGGAGATTCTAGGAGGGATCAACAATCAACCAGCGAGTAAAACTTTCAACAAACCTATCTTTAAATGGAGGATATCCAAAGTTGAAAAGCATCACAACAAAACAATGTATGACAAATTGAGAAAGTCTACAAGAAAAGGGAAATTACCAGAGATAGAAATACCAAATAAACCAATATCAGTGAGAAGATCAATAACGGAGGTACGATTAACTTCGTTGAGTAGTAAACAACATCATCAAGTGATTGAGGTAGGCACTGATGCCAGAGAACACATGGTATTAGAAGAGTGGCTGTACCAGATAGAAGAGACATATATAACACAGACAGAAACAGTGATGCACACCAGAGCAGTCCGAACAATGGAGGAAACTTATGTAATCATGGACAATGGATAAACCAAATGCAGATAAACACTGGAATGTGGGACCATACACTATAACAAAAGACAAGGGTAATAACACTTACGAGATCACTCACCCTGTCACCAAGAAAATAAAGGGGGTATACAATCAAGCCTCAATTAAGAAATATTATGACAATCAACAATAACTGTAAAAAACAATTTAAAGTAAAAAACCAACAAAAATACTTTAAATAAAGAAAAAAAATAAATAAAGTGACAAACAAACAAGTCTGCCAATGTCATAAAGAAAAGATCTCTAAAGAATGTCAAAATTCCAAAACATTCGTAAGTACAGCTTACACTAAGCATTAGAGAAACCATTATGATGACTAAAAAATTGTAAAAAATCAAAAAAGATATGTAAGAAAAGCTTACCCAAATATCTCGATAATATTTTAGAACAAGTAAAAATGGAGAGATAAAGGTTACAAGGCATTCATACAAAGTAAGAGCAACCAAATTACTACAATATTTAAATAAAAATTAACAATAGAGGAGTGTATTTACAAAACGTTCCTACAAACTAAGGTTAAATTACCATAATATTTAGCCAAAAAATGAGGCATAAAAAGCATAACATACTGTAAAGGAATAAGCTACAAAAAATTCCTAACTAGTAAGAAGCCATAACTTACTATGATATTTAAAAATTATGAAAAAATATATATATATATATATCAATCAAAATGATCAGCTTCCACAACTATTTAGAAAGAGGGGAAGTAAAATTACCCAAACCAATGATCACAAAACAATATAAATGAAATCAACATTCTAAGAGTCATAATGTGAGATGAGATGAAACAAAGAGTAATTAAAAATGAATAAAAATGTGAATTGTATCAATAAAAAACAATGCTTCAAATAGTATCTATAAAGAAAGATGAAACAATATATGATTCGAACTGAGCAATAATGAAGTATAAAAGTAAAAGATTCCCAACAAATATTATGATTATGATTATTATTATTATTATTTTGAGTCACGAGTTGACTATATTTAAGAATTATTAATTGAGATTGTCTGTGGAATGAACCAGCAATCATTTTACTGAGCAGGGATGATGTTCCCCTGATATCAGTATAAGAGTAGTTTTGATGAAAAATAAGATTTATAGGGAATAAGTTATAATAAAAAATCAATAAGCCAGTTCGCAATGTGAGAAAATAATGAAGAAAAGACTAAGAAGAATGGAAATAAAAGATACCGAATTAATTATAAAAAATGAATGAAAAGCAGGAGAATTTGAAAAAAAAAAAAAAATTGATACGATACAATTGATAATTGCATCAAACTTAAATTCACGTTTTATAAAATGATCAATTTTGGTGGAAGGGCATTATATAACATTGCCAAACCCTGATCACATTTGATATAAATAAGTATGTAAAAAATGCCAAGAAACAATATATTTTGATAGATAAATGATAACGAGAATGAAAGTAATAAATATAATCAATAGTGAAGGAAGAAGAATACAACCAAAGGTGGTTACAAAACAAGAAAATACGAACTAGACTGACAGACAACTGACATTGACCCAACCCCAGAGATTGGCCAGATATTAACCAAAGTAAAGCGAGACAAGAAGACAGTGAAGAAAAAAGAAAAAAAATTACATGGCCATAACAATTAACTCATAAGATTGTTTTAAAAGAGCATAATTTTTTATTATTATTAATAATTTATGTTTAAATTTTTGTTAGTGGTAACTTGTAAATGACAGTATCTCAGCAATTGTTATACATAAAAAACCATGTGTAGATATGATTGTATGTATATCCTTATCTATAGGTGATGTGTCAGCTGTTATGTTTAAAATTACACTCATACAGACAGGGAATAGAAATGTGTGCGTGATTCAATCAGAGAACAAATTGTATAGCCTACTATATACTTTGGAACTTTTACTAGGATTATTTCAGCAGTATGTATGTTATTTCAGCATTATGTGTTTGAAAGTATAAGGTTTTGGAGAGTTTATTTATTCGCTAATATTATTGCTGTTGCTACAGATGTAGTATGTTTCAATTAACACAATATATTTTAACATTATTAAATTGTTGTTATTATTATTAATTATGACATTTCAGACCAATTTTTATCACTTTAATGACAATGTATACAAAGTTATGTTTTATTTGAAAGATGTATTTACAATACCATGTTGGTTGAATATTATAAAATGATATGTGACAGTCTGAAGTTAACAAAAGAGACATGAACTCATTAGATACAAAAACTTTGTAATAATAGTGAGATCGTGAGAAATATAAGGGTAATTAGAGATAGGTAGGGAGTGACAAAGATGAACAGTGAAGTGATAAGTGTAATAAAATAAACAGCATATAATCTTAAGAAAAAAGAGTTAAACAAGTGTGACAAACCCAAAACATAAGCACATGTTAAATGAGCAATTAAGTTAAGTATATTAGACTGAAAAACACAGAATAATTGTGAATGTAAAAAACAGAAAAAATATTATCTCAGTATAAAAATCACCAGGGTGATTACTGTTATAAAAGAGAGGGTGTAGGTATAACACTCACCAAATTTGTTCATTTGTTAATTTAAAGAAAGAAGTTATTGGCTTAATGTTTAAGGCAATAAATACCAGAAGAAATAGTTTTACAGTAATATGTTAGTATGTTTTAAGTAAGTAAGAAATTTATAAAGAAAATAATAGCAATACCTCTATAAGAAATAATAGGCAAAATATAATAATTATGTGTAACGAAAGGGAACATGGCAGAATTATATTAAAACTTAGAAATAAGTAAATTATGTATTAACATAGTATTATCAATTTTGGACCAAAACATTAATACATGGCTTAGACCAATCTTGTAAGATATCAAACTAATATTTGAAAGAAAATAGGAACATCTATGTAAAGATTACAACCATTGAAATTATCCCCAAGTAAATATAGCCATTATAAAATATTTATTCAAATTAAACAAAAAATTCAAAGTTTGATAACAATGTGTTTATTTTGAGATCGACCAGGGAGAATAATTACGTTACCATGGAAACTGTGGAGTAACAAGCAAAAATACCGTTAGATTTTTTTACTGAATGCATGACGCTTTAATGGTATAGACGCAAATTTTCGAGTGACCAAAATTGTCAATTAAAACATAGAAAATATCAGAAGTTACTACTAAGTGTATACTAAGACGTAAGACGAGGACTGGAACCATATTATTGAAGTTGAGGCCAAATTAACGAAAAAAGAAAATAAATTACTACCAATTAAACTGGAAAAGATGCCTGATGTCCTGAACCAAGCAAATTAAAGAAGATTGTAGTATAACCCATGAATAACAGATCGTATGAGTTCGCCATAACTACGGAAGTGATAAGTACCTATTAAATTACCCAAAATATATAAATAAACTCACGTTAATTATTTCTCACTAAAGGTCGAAATCTCACTGAACTGAAATTAATTACTTTCAAAGATTAAAAAGAATACTAAGTCACAGACAATTTATAAACTAACCAATATAAACTGTTGTTAATGATCCATAACTTGTAAACACTTTTACTACACTGCGCTAAACAAATTATACCTACACAATATGTTAGTTAAGTTTACTTGATGTAAGGGTGTGTATTTTTATTGTTTTAAACATTTGTAATCCTTTTAACGTAACCTCAAGAACCTGTGACAAACAAACATTAATAACTGATGTACTATTTACAACAGACGCCATTATTAAACGTCTGGTTATCAATTCAAATATCGATTTGTCAAACCCTGTAATTGTCTCATATAAACAACCGGAGCATTTGTATTAGAATAATTTGTATTAAATGAATAACAATCACTAATAAAAAATGTGTAAGTATTGAGTGTAACCACGGTGTTATAATTTCATTAGGAGGTGCACAATATTTTATGTACATTTTAGCAGACGACTAACGATTTACACAGCCCACGCATCGAACTGCTGTGCGCTCCAGTGGGCCTAGCTGGCGGAAATATTTGAATTATTCAAACCGCCTGAGCTGCGCTGGTCATACACCTTTGAACTTTATTTTAATTGTTTTAAGAAAACAATTTGGCGCCACCGGGATTTTCATACCCCTAGTGAACATCAGGTAAGAACATCAAGACCTGGTTATTCGTACGTTCGCAACGGACGAAATCTGCGGAAGTTGCACGCATTTGAACTACCGATCGAGAAGACACGTTACACCCATTACACACAAATTGTACGTTATCCACATTTTACAGAGTAAAACGGTAGCCGTATACACGACTATATTACAAATTGGCGACCAACCGGTGGAGCTAGAAGAGAGAGAAATACGAAATTCTAGCGGCGATTACGAAAGGTTACAATATGCACACCAGAGGATTGTCGAAAAAATTGGCAAAGGAGAAGGAGATGGAAGAAAACAGAGGGGAAGAAGAGGAAGGAACACCGATTGAAGAAGTGGAGACAGTAATAACCACAACAGAACCAAGCCAAGACGAAGAAATGGAAACACAGGCTGGAGATAGGGAGGAAGCCAGAGGAGGAATGGATTTACAAAAATTATGGGAGTTGATTAATGGAAAATTAGACAAGAATGAGGAGAGTTTGAAGGAGATGAACAATAAATTTGACGGCATGAAGAAAGAAACCAGTGACAATTTGAAACAGATCAATGAAAAAATAGTGAGTACTAAGGAAGAATTGAGGAAAACAGTCAACCAAAATAATGAAACACTACAACAACGATTACTGGAGGAAATTCAGCAAAGAAATGAAGATTTGAAGGAAGAATTGAAGGAACAGCTGAAGGAGGACCACGAGAAAAATAAAGAAGAAATGAAGCAGCAAATAAGACTAATTTTCAGAGAACGTCGTGAAGAAAGCGACCAGACAAAAATGGAGATGAATAAGAAAGGAGAAGAAACCAATTACCAAATGGATCTACTTAATGAGACATTAGGTAACGGGTTCAAGAAGGTGAATGAAACAATAAACACCACTCCAGAAGGAAATAATGAAAAAACAGAAATTCAAGAAGACCCAAATACATTGTTACATCAAAATAAAGGTAACGAAAACAAAGAGAAGAGTAAACACAAAGGAACCAACCGTAGAGGAGTACAGAAAAAACAGATAATTAAGAAGACTAAGAAAATACATCCGAGAAAACGAATCAATACCAGAGAGGAATTGGAAATGATGAAGAACGGACTACTTGAGACGTTTAATCGACCAATTAATGACCATACGGAAATGATGAATGTTATGGAGTGCAGGAGAACTCTGAAGGAGATTCTAGGAGGGATCAACAATCAACCAGCGAGTAAAACTTTCAACAAACCTATCTTTAAATGGAGGATATCCAAAGTTGAAAAGCATCACAACAAAACAATGTATGACAAATTGAGAAAGTCTACAAGAAAAGGGAAATTACCAGAGATAGAAATACCAAATAAACCAATATCAGTGAGAAGATCAATAACGGAGGTACGATTAACTTCGTTGAGTAGTAAACAACATCATCAAGTGATTGAGGTAGGCACTGATGCCAGAGAACACATGGTATTAGAAGAGTGGCTGTACCAGATAGAAGAGACATATATAACACAGACAGAAACAGTGATGCACACCAGAGCAGTCCGAACAACGGAGGAAACTTATGTAATCATGGACAATGGATAAACCAAATGCAGATAAACACTGGAATGTGGGACCATACACTATAACAAAAGACAAGGGTAATAACACTTACGAGATCACTCACCCTGTCACCAAGAAAATAAAGGGGGTATACAATCAAGCCTCAATTAAGAAATATTATGACAATCAACAATAACTGTAAAAAACAATTTAAAGTAAAAAACCAACAAAAATACTTTAAATAAAGAAAAAAAATAAATAAAGTGACAAACAAACAAGTCTGCCAATGTCATAAAGAAAAGATCTCTAAAGAATGTCAAAATTCCAAAACATTCGTAAGTACAGCTTACACTAAGCATTAGAGAAACCATTATGATGAATAAAAAATTGTAAAAAATCAAAAAAGATATGTAAGAAAAGCTTACCCAAATATCTCGATAATATTTTAGAACAAGTAAAAATGGAGAGATAAAGGTTACAAGGCATTCATACAAAGTAAGAGCAACCAAATTACTACAATATTTAAATAAAAATTAACAATAGAGGAGTGTATTTACAAAACATTCCTACAAAATAAGGTTAAATTACCATAATATTTAGCCAAAAAATGAGGCATAAAAAGCATAACATACTGTAAAGGAATAAGCTACAAAAAATTCCTAACTAGTAAGAAGCCATAACTTACTATGATATTTAAAAATTATGAAAAAAAAAAATATATATATATATCAATCAAAATGATCAGCTTCCACAACTATTTAGAAAGAGGGGAAGTAAAATTACCCAAACCAATTATCACAAAACAATATAAATGAAATCAACATTCTAAGAGTCATAATGTGAGATGAGATGAAACAAAGAGTAATTAAAAATGAATAAAAATGTGAATTGTATCAATAAAAAACAATGCTTCAAATAGTATCTATAAAGAAAGATGAAACAATATATGATTCGAACTGAGCAATAATGAAGTATAAAAGTAAAAGATTATTATTTTGAGTCACGAGTTGACTATATTTAAGAATTATTAATTGAGATTGTCTGTGGAATGAACCAGCAATCATTTTACTGAGCAGGGATGATGTTCCCCTGATATCAGTATAAGAGTAGTTTTGATGAAAAATAAGATTTATAGGGAATAAGTTATAATAAAAAATCAATAAGCCAGTTCGCAATGTGAGAAAATAATGAAGAAAAGACTAAGAAGAATGGAAATAAAAGATACCGAATTAATTATAAAAAATGAATGAGAAGCAGGAGAATTTGAAAAAAAAAAAAAAAAAATTGATACGATACAATTGATAATTGCATCAAACTTAAATTCACGTTTTATAAAATGATCAATTTTGGTGGAAGGGCATTATATAACATTGCCAAACCCTGATCACATTTGATATAAATAAGTATGTAAAAAATGCCAAGAAACAATATATTTTGATAGATAAATGATAACGAGAATGAAAGTAATAAATATAATCAATAGTGAAGGAAGAAGAATACAACCAAAGGTGGTTACAAAACAAGAAAATACGAACTAGACTGACAGACAACTGACATTGACCCAACCCCAGAGATTGGCCAGATATTAACCAAAGTAAAGCGAGACAAGAAGACAGTGAAGAAAAAAGAAAAAAAATTACATGGCCATAACAATTAACTCATAAGATTGTTTTAAAAGAGCATAATTTTTTATTATTATTAATAATTTATGTTTAAATTTTTGTTAGTGGTAACTTGTAAATGACAGTATCTCAGCAATTGTTATACATAAAAAACCATGTGTAGATATGATTGTATGTATATCCTTATCTATAGGTGATGTGTCAGCTGTTATGTTTAAAATTACACTCATACAGACAGGGAATAGAAATGTGTGCGTGATTCAATCAGAGAACAAATTGTATAGCCTACTATATACTTTGGAACTTTTACTAGGATTATTTCAGCAGTATGTATGTTATTTCAGCATTATGTGTTTGAAAGTATAAGGTTTTGGAGAGTTTATTTATTCGCTAATATTATTGCTGTTGCTACAGATGTAGTATGTTTCAATTAACACAATATATTTTAACATTATTAAATTGTTGTTATTATTATTAATTATGACATTTCAGACCAATTTTTATCACTTTAATGACAATGTATACAAAGTTATGTTTTATTTGAAAGATGTATTTACAATACCATGTTGGTTGAATATTATAAAATGATATATGACAGTCTGAAGTTAACAAAAGAGACATGAACTCATTAGATACAAAAACTTTGTAATAATAGTGAGATCGTGAGAAATATAAGGGTAATTAGAGATAGGTAGGGAGTGACAAAGATGAACAGTGAAGTGATAAGTGTAATAAAATAAACAGCATATAATCTTAAGAAAAAAGAGTTAAACAAGTGTGACAAACCCAAAACATAAGCACATGTTAAATGAGCAATTAAGTTAAGTATATTAGACTGAAAAACACAGAATAATTGTGAATGTAAAAAACAGAAAAAATATTATCTCAGTATAAAAATCACCAGGGTGATTACTGTTATAAAAGAGAGGGTGTAGGTATAACACTCACCAAATTTGTTCATTTGTTAATTTAAAGAAAGAAGTTATTGGCTTAATGTTTAAGGCAATAAATACCAGAAGAAATAGTTTTACAGTAATATGTTAGTATGTTTTAAGTAAGTAAGAAATTTATAAAGAAAATAATAGCAATACCTCTATAAGAAATAATAGGCAAAATATAATAATTATGTGTAACGAAAGGGAACATGGCAGAATTATATTAAAACTTAGAAATAAGTAAATTATGTATTAACATAGTATTATCAATTTTGGACCAAAACATTAATACATGGCTTAGACCAATCTTGTAAGATATCAAACTAATATTTGAAAGAAAATAGGAACATCTATGTAAAGATTACAACCATTGAAATTATCCCCAAGTAAATATAGCCATTATAAAATATTTATTCAAATTAAACAAAAAATTCAAAGTTTGATAACAATGTGTTTATTTTGAGATCGACCAGGGAGAATAATTACGTTACCATGGAAACTGTGGAGTAACAAGCAAAAATACCGTTAGATTTTTTTACTGAATGCATGACGCTTTAATGGTATAGACGCAAATTTTCGAGTGACCAAAATTGTCAATTAAAACATAGAAAATATCAGAAGTTACTACTAAGTGTATACTAAGACGTAAGACGAGGACTGGAACCATATTATTGAAGTTGAGGCCAAATTAACGAAAAAAGAAAATAAATTACTACCAATTAAACTGGAAAAGATGCCTGATGTCCTGAACCAAGCAAATTAAAGAAGATTGTAGTATAACCCATGAATAACAGATCGTATGAGTTCGCCATAACTACGGAAGTGATAAGTACCTATTAAATTACCCAAAATATATAAATAAACTCACGTTAATTATTTCTCACTAAAGGTCGAAATCTCACTGAACTGAAATTAATTACTTTCAAAGATTAAAAAGAATACTAAGTCACTGACAATTTATAAACTAACCAATATAAACTGTTGTTAATGATCCATAACTTGTAAACACTTTTACTACACTGCGCTAAACAAATTATACCTACACAATATGTTAGTTAAGTTTACTTGATGTAAGGGTGTGTATTTTTATTGTTTTAAACATTTGTAATCCTTTTAACGTAACCTCAAGAACCTGTGACAAACAAACATTAATAACTGATGTACTATTTACAACAGACGCCATTATTAAACGTCTGGTTATCAATTCAAATATCGATTTGTCAAACCCTGTAATTGTCTCATATAAACAACCGGAGCATTTGTATTAGAATAATTTGTATTAAATGAATAACAATCACTAATAAAAAATGTGTAAGTATTGAGTGTAACCACGGTGTTATAATTTCATTAGGAGGTGCACAATATTTTATGTACATTTTAGCAGACGACTAACGATTTACACAGCCCACGCATCGAACTGCTGTGCGCTCCAGTGGGCCTAGCTGGCGGAAATATTTGAATTATTCAAACCGCCTGAGCTGCGCTGGTCATACACCTTTGAACTTTATTTTAATTGTTTTAAGAAAACAATTTGGCGCCACCGGGATTTTCATACCCCTAGTGAACATCAGGTAAGAACATCAAGACCTGGTTATTCGTACGTTCGCAACGGACGAAATCTGCGGAAGTTGCACGCATTTGAACTACCGATCGAGAAGACACGTTACACCCATTACACACAAATTGTACGTTATCCACATTTTACAGAGTAAAACGGTAGCCGTATACACGACTATATTACAAATTGGCGACCAACCGGTGGAGCTAGAAGAGAGAGAAATACGAAATTCTAGCGGCGATTACGAAAGGTTACAATATGCACACCAGAGGATTGTCGAAAAAATTGGCAAAGGAGAAGGAGATGGAAGAAAACAGAGGGGAAGAAGAGGAAGGAACACCGATTGAAGAAGTGGAGACAGTAATAACCACAACAGAACCAAGCCAAGACGAAGAAATGGAAACACAGGCTGGAGATAGGGAGGAAGCCAGAGGAGGAATGGATTTACAAAAATTATGGGAGTTGATTAATGGAAAATTAGACAAGAATGAGGAGAGTTTGAAGGAGATGAACAATAAATTTGACGGCATGAAGAAAGAAACCAGTGACAATTTGAAACAGATCAATGAAAAAATAGTGAGTACTAAGGAAGAATTGAGGAAAACAGTCAACCAAAATAATGAAACACTACAACAACGATTACTGGAGGAAATTCAGCAAAGAAATGAAGATTTGAAGGAAGAATTGAAGGAACAGCTGAAGGAGGACCACGAGAAAAATAAAGAAGAAATGAAGCAGCAAATAAGACTAATTTTCAGAGAACGTCGTGAAGAAAGCGACCAGACAAAAATGGAGATGAATAAGAAAGGAGAAGAAACCAATTACCAAATGGATCTACTTAATGAGACATTAGGTAACGGGTTCAAGAAGGTGAATGAAACAATAAACACCACTCCAGAAGGAAATAATGAAAAAACAGAAATTCAAGAAGACCCAAATACATTGTTACATCAAAATAAAGGTAACGAAAACAAAGAGAAGAGTAAACACAAAGGAACCAACCGTAGAGGAGTACAGAAAAAACAGATAATTAAGAAGACTAAGAAAATACATCCGAGAAAACGAATCAATACCAGAGAGGAATTGGAAATGATGAAGAACGGACTACTTGAGACGTTTAATCGACCAATTAATGACCATACGGAAATGATGAATGTTATGGAGTGCAGGAGAACTCTGAAGGAGATTCTAGGAGGGATCAACAATCAACCAGCGAGTAAAACTTTCAACAAACCTATCTTTAAATGGAGGATATCCAAAGTTGAAAAGCATCACAACAAAACAATGTATGACAAATTGAGAAAGTCTACAAGAAAAGGGAAATTACCAGAGATAGAAATACCAAATAAACCAATATCAGTGAGAAGATCAATAACGGAGGTACGATTAACTTCGTTGAGTAGTAAACAACATCATCAAGTGATTGAGGTAGGCACTGATGCCAGAGAACACATGGTATTAGAAGAGTGGCTGTACCAGATAGAAGAGACATATATAACACAGACAGAAACAGTGATGCACACCAGAGCAGTCCGAACAACTGAGGAAACTTATGTAATCATGGACAATGGATAAACCAAATGCAGATAAACACTGGAATGTGGGACCATACACTATAACAAAAGACAAGGGTAATAACACTTACGAGATCACTCACCCTGTCACCAAGAAAATAAAGGGGGTATACAATCAAGCCTCAATTAAGAAATATTATGACAATCAACAATAACTGTAAAAAACAATTTAAAGTAAAAAACCAACAAAAATACTTTAAATAAAGAAAAAAAATAAATAAAGTGACAAACAAACAAGTCTGCCAATGTCATAAAGAAAAGATCTCTAAAGAATGTCAAAATTCCAAAACATTCGTAAGTACAGCTTACACTAAGCATTAGAGAAACCATTATGATGAATAAAAAATTGTAAAAAATCAAAAAAGATATGTAAGAAAAGCTTACCCAAATATCTCGATAATATTTTAGAACAAGTAAAAATGGAGAGATAAAGGTTACAAGGCATTCATACAAAGTAAGAGCAACCAAATTACTACAATATTTAAATAAAAATTAACAATAGAGGAGTGTATTTACAAAACATTCCTACAAAATAAGGTTAAATTACCATAATATTTAGCCAAAAAATGAGGCATAAAAAGCATAACATACTGTAAAGGAATAAGCTACAAAAAATTCCTAACTAGTAAGAAGCCATAACTTACTATGATATTTAAAAATTATGAAAAAAAAAAATATATATATATATATCAATCAAAATGATCAGCTTCCACAACTATTTAGAAAGAGGGGAAGTAAAATTACCCAAACCAATGATCACAAAACAATATAAATGAAATCAACATTCTAAGAGTCATAATGTGAGATGAGATGAAACAAAGAGTAATTAAAAATGAATAAAAATGTGAATTGTATCAATAAAAAACAATGCTTCAAATAGTATCTATAAAGAAAGATGAAACAATATATGATTCGAACTGAGCAATAATGAAGTATAAAAGTAAAAGATTCCCAACAAATATTATGATTATGATTATTATTATTATTATTTTGAGTCACGAGTTGACTATATTTAAGAATTATTAATTGAGATTGTCTGTGGAATGAACCAGCAATCATTTTACTGAGCAGGGATGATGTTCCCCTGATATCAGTATAAGAGTAGTTTTGATGAAAAATAAGATTTATAGGGAATAAGTTATAATAAAAAATCAATAAGCCAGTTCGCAATGTGAGAAAATAATGAAGAAAAGACTAAGAAGAATGGAAATAAAAGATACCGAATTAATTATAAAAAATGAATGAGAAGCAGGAGAATTTGAAAAAAAAAAAAAAAAAATTGATAATTGCATCAAACTTAAATTCACGTTTTATAAAATGATCAATTTTGGTGGAAGGGCATTATATAACATTGCCAAACCCTGATCACATTTGATATAAATAAGTATGTAAAAAATGCCAAGAAACAATATATTTTGATAGATAAATGATAACGAGAATGAAAGTAATAAATATAATCAATAGTGAAGGAAGAAGAATACAACCAAAGGTGGTTACAAAACAAGAAAATACGAACTAGACTGACAGACAACTGACATTGACCCAACCCCAAAGATTGGCCAGATATTAACCAAAGTAAAGCGAGACAAGAAGACAGTGAAGAAAAAAGAAAAAAAATTACATGGCCATAACAATTAACTCATAAGATTGTTTTAAAAGAGCATAATTTTTTATTATTATTAATAATTTATGTTTAAATTTTTGTTAGTGGTAACTTGTAAATGACAGTATCTCAGCAATTGTTATACATAAAAAACCATGTGTAGATATGATTGTATGTATATCCTTATCTATAGGTGATGTGTCAGCTGTTATGTTTAAAATTACACTCATACAGACAGGGAATAGAAATGTGTGCGTGATTCAATCAGAGAACAAATTGTATAGCCTACTATATACTTTGGAACTTTTACTAGGATTATTTCAGCAGTATGTATGTTATTTCAGCATTATGTGTTTGAAAGTATAAGGTTTTGGAGAGTTTATTTATTCGCTAATATTATTGCTGTTGCTACAGATGTAGTATGTTTCAATTAACACAATATATTTTAACATTATTAAATTGTTGTTATTATTATTAATTATGACATTTCAGACCAATTTTTATCACTTTAATGACAATGTATACAAAGTTATGTTTTATTTGAAAGATGTATTTACAATACCATGTTGGTTGAATATTATAAAATGATATGTGACAGTCTGAAGTTAACAAAAGAGACATGAACTCATTAGATACAAAAACTTTGTAATAATAGTGAGATCGTGAGAAATATAAGGGTAATTAGAGATAGGTAGGGAGTGACAAAGATGAACAGTGAAGTGATAAGTGTAATAAAATAAACAGCATATAATCTTAAGAAAAAAGAGTTAAACAAGTGTGACAAACCCAAAACATAAGCACATGTTAAATGAGCAATTAAGTTAAGTATATTAGACTGAAAAACACAGAATAATTGTGAATGTAAAAAACAGAAAAAATATTATCTCAGTATAAAAATCACCAGGGTGATTACTGTTATAAAAGAGAGGGTGTAGGTATAACACTCACCAAATTTGTTCATTTGTTAATTTAAAGAAAGAAGTTATTGGCTTAATGTTTAAGGCAATAAATACCAGAAGAAATAGTTTTACAGTAATATGTTAGTATGTTTTAAGTAAGTAAGAAATTTATAAAGAAAATAATAGCAATACCTCTATAAGAAATAATAGGCAAAATATAATAATTATGTGTAACGAAAGGGAACATGGCAGAATTATATTAAAACTTAGAAATAAGTAAATTATGTATTAACATAGTATTATCAATTTTGGACCAAAACATTAATACATGGCTTAGACCAATCTTGTAAGATATCAAACTAATATTTGAAAGAAAATAGGAACATCTATGTAAAGATTACAACCATTGAAATTATCCCCAAGTAAATATAGCCATTATAAAATATTTATTCAAATTAAACAAAAAATTCAAAGTTTGATAACAATGTGTTTATTTTGAGATCGACCAGGGAGAATAATTACGTTACCATGGAAACTGTGGAGTAACAAGCAAAAATACCGTTAGATTTTTTTACTGAATGCATGACGCTTTAATGGTATAGACGCAAATTTTCGAGTGACCAAAATTGTCAATTAAAACATAGAAAATATCAGAAGTTACTACTAAGTGTATACTAAGACGTAAGACGAGGACTGGAACCATATTATTGAAGTTGAGGCCAAATTAACGAAAAAAGAAAATAAATTACTACCAATTAAACTGGAAAAGATGCCTGATGTCCTGAACCAAGCAAATTAAAGAAGATTGTAGTATAACCCATGAATAACAGATCGTATGAGTTCGCCATAACTACGGAAGTGATAAGTACCTATTAAATTACCCAAAATATATAAATAAACTCACGTTAATTATTTCTCACTAAAGGTCGAAATCTCACTGAACTGAAATTAATTACTTTCAAAGATTAAAAAGAATACTAAGTCACTGACAATTTATAAACTAACCAATATAAACTGTTGTTAATGATCCATAACTTGTAAACACTTTTACTACACTGCGCTAAACAAATTATACCTACACAATATGTTAGTTAAGTTTACTTGATGTAAGGGTGTGTATTTTTATTGTTTTAAACATTTGTAATCCTTTTAACGTAACCTCAAGAACCTGTGACAAACAAACATTAATAACTGATGTACTATTTACAACAGACGCCATTATTAAACGTCTGGTTATCAATTCAAATATCGATTTGTCAAACCCTGTAATTGTCTCATATAAACAACCGGAGCATTTGTATTAGAATAATTTGTATTAAATGAATAACAATCACTAATAAAAAATGTGTAAGTATTGAGTGTAACCACGGTGTTATAATTTCATTAGGAGGTGCACAATATTTTATGTACATTTTAGCAGACGACTAACGATTTACACAGCCCACGCATCGAACTGCTGTGCGCTCCAGTGGGCCTAGCTGGCGGAAATATTTGAATTATTCAAACCGCCTGAGCTGCGCTGGACATACACCTTTGAACTTTATTTTAATTGTTTTAAGAAAACAATTTGGCGCCACCGGGATTTTCATACCCCTAGTGAACATCAGGTAAGAACATCAAGACCTGGTTATTCGTACGTTCGCAACGGACGAAATCTGCGGAAGTTGCACGCATTTGAACTACGGATAGAGAAGACACGTTACACCCATCACACACAAATTGTACATTATTCACATTTTGCAGAGTAAAACGGTAGCCGTATACACGACTATATTACAATATATATATGTTTCTTTGTATGTCTGGTTATACTTCTTTCCCATAGAAGTAAATTCAGCGTTCTTATAACAGTTCGCCCCTTGTTAACATGGTCTTGAATTTCATCTTTGCTGCTTCCCTGTTTGTTGAAAATAACGCCTAAACATTTACTTTTTTCAACACCTCTTATCCTGTCCACATCCAATTTTGAGTCCTTAACTTCTTCGTTGCCCACTATCAGGTACTCACATTTTGCCATGTTCATCGTCAAACCAGCTGCGTCATATTCTTCTTTTACCTTTATGACCATATACTTGAGGTCTTCGTCATCCTCCGCTACCACAATCTGGTCATCGGCAAAATATAGAGTGAACAGATTGTCATCTCCTACTCTCAGCCTCATGCTTTTACACTTCTTTGTCCATCTTACTAGAGATGTCTAAGTATATTTTAAATAGGGTAGGGGACAAGCAGCATCCTTGTCTTACGCCTTTTGTAATTTCGAATGGGAGAGTGAGTTTGTTTCCCAGTTTAACCCTGGTGATATTTTGTTGATAGTATCTTCTGGTGGCTGCAATCAAATTTGCATTTATGTTCAAATGTTCCATCTCCTTCCATAACTGTGAGATTGGGACGCAATCGTATGCCTTTTCTAAATCTATTAAAGCTATAGGCGTTTCTCTATTATGCTGTACTCTCTTTTCAACTGCTATTTTGATTGTAAAGATGTTACCGTGGATCGCTAGCTCTAAAACCTGATTGTTCTTCAGGCTGCTTGGTCTTGATGTCTTCTTCAAATAAGTTTTTCAAAATCCTTGAATATATTCTCCCGATGGTCGGGATCACAGCAATTCCTCTGTAAATTCTAGGGTCCAACTTTGAACACTTCTTATGGACTGGTGAGATATACGATGTTCACCACTCCACTGGCACTTCTTCTCCATTTAGGCATCTTTTGAATAGTTTTCTGAGCATTTCAAACAGCTTGGGGGGCCCATATCTAACTAATTCTGGGTTTATTCTTCCCGGACCTGGGGATTTCCTCAATTTATGGCAAACGATAAGAGCCCCAAATTCACACAGAATCAAATAATTGTTTGCATACAGCCCTGAATTGTAGAGTTCTCAAGACCTATTGTGTTTGGTGAAGATCGGTTAAGGGAAAGGGGTAGTTTACCTGCAACATTTTATGTCTTAACAAGGGTAATTTTTTCTATGACGAATGATAACTGCTGTAAATTCAAACAGAATCAAATAATTTTTTTCATACCTCCCTGAATTATAGAGAACTCAAGGTCTTTTGATTTTTGTGAAGATTGGTCAAGAGAAAGGGGTAGTTTACCTGCAACGTTTTATGTTTTAACAAGGGTATTTACTTCCATGTTCCATAAGGAAATGGAAGTATGGTGATGGCAAAATATTGGTATGGAGAACCATACATTACTTCCATGTTCTAAGATTTATATTTAAAATCATTTTCGAAATGAAATATTTCCATAGAAACTACTTCTACTTACTGCTTCAGCCTTAACCACAGTACTGTGGCCACTAACGTACACCACCTCACGTTATCGTACTCTATTTTCACTGATGATGGAAGTCGATGGCACTGCCAAAACATCTGGTTTTGCAGAAAACTTTGGTCTACGGCCAAATAGGACGGGAAGGAATTTTAACAACAAACTACTTCTTTGTTGCCGATAATGTAGTACATATATAAAAAATTATCCTCTCCCCCTTCAACTATAATTTTCATTTATAGAAAATTACCCCCACCCCATTCAACTAGCCTCTTCATTTATAGATATTTCATCTACGTTTCTACAGTGGATTATTAAGATCTTCTTATCAGGATACTTTATTTACCAAAATTAAGTACTTTACTCTTGTTACAACAAAAAATGTTTCAGGTAAACTACTCTTTCCCCTTAACCCATCTTCACCAAAATCAATAGGCAGTGAGTCCTCTACAACTCAGGCACATATGTAAATAATTATTTGATTCTGTTTGAATTTACGGCAGTTATCGTTCGTTATGAAAAAAGTTCTCTTGTTACAACATAAAATGTTGCAGGTAAACTACCCCTTTTCCCTTAACCGATCTTCACCAAAAACAATAGGTTTTGAGAACTCTACAATTCAGAGCTGTATGCAAAAAATTATTTGATTCTGTTTGAATATGCGGCTCTTATCGTTTGCCATACAAAAATATCGGCATGGAGAACTATACATGACTTCCATGTTCTAAGATTTATATTTAAAATCATTTACAAAATGAAATGTTTCCATAGAAACTACTTCTTTCCACTTATTGCTTCAGCCTTAACCACAGTACTTTGGTCACTAACGTATACCTCCACATGTTATCGCACTCGATTTTCACTGATGCTGGCAGACGACGGCACTGCCGAAACGCCTGGTTTTGCAGAAAACATTGGACTAAGGCCAAACAGCCCGGGAAGGAATTTTAACAACAAATTACTACTTTGTTGTCGATAACGTAATACACATATAAAAATTATCCCCACCCACTTCAACTATAATTTTCATTTATAGAAAATTACCCCCACCCTGTTTCACTAGCCCCTTCATTTATAGATATTTCATCTACGTTTCTATAGTAGATTATTAAGATCTTCCTATCAGGATACTTTATATATCAAAATTAAGTACTTTACTCTTCTTACAACAAAAAATGTTTCAGGTAAACTGCCCTTTCCCTATAACCGATCATATCCAAAATTAATAGGCCTTGAGTCTTCTACAACTCAGGCACATATGTAAAAAATTATTTGATTCTGTTTCAATTTACGGCAGTTATCGTCCGTCATGAAACATTTCTCTTGTTAAAACATAAAATGTTGCAGGTAAACTACCTCTTTCCCTTAACCGATCTTCACCAAAATCAACAGGCCTTGAGCTCTCTAAAATGTAGGGATGTATGCAAAATATTATTTGATTATGTTTGAATTTACGGCAGTTATCGTTCGTCATAGAAACAATTACTCTTATTAAAACATAAAACGTGGCAGGTAAACTACCCTTTTCCCTTAACCGATCTTCACCAAAGTCGATAGGCCTTCAGTTCTTTACAATTCAGGAACGTATGCTAAAAATTATTTGATTCGCTTTGAATTTACGCTAGTTATCATTCGTCATAGAAAACATTACCCTTGTTAAAACATAAAATGTTGCAGGTAAACTACTCCTGTCCCTTAACCGATCTTCACCAAAAACAATAGGTCTTGAGAACTCTACAATTCAGAGCTGTATGCAAAACATTATTTGATTCTGTTTGAATATGCGGCTCTTATCGTTTGCCATACAAAAATATCGGTATGGAGAACTATACATGACTTCCATGTTCTAAGATTTATATTTAAAATCATTTACGAAATGAAATGTTTCCATAGAAACTACTTTTTTCCCCTTATTGCTTCAGCCTTAACCACAGTACTGTGGTCACTAACGTATACCACCACACATTATCGTACTCTATTTTCACTGATGATGGAAGTCGATGGCACTGCTGAAATGTCTGGTTTAGAAAGAAAACATTGGACTATGGCCAGACAGGCCAGGAAGGAATTTTAACAACAAACTACTACTTTGTTGCCGATAACGTAGTACACATATAAATATTATCCCCTCCCCCTTCAACTATAATTTCCATTTATAGAAATTTCCCCCACCCCGTTTACGTAGCCTCTTCATTTATAGATATTTCATCTATGTTTCTACAGTCGATTATTAAAACCTTCTTATCAGGATACTTTATTTATCAAAATTAAGTACTTTACTCTTGTTACAACAAAAAATGTTTCAGGTAAACTGCCCTTTCCCTATAACCGATCTTCACCAAAACAATAGGCCTTCAGTCTTCTACAACTCAGGCACAGTGTAAAAAAATTATTTGATTCTGTTTCAATTTACGGCAGTTATCGTTCGTCATGAAAATATTTCTCTTGTTACAACATAAAATGTTGCAGGTAAACTACCCCTTTCCCTTAACTGATCTTCACCAAAATCAACAGGCCTTGAGTTCTCTACAATTTATGGATGTATGCACAAACTTATTTGATTATGTTTGAATTTATGGCAGTTACCGTTCGTCATAGAAAAAATTACCCTTGTTAAAACAAAACGTTACAGGTAAACTACCCCTTTTCATTAACCGAACTTCACCAAAATCAAAAGGCCTTCAGTCCTCTACAAATCAGGGCTGTATGCAAAAAAAAATTATTTGATTCTGTATGAATTTGCGGCTGTTATCGTTTGCCATAGACAAAAAAATCTACATACACACATACCATCACCATACTTCCATTTCCTTATGGAACATTGAAGTAAAAAATTAGCCTTGATAAAAAAACGTTGCAGGTAAACTACCCGTTTCCCTTAACCGATCTTCACCAAAAACAATAGGTCTTGAGTACTCTACAATTCAGGGCTGTATGCAAAAAATTATTTCATTCTGTTTGAATTTGGGACTCTTATCATTTGCCATAAAAAAAAATCTACATACACACAGACAGACACACACACAAACACACACTTTTTGAAAAATGACTTTGTCATGTTTTGAGGGTAGTACAATCAGAATCTGCAATTATCTCGAACACGATTTTGTTTGCCATCACCATACTTCCATTTCCTTATGGAACGTGGAAGTAAATATCGGTATGGAGAACCATACATGACTTCCATATTCTAAGATTTATATTTAAAATCATTTTTGAAATGAAATATTACCATAGAAACTACTTCTTTCTACTTACTGCTTCAGCCTTAACCACAGTACTGTGGTCACTAACGTATACCACCTCACGTTATCGCACTCGATTTTCACTGATGATGGAAGTCGATGGCATTGCCGAAATGTCTGGTTTTGTAGAAAACATTGGACTACGGCCAAATATCCCGGGAAGGAATTTTAACAAAAACTACTTCTTTGTTGCCGATAACGTTGTACACATATATATCAGTGGCGAAGTTACATGGAGGCAATTGAGGCAATGCCTACCCTAAAAAATTCTGTAGAATAAAAATTATAAATACGTATGAACTACATAACGTAAAGATTATACATTGTTACTGTGACTGTCAAATTTATTAAACCGAAACGTGCTTTATTGAGCGACCGCTAGATGGTGACAGGTGAGATTCGGCATAGTTCGTTTAAAGCGAATGAGGCAACCTGAACTTGCCTCAGCGTTTTTTGTATACATCGTATGTAAGCAATGTAGTGGTGTGATAGGGAAGTGTAGGGAGGGGGGATTGTCCCGTGCTGTACACATAGAGCGTTGAGGCATGCCTCACTTCTGTGGTCCAAACAGTTAAGTTAAAGCGCCTGTGTTGTTTCTAAGTGTTTATTTTATGCGGTTATTAAAAGTGTCACTGTTATTCCGCTGAACTAACAGATGATCAAGATTGTTATTTGAATTATTTGTAACATTAAACATATATATAGAAACTAATCAAGTTTAAAAATTTGAAGTTCAATCAGTTGTATTATTGTGTATGACTAATACAAGGATTGTTCAATAGACACATGTATAGAGCTGTAAAGCATTTTTTATTCATAGATTTTAAAAGAAGTCTCCAATAACATTAAGACATGAGTTCCACTGTTGCACTAACCTGTAGATTCCCTGCTAGTAAAATTCTTACGGCTGTTTGTGGAACCATTCGGTTACAGCAAACTCTACCTCAGCGTCCGATTTGACCCACCGTCCTTTTAGTGATTCATTAAAAATAATTTAAGATAAGATTTTTGCCTACCCATTCATTAACTACTAGCTTCGCCAGTAAGCAAATTGATGTCCATTTTTTCGGCTTGCAGGCATTATGTTGGTGTGGGTTTCGGCACTTTCCATTTAAAAAGCGTGCAAACGAAGAAAATAAACATGAGTGAGGCCAGAAATAACGTGAATAGTGCGTGCGTGCGTGCGTGCGTGCGTGCGTGCGTGCGTGCGTGTGTGTGTGTGTGTGTGTGTGTGTGTGTGTGTGTGTGTGTGTGTGTGTGTGTGTGTGTGTGTGTGTGTGTGTGTGTGTGTGTGTGTGTGTTACCTGCCTTTTTATTGCCGTATTAAATGAAAAAATATCGGTATGGAGAACCATACATGACTTCCATATTCTAAGATTTATATTTAAAATCATTTTCAGCCAAACAGCCAGGCTGTGTCTTACCTGCCTTTTTATTGCTGTATTAAATGAAAAATATTATATTACATTAAAATGAAAAAATTATAATTTTATTGCATGGCAACAAAATTATTTTATTTTTAACAATTACCATTGTTTCAAAAAGTTTAAATAAATTTTCAAGTACTTTACTCTTGTTAAAACGTAAAAGGTTGCAGGTAAACTACCCCTTCCCCTTAACCGATCTTCACCAAAATCGAAAGTCATTGAGACCTCTACAATTCAGGGACGTATGCAAAAAATTATTTGATTCTGTTTGAATTTGCGGCTGTTATCGTTTGCCATAGAAAATACGCTTGATAAAAAAACGTTGCAGGTAAACTACCCCTTCCCCTTAACCGATCCTCACCAAGAACAATAGGTGTTGAGTACTCTACAAATCAGGGCTGTATGCAGAACATTATTTGATTCTGTTTGAATTTGCGGCTGTTATCGTTTGCCATAGAAAATACCATTGTTAAAAAAACGTTGCAGGTAAACTACCCCTTTCCCTCAACCAATCTTCACCAAACACAATAGGTCTTGAGAACTCTACAATCTAGGGCTGTATGCAAATCATCTTTTGATTCTGTTTGAATTTGCGGCTGTTATCGTTTGCCATAGGAAATACCCTTGTTAAAACATAAAACGTTACAGGTAAACTACCCCTTTCCCTTACCCGATCTTCACCAAAAACAATAGGTCTTGAGAACTCTGTAATTTAGGGCTGTATGCAAATAATCTTTTGATTCTGTTTGAATTTGCGGCTGTTATCGTTTGCCATAGGAAATACCCTTGTTAAAACATAAAACGTTACAGGTAAACTACCCCTTTCCCTTAACCGATCTTCACCAAAAACAATAGGTCTTGAGCACTCTACAAATCAGGGCTGTATGCAAAACATTATTTGATTCTGTTTGAATTTGCGGCTGTTATCGTTTGCCATAGAAAATACCCTTGTTAAAAAAACGTTGCAGGTAAACTACCCCTTTCCCTCAACCGAACTTCACCAAAAACAATAGGTCTTGAGAACTCTTCAATTTAGGGCTGTATGCAAATAAGCTTTTGATTCTGTTTGAATTTGCGGCTGTTATCGTTTGCCATAGGAAATACCCTTGTTAAAACATAAAACGTTACAGGTAAACTACCCCTTTCCCTTAACCGATCTTCACCAAAATCAACAGATCTTGAGAACTCTACAATTCAGGGCTGTATGCGAAACATTATTTGATTCTGTTTGAATTTGCGGCTGTTATCGTTTGCCAAACAAACAAAATTACCCTTGCTAAAAAAAACCGTTGCAGGTAAACTACCCCTTTCCCTCAACCGATCTTCACCAAAAACAATAGGTCGCGAGTACTCTGCAAATCCGGGCTGCATGCAAAAAATTATTTGATTCTGTTTGAATTTGCGGCAGTTATAGTTTGCCATAGAAAAAAATCTACAGAAGACAGACAGACACACACACAGACACTTTTCGGAAAACGACTTTTTTTCATGTTTTGAGTGTAGTAGAATCAGAATCTGCAATAATCTCGAACACGATTTTTTTTGCCATCACCATACTTCCATTCCTTAAGGAATATGGAAGTAATATTATATTACATTAAAATAAAAAATTATAATTTTATTGGCTGGCAACAAAATTATTTTATTTTTAACAATTACCATTGTTTCAAAAAGTTTAAATAAATTTTCAAGTACTTTACTCTTGTTACAACGTAAAAGGTTGCAGGTAAACTACCCCTTCCCCTTAACCGATCTTCACCAAAATCGAAAGTCCTTGAGACCTCTACAATTCAGGGATGTATGCAAAAAATTATTTGATTCTGTTTGAATTTGCGGCAGTTATCGTTTGCCATAGAAAATACGCTTGATAAAAAAACGTTGCAGGTAAACTACCCCTTCCCCTTACCCGATCTTCACCAAAAACAATAGGTCTTGAGTACTCTACAAATCAGGGCTGTATGCAGAAAATTATTTGATTCTGTTTGAATTTGCGGCTGTTATCGTTTGCCATAGAAAATACCCTTGTTAAAAAAACGTTGTAGGTAAACTACCCCTTCCCCTTAACCGATCTTCACCAAAAACAGTAGGACTTGAGAACTCTACAATTTAGGGCTGTATGCAAATAATCTTTTGATTCTGTTTGAATTTGCGGCTGTTATCGTTTGCCATAGGAAATACCCTTGTTAAAACATAAAACGTTACAGGTAAACTACCCCTTTCCCTTAACCGATCTTCACCAAAAACAATAGGTCTTGAGAACTCTACAATTCAGGGCTGTATGCGAAACATTATTTGATTCTGTTTGAATTTGCGGCTGTTATCCTTTGCCAAAAAAAAAAATTTTCCCTTGATAAAAAAAAAACCGTTGCAGGTAAACTACCCCTTTCCCTCAACCGATCTTCACCAAAAACAATAGGTCGTGAGTACTCTACAAATCAGGGCTGTATGCAAAAAATTATTTGATTCTGTTTTAATTTGCGGCAGTTATCGTTTGCCATAGAAAAAAAATCTACAGACACACAGACAGACAGACAGACACACAGACACACACACAGACACTTTTCGGAAAACGACTTTTTTTCATGTTTTGAGTGTAGTACAATCAGAATCTGCAATAATCTCGAACACGATTTTTTTTGCCATCACCATACTTCCATTCCTTAAGGAATATGGAAGTAAAATATCGGTATGGAGAACCATACATGACTTCCATATTCTAAGATTTATATTTAAAATCATTTTCAGCCAAACAACCAGGGAAGGAATTTTAACAAAAAAATACTTCTTTCTTGCCAATAACGTAGTACACATATAAAAAATATTATCCCCACCCCCTTCAACTATAATTTTGATTTATAGAAAATTACCCCCAGCCCGTTCAACTAGCCTCTTCATTTATAGATATTTCGTCTACGTTTCTACAGTGGATTATTAAGATCTTATCAGGACACTTTATCAAAATTAAGTACTTTACTCATGTTACAACAAAAAATGTTTCAGGTAAACTGCCCTTTCCCCGTAACCGATCTTCACCAAAATCAACAGACATTGAGTTCTCTATAGGTCAGGCACATATGTAAAAAATTATTTGATTCTGTTTGAATTTACGGCAGTTATGGTTCGTCATATAAAAAATTACCCATGTTAAAACATAAAACGTGAGATTTATAAAACATATCTAAGATTTATATTTAAAATCATTTTTGAAATAAAATATTTTCATAGAACCTACTAACGCTGGGGAAATCTGAGGAGCCAATCAGAGTTGGGCCTACCTGTCGCTCTGCTGAATTTGGTGGAAAGCCCTGTCACTGTCGTCAAAGTATCAGCCTTGACAGGGTCCTCTTTTTCTGCAAAATGGGAGAGGAGGCTTGAGATGGAGTGAGTGACATGGTCCCCACCTCAATGAAGAACCCATTGTTTTATAAAAATATATTTAAATTTTGAAAACTGAAAATTCTTTTCTTGTTGTAAATATTTATATTTTATAATCAAAACGACTTTATCAAAAAACAAACATTATTTTTTTATAATAAGTACTTACATATGTTTCTTAATATGCTTACTTTTTCTTCAATGTTGATGATCATTTCCAAACATTCTGACAAAATTGTATCTACAGAACAGTTAACATTCCCCAGGTTTCCATTTCTGCTAATTTCTCATTACACCTTCCACTGACGTATTATTAACCATTTCATAAACTATCGTATAATCTTTTCAGATTTTGTGGTACAAAATCTGAAATTTTCAGATTGCCTGGCAACAAAATTATTTTATTTTCAACAATTACCATTGTCTGAAAAAGTTTAAATGAATTTTCAAGTACTTTACTCTTGTTAAAACGTAAAAGGTTGCAGGTAAACTACCCCTTCCCCTTAACTGATCTTCACCAAAATCTAAAGGCCTTGAGTCCTCTACAATTCACTGACGTATGCAAAAAATTATTTGATTCTGTTTGAATTTGCGGCAGTTATCGTTTGCCATAGAAAATACGCTTGATAAAAAACGTTGCAGGTAAACTACCCCTTCCCCTCAACCGATCTTCACCAAAAACAATAGGTCTTGAGTACTCTACAAATCAGGGCTGTATGCAGAAAATTTTGATTCTGTTTGAATTTGCGGCTGTTATCGTTTGCCATAGAAAATACCCTTGTTAAAAAAACGTTGTAGGTAAACTACCCCTTTCCCTTAACCGATCTTCACCAAAAACAATAAGTCTTGAGAACTCTACAATTCAGGGCTGTATGCGAAACATTATTTGATTCTGTTTGAATTTGCGGCTGTTATCGTTTGCCAAAAAAAAAAAATTCCCTTGATAAAAAAAACCGTTGCAGGTAAACTACCCCTTCCCCTCAACCGATCTTCACCAAAAAACTCTACAAATCAGGGCTGTATGCAAAAAATTATTTGATTCTGTTTGAATTTGCGGCAGTTATCGTTTGCCATAGAAAATACGCTTGATAAAAAACGTTGCAGGTAAACTACCCCTTCCCCTCAACCGATCTTCACCAAAAACAATAGGTCTTGAGTACTCTACAAATCAGGACTGTATGCAGAAAATTATTTGATTCTGTTTGAATTTGCGGCTGTTATCGTTTGACATAGAAAATACCCTTGTTAAAAAAACGTTGTAGGTAAACTACCCCTTTCCCTTAACCGATCTTCACCAAAAACAATAGGTCTTGAGAACTCTACAATTTAGGGCTGTATGCAAATAATCTTTTGATTCTGTTTGAATTTGCGGCTGTTATCGTTTGCCATAGGAAATACCCTTGTTAAAACATAAAACGTTACAGGTAAACTACCCCTTTCCCTTAACCGATCTTCACCAAAAACAATAGGTCTTGAGAACTCTACAATTCAGGGCTGTATGCGAAACATTATTTGATTCTGTTTGAATTTGCGGCTGTTATCGTTTGCCAAAAAAAAAATTTCCCTTGATAAAAAAAAACCGTTGCAGGTAAACTACCCCTTTCCCTCAACCGATCTTCACCAAAAACAATAGGTCGCGAGTCCTCTACAAATCAGGGCTGTATGCAAAAAATTATTTGATTCTGTTTGAATTTGCGGCAGTTATCGTTTGCCATAGAAAAAAAATCTACAGACACACAGACAGACAGACACACACACAGACACTTTTTGGAAAACGACTTTTTTCATGTTTTGAGTGTAGTAGAATCAGAATCTGCAATAATCTCGAACACGATTTTTTTTGCCATCACCATACTTCCATTCCTTAAGGAATATGGAAGTAAAAATCGTGTTCGAGATAATTGCAGATTCTGATTGTACTACACTCAAAACATGAAAAAAGTCATTTTTCAAAAAGTGTCTGTGTGTGTGTCTGTCTGTCTGTCTGTCTGTAGTTTTTTTTCTATGGCAAACAATAAGAGCCGCAGATTCAAACAGAATCAAATAATATTTTGCATACAGCCCTGAATTGTAGAGTACTCAAGACCTATTGTTTTTGGTGAAGATCGGTTAAGGGGAAAGGGGTAGTTTACCTGCAACGTTTTATGTTTTAACAAGGGTAATTTTTTTCTATGGCAAACGATAACAGCCGCAAATTCAAACAGAATCAAATAATGTTTCGCATACACCCCTGAATTGTAGAGTTCTCAAGACCTGTTTTTTTTTGTTTGTGAAGATCGGTTAAGGGAAAGGGGTAGTTTACCTGTAACGTTTTATGTTTTAACAAGGGTAATTTTTTTCTATGGCAAACGATAACAGCTGCAAATTCAACAGAATCAAATAATGTTTCGCATACAGTCCTTAATTGTAGAGTTCTCAAGACCCATTTTTTTTTTTTGTGAAGATCGGTTAAGGGAAAGGGGTAGTTTACCTGCAACATTTTATGTTTTAACAAGGGTAAATTTTTCTATGACGAATGATAACTGCCATAAATTCAAACAGAATCAAATAATTTTTTACATATGTGCCCAAGTTATAGAGGACTCAAGGCCTATTGATTTTGGTGAAGGTCGGTTACGGGAAAGGGTAGTTTACCTGAAACATTTTTTGTTGTAACAAGAGTAACGTACTTCATTTTGATAAATAAAGTATCCTGATAAGAAGATCTTAATAATCCACTATAGAAACGTAGATGAAATATCTATAAACAAAAATTATAATTGAAGGAGGAGGGGATAATTTATTTTATATATGTACTACGTTATCAGCAACAAAGAAGTAGTTTGTTATTAAAATTCCTTCCCGTCCTGTTTGGCCGTAAGACCAATGTTTTCTGCAAAACTAGACGTTTCGGCAATGCCATCGACTTCCATCATCAATGAAAATCGAGTGCGATAATGTGAGGTGGTATACGTTAGTGACCACAGTACTGTGGTTAAGGCTGAAGCAGTAAGTAGAAAGAAGTAGTACTATGGAAATATTTCATTTCGAAAATGATTTTAAAGATACACCTTAGAACATGGAAGTCATGTATGGTTCTCCATACCGATATTTTATAAGTTTTATATGTGTACTACATTATTGACAACAAAGAAGTAGTTTCTATGGAAACATTTCATTTCACTTTAACAAAATTCTATATTAAACGCTTTTATTTAACTTGCTTTTCCCGTCGGTCTAAAGTGGATTTTTCAAATCGAATTTTTGCATACTTCCCGATGCGATAGCGATGTGAAATTTTGCATACACACTTGAATCACGTGAGAATACAATATTATTTAAAAAAATACACACATACATTTACCAATGTACACATTATAAGTTAAATGTAGTCGCATTCATAAGCGAAGTTTTATATGTGTACTACATTATTGACAACAAAGAAGTAGTATCTATGGAAACTCCCCGGTTCCCATTTTCGATCACGCGCAAATGTGCGACACATCTTTCTAAACATTTTCAATGTTAAAACTGTCTACATGATTACAAATAACGGTAAGTAATTTTACTTTGTACAAAACATTTCACTTTGAATTTTTCTCTTTTAAAATTAAAATAAATAAATAATTCTTAATATGAATTACCCTGGCTTGGTATATGGCACTATTGAAAGTTTTCGATCTCAGATACGGTCTTTTTTAGGTTAATTAATACTACACTTCTTAAAATTAAACACACAAAAATAAAGATTAACAACTAACAAAAAAAATTACAACAGTGTTATTGTGTGATAGTTCAGTGTTTGTGAAAAAATAGTTTGCTAGTATATATAGTGTCACAGGTTAGTTTATAATAACCGTTAAAAAAATGTTTTAAATTTGATTAATATCAATACTTTCCTTTTTAAATTCACACTTTTATATTCCTTTTTGGTTGTTTCCACTATATAATTCATTTATTATTATTTTAACAATTCGCTATATAGTTTTATCACTCGATTATAATTTAACTCCGGTTCACTGTACACCTAACCCGTCTAATGTTCGATTCCGAGTCCTTAATTGTAAACAATGCGTATACCTAAAGACTTTAACCTCCAGTATCAACCGTTGGAAATATGTATGTGAAATAAAAAATGAATAATGGCAGTTCGTTTTTGACTTGCTGTATCTACGTTAATACAAACTTACTGTGTCATCTGTACCAGCGGCCAGCAATGTACGAATGCAATTGTGAAATTACTGTGCTCATTTAATTATGTATATTTTATACAATACAAAGCAATTTATCTATCTATTTATCTACTTCATAAATAATTGTTTATGTATCATTCTCTTTTCATTATGTAATTTATCTATAAAATTTGACTAAAAAGTGTGAAATAAAAAAGGAAAACATTTTTTTTTTTTAAACGCTTTTATTTACAATTAACAAAATGATCAATGTACTAAAAAGGATAAAGTAATTTATCTTATACCAAATACATTAACAACAAATGAAAATAACGTTTATTAATCAAAATTTTTTGTAACATTAAGTATCACTGATAATAAAAGCGTGGCATTTGTTTTTTATTTTTCCTTATACCATTTCTTTATTCTCTCTTAATATTCAATATTCCTTACAATTTTATTTATTTGTCTTAGCATGTCTTGATTGTTTTATATTTGTTTATTTTAATTGATCTCCTTTCAAATTATCTTGTGTTATTAATTCTTGCTTTCACTTTGTTTCATTATTTATTTATTTCATCTCATACGTTTTCTAAATAGTGGTGTAAGTTGATCTTACTTATATTTTGGAATTTTGTTTGTTTTCCTATCTTTTCCATTGGTTTGCTTGGTTGGTAATCCTAAAATCAGTCCCATTTCTCAGTGTTCATCAGCACTTAGTTTACCCATGGTCCATGATTTCATCTGCACTTGTCGTTCGGATCACTCTAATGTACAGAACTGTTTCCGTCCTTGTGATATAGGTCTCTGCTATCTCTTTACAGCAATTCTTCTAATACTATATGTTCATTAGTATCCATGCCTACATCGATCACTTCATCATCTAATCTACCAAATGCATACTTTAATGGCCCATTCATTATTGATGATCTCATTGACATTTTATTATACCTTTCTATTTTTGGTATATTCCATTTAAATATAGATTTGCTTAAGTTTTTACTCACTGGTTTGTTGTGAATCCCTTCTATAATTTCTTTTAAAGTTCTCCTACAATCCTTAAAATTCATTATTTCAGTATGATCAGTAATTGGTACATTAAGCACATTAATTAGTCCATTCTTCATCATCTCCAATTCTTCTCTTGTATTTCTTAGTTCTTTTTTATGTATGTTCCCCATTTTCTTCATCTTCTTAATGATTTGGTTCTTTACATTCTTGGTGTTGATTTCTATGTGCTTAATACTTTCTTTGTTTCTGTTATGTTTATTTTCAGATAACAATGCACTTTTGTCTTCTTCATTTCTTATTTTTTCATTGATACCTTCAGAAGCACTCTCTAGTGTTGCACTCAATTGTGTGAAACCACTATGTAACGTTTCATTAATTTGATCTGCTTTGTAATTTGTTTCTTCCCATTTCTTATTCATCTCCGTTTTTGTCTGTTTGATTTCTTCACGATACCCTATTAGTATTTGTTCCAGTTGTTGTTTCAACTCTTCTTTATTCTTCTCATGGTCCTCCTTCAATTGTCCCCTCAATTCTTCCTTCAGTTCTTCATTACTTTTTTGAATGTCCTCCGTAAATCGCTGTTGTAGGGTTTCATGGTTCTTCCTTAAAGTATCACTATGTTCCTCCATTTTCTTGTCTATCTGTTGCTTTAATGTCTCATTATTGCTTTCGATTTTAGCGTTCAGTGTGTCAATATCTTCCCTTAGTTGTTTCTTTAAGTTTTCATTTAAAACCTCGTTTTGTCTCCTTGAATTCTCATTAATTTTTTTCCTCCATTTGTTTACAATTTTCGTCATTCCTGTCGAATTTTTCGTTCATTTGTCTGTTTAAAACCTCGTTTTGTTTCTTTGAGTTTTCAGCTATGAAATTCATCAAGTCTTGCATACTCGGGCCTCCTTTTGCTTCCTCATGATCGCCCGCCTGTTGTTCCCTTTCACTGTCTTGGATTGGTTTCTCTGGTTGGTCCCCTTGGGCATCCTCTTCGATCATTTCCATTTCCTTAACCGATGTTGCCTCCTTGTCTTCCATGTCGGTGCCCTCTGTCCTCTTCTTTGGTCTGCCTCTTGTGATCATCTTGCTATCCATTTCTATAACCACCGCTAGAATACTATTCTTCCTTCGACTCTAGCCACATTAGTTGATCGCCAATTTGTAACAACAAGATCTGTATGTGTATTAAGCCACACGTTGTTGCACCAATCTGTAACCACGAAACTCTGTATGGTCTTAAAGTCTCGCGTAGTTGTCATCAATTTGTAATAATAACAGTGTTAAGTTTCGTTGTTGTTCAAGTTGCGTCGTAATTTCGTAATGAACTTCTTGCGTTGTATTTGACCTCGCCAATACCTGTTTGCCTGATTTAAGTCTTAATTGTGATTTTCCCATTTCTAGGCGCCAAATTGTTTGTCCAAAACAATTAAAAAGTTGTATAACTCCTTTGTTTAGTGTAACCGTATCTCTCACTGGTAGTAGTAGGAGAAATTCAAAAGTCTTACCAACCTGTATTTCTTGTAGAAAGAATTTTTACGGTGCTATGTTAATGAAGTAAACACATAAAGATTAATAAGTGAAATAATGAACAGGTATTAAAATAAGTATTGGTTTATTAATGGTCAGATTTGCTGTTAATAATTACGATAACATCCATGTTTTTTGGTATCCAAGCCACTTATAGTATATAATTAGTAAAATAGTTTACCTTTTTCTTGTCCGTCTGGTGGCCTTTTCTCTATATTTCAATCAACGCGTTTCAGGGCATATGCCCCATCATCAGGATATCCCTTGTTAAAGGTCGTCGATGGTTAAAATATTAAAAACACTGCACACATAATTCTAAACACAACAATAAATATAATACAAACATAAAAACACATAAAATGCCCAGATTTTATACACACACGATATCGGTGGTGCGCACCACGACATGCTATAGTCGACTGCAGTGTTCATGTTGTTATATGTCGTGCACTATGGACCTTGTTCTGTATTCTTATCGCTGTGTCGTATAATAGATTGGACTGGAAACACAGCTGATCGTTGAGGATGACTTCTTCTGTTTTTTTATTTTTGTAAGCTTTATATATTTGGTATTCTTCGATAGCATTCATATAATTACCTTTTTTGCATATGTGGAGGGGTTGAAAGTTCGTAGTGAAATCAGTATAACTATGGTTGTTGTCCATCAGATGGCGCGCGTAATTTGACACTGTTTTACTAAATTCTTTTCTGGGTAAATGTTCTTTGAATCGTCTTTTAAAAGGTCTACCAGTTTGGCCAATGTAAAAGCTGTCGCAGTCATTGCATATTATCTTATAAACGCCCGTCCTGTCTTCAATTGGTTTTGAATGTTTAGGTAAAAGTATCTTATTAATGTTATTATTAGTTCGGTAAGCCATTTTAATATTTATCCCACCGAATACTTTGTTTAAAATTTTGGGTAGGGTGTTACCATATTCTGATGCTATATACCTGATTTTATTTCTATTATTTTCTTGTAATTCTATGTTGTTTTTCTTTTTTCTGTGTTTCTTGACCAAATTATCTACGATTGATCTTTTATAACCATTGGCCTTAGCTATGTATTTGATCGTGTTCAGTTCTTCGTGAAAATCTTTGTCTTCTAATGGTATGGAAAGTAACCTATGTATTAAACTATGATAAGCTGCCATTTTCTGAGAAAAGGGATGATGTGATTCAGCATTTATCGTGAGATCCGTGGTTGTCGGTTTTCGGTATATTTGATATTGGAACTTTTCATCTAGTCTTGTAATTGTCAGGTCGAGGAAGTTAAGTTTATTATTTATCTCCGTCTCGAGTGTGAACTGTATGTTTTTATTGACACTATTCATGTATAATTTCATATTTTCTATTTGTCGTATTGTGCCATTAAAAATTATAAACGTATCATCAACATAGCGTGTATATGATATTATTTTCTTGGAAAGTTTATTTACGTCATTGAGCAAATATGTATTCTCATAGTGGTTTAAGTATATGTCAGCCAATAAACCAGATAAAGGTGACCCCATGGCTAGGCCCTTTTTATGGATGTAATAATTATTATTAAATGTAAAATAATTTTGGTCAAGTATAACTTCCATTTTGTATGCCTTGAGTCCTCTATAATTCAGTGATGTATGCAAAAAATTATTTGATTCTGTTTGAATATGCGGCAGTTACCGTTAGTCATAAAAAATACGCTTGATAAAAAAATGTTGCAGGTAAACTACCCCTTCCCCTTAACCGATCTTCACCACAAACAAAAGGTCTTGAGTACTCTACAAATCACGGCGGTATGCAAAACATTATTTGATTCTGTTTGAATTTGCGGCTGTTATCGTTTGCCATAGAAAATAACCTTGATAAAAAAACGTTGCAGGTAAACTACCCCTTCCCCTTAACCGATCTTCACCAAAAACAATAGGTCTTGAGAACTCTACAATTTAGGGCTGTATGCAAATAATCTTTTGATTCTGTTTGAATTTGCGGCTGTTATCGTTTGCCATAGAAAATACCCTTGTCAAAACATAAAACGTTGCCGGTAAACTACCCCTTTCCCTTAACCGATCTTCACCAAAATCAATAGGTCTTGAGAACTCTACAATTTAGGGCTGTATGCGAAACATTATTGAATTCTGTTTGAATTTGCGGCTTTTATCGTTTGCCAAACAAAAAAATTACCCTTGATAAAAAAAACCGTTGCAGGTAAACTACCCCTTTCCCTCAACCGATCTTCACCAAAAACAATAGGTCGTGAGTACTCTACAAATCAGGGCTGTATGCAAAAAATTATTTGATTCTGTTTGAATTTGCAGCTGTTATCATTTGCCATAGAAAAAAAATCTACAGACAGACACACAGACACACACACAGACACTTTTCGAAAAACGACTTTTTTCATGTTTTGAGTGTAGTACAATCAGAATCTGCAATAATCTCGAACACGATTTTTTTTGCCATCACCATACTTCCATTTCCTTAAGGAAAATGGAAGTAAAATAAAATAATTTTGTTGCCAGGCAATAAAATTATAATTTTTTCATTTTAATGTAAATCATGTATGACAGAAAATATATCGTTCATGGCAGGCAAGTATATCTCAGTTATGTAATGTTTACGTTTCCATTTTATTATTATGACTACCGCAATAAAAAGACAGGGAAGACACACACACACAATCACAATTCGCGTTATTTCTGGCCTCACTCATGTTTATTTTCTTACATTTGCACGCTTTTTAAATGGAAAGTGCCGAAACCCATAGCAACATAACGCGTGCAAGCCGAAAAAGTGTCCAGCGTGGATAGCGATTTGCTTCCTGTGGATCGCTGGTCAGTGTAACTGCACGTGTTTACAGAGGAACGATTCATAGACAGACTTTTCGTCTTTAGGGAATGAACCCTCTGCAAGATGCTGAGGTTCCATGAGTGACTTCGGAGCGCTCCTTCTTTTCCGCGTGTTTGTTTTGTGAAACGTACACTGTAGATTCGCAGCTTTACTCTAAGCAACGCTCAATAGGAAATGTTGAAAATTTTTGTCCACGGTGTACCCTCATACACACTAAACCTGCTCTGATGTTTTAATTACGGACATCATAATATTAAAACTTTGGAAACTTGAGCACTACTTAATGGAGATCAATCATTATCTTATACAAGCCATTAATTTTATGCATATTTTTTATATTTATATACATATATATATATATATTGTAACGTAACAGAATTGAGGTCCCCGTTACATAAAAAAATGAATTAACTATGGTCAAGGACCATACCCCGATACCATTAGAGGCACAGGAATGCATACGAGAGGTGTTACTAAAAGGATGGAGAAGGAGCAAGAAACAGAAGAAGATAGACGGGAAGAAGAAACAGAGGTAGTTACGGACACCGAAATGGAACAACAGGCGAGCAATAAAGAGGATGCCCAAGGGGACCAACCAGATAAAGAGGAAGCCAGGGGAGGATTAAATTGGAAAAAATTAATGGAATTAATGAGTAGTATGAAGGAGGATAACAAACGAAGGTCAGAAAAACTAGAAAATAAAATAGACAGTATTAAATAAGATTATAAGAAAAAGAAGGAAGAATTAAACAAAAAATTTGAAGAAAACTCAGAAAAGCTAGAAAATAAAATAGACAGTATCAAAGAAGATAATAGACAAACTAATGAAAAAATAGACAGTATCAACGAAAACTCAAAGAAACAAAACGAAATTTTGAGTGAGAATTTAATCAAATTAATGAATGAGAAGTTTGACAAAAATAAAAAGGAAAATGATGAGAATAACCGGCTGATAAATGAACGCTTAAACCAAATTAATAAAAGGTTTGACAGGAATGATGAGAACTTAAAGCAGATTCTGGAAAATACCAAACAAACAGACGAGAAAACTGAAAACCGTAATAAGGAGTTGCGACAAATCATCAATGAACAAGACCTAGCATTGAGGGAAGTCATCAATGGAAGTATTATAATTGTCGATGAACCACTGAGCAAAGGAGTTGATAACTATGAAGTGGAAGTAAGACAGCAAATAACTGAAATTAAGGTGGATCTGGAAAAAACAGATGAAAACATCATACAACGCAGAGTGGAATTAGAGGCCAAAATAATCAAAATAGAAAACCATAACAAACTTAGAATCACGGAGGTACAAGCGAAGACCCAAGAAAAATTTGACGAGATACCAATTAATATAACCGGAAGAATAGAACGGGTTCATAATGAAATGAAGACAATGAAAATCAGACAAACACATAAAAGGAAATTAATAAATACATGGGAAGGATTAGAGATGATTAAAAGGGGATTGGTTCAGCTACATAATATACCAATTACGGAACCAGGAGAAGTAAGGCAAGGTAGAAACTTTAAACGAACCACACTTGAAGTCCCTGATAGATTAGAAGGACCGAAAAGGCCAAAACTAACCGAGGAGCATGGAGGACTTATGGAATTTATGTATGAACCATTTGGACTATTCAGAAACAGTGCAGAAGAATCAGCTCGAAAAACGATGGTAGACTTCAGCATGAATGAAAGTTTTATAACAACAAAATGGCGGAACTACATAATAGTGAGGTATGTCACAAGGACAGAAATAACTCTATACACTAGAGAGACCCAAACAACCAGTATAGAGGAAATAATGGACCACGGTTAAACAGATTCCAAACAAACCAGAAAAAAGGGGACTGAATTTTTGAAAACCGACCAAGCAACCCATTAGAAATAAAAAACCCCAAAATTCTAAACAACTGTAAGAACAACTTACTAAATATTTATTCCGAAACAATATAATTTAAAATAAAAAGACAAACCACCAAAATAATGTAAGGACAAATGATAAATAATATTTATAAAAGAACTGATTTAAAATGGAATGATAGAAAAATATATAAATAAAAACAATTGATGGTAATGTGCTCAGATAAGAAGAATAAAGAATAATTTAATGACTCCAATGAAACTGAAGGAGGATAATAATTAATACAACAATAATTTAGAATCTCTCGGAATTGAAGATTATATAAGAAGAAATGATACGGAGAAAAATGTCACAAGAAGGAAAGTTAAAAGGATTTTAAAATAATGCCTATCAATAATGTTATGTGCTATTAGTTAATGGAAAGGAAGAAGGAATCAAGAAGACGAAATATATAAATAAATGTAAACAGCAACTGTATGAAGAATCCCCAAGGTGTTTAGTATTAGTCGCTAGTTGACTACTTATAATTTTTTTTATTTTTTTTGTATTGACCGTAGAAATGTTCCGGCAATAATTTTTATGAGCAGGGATGATGTTCCCCTGGTCTCAGAAGGTGTAAGGATTGACAGCGGAGTTATGGACCCAAGAGTGGCCACCCAACTGGTACCACCGCACAGGATAGGGAAAATTGTTAGGGAAATTGAGTATTTTAGGGATAATGATGAACTAGCTGTATAGATTGATATTAGATTCCAGAAGTATAGATGAAGAAAATAGAAGATAGCAGACAGAAGCTTAATTGAGAAAGCGAGTTTATAGAAGTAAATAAGAAAATAAATGTTAAAACAAGTTTTTAAAATTAGTGTGACCAATCCTTATCATGTGAAATGTGGAAGTACCACTAACCAGAGAATATAAATAATTGATGAATTTACCTCCAAGAGAGAGAGAGTTGAAAAGGAAACCAGCAATTACCATTAACCGAATAACAGGTATAAGACCAAACGAATAAAAAAATATTATGAGTAAGAGGACAACATGGTCAGATATGAGTTATGAGTTTATTTTTTACTAAACTTCGTTGAGACAAAATAAACTTCTTTCGAAGGGGGGGTGTTATGTAACGTAACAGAATTGAGGTCCCCAACGTTACATAAAAAAATGAATTAACTATGGTCAAGGACCATACCCCGATATTAAGGTTACTCAGTAATTAGTACATCTGAGATGTACCTCAAGTTAAGAGATGTAATAAATAACGTTGAGTATAAAATGCTATACCAATTAATGGTTAATGTAATAAATTGTACTTGTTTTGATACTGTAGCATGGTAGTGTTCACAGAATATTTATGTTATGTTTTGAGTATAGTAAGAGTGAACTGTTGTTTTATAGGAATACTTAATCAGTGGTAATCTTTTTATTTATGTTAAAATTGTCTTTAGACAATTAAGTATAATTACCTGTGTTAGGCATTATACTATGTTATATGTATTGACTAAAATTGAATAATGAAGTTGTTTTGAATTAATGTTTGTAAACTTGGCCAGGATGGCGATAAGTGTTTAAAAATTGACAAGTAGTTCTGATAATTATGTTGTAAACTAATGAAAGGTTCCAGGACGAATTAATTAATGTAATAAAGTAAACCAGGAAATTAAAATTAATGTAAATAACCATGAACCAGTAAATAATTGTACAGTAGGTCAGGTAAAGAAAATTAAGTTAAAAACCAAACAATGTTATAACAGATGTAAGAAAACCTATAGGCCTAAATTTAATATTTGTAAAAGGAAATTAATACCTTTCTAAAGGGTCCAGTCCAATGAAACTGTAGTAAATTATATACGGTATAATAAGGTAGGTTGGGTGAAAGTTTTAAGTAATTCGGTATAATTCCAAGCATGGAGTATTTTATTAAAAAAGAGTAGTAATAATTTATAATTCTGGCTCTAGGATATCAACTTTCATCCAATGACAGAAAATAATGGTTGTTAGGGCAACTAAAATGTAAAAGGTTGTTGATTCTTAAATCATTTGTTTCGATTGTTATATGCTATTGAGTTCAGATGAGGAGACACATTTAAAAAAGAATGATAAAATTTGAAAAAAGATGAATCTAAATTAATAAATCTAAATTGAAACCTAATTCTATAACACCATTGATGAATAATAAAACCAATTAGACTTCCAAATTATAAACAAATACCTATAAAAGAGTCGAGAATTCCTTACTTCATTCACCAGGATAATTCCGCTGGATTCGGTATTAAACCGATTTCCCATATAATCAGAAGACTAATTGAGGGAAGCAAAGGCCGAAACTAACGGAATTATAGAGAAGATACATGAAGACCTCGTTTCTGCAGAATTAACCTTCAACTTCAAGAAGCTATAATACGATTTCCATTCCACTGGGACTGACAACCACCCATATCGTAAGAGAAGAACGGCAGTCAGAAGAGTTCCTGGGGCTTTCCTGTACATCACACCGTCAATCTTATTAAGGATCAGAACACTCTTTCCTGGATGAATTTAATCTAAGTAGACCATCTTCAACTGTTTACAGACGTCCAATGCCATTTTGAGATTCGCCAATCCGGTAAAACCAACTTATTTTTAATTTCAATATATTTAGAGTTAATAACATTCTGTAATACTTGAGTAACCTTAATTTTGCATTACCTGGCCTTACTAATGGTTAAAAGAATCTTACGAACCCTGGGATAAGAAATATTGATTATTATATTTAATTTGTATGAATCAAAAGGAACTTGGTCAATTGACGATCGATCTACTACTGTATAATCGATTTAATTATATTATAATCTTGAAGAGAACTGTTAGTGTGAAATAAAGTACTAAATTAATAAAGAACCTTTCTTGTATAAGATAATGTTTTATGTTATTGCAGAATAGGTATTATATGTTGTGGGTGGATTAAGTTACAGGAAGAAGGGTGAATAAAATCCGATGAACGGTTAACCTAGACGCAAGCCTATTACGAATAACAGCGCTAATTGTCAACAGCTGGTGGAACGGGAGATTGCCGAACTAGCGCGTTTTCTGTACCAAATTTGAATTGAATTATCTAATACAGAGGGACTACGGTTGGCAAGAATTCTTAATACATTCAGTCAATACATGACGTATATCGTTAATATTGCGTAACTATTGAATAATTAGGTAAACCTGTATTATAGTACAATTAAAAGTTAAAATAACATAATCACAAATATATTTGCCTATTAAATTTGAATTACAGGAGGTCACCTATAAGACTACATAATTCATAATATTTATAAATAACCGATTGATTAAACACAATAAACCCGTTTTATTTCAAATTGATGACTTCAACAGCTTGACGCTGATACATGGGAGTCTCATATAAGTAAATAATATAACACAACAGTTTTATTACAAATTGTCGAACCCAACAGTGGGGCATCATCACCTTCTATTAACATCATAACTGGTTTTATTTCAAATTGGCACATACCAACGTGGAACTTAATTAAACCCTGTAAGAACATAATATAAGACTACATAATTAATAACACACCAAAGAGGAATTTATTTCAAATTGACAACTCCAACGTGGGGCTGAAATAAGGACTCATCGTAGCAGGTTGGTTACAATATATGTGTACAACGTTATCGGCAACAAAGAAGTAGTTTTTGTTAAAATTCCTTCCCGGGATATTTGGCTGTAGTCCAATGTTTTCTACAAAACCAGACGTTTCGGCAATGCCATCGACTTCCATCATCAGTGAAAATCGAGTGCGATAACGTGAGGTGGTATACGTTAGTGACCACAGTACTGTGGTTAAGGCTGAAGCAGTAAGTATAAAAAAGTAGTTTCTATGGTAATATTTCATTTTGAAAATGATTTTAAATATAAATCTTAGAATACGGAAGTCATGTATGGTTCTCCATACTGATATTTATGTTTACTTATCTTTTTCTCACACTGTTTACTGTTATTTGTGGATATTTTACAATTTTGGTTCACATAGTTTGAGGCCTACCCTGTCCTATCCTTGTTACATTGTTTTTATTTTAATTTTACTCTTATTACTAGTTTTTTATCGTTTTGTTTTGGGTAGTTTACATTAATTATTGATTTACCTTCCTTAGTATAGGGCTATTACAGCTTCTCTGACATTTTACTGCTTTTTATAACTAATTTTATAACTTTAACATGATCTGTTCCTTATGCTTTTATCACCATTAATACAACGTATTCTTAATACTATTTCAACAATTATAACATTTGAACATTTCTACTATCACTATCATCTTCTCTGCATTTCCTTATAACATCATTATAATAACTTTAAACATTTAACATATAATTTTAGCACTTAAACATTCATTTTAGTGTTCTAAACTCTCTAATTATTCACTTCTTTGAGTGATTTTATATATATTTTTTGTGGTTTAATTTTAATTCTAGTTATCCACTTTCCTTATGCACTCTCACTTCTAGATGAGTTCTTGCTTATAATTATTTATGTTTGTTTATCTTTGGGTTACACTGGCACTTTGTAAAGTTTCACAGTACTTTTTAGTGTTTACAGTGGTTATTCCATATTATTTAATTTCTTACCTTAATTCACTTTGGTGTAATCACCCTTATTATAATGTTAATTAGTAATTCACTTCCTACTCCTATCATGCACTCTTGGTTCATTTTAGTTTGATTATTGGTATGTTATTTATTATATTTCACTTTTGTTCTTTGTATCATGGTCTGTGTGCTTTATTGTCTGTTTAACTCTTTATTATTCTATATTTACTTAATTGCTATTACAATATTTTCTTTGGGCTTGTACTTTCCATGATTAATGGTACATTTAATAATAGTTTCTTAATTCATGTGTTCATTTCATTTCTTTTGTCATTGGGCCAATCACTTGGGTTGGGTCATTGTCATTTGTCTCGTATACATTATAGTCATTTTATTTTTCTGTATTTAAAATTGTTAATTCTTCTTTTTTTCATGCTTTTTACTTTATATCTCTTCTCTGGTATTGGGGCTGCTTTTGGTATCGTAACAATATTTATAAAAAATTATTTAAAATAGAAGATTTCTCCTCACCAAAGTTGAGGTCCACATGAAAACAATTTTGTCATTCCAATGAACAACTGTTGTTATGTCATATTACTAGCTTAATTGTACCTGACAATTGCTGTTTTTAAAAAGAAAACTGTATACGTTTTTAGTAAAAAATGTTACTAATTATTAATTTAAACACTGTATTACACATGTATTAATTTTATTTTGATGAATCAGTGAATTTAATACACTCTTCAAACAAGTTTCTTTTTTAACACTTGGATTTTTTAAAAGAAAACCAATGAGTGTCTTAATACTTGTTTATTTTAATTTCCTTAATGATTGAAAAACCACTTAGGTAGATGATCAACTAAAAGAGTTAAAATTTCCTCACACAATTTTTGGGAGATTACATGGGTGCGACCAGTTAAGTTCCAATGAGGTCAACTGCCTTAAAACATTACAAACTGAGACCCACACTTTGTCTTTTTTGAAAGATGTTTTTGGTTCAGCTGGGTGGTAAAAGTGAATAAGTATATCTTCATCCTCAAGACTTATATTTGAGTAGCCCAAAACTAAAACATGTTATGTCACCTGAGTTCGATTTTAAGTTAAGGCCGCCATTCTGTTCTTAAACCCATGTTCTGATGCAAAGAAACTGTTGCAAAAGACATTGAAACCTAATTATTTTATGGTGTAAAAAAAGAAACTGCTCCAAAACTCGTTATGTACCTTACATGTACTGCAGCACACTTCATTATGTCCACTGTAGGAAAACAGCAGACACCCCGTTATGTCCCGATATTGTGAAAAGATAACTAAAGAACGCTGCAGCAAAACTCGTTTTGTCCATTGTGTGCACAACTGTTTTTTTCTTTTGTAATATTTCATTACTGTTGTTTAGAGTAAACATATTTATTCAATTTTTCAATTGCACCACCACCTCTAAGATAATAAAAATCATATTTCCAGTTATGTATCATTCCTTCAGTCCCCCTGACAGGGTGTTTGCCCATATAGAAAAAGATATTAAAAAACAGTACTCTTCTGACAGATGAAGATTACATCCAAATATTTCAACAACATGCTACAGCCATCAGGTTAGGTGAGGACTGTCCAGTATATGAGTGGAAAAAGACTGTCTTTGAAGTGGTAAAAAAAAACCTTCTAATTAGCATTGTAAACTACAACGTTGCAAAAGGATAATTATATCAAAAACAAAACCAACTGGAAAGTGTGTGGCAGGGAGGGAATCTGAACTACAACCAAAATATGAAAAATATACTGAAGCGTGGAAAGGAACTGAACGCAATTAATCCACAGATCATATACAAAGGAGATCCTTTGAAGCCAGCCAAGCTGAAGGATTTAAACAATTTCCTTTCCAAACATCTGATGCCTAACTGGGAAGAAAAGGAAAATCTTACTTTCTTTAAAACACTTTTTAGGAGCAAGAGACCCTTCTTTACCAACAACTTGAGGACAAAGATTCTGACAGAGGGGAGATAATGGAGGTAGACCCATTTGTTTCATAATTTTTAACTATTAACTACTATGTTCAATAAATTTACTCTATTCCTGCCATCATGTTACAAAACAGTTGTATGGGAACACCTAAATTGCTACAAAAAAGACCTAAACAGTTCACAAACCTGGTTTTGCAATATTTTTCAGTACATTGAAATGTAAAAGTAGTATATAACACATAAACAAATTGCCAAAAAAAATTAAGATAGAAGCTGAATCAAAACATGTTATATCCTAAATGGCAGCAAAACTCGTTATGTCCAAACGTTTTTTTTTATTTTCCTACCAAACGACCAATTTAATTTTGTTTACATTAAGGGACCATATGCAGAGTAATTTTACCAATTTACAGAAAAAAACTGAAGTCATGTGTTAACATATTAAAGGAACAACAGTTTTTCTGAAAATTTTGTTTTTATGGACATAACGAATTTTGCAATTGAACTACTCATTTGTCACCTCACCTATCCACCATTGGATATCGTACACACAATAACAAAGTCTTTTTCTGTAAGTAACAAGGGAACAATTTTGGACACAGGGTGGTCTTCAAATTCATATGACTTTGAGGTGAAAGAGCATCTGAATATGCCTTCTGTCAGGGGGCTGTATTTGTGAAAACTTCTAGCTCTAGTTATTCTTTGACAGCATTCAAATCGACTGTTAAGATCCTTACAATGTTATAGTAGGAATAAACCTATTTTAGTACCAAGCCACGTTTCCGTTAAATATATGAAAAATATATTATACTAACCGTCTGTGACTTCTCGTATTTGATGTCTCTTCTTATTACGACATGTTTCAAGACTCTTGTCCCATTGTCAAGCATAAAATTTTATAGCACATATCAGATATGTTTGTCAAACGTTAAAAACCATGTCATGATGACCACAAATAACGGATTATTAAAAAACGAACTATATTAATTTGTAACTTGAATACGCGCATCGGGCGAACAGTGTACACTGCACAGCGACTCACCGCGCATTAACGGCAACTGATTCTTGTTATCTCAATATCTCAACGCGGTGTCGTACAATACATTATACTTGAATAATAACTGGTCGTTCAAAATGTGTGGCTTGGTATTAGTGTCCCTGAACGCTTTGTACACCTCAAATTCTTCGAGTGTGTTCATATAACGTCCTTTACTGCCAAAGTGGAGGGGTTTTAAATTAGTTCTGAAATCGGTGTAACTATGATTTTCGTTAATAAGATGTTTGGCGAAACTTGATTTGATGGTATCATAGTTACGACAGATAGTGGGTGGTTTGTGTTCATTAAATCTTTTGAGAAAACCACGGCCCGTCTGGCCCACATAGAAAGCGTCACAATCATTGCATGACAATTTGTAAATGCCCGTTTTATTCTCAATACAAGTAGGTTCGTGGGTACGAAGATTATTTAAGATATTATTTGTAGTCTTGTAAGTGACTATAATATCAGTATTTTTGTTTATGAGAGATTTTAAAATGTTCGGCATGAAATTGGTATATGTTGCGGTGATATATCTATGTGGCTTTTTTTCCCGTGCATTCATTGATAAGTGGTTAATGGTCCTTATTCTATTTTTATGTTTCTTGAGAATGTTGTTTACAACGTTGGAATTGTAACCATTTGCGACTGCGATGTATTTGATGGTATTTAACTCATTAGGAAAATCTTTTTTATCAAGGGGTAAAGATAAAAGTCTATGTATCATGCTATGAAACGCAGCCATTTTCTGAGTAAAGTAATCAAAAGTATACATGAATTGATTGAGTTATTAAAGTTGCTCCTTGACCAAAATTACTTTTCTCATAACAAATTATATTTCAGCCAACGGGAAGGATTAGCTATGGGTTCACCTCTATCAAGCCTTCTTGCAGATATATATTTAAATTACTTCGAGAATTCCTATATCTTTGAGAATAATATACATAGCAACAATATTATATTTTATGGTAGATATGTCGATGACACGTTTTTAATTTATAAAGGTACACAGCGGCAGATTGATCGATTACACACATATTTAAATAGTATTAACAAACATATGAAATTCACCTTGGAACATGAGGACAACGGACAACTAAACTTCTTAGATCTGATAATCACAAAAAACACCAACAATAATTTACATTTTAATATATACAGAAAACCAATGACGACAGACACCGTGATACACGCCACGTCATTTCATCCCATATCGCAGAAAATGGCTGCGTTTCATAGCATGATACATAGACTTTTATCTTTACCCCTTGATAACAAAGATTTTCTTAATGAGTTAAATACCATCAAATACATCGCAGTCGCAAATGGTTACAATTCCAACGTTGTAAACAACATTCTCAAGAAACATAAAAATAGAATAAGGACCATTAACCAATTATCAATTAATGCACGGGAAAAAAGCCACATAGATATATCACCGCAACATATACCAATTTCATGCCGAACATTTTAAAATCTCTCATAAACAAAAATACTGATTTATAGTCACTTACAAGACTACAAATAATATCTTAAATAATCTTCGTACCCACGAACCTACTTGTATTGAGAATAAAACGGGCATTTACAAATTGTCATGCAATGATTGTGACGCTTTCTATGTGGGCCAGACGGGCCGTGGTTTTCTCAAAAGATTTAATGAACACAAACCACCCACTATCTGTCGTAACTATGATACCATCAAATCAAGTTTCGCCAAACATCTTATTAACGAAAATCATAGTTACACCGATTTCAGAACTAATTTAAAACCCCTCCACTTTTGCAGTAAAGGACGTTATATGAACACGCTTGAAGAATTTGAGGTGTACAAAGCGTTCAGGGACACTAATACCAAGCCACACATTTTGAACGACCAGTTATTATTCAAGTATAATGTATTGTACGACACCGCGTTGAGATATTGAGATAACAAGAATCAGTTGCCGTTAATGCGCGGTGAGTCGCTGTGCAGTGTACACTGTTCGCCCGATGCGCGTATTCAAGTTACAAATTAATATAGTTCGTTTTTTAATAATCCGTTATTTGTGGTCATCATGACATGGTTTTTAACGTTTGACAAACATATCTGATATAAGCTATAAAATTTTATGCTTGACAATGGGACAAGAGTCTTGAAACATGTCGTAATAAGAAGAGACATCAAATACGAGAAGTCACAGACGGTTAGTATAATATATTTTTCATATATTTAACTTACTATGTTGTTTTTCTTCTGCTATAACCAACATATTATACTTGATTCCTCCTAAGTGCTCATTAAAAAATGAGAACATTTCTTGGACTGTTAAGATTTGGTCACTAAGTGGTCTTTTATAACACTCTACGTGCTACTGGCCGAGTTTTGTACGACCAATTACACTAAAGAATACCTCAGGGACATTTGTTAATTAATGGTTATAAAATTATGAAACATTTGTATATAAATGTCTATGTTTTATCGACCCTCAAGTTGGTGTGTCAAAGACAATTACTAATTTAACTTCGCAACACCACAATTATGACATTATATTTTAGTTATATCTGTAATTATATTCGAGTCTGGAAATTAATTAAACTCAAGTTTGTTTAAATGCTCATTTAATATGTACGATTCTCTCTTTCATGATTTTAACACTAACATACACAGTTATATAATTACTCTTACTACAAAAGACATACATCAATAAAACAAATCTTAATATATACCACTTAACATATATAACACAGTTTTTATTATTCCGAAAGAAAAGAGAATGCGTTTGTTTAAGTTTTCTAAAACTTATTGTCATGTAAGACTTAGTTATCTTTATGAATATGCTCTAGGTAATTAATTACCTCAAATATTTTAATAAAATTTTAGTTTTCATATTAGCGTGTGGTTCTTTGAATAGTGTGGCTGAATGAGCTTTCTAGAAATATAAATCATGTACAGTTACATTACTTGTTTGGTGACCTCGTATAGAATTCCTCCTCCCATGACTGTAGCACTAATTCACACTCACTATAATTATCACTTCTGCACCAGCACTTGATCTTATCTCTTGAAGGCAATAACTTTTGCTCTCACGCCACCATATTCACTGTATCACTGTTGTCACAAATTAATAAGACCATCTTGATACATAACACCTGATTCCAATAATTTGTATCATAGTAACGCTTTGAGTATATGATACAACATGAAGATTGAGTAAACTGACAAAATACTGCGTGATATACTGAGTTACTGAACTTATTGAGATACTGATATTATGAGATACTGCAATACTGAGAGCGTGAAACTCTAAGTCTCCCAATATATAGTCTCAGTACCTTCCACCACTGAAAACTCCGTCTACCACCAAAATCCCCTCTTTAGGCAAAACTTAGCTTCGATTGGTATGTACAACCCTCTCACTTCTTAAATTTTCCATCTAACTCCCTATTTCCTTAGAATATAACTCCCACATTTTATAACGCACCCTGTCATTGGGCCAAACATACCCCTCCTCATCGAACTGGCCCATTTCGCCAATCGCCTTCTTCCTTCCATCCAGCACCCACGGTAAAGTACTAAATTTTCCGTTGGCACATGTTGAGGCCTACTCCTCAAGCCCCTTGTCAAACTGCCTGACATTTATGATCTTACTACTTACACTACAATACTAACTATAATAAATATTCTAGAACAAGGGCTGTCACGTAGCTTTGCTCCTCGCATTGTACAAGTGTGTTAATTGGTTTCCCTGTGGTGAAGCATTGTCTCTTTCAACTCTATCGTCACATCACAGAATCTGTACCAAATCGAATTGCATTTTGTACTCGACGTGGACTTTTTAGTCGCCAGCACTATCACACCCTCTAAAAGAACAATATGCTTTCAAGGAAACTCACGTTTACCCCAATCACCCTTCAAACGCTTTCTCCCTTTTTTTTTGACATTACTTATTTAAACAATACAAGTACTTTTAGCTAGTCTAGAATAGTATTCCCACCCATGTGCGATACATTGTATACCCCAACATATTTCTGCGTTAACAACGACTGACAGTTTTTGTTTTGTAGCACTGCATGCTGCCCATCTTTTCTTAATTTTTAAGCGGACATCATGCTGTTTTTAAACTGTCATACGCTTACCCTTTTAACAACATAATTATGCTTTTAAAATTATGATTTTACACCTTCACATCTTTGTGAAGTTTCACACGCCCTTTGAAATGACACGTGTCTTGTAACAGATTTATGGTTGTAGGGTTTGACATATCTTGTTTTTATATAATCAAAAATTTTCGATCGCTATACTTTAGAGGCTCACCCTGGCCGCTTGACATTTAGTCATACTTCCTATGCCATCACAGGCTTTTTTGCCATGCACTGATAAAAAAAAAAGCCATTCAGTATCCCGAGCCAAAGGTCTTTTTGAGGTTGCACAGACTGGCAAACTTCCTTTTATTGTTGTCTTGACATGCTACTACATCTGTGAAGTATATAACTTTCTTACATTCGGCAAATTTTCTTTTGTATTTTCTGTCAAATGCTTCTGAAAGCAGTGAAAAGTGGCCGTGTCATGATTCAAATAGTCACTATGTACAGAAAGACTTATGATGTACTTTCCCCATTTTCTCTGTAAGAACATACAAATAGGTGTACTGTTGCTTGCGCCAACCAAGTGAAATCTCTGAATTTCATCTTGCATGACAAAAGTAAAGTTTTCAGCAAAATCAGCTAAAACTAAAGATTATTCTTCTTCCAGGTTTCATTTTCTTTGAAAAATTGGGGTTGGATTTTGGACACACAGTGGTGTCTTGTTCAATATTTTCAGCCAATTTTTGAAAAAAAAGCTTCTTTCACTTCAACTATACAGATCATGTCAGTTCTGTCGGCTGTAACCCACCTTTTATGTATTATAGAATTAGTAAGTGAATCATACTCATCTGAAGTATAGTAGAAGTAATGAAACATAAGCTTTTAATAAACTAATTTAACTTATTATTTAAAGAACTTAACTTATTAGATTCTTTTAATTATTCTTTCACATAATTAAAATATGTTTTTAATTATATTTGATATGAAGCTTAATAAAGCTAAAACATAAAATTTTTTGGGTTTTTCATTATTTTAGGTTTACTAGTAAAATGGCCGAAGAAGGGTGCACTAACCATTACATGCTTTTTCATTATATTGGAGATGCTATAATTCTGAAGTACCTGCAATGACAAAATTATTATTACATTTGCACTAACCTAGTAGAAAGGTCTTTATCTAGTGCAATTTTCAAATTTTTATCTCTTCCCCACGAGAGATATTGAGCATTAAAAATTGCAACAATTAAAAAATTCCAAATATTGATTTGTTGTAATTCAAAGGGGGAGAAGTGGGAAGGCTAAGATTTTTTAGTTTAATGCTTTAAAGCATAATTATCACCTGAAATAATCAAAACTTGATATAATTTTCTTCACTGTATAAAAAATTGCCAAACGTGTTAATTTTGTTGATTAACTTTATGCTTGCATTTCACTTATGGGGTATCAGTTAATAACAACAATTAGATACTTGAAAGATAACCCAATACGAGCTTAACAATATGGTTTTTGTCTCAACTCTCGATGACTGACCTGAAATGAGATATTGCATTTGGTGTAAACACTTACAAACGTAAAACAACAACTGTGGGTATGACTCACAAATGGCCACCGTTTTAAAAAATTATGAAATAAAATTAAAATAAGGTTGGTTTTGGGACTTTTCTAGGATAGGGGTAACTATGGTAAAAAAATTAATTTTTTTAAAAATGGTCAAGCAACCAATTAATTCTTTTTTGGACCACTTGAAAATGATTGACCAACACATCTGTACTGTACTATCATCTTGATTCCATCTCTTGCTCATTTCTTACTGTTTGTGACCCTTTATTAGTCTTTATTTTGTCTTTTCCAAAAGATAGTAAAAATTGTATAAAATGATACAGAGATACAGACATCTATGTTCAAAATGACATTACTGTTAATTACATACATATTGTTAGATGAGTTTTTATCTCTATCGTTACTTTTGTTTTATAGTATTATAATAAGTCTTAAATCTTAATCTTACCCTTCATCAATGTAACTACTACAGCTAACAGAGAACGAAACTGCACTCGGCCTTGTGTGCGCGGTGACAAATTTTTGTTAGAGCTAGAGTGGGAGAAACATGAACCGCACTTGAGTTGTGTTGCCGTGGTGTGTTTCAGTGGATGTATAGTCGTATCAAAATTTAAGTGGGCGTTAGAAATATAGTTTGCATAGTTTTCTTCCTTATTGTGTTACATATATTTACTTACTTACTTACACTTACTTGTAAGTGTTTAGATACTGTATATGCTTGAGATACTGTATATCTGAAGTATATCGTTATTTACTTCATAGATAACGTATAAAATGGACGCTAACGTGGAATTCAGAAGTAAAGTGAAACACAAAACGTTGAGTGGACAAAGCCGGGAAATTATTAGTTGTGTACTGCAGTTTATGCAAAACGAGGCAAAAAAAGGTGTGCCAGTTATACCTTTGGCTAAAGTGCAGGAACGCGTTGCAGCAGCTACTGGTATAAGTTTACGGACTGTGAAAACGATTGCCGGTGAGTCGCGAAAAATTGAGTGCGGTGGGTCGACATCTTTTTCAACACCTAAAAAGAAATTGAAAAATAGAAATAAAAAAATTGTGCTGGATGACTTCGATCGATGTGTTTTACGTAGACTAGTTTTAAATTTTCATATAAATGAAAAGAGGGTGCCAACGATGAAGGCAATCCACAAAACATTTTGCAGTGATACGGAATATAGAGGTTGTGTAGACACATTATGAAAAGAATTACACACAATGTGATTTAAGTGGGTGAAAACAAAATCAGACCGGAAACTTCTCATGGAACGACATGACATAAGACAGATGAGACTGAACTATTTACGCACACTACTGAGGTACAGAGAGGAAAACAGAAACATTGTTTATATGGACGAGACATATTTACATTCTACGTATACACAAGTAAAGAGCTGGACCGACGATTCAAATGAAGGACTAAAGAAGAAAGTTACAAAAGGTCAGAAACTAATAATAATCCATGGTGGCGGAGAAAATGGTTTTGTTATTGGTGCTAATTTAACTTTGAAGTCGACATTATCAACAGGAGATTATCATGATGAGATGAATTACTCTAATTTCAGAAGTGGGTAGAACAAAAGCTACTAAATGGACTGCCACCAAACAGTGTTCTTGTTATGGATAACGCTCCCTACCACAACAAACAAACTGAAAAATGTCAGACTTCTAATTCCAGGAAAGACGACATGAAAGACTGGCTTACAAAGAAAAACATACAATTTGAAAATTCAATGTTGAAACCCGATTTGTACACATTAATCAAATTATATAAACCAAAATATAAAACGTATGAAATCGACGAGTTATTACACAATCATGGACATTCTGTTCTACGTTTGCCTCCTTACCATCCAGATCTAAACCCCATTGAACTCGTATGGGCTTCTTTAAAAGAATATGTTGCAAAGAGAAATGTTACTTTCAATTTTAATGATGTTAATAATTACTGTAATGATTTTTTCGAAAGTTTTTCAAAAGACGATTGGCTATCTAGGTGCAGGCACATAATTAAAATAGAAAGAGAATACTGGGAAAAAAAAAAACAACCCTTCGATACTGTAGTGGACGATATTATAATAAATCTAGGTGAAGACAGTGAAGAAGAATCGGAAGAAGAGAATTCAGATACTGACAGTGATATTTCAGTTCATTTTAATACTTAAAATTGGTGTATTAATTGATTATCAATTATTAATATTATTATTAATGAAAGAGTGACTTGAACTATAACTTCTTTTTTTTCGAAATTGCACGCATTATTCGAACACATCTCACCACACACACACAGCTTCGATCTTTCGAAAAACTATCTCGTCGCCAACAACAAGACGAACAACGCTACCTACGACAGCCTCTGATGAAGCCTTCTATAGGTGAAAGCCGGTTTAGGCTGTAAGGTAAAACTTTACGTTTTTACTTATAAAAAACTTAGTGTTCCGAGTCGTCAATATTATAGTGATATTTTCTTTTTTTTATTTAGTAATGTGGACATATGAAACGGTTTATAGTGTTTAAAATTTTTAATTGTTTGATATGACGAAAGAAAAACAATACACTTCAGCTGGAGGTAAGAACATTTTTATTTTCCTCATGTTGAGTAAAATTTACTTGTGTTTCACTTCCTAAATTAGAAATTGTATTTCGCTGTATAACTTCCTAAAACTTTACAAGCTCTTACACTATAAAGACATTATGTTCAGCACGGGATAAATAAACTCTGAACACAGTAAATTTTGTACATTGTCAACATGAAACGAGTGTACGTAGATGATGTAGTTCGAAACTTCGTCCGCCTCACTCACATACTACTACCGTCTCACTCACTCCCATCTGCGCAGCTCACGGGCAATTTCGATTCAGTTTAGCTGTATATCCGGTAGCCTCAGATTGTTGGTGCCAAATTATGTTAAATTAATTATTTTCAAACTATGTGAATTAAAAAATTTGAACTCTTTTATTCTGTCTTGTCTTAATTTCAATAAATTTTATTATTCTTTTCTCTTTAACATATATTGAGATTCACTGACATACAATGCCCTTTTCTTCAATTGGTAGCTCCTTTAGGTTCGACAACATGAAAACTCTTTCTCAGGGTTAATAAAAAATTAATTAAAGACTATGTACAGTTAAAGTCATACATATGAAATAAAATATAATAATTATAAATCTGTTTTAGTAAAGTGATATTGTATATGTGTGTTGAGTTTCGGGTATTATTATGAAATAAAATATAATAATTATAAATCTGTTTTAGTAAAGTGATGTATATGTGTGTTGAGTTTGGGGTTTTTTGGATCATACAAAAGAAACAACCTTAATAGGAACAACTAATAAAAAAAATTACAATGAACAAATAAAATTAATAATCATAATGTTTATAGTGTTTTTGTTATTTCATTGTACTGTTCTGGTGCTTTGAATTGAATAATGTTTGATCAAAGGTATATTTTAACATGATGGAACAATCTCACCAAATTTGTAGTTTAGTCTACAGATTATTTCTTGATATTTATCTTCTGGCCTTCAGTTTTCCATGTATTATATTAAACCATTATGCTTCTCATTATTTTCCAAGTCTTTCTTAATTAATTCATTGTGTAACATTAATTTTTTTGTAGAAAATGTCCAGCTTCAAATTAATGTGTTCTGACCTATTTCAAATATATCTTAACAATACCCTTTCTTTTAAAAAACTCCCAATTCAATTAGTAATGCTCTTGACAATGACATGTTTATGGGTCACAGGTTTGTTTTTATATTTTTTAATTAACATGATTCAGTTGAATCTTGTTTTTTATTAGTCACTGACGTATATAATTTTCTAGTGCACTATTCCACTATTGTACACTTTGTTTGATCTTACTATATTATCTATATAGTTGTTTTATATAAATTATGTTTATTCACTGCTTATTTATAACCAGGTCTATTTCCTATTCACTTTCACTATACACTGTTTATTAACGTCAATCACCGTTATTTTCACTTTCTTATGTTACTAAACTACCTAACGTTTGTGATTATTGTTTAATATTATGTTACTTGTAATATTTAAATCACTTTCAGTTCATAGTGTGATTACACAAAATAACTGCTTGAGGTTCGCAGACCTCCCTACAGTTTAATAGGCTTATGTAATAACAATTTTTTTTTTTACTTACTTCCTAATTTGTTAACATTTATACACTATATTTTTATTTATTACAACTATTTACATATTTATTATCATTTGATCTTCCCTCCTGGATGTAATAGTCATTGTCATGTCATTGTCTTGTCACTGTCATTGAACTATTTAATGAATAAGTTTTCATTTCCAATTTCCATTGTATTTGTTTATTATGATAATTCCCTTTTGCTTTTTATTATCTTTTACTCCTTGACATTATTAATTATCTTTAAATAGTTACATTTTATGTTCATTTCTTTATTTGTTAAATTGATTTTATACTTCTTTGTATTTTATTTAAATAAGAAAGATTCCGTTTGGGCATAATTCACAACGAATTTTGATGATTACATTATATTTACTCTAGGGCATAATCCTGTTATGTTACAATATACGTGTCAATGACTGATACAATTACTTCATTACTTCATATATACATACATAAATTCTTTAACAGTATAAAAATACATAACTAAAAACATAAAAATACATAGTTTGTAATACTAGTAATACTACAAAAAGTCAAAAAATAAACTGCAAATCAGGAACAGCAACGAATTAACCAATAAGCCAACAGCGGCAGAGGCACTCAGTTCTAACACTCATTACTCATTTGTGAATAACCTACTAAAGGTGAACAACCGACCACCTAACTAGTGGTGCAGGTGCATTGTTCGGTCGTTGCGAACAACCCAACTCAAAATGCATTCACTGACTTGTGGTGGTGATGATGATGGCCTCCAATGGTGGGGTGGAAACGTTTGTCAATAGTAACAACTGTGTACCACAGCCTAACATCCCGGCTAATAATAATAATGTCAATAATAAGAAAGTATTTATAACCAACTATCTTAACTCTACTGAGCAATGAAGGTAGCTCGTGTTAAGGCTATTTGTGAATGCTCCATATGTAAATAGGACCTAAGATGTACACAATACCTTGAAGATGGAGCTTCCAAAGGGTTTACTGCAGTACTGGAAAGCAAAACATATGGAGATCAGGTCATATCAAAACTTGAATGTTCAGACATGTTCAGAAAGGTGTTGGCACACGGCTTAGGAAATTAAAACTGAAGTGAAAGAAAAGTGTTGGAAGATGGGTAGGTTATTAGTGGAAATGGAAGACTTACTGATGGGGAAATTTATCAGTTGTAGAGATACTATGGGCAGGCAATATGTAAAAAACTATCTGATGTGAAAGGTACGAAAAGTGCAATATGGGCAACTTACTTTCGGATCATTCCATGTCAAATCAACACATTTTTATGTGAATTTTAGCTCACCATTTTAGATTTTGATGTAATTTGGTACAGAGGGTGTTTCCACAATCAAAAAGAAAAACACCAATTTTTATAATAGGTTCTACACTAGAATCCAGAATCACGATTAACCGAATGATGATGCAGTAATTTTCTTTTTTCTAAAAAAAGTTTCCATATTTTAAATTTTACACTGTTTATAACTCGAGTGACGGACTGTATTGTATGTGGTACTGCATGCATCCTGCTTCCAGCTCAGAAAAGGCCATCGGGGAATGTGATGAGTCAGAAAACGAAGAAAACATTTTTAAAATGCTTCAAACTTTGGATGGACCATCAAAATTTCAATTGCAAGATGTTTTGGAATTGATTAAAGATGACGAAGACCCTCACCTGTCTTTAACAGAAGATGACATAGTGGCTGCTTGTTCAAAAACTCAACAAAACGAATCTGACAGCTCTGATGACGATGAAGTCGAGGAGGAAAAAAAGGGTCCAACCCATTCTGAAGTGACAAAAATATTTGAAGGTGTAATGGTATACATGGAGCAGCAAGACGACACTTCCCTTGTGGAATTACTGCTAATGAAATGACTTCGAGATCGTGCAGCGCGTACGCGCGCTCATCAAGCCTCTAACAAAAGAAGATTTATAATTTTTTCAAAAAGTTGAACTAACGGGAGATTAATAAGGTTTCTTTTCTAGTTTTCATTTCATTCATTTTTATTCATTTTTTCTTCTTTGTTAATTTTTTAATGTACACCTACTGAAATGGCTTAAATACGTACTACTGTATTTGAAAATGTCGTTTGAAAAATAGTTTTTAATTTGTTTAAAATAAAGTTGTTCTTTTAAATTTGTATACATTAATGTTGTATGATTTAATTACAGTATTTAAAGGCGGTTGATTTTAACAACATCTGCATTTTAATAGAAGTATGTAATAACGACGAATGAGTACTGCTAGTTTCCCTAAAAAACTATTTAAGGTGCTTGTTGTTCTTTAGCGTTTTTTCTCACTAAAAAAGTGTAAATTACAGTACAGTACTATGTTTCCGATTTAACCGAATTTTCGTTTAACCAAATTACCCTTGGTCCTATCAAATTCGGTTAAAACGGAACTCTAGTGTATATTGAACAGTTTTGACGTTTGAAGTTATACGTATATAACGTTTTCAAAAATTCTGCATAAATGCCAGGACAACAAATTTTTAAACAGAGATTGCATCTCATCTAATTAAGGTAGAGAAGTGGGATAGATCTCATTTTTTAGTGTGTTTCATGAGTTTTCTCTGACATACAATACAATAGGTCATAATAGGAAAAGTATTTTTTTCAAATCTAAAATCAACATTTTTGAAAAAATTTTAGGTAATATTTTATACCAATTTTAAGTGACTCCTTAAAATTTTACAGAGGGAAGTAATGGGTTCATGATTTATTACGCTTACATAAAATGTTATTAAGGGAAAAACAAATAAATAAGTCTAACAAAAGCTAGAGTAATTAAAGTAAAAAGACAACTACCAATTGTTGTAGGCAACAGTAATGTAGCCGATGATATCTTTCCCGAACTGTTTATCAGAAGATATTGTAACCACTTTCACTGAAGAATCTGTTGCTTCCAAATAGGTTTTGAATAGTACTTTTGAAGTACTGTAGGGTATTGGTATAAAGGTATAGTGATCAAAATTTTAAAAATTTATAATTTCTTGATCAAGTGGCACGCTCACACACTCGAGCTGACAAACCCAGGCCCGTGTCATAAATAAGAACGAATTAGGGACACGTCAGACCCGACGCCAGTGCGAAGACAATGAGAAAAACGACTGAGTACACGCTACAATAGAAAATAAGGAACGTCGTTGACAGAAGTTAGCTACGATTTACAGCGCCAAACAAACCAAGACAAAAGGCATAGTCCAGCAGCCTGGTTACGCAGAAGTGAAATGGAATACATGCTGTGGGGTTGAGTTGAACGAGCACAAGTATGAACGCTACACCCAGTAACAAAGGGTGCAGAGAAATCTCGACAAATATGTAGACAATAGAACGGATATTCAATGAATACTAGAGATACACACAGCCCAGCATGAAAACACACCCTAACGTCCAGCCAGATTTACAACTAGAAAGCGTGGGACCCGTCCAGGGATGACACCCAACGAAGAGTTGACAATCGGCGGAACGAGCGAAGGGTAAATGAACAATTGACCAAGACACTGCAGACTCCTAACAAAAGCTATATCAGAGTGCCTCGACAACGTGGAAACAAAGGTTGATAGACAGGCGGGGAATTGCTCTAGTTTCTGAGAATCAGCACAACGTTCGTCGCTGGAATATTCCGGGGATGTCGGCGACCAACCAGCGTTTGGCATCATCCTAAGGAACTGGTGGAGAGAGTAGTAACGACTTGAACGACGAATCGGGAAACCGATGACAAAAATCTACAAGGTGGTAGGAATTTAGGGAACCTATCAACAACGGCAGAAGGCGTGGAAATGTGGAAATTGCCTTCGGGGAGAGAATGTTTGATAAAAACTGTTTGCGAGGACGCGGAGCCCAGTAATAGTACCAGTAGTAGTTGGAGTAGTAATAGCAGTAAGACGGAAATAATACAGTAGTAGTAGTAGTAGTAATTGAAATAGTTTACGCGACTTACTCAACTTTTAACTCTGTTAATCAACCAGTGAAATTGTGACCAAGTCGCGGTCTTAAGTGAACTTAGACATTCAATTCAATCGCAATTCTACAAAACGTATGTTCGATAGTTTATATGAGTTACCGATAATCAACAGTGCGAATAGACATAACTATCGTTAAATACCAGTGTATACGTGACTCTAAACTACGACCGACACGCAACATAATGCAATACGAGAGAGAGTAACAATCCGAGAGTAAAACAGTGGGTGACAGTTTCAAACACTATTCCACCATAATGATTCTCAATTTTGGGCATCTGAACTGAGTGAATTAACACGAACACTATTACGCACATTGCATACATTACGCCCAAGGTAGACGAAATAGTTAGCTACATGAACACGCACACAGCAAACTCTAAAAGCAAACCACTTCAATGACGATGATAGCATCTTAACATTTGAACCCATAAAACACTTGACGCCAGCGGAGAGTCCAACACCACACTATACATAACGAGAGTGGGGAAATGCAGTGAAGTGAAAGTGAAGTGCTCTTCGATCAACAGAGATTTCGAGGTACGAGGAATCCACCAACGGATGTCATCTTACACCAATGGAATTTGTGGATAAACCTTTTGCAAGATAAGCCTTTATGTTTCTTAAATCCTAGTTGATACATACTACTGCACTGTCTCTTCTTTTCAAAGAGCTACTCCTGAGAGATTTCTGTAAATTTATATAAATCATAAATCTAACAATATTAATATTAAAGTCATTCATCTGAGCATAATGAACGCATTCAGCTAGGGATAAAATATATTTGATTGCTTATCGTTTGTATATGTATTTTATTGTGTTGTATTTGATTGTACTGTATGTCTTGTTTTTCAGGAAACAACGAACGAATATTATTGTGATTTTGTTATTATGTGTTTTAATTATGTATTTGCAGGACATTATTTCATTTGCGGTTCAGTAATTTACTTAATCAATGATATAATAAATAAGTAATTATTACCTGTATACATATATCTTGCGTTCATTATTGCAATTAACCTTGACAATTAATTTATCACGTTCCAAGTGATTTCATCTTGTAACTTATAAAGAGTCTCAGAGTTATGCTAATTATCAATGGACACACCCAAATCGACCATTGAAATGTCAGATTAACATGCTCATGTAAATCATATTGATTTGATAACTATATTGAGTCAAATCCGACAAGTATAATTTACTTTTTCATATGTGTGTTAAATATAAATGATACCCAAGGAAAGTGGGGTTTTATAAATGTCAATTACAACCCCATTTGATTAAATATAAATAGTATACGAATTTAATTATACCCATTTCATTAATTTATAATTGGATGATTTAATAATTCATAATAATTAGCATATTGCACAAAATATAAATGGCGCTCCAAGATCGTGGGGCACGGCAAACACAATTAAATTCCAATTCCATTTATATACACTAAAAAGGCATGTAGTTTCTGTGTGCCTCTAATGGTAACAGATTCATTGAAGCACTTTTGTAGAAAGGTTGCAAATCTACATATTCTTCTTGTTTGAGAAGGCACATTGTATAGTTGTGATACTAAGCACTACCCACTCAAATGATTTTTGTAGGGTTGTTGTAAGCTTGCTTTAGCCGCCAATCTTTTCACTGTGCCACCTACACCATTGCATGAACAGTTGCTAAAAAAGAATTCCACTGCTTCGATAGTAAAATCCATTTTATGAAAACAAAAATTAGTAAAATTTTTGTTTTTGTACTGAGCAGCAATTACATCAAAGAACTAATAAACCTTATTTACAACTTCAAATTTTGCTTTCAAAAATTCAAGAAGCTTTTTCTGGAAGCAGTAAACAGCTACAGTGTCATGTTCAAGACAAGACAATCTGATATTACAACATAGCTAATATGCTCTGGTTTTTCTTCTCTTTTACGATAAACCACAAAGGAGTGGCAGTTGCATATCTCTTGACCAATGGTAGCTCTGGGCTTCGTCTTGAATAACAAAGATGTAGTTCTCAGAACAGTCTCACAAAAATAAATATTTCCATCTTTCAAGTTCTCTTTCACTTTAGATGTGAATGAGCTTTGTTGTTTTGCAATTAAGTCATGATGAACTAATTTTTCACAAAACAAATCAGTAATCTGCTGAAGATTTTTGTACCATTTCCAAGTTGCAGTGGTCAACACATAGCCACTAGCGAAATGTAATTTTTTCAACCAGATTTTCATCAAAAACTTACAAAGGTTTTTCTCTAATTTCAACACTCTGGGTAAGAAGTGTAAATACCCATACTACAATCAATGGATTCTGGATTACAAAGGATTTTGCCAGCCTGTGTTTGTATGATACTTATAAATGATTAACTATAAATTCTGGTTACATAATGTAGTCACAATAAAGTGTTTTATTTGTGTAATTAAAAATAATAATAGTAAGATTAAGTATAGTAGTTTTCCATTAATAATGTCAGATTAGCCACTGCCTTATACTTTGTTTAAGCTGAACAACACTTCTGTGCATTTTATAAATCATAAACCCATTACCATACTAATTTTAAGCTTTGGGGATCAATTAAAAACAGTATAAAATATTACCCAAATTTTTTCAAAAATTTTAAATCAAATTTTAATTTTAGATTTGGAAAGAAAACAAATTGTCCTCTTATAACCTACTGTAATGTATACCAGGAAAAAGCTCATGAAAAATACTAAAAAAAGAGACCTATCCCACTTGTCTATCATAATTAGATAAGCTGCAATCTCAATTTCACAATTTGTTGTCCTCACATTTTTTCACAATTTTTGAAAACTTTATATAGGCCTACGTATAACTTCAAAACTGAGCAAAATATTATCATAAAAATTTGTGTTTTTCTTTTTCTTTATGGACACAACCGCTGTAGCAAATTTCATTAAAATCAAAGATGGTGAGGTAAAATCACTGTGTTGATTTAACATGGAATTACCCTTTCACCACCTTTCAACAAATGAAATGGGGGTGAAGCTGATTCCTCCACGTTGGTGCCCCTGGATAACAGTTTGAAAACTGTGAACTGAACATCAGCATTCGCTGTGACAACAACATAGCAGCCCTCTTAACTATGTGCAATTCTAAAGCCAAAGATAAAAATGGCTCTTTTCAGAGCCAAAATGAAAATGCAAATTTAAACGAAAATAGATGTAAATACAAAAAAGGGCGTGCCCAGATAGGCTTAAGGTAATAATATGGAATACTAAGGACGAATCTGTACAGGATATAAGAAAAAAATTATCAATAGACAAAAGTTTAATTATGCGTAGGAGAGGTAAAACGATTTATAGGAGAGTGGAGATATGGTGTCACTCTTACAAAGATGCAAAAAAACTGAAAAATAGATTGAAGAGTCAGACAATACCTACACATCACGTCTCGCAGGGAACAACATACCAGCAGCGTAGCAAAAGTAGATATGAAAATGTAACGGTAAAGACTGTTGAGGGGCTATAATATAAAGTTTTCCAGTTTTGGTTTAACCAGAGTATAATAATGGGACACCGACTATAGCTCCGTGTGAGGTACAAAATGATACAGGAATGTGTGTTATCAGAAAGGGTGCGCATTCCCGCGGACGAGCGCACGGTTCGGCCAACATTCACACGAAAATGTCACGTCTCAAAAATTCCTTCACACCCGGTACTAGATGACGTAGACTCCTCGAGAGGTGCTCGTCCAATGAGAACGCAAGTTGCCACGAGCAGGACGACGGCTGGCCATCTTGAAACAATTATTTAGCGTCACCAAGCAGAACTGCGCGGTTCAATGTACAGGCTCGCGAGGCGAAAATTTGTTTAAAAGTACGGAAAATGCGATCTAAACTATAAAAACAACATGATATAAAATAATATAAACAGTGAAATCTTAACAAGTGAGAACGTGACCAAAATTCAACAAGTGAGAACATCTTTCGGACTAAAACAGTGAACAAACAAAACGGACTAATTCCAACACTGGGTATTCATGGCGGCAAAAGGGAAGTAACCATTTTAAACTCATTTAAATACATATAAAATTTTATAAAAAGAGCTCTAAACAAATAAACAAAAATGGGATAAAAGTATGAAAGTCAAGTATGAATGAGAGCAATTACTGGGTTGCCTTTCTATAATTTAAGTAATTATTTACTTTAAGTATAATATAAAAAAGAAAAATATAATAAAAAAGAATGCTACACTTTGTGTATTGGTAAATGGGGTGTAGACCTCAATATTAAAATTGTTGGATTCAAACTCTGATTATTAGATGAAAAGGAAGTTATGTTATTATTTTATGCCTAAAAAGTGAATATTACACAACTTGTTCAATAAATGTTGAGTTAGTTAACAAGAAATGAGAGTTGAGTTCATTAATAAAATAAACCCTAAATCATGTTTATAGGCTACGAGTTCGTGTGTAGAACCCTGGAATCCGAGAAGGTAAGAGGTGTCTTTTATTTAATTATTATGTTGTAGTTATTTGTACTATCACAAAAATCACAATATATATGAAGCTAACAAAAAGGAGACTAGATCTGTTACAGTGTTTCAGTGGAATGCGAGGAGTTTGGCCAACAAATCTGATAACCTTAAACAAGAACTTCAGGAACAGGGAATCAAAACAGCTTGTATCCAGGAATCCTCACTCAAGACGGAAGAGAAATTCCAGCCCAAGTTTAGAAAGTATACAATTCACAATATGTCACGTCCAGGTAGAAGAGGTGGTGGAGTTGCTACCATCATACACAACTGAGCCACTCATCATTGTCATCCCAATATATCAACCCTACTTCAGAAATTATTTTTCTAAAAGGTGTAAGTAAATTATACAGCTTACCTGGATGACCGGCTCACTTGTTCAAAACCAGGAGGAGGCCTCCTAGTGGAAGAAAAGCCTCGTGCTGGGGAACCATTAGGCAATCGAATTAATGAGGTGACCTCAATTTCAAACTCAACAACAACAACAAACTTATTGTTTCTCAAATTCCTTTTCAAAAGGCATTACAATTTTAGATACAAAGGGTGTACTTCATAGTACCCAGAATATAGAAGTGTTCACTTGAAATAACAATAATCAACCAACAAAACCTCTCCGGTAAATTTTAAAACCTTTGCAAAAAATATAATTTCGATATATCTTGGCAATAAATTATGATTAACATTAATACATAAAAAAGAAATAAATCCAGAGGTTCTCAAAATTTAATACGTCTAATAACAATAATTTATTAATAATTGAATACTGTTTGTTTTATTATTAACATTCATAAATAATAAAAAAATAAATCGAGAGGTTTTTTAAAATTTAATACATCTAATAACAATAAGTTTTTTTTTTTTTTTTTGACAGGACACTTCTGGTTGTACTATTTTAATTAATTTCCACTAATGACATGCACCATCTAACATCTCCATAAACAAAAATTAAAAACAACAACATAATTAGTGAAGGTATAATGTTAAAATATAATCTGTTAATCATGTTCTTGAGTAAGAAATTCACCATGTGTGCTCAAATTAATTTTTTTTTTTTTTTAAACTTTAATATTAAATATATTCAATATTACTCAACAATACCGAACAATATAATATTATTCAATATATTTAACAAAATAACAATTTAACATTAATATAAAAAAAAATATTAAATGACCAGGTCTCAAAAATGTAAAATGTTTTATACATACACGTGGGGATACAAATGACTAGATCCAAGACACTATTTATATAGGCTCATCACTCAACAACTAATTAATATTTAATTAATTCAACATGTTTTAAACTGAGCCACATTATAAAGTTCCATTAGATTTATGAAGATATAAATATACAAAAAATTTTAACGTTTAATTTGAAACTCAAAGAGAATTAAAATAACTTCTAAACCCCAACACGTGTATGGATATAACCTAGTCTGACCCAATGTGATGGACCATTCACAACCTGTTACGCCAAGGCGTGCACACAATACATAAGATTTGATCATTTTCTTTGACTTACATTCACTAAACAATTTTCACACAAACAGTTACATAGTTACATGGAGAAAACAGAAAAATATTGAGAGTCTATCTCTGAGAACACAAAGGAACCAGGTATTCTTCACTCGAGTAGCCCTGGGAAGATCCTTCCCACTGCAAGGTTTAAATAGATCCCAAATCCCCAGTAGTATCTTAACACATTTCGTTTTTTTTTTTTTTTTTTTTTTGAAAGCTTTGCAGAGAAGGTATTACTATCACTTCACTAACAGCACAAGAAGCTGTCCTCATGATTAAAAAGAAATATAAGCTGCCAGTCCAGTTCACAGAATTTTGAAAGACTTGAGTTCAGACATAATTAGCAATCATTAAAAATAACCAGGGTATTCCAGATATTAAGTAAAGTAAAAAGAAACATCAAGAATTAAAGCAAAGTTTTCATCTCTTTTTTTTTTTTGTTAAGATAACTCACTTGACGAGAAATTCAATTAGTGCCACATGCACACATAGGAAAAGTTAATAATTTTCTTTGCATAAAAGACACCTCCACAGCACCTGAGAAACATTGTTCTCGAAACATACCTGTCTAAATTGGCCACAGCACACTAGCCACTACTAAGTTCCTTTATATCCTCACATTCTATCCTGGTCTGACACTCGGGAAACGGATGAACGGGCCGCAGACACCCCGGAGCACATCTCTTTATTCAGCCGGCCATAATAAAAAAAAATCACCCGGTATTTAAAAAAATTCAAACTTTATTCAGAAGACGAGCTAGCAACATCTTGCCGCTTTGAAGGATGAAACAGGAGAGAGGGCGAAAAACGTGTACAAGGCAACTATCAGCACCGACCCCTGACGGCGGAGCAGTGAAGCTCAAGTCGCGACTCATAGCTACTAGATGGCGGGCGCGTATCCATATAGCACGCAACTAGACCAATACGGCAAAATAAATAAATAATTCTCATTGTCGTAATTTGGCTTAATCAAATCTTGTAAGTCGCCGTAACGAAATTCCATAGTTACGGCACAAACTCATTGCCTGTCACCAATGTATCGAAGAGGGAACTTGGAGGTATGGAATTCATACAAACCACTGTGCAATTGCACGAAAATCTTATGGTTTCCATAGTGAATGTGTATATCCCTCCAGATGTTAACATATCTAAAGAAAACTTACAGGAACTAATTTCAACTAACAAATACTTTTTGATACTTGGGGACATAAATAGCAAACACCCAGCATGGAATGATGGCCGTGCAAATACTAGGGGAAGAATCATGTATGAATGGATATGCGAAAACAATATGATACTACAGAATAGTAAGCAAAAGACATATTTCTCAGCCAGCTCAGGGGAGCACCATTGATTTGACTTTAGTGTCCACTAGCTTATTACACTACATATCAGACTGGTTCATTGGAGAAGACCTTGGAAGCGACTATCTGCCGATATTCACCAAAATCTCTCATAGGATTGATACATCTGGGAACAGTGTGCCACAGACGAAATGGAAGCTGAAATCAGCAGACTGGCCCATTTTTCGAAGCGAACTTGACAACTCGCTTATTGCTGCAAAACATGAATCTTCACCAGATCCGAACCTGTCAGAAAAAAATTCACATTCTGCTCTAGACGTTGGGATACTAACAAATGTGATCATCGAGGCAGCACTAAGTCCATCCCAAAAATTAAACAAAAACAGGGAAGACCAATGAATGTTTGGTGGAACTCCGAAACAGCTGGAGCAAGTAAAGAAAGACAAAAGGCGAGGCGGGCCTTGGCAAAACAAAATAATATTGAAAATAGAATCAAGTACAACAGAGCAAATGAACTTGCAAAACGTGAAAATCTTAGTGCAAAAAGAGAAAGTTGGAAAAGATTGTAGGTACAATAAATCCCAATACCCCAGCTTCAACTGTTTGGAAGAATTTCAAAGCGATCTCTGGTCAAACCTACCACATAATCAACTGTGTTGAGGATGATGCAGGTAATATTCTTCAGGATGAAAAAACCATCTCAGAACATTTCAATAGAACATACGCCAAAAAAATCAGGAGTAAAGACCTCGTATCCCAAAACTCTTTCAAAAGAAGAACAGTTCTAATCATGTAATAAGTTCCACCTATTTCTGCATGCAGATGAGAGTGATGCCGCTGTTACCAGTGGGGAACTTCATCTAGCTGTTTCAGAGTTAAAGAACACTGCTGCTGGCACAGATGATATTCACAATGGGATGTTGCGCCACCTAACAGAGGAATTCACTCAAGACATCTTAAATTTATTCAATCACATTTGGACCTCTGGAAATTTTCCGGGAGAGTGGAAAACTTCTATCATTATTCCACTATTAAAACCAGGAAAACAGAAACTGAGTACAAATTCATATCGTCCAATTTCCCTCACATCATGCTTAGGAAAATTATTAGAAAGAATTATAAACAATAGACTTCGGTGGAGATTAGAAAAAAACAACTTGTTGGATCAGAACCAATTTGGTTTTAGACCTGGCCGAAGTACTGTGGATGCAATCCTCAGGTTAACAGAGGATATCTATGCGGGTTTTCACAACAAGAAGGTTACAGTTGCTGTTATGGTGGACTTCGAGGCAGCCTTTGACAAGATACCTCCAGCTTCTTTAATACTACAAGCAATGAAAATAGGAATTAAAGGAAGAATGCTTAGATTCATAGATTCTTTTCTTCAGGACAGAACAATAATAACAAAGATAAATAATACAACATCTGAGGAGATCAAAATCAATAATGGAGTTCCACAGGGTTCAGTCCTGAGCCCTACACTTTTTAACATAATGATGCACAATATAGGAAAATTATTGCCAGTTGAAGTGAAATATAGCATGTACACTGATGATCTGACTGTCTGGATAGTTGAAGCGGATCCAAAATTGGCTACTCAATTAATACAAAAAGCAATCAATCAATATCAATCTGGGCTCAAAAATGGAGTATGAAGATCTCTTCTGAAAAAACCGAATGTACCTTATTCACTACAAAGTACTCTCTTAAAGAATATAAACCTGAAATTCTCTTGTTTGGTAAAAATATTAAGTACAACCCATATCCGAAAATTTTGGGAGTGACTCTGGATGAGAAACTTATTTGGAAAAAACACATTGAAACTGTGAGAGATAAAAGCCTGAAGGGAATTAACTTATTGAAAGCAGTGGCAGGTAGATGTTGGGGAGGAGATAGTCACATTGAGACAACTATATATATCTTACATACTGCCAAAAGTTATTTATGCTTGCGAGGTCTGGGGAGGCGTAGCACCATCACACAAGAAAAAGCTGGATGTGATTCAGAACTCTGCCTTGCGTCTCTGTCTTGGATCTCCCCTTACTACTCCAAAAAATGCTCTAGAAATAGAACTGAATGTGGAACCACTCAATACTAAAATTGTCAGGTGCTGGCTACTATGTTCCTAAGACCGGAGAAAAATATTACATCACCTCATCCTCCAGATCCTCTTTGGACACTGAATTGCTGGCAATATCAGCTGCTCTACAGCATTGTCTATCCTTGGAATATATGAAGATCTGTATTCTTACAGACTCAAAATCACCACTACAAACAATTACACAGTATAACCCTACAGATTATTATTTTAGAACTAAAGAAATTTTCCATTTACTTCAACTACTGAATAATAAAATTATCATCTTTCAATGGATCCCTGGTCATTGTGACATTTCGAAATGAGACGGCTGATGAAATAACTAAAATGGCATCTACACATGGACCGAAACCTTCAGCAGTACGTTCACTTCAAAGTTGTGTTGCAAAAAGCAATAAAACTTTTAAAAGCCACTGGACAAGGAACTGGAATCAGGAAACTACTGGCCGCCAACTCCTCAAAATACAGAAAATACCAAATTACCTTAATATATACAGAAATATTAGTAGAGCAAGTCAGACATTTGGAGCGAGATTAAGAACTGGGCATTTGGTGACAGAAAGCTACCTAAATAGATTTCACCTTAGCGATTCACCAATGTGTAAGGTGTGTAATGAAAAGGAGGATATCATTGAGCATACCCTATTAAATTGTACTGGACAGTGTGAAGAGAGATACCGACTTAAAGAATTGGTAAAGGAACATGGAAAAGAGGAGTTATCACTGAAAAAAATAACCACCAATCCACTTCTCTGGGATCTGGCGCATAGAGTTTACAAGAGACATCAAGAGATTGGCGCTTCGGGGCTGGAAACTCGCTAACAAGAAGAAGAACAACAACAACAAATGAAACGCTGCAACACAATCTTTGCCCAATAGGAAATGATGGTGCAAGTTCAATAAGGCGAAAGTAGATAGAACCATCTACAAACATGAGCACTCCCTACTAGAAGCAGTAATTGAAGCTATTAATCCTATATATAGAAATTCTTTTAATGAAGATTTATTAACACACTGTCTTCATGGGAAAACTCAGAAACCGAATGAAAGTTTCAATAGTTCCCTATCTGGCAAAGACTCCCAAAAACTGTATTTGTGGGCCTGCAAACTCTAAAACGACGAGTCACAGATGCAACTATATGCTTTAATGAAGGCTGTATTTTGTAAAGGCAAATGTTCTTCAAAGGCTTCAGAACAATCCTGGGAAATTTATGGTTGAAGGTCTCAAAGGGATTGATGCAGAACGTACACGAAAAACAATAAAACTTACAAGCCTGATATTTTGCAGACACTTATACTAGTCTGCCATACCAGAATTATAAAAAAATAATAAGCAGAACCTATAATAAAAAAAATCTTTTAATTAAAATTTTACATAAATAACATTTTTAAAAGGTCAACATTTTTTTCATTCATAACCAGACATGGTATTTTAGTAAATCTGCTACAGTAGCAAAAGGTGAATGTGTTTAGTATCTGTTAAAAATTTTATAGACAGACCTTGCAGTTTTTGAAATAATGGTACCTAAAGTTCCCTAATTTTCCCATTTAAACAGAACTGGATCAGAAAATGTATTGACTGAATCCTTCTTCATCAACTCTCTTCAATACCTCATCATACCAAGTCACTCAACAGCACCACGTCTTAAAAGCATCACGGCAGTTCCTTCCCAATTTTCTCTATATTAAGTGTTGGTTTATTAAGTCCTAAGGGACTATCTAAGACCCAAAATAGTAAGTATAATACAAAACTGTGTGTGTGTGTGTGTGTGTGTGTGTGTGTGTGTGTGTGTGTGTGTGTGTGTGTGTGTGTGTGTGTGTGTGTGTGTGTGTGTGTGTGTGTGTGTGTGTGTGTGTGTGTGTGTGTGTGTGTGTGTGTGTGTGTTCACAGAAATGGGGTCAAAATTAATATGGTTAACAACCATACCAAGGGATGGTCACCTAGCTTGTATAGAGTGGTACGTGTATAGCCTAATATAGTCTAAACAACATCCACAGTATAAGACAAATACTGGAATTGAAGCCGGCAAGTGCTACGGGCACAGAGATGCATGTAATAAGAACACTGTGGAAGGCCTGCCATCCACACTTACTAATGTACTCTTTACGTCGTCATTAATAAAATCAACTATCAGGAAATATCTGGAAACACTAAGCAAACATTTTATGCATAACAACTATGCCAACTATTGTATCCTGCAGTCACTACATATGGAGTTACATACACAGACGCTAATTTGAAGGAAAGTATACACGAAAAAGCTCAGCCCATATTTGAGCTTCATGTTTAGTTTATATTAACGAATTTCTAACTGAAACTATCATAATGGCTGATTTTAATATTAAGAATCAATTATCAGCAAAATACTATTGAGTCACACACACACACATATTTGTACTTTATAAATATCTAAATTGTCTACATACATTTAAAATTTTTTACTAATGATAAAAAACCCTTTCGAATGCCAAAATTAAACAACTGCAACTGTTTGTTGAAAAAGGACTCCGTTTCTTTTACTTTAAAGCTTCATCAACGTTTTTTGTACTCACGAACAAACAACAATACAGGTTAACCCGCATCCTGTTATGTGCTGTCATGTGGTCGATTGTTAACAGACTTTACGTTACCTATAAACCTACACCCAAAACTTATGTATCTATAGCCAACAAAAAAACAAGTGCGGTACGTTTAATTTACTGAAAACCTCCATTCACCAAACACCCCACAAAATAACAACTATGCATATTGTGTAGCACAATTTTTAGGGTTACCATTTTTAGGTTAGTTATTAGATGATTCTTATTCGTAATTATAAATAATACGATCAAATTATCATTATTTTACACAAGACTCCTGGCCATCATTTGCACTTAATGACTGTTAAACATTTATATAATAATGAACTTACTTCAAAAATTAATTTAACATATTGTAACTCACTTTCACGTTTTCCTCTTCATCTTCACCTTCCCATTGGTTGGCGATAACAGGCCGTATTTTGGGAAGAACATTTTCTTCACTGTCTGTAACAAGATATATTATTTACTCATGAATAATATATGTGAAAAACACTGCAAATAATAATATACGTAATATACAAACCCCACGTATCCATGTTCACGTCAACGTGTGAACTTCCACTCTTCACCTGTAGTACTTAGTTGCTTAGGCTATACACATTAGTACCAACTATTTGCATAGTCATCGTTAAACAAATAAAAAATCTAACCACAGAAAATCCTAGTTCGGGACTATTTATATTCCTTAAAAATGTTGTATGTATTATTTCTTGGAGATACTTCTGATACTAAAATTAAGATTATTTTCTGTGATGAAGCTGCAATTGCCCATTTCTATGTTATGAAAAACACACACCACACTCGTCCAGTAAATTTTACAGTTCTCAGTATTGTCTGACGCTTTTCTTTACTTAATGAATAATACATTCGTAGTAATGAAATAAATATATTGCATACATGAATGTGGACGGTGAAATCGGTGCGTCAACAATGACCATCACAGTATCAACAATTAATGAGATACAGTATAATTTACAGATTGTAATTATAGAAAAAATTACATTTTGTTCTTAATCAGATAAAGTAACAATCTGCTACCGCTGAAACTTGAAGTTCTATTTATATCCTTTATGTCAGACTTTGCACCAAAATTATGAGAATTAAACTATGTGGGTAATGTGATCAATTAATCCACGGCTTTGTTGGGTGACAAATAGTTTTAGGTGTTGAGTGATGTTAGCTGTTTTAAACAATATTTTATAAACTAATTTAAACTGAGTCAGTGTTATTTGTGACAGTTGTATTTGAGTTTAAGTTGAACTTAGTACTGAATCTGAGTACTGGTGTGTGTTGTGTTAACAAAAACAGTATTATAGGTTAGTCATCACAATGTTCAGGTTTAATATATTTGGTGATATTCCACGTACATTTAATAAACAGTTTCAATGTTTTTCTGTAACGATGTTACCAGGAAATGAAAGAGAAGATGTAGAAAGGGGAGGTAAAATTATAATGCCCCCGTCAGCTTTGGATCACTTAACACAATTAAATGTTAGTTATCCAATGTTATTTAAATTAACGAACAAGAAGATGAACAGAGTAACCCACTGTGGAGTATTAGAATTTGTTGCCGATGAAGGTAATGTTTATCTTCCACGATGGATGATGCATAATTTGTTTTTAGAAGAAGGTGATGTAATATACATAGAAAATGTTACACTGCCTGTTGCAACCTTCTCAAAATTCCAACCTCAGTCGCCCGATTTCTTAGATATCACCAACCCAAAAGCAGTTTTAGAAAATTCTCTTAGGAATTTTGCATGCCTAACAACTGGTGATGTAATTGCTATCAAATATAATAATCGTATTTACGAGTTATGTGTACTAGAAACAAAACCTAGAAATGCAGTTACAATCATTGAATGTGATATGAATGTCGAATTTGCCCCACCAGTAGGTTATGAAGAACCAAAAAAGAGTGAGAAAAAGGATGAAGATGAAGTGATGAACCAGTCTGTTCTGCCAGAACCAGTAGGATTTGTTGCCTTTACTGGTGAAGGGAATATTCTGGATGAAAATAAAAAGAAAAAAATGGAAGCGGTTATGAACAGCAGTAATGGTGTAGTGGCAATAAATCAACAGTATCAACGTGGTGTACCAGATTATTCATATAAAATTGGAACATTACAGTTTTTCAGGAATTCAAAACCACCTACAGAGAAAGAAAACAAAGAACCAGTAGACGATTTTCAACCATTTTCAGGTGCTGGTTATTCTTTGAGACAAACAAAAAAGTAAAAGTTGTGTAAGTACATAAATAATTTATCCAGAGATATCACCAGCACCTCTAATTTAGGAATTAATATATTAATTATAATTTCAGAATATTTTATTTTAGTGGAAACATTGAAGTGGACTATATATTAATGAGTATAAATTAATGCCTCAATTTCTTGTATGAAAAGTGTTGATGTATTTATAAACTCTAGAACATTATAATTTATATTGTTCTAAAATCAATAAAATAACCACAATCAGTATGGTGTGTGTGGGGGGGGGTATAGAAAAAATTGGTCTGTTGTTAAAGTGTATAGGTTTAAATGAAATATTTTGCCACGTATTTTCCTGGTTATTTTTATTAGGTAAATAAGTTCTTTAATGTACATAAACATGTATCTTCTACAGTAAGGAATTAATTATGTGAACTCACTGTATGTCTTCTTTTTATATATTGCATGTATTAAACATAGGCGTACCAAAAATGTTAAAAGGAATATGTTGATAATTAATCTTGTTGATGAGAGAAGTATACCAATTTGTTTAGTAACTGTATATACTTTGTGATTTTTTCCTGAAGTAAATTCATTTAAAACTACCCGCCTTTTAATAAAGTGTACTTTTGCTACATTAATAAAATTTTAATGTATTGAAGATACTTAGAACACACAAAGGCACTACACTCCACTACCGAATCCACCTTTGCAAACCCCCCCACACACACAAACACACACACACACACAAACATCGACAACAACATGGATATTCTACACGTACACACAAAAGGGTGAAAACTAGACACTTGAACAACTGGAAATATACAAACACATAAAAATGACATCCTAAACAAACAGACACAATTCAAATCACACATATTATTCGAACGTATCACACCCCACACACACACAACAACATCGATCCTTCAAAAGTCGGCACTGTCGCCAAGAACAAGACAGACAGCGAGCCCAGTGGCAGCCTCTGATGAAGCTTATAAAAAGCGAAAACTGGTTCAGGCTATAAGGTAAAACTTTTACATATTTACCAACAAAAAACTTTGTGTTCCGAGTCGGTAGTGATATATTTATATTTAGTAAAACACTATAAAGTAGATAGTATTTTAGGAAATCATGGCCACACTATTATTTGGCTGCCTCCATATCATCCTGACTTAAACCTCATAGAACTTATTTGGGCTCAACTTAACACTATTGCAAAAAACACCACTTTTGATAATAGAAACATAATAGATTTAACTGTGCAAACATGCCAGTCAATTGGAAAACAACAATGGACATCAGTGTGTGAACACGTAATTAATTGAAGATGAGTATTTGGATAGAGAAGGATTAATAGATGAAACGCAAGATAGGCTTGTAATTAACTTAGGCAAAGATGATGACGATGACCTATCAAGTGCTGAATCTTCTTCAGATGACAGCAGCTACATCACTGGTGTTGAAGCAATTTGTACAGAGAAACATTGCCAGACGTGGAGGATGATACTGAATTCCCAGTACATTCTGATAATAGGCCCTACTTCTTTGTAAGTCGGTAAGTTACTTACGTTCATTACCTACATATTAATTTTAAAATTTGTAATAATTGCATTCAATACAAAAATAATTAATGGGTTCGATTTTGTGATATTTGATATAGTCATTGTTCAGACTTTGAACTGTTAAACTATGTATTGTAATTACTGCACTGTGACACGCACGGATGACGTCACGTTTTTCTTATCTATCGCCTACAGCCGGCGCAGCTCAGCTGTCTGTTGCGATATTTTCGTTAGTTCTACAAAAGGCTCCGAGTCGTTCACTCGTAATATTCCAGGCCGCGGCTACTGGCTTTCATTTTTCTTTTTTTTAACTATTAATATGTGCAGCATGAACTAGTTGTATTCAACGATCTTGCTTATTATCATGTCTTTCGACTTCTATTATTAATCACCAAACGGGCGTCATGTCGCGTAAACATCTGCGCGTGTCAGCAACAGTATCCAAATTCAAAATCATTCAATAAAACATCATCTAAAAGTCATACAGTCCACTTCTATTTACTTCAAACCAGCCCTCATCATTCAGCGTTTCGTGGAATAACTCAAGAAGACTTCAAGAGCTTCCAGTAAGCACCATTTTTGGTCCTCTGGGCCGGATTTTATTCTCGCCCTACGGGCAGCATTTCTTTGTCCACAAGCGACAACATTTTTGGTCCCCATGGGACAGATATTATTTTTGCATTATGGGCATTTCTTGGTCTTCAAGAGACCGCATTTCGTCCACAAGCGACAACTTTTCTGGTCCACTATTTCGAAACATGTCATTTAATGGGCATAAAAGCTTGGGTCCCAAACAAGTTTCAAAATTTAAAAATTTTCAAGTTGAGATTGCTGGCCCTGGCATCTCCTTTGTTGCCGCAAAAGACGACCTACAGGACTGACACAAGATTCAACAGAGCGTCAGATCTAACACAACAGGAAACGGCAAGACAGTTACTCTACAGCAACAAATTCCACAATGGTAAAGCACACTGAGATATGACGACAACCTTCATCCAACCAGCACAAACAGGCGAGGTATCAACATGACAGGATCAGAGCGGAATCAACAGGACCAAAGCAGTTCTGAACACGCCAGGATTCCACGTGACTATAAACTTTCATTTATTAATATAATCGTTCATACAACACATGAATAGGCAATCTGAACTATATTTTGTATTCAATATGCTATTATTGATGTTTTTATGTACACATATATAATTATAGTATGAGCATATTTTCATAACTTCTTAATAACTCATTGAGAGTTCAAGTGCCGAGATAAGGCCATATGTATTATTATTTAAATTCATAATTTCAATAACGCTAATGGCTGTTTTTTAATAGAGACAATAAGTATGTTATAGTAAGTAAGGTGTTAAGTTATAGTACGATCAATAGCTCCCGCATCATATCAAACTTTGTCAAAATTACGACAATTATTCACCTGCTCTACGTATAAATTCTGTTAAATTACATTTTTCAATCGCAATCATGGCCGATGTCAAAGTTCTGATAAAGAAAACGGGGCACGATTAAAGCTTCTGTATCCCGCGTGAACACGTTCGCGGATAATTTTGATCCGGAAACCAGTGATCATCACGCTCTAAAAATAAAGCTACGACATTTAATGGAATTATCCACTAAATACGATGGCATTCAGTCTCAAATTGAATCCGATGACGCTGATTTCGCATTGGCAAGTGATAGAGTCCAGACTGAGGACGATCTTTGCAGCATCGAATGTAAGTTGCAACACTTGTTAGAGTAGCAGGTGGAACAGGTGAATCAAAAACCGCTGATTAGTACTGAAATTACGTCTCTTAAAACCCTCCCTATACAATTGGAACCGATCAAATTACCTCGGTTTTCGGGTAATGTAATTGAGTGGCAACACTATTATACCATATTTCTCGAGTTAGTGCATGCCAGAACCGATTTGACAAATATTCAAAAGCTACACTACTTGCACTCGTCATTAAGTGACGAGGCGCTCAACGTGATAAAATCGCTGCCGATTACTCATGAAAACTACGCTGTAGCTATTGGTCTGCTAAAAAACATATATGACAGTAAGTTGATTGTCTCAGCCCATCATGTGGGAAATGTCCTGGGTGTGCAAGCCGTTCAACACGAGTCTAAAATTAGCATTGCCAGATTTATTGATGAGATAACCGCTAATATCAATGCGTTAAACACCTTAAACTTGCCAGTGAATACCTTTGAAATTATTCTTATTCATTATTTGGCCCAAAAACTCGATAAGTACACTCGTCGATTGTGGAAAGAAAGCTTGTCAGAAGAACGATTTCCCAACTTTAATAATTTCATAAAATTCTTAAATGCACGTAGGCAGCTATTGCAAAATCTGGATAGTGAAACCACTTCAATGAACAAGATAAACATTTGCGATAAGTCCCATTATCGCAAGTCAATAAAAACGGTGAATGCGGCCAAGGCCACATTCCACTCCCATCTCTGAGATAATCTATGTCAACTGTGCAAGGGTAAACACAGAATTATTGCTTGTCCACAATTCATAACGCTTAGTATTCACGAGAGAGAAAACATTATACTCAAAAATAAACTCTGTCTAAATTGCTTTCGCGCAGGCCACGATAGCGCCCATTGCCTATCTAAATTTTCTTGTATAATGTGTGCGAAACGTCATCATACTATGATTCATATGTCTAACAAACCCGAATCGTCCAGTAACAACCCGTGTTCGTTGAAGTTGCAAACAAATAAATCCATATTATTATCTACAGCAGTCTGCATGACTACTGACCGTGCTGGTAGAAAGCACCCTGTCAGAATTTTGCTGGATTCTGGTTCACAGTCTAAATTTTGTACAATGGATTTCACATGCCGTATGGGTCTGAAACTAATCAAATCTCAGTTGCCCATAACGGGTATAAACAATTCGTTATCACAAGCTGACTTCAGTACCCAAATCAGGTTACAGTCTCGCTATAAAAAATTTGGTTTAAACATACATTGCACTGTGCTTCCCAGCATCACCAATAATCTCCCAGCGGAATCATTTGATGTCGCATCTTTAAATTTACCCAAGGGCATATTTTTAGCCGACCCACAACTCAACTTTTCTTCGCAAGTCGATTTATTGCTCGGTGCTCAATATTATTTGCAGTTGATTGAACCTACTAAATTTATACGTGGCCCACATTTTCCCATAATTCAGGAGACAAAACTAGGCTTTATTCTCGCAGGGAATTTGCCGTTTAATGTCGACATGATGAAACCGGTTTCATCCTTTATGGTATGTGACAATGACAGTGTACGGTAGCGCAATGATTTCGTTTTCTAGGTTGGCTAATCTGCTTACTGCCTCGCCTCAATTTTCGCGTGTTTGTACTTTGCACAGTGTGTATCAGACGCTCGTCAGCAGCGTTCGGCTCGCTCGCAGCCTCGCTGTCATTTAAAAATACTTGCATTCAAGTATTCTAGTGCCGTATTCGCGCACATCATATTCTTACGACTTTTAATGTAGGCCTTAGGCCTTACATTCGTACTTATGGCCAACTAGCGCCATAACTATCATTTCAATCTAAATTTATAATACTTCGCAACACGCAGTATTAGCCAACCTCATTTCAACAAATAATACATTTGTAATGTAACTAAGTAAGACATTAAAATCTATTCAAATACAGTCCACTTCTTGTCATTTTCTTCCTACTGAAGCAATGCATTTATTACACAGTATTTTTAACTAACATGGAAAACCAGCCGACAGAATTCTTCAACTCAAGAAGTATATATTTAGCCCACTTGGGCCCAATTCATTAACTCTTTCTTGTCCACACTTGCTGGATCATTCTTCTCACTAACATTTTTTGGTCCACGCGGACCGGATACTAACCATTTTTTGGTCCTCCGGGCCGGATTTCCATTCAACATTTTCTACCAATATTTCTGGCCATCACGGGCGAATTAGCACGTCAGCTAATACGACCGTGGCGTGATTTGCATCGTCATTTCGCTCGTCATCTTCAGACAACATATTAGCAAGTGCCTGGCAGCTACAGTGCTTACTCAAAGTGGTCATCTCTGCCAGCTGTTTACCATCTTCACCAAGGAGCCGATGCTGCAGGACATCGACAACAAGGTATTACCAGCAACAGTAAAAAGGTGCGTAAAATGTCTGAAGAAGGCCTCAAAGTGCTGACCAGAAAGAGGGGCGGATTAAAATCCGCGATAGTGCGGATACAATCCGCTGTAAATTCATTTGACATAACTCTAAGTACAAAACATTTTCTAACTGTAAGACTGGAAAGTCTCAAAAGCTTGGCCTCGAAGTACGACGAGGTACAGTCTGAGATAGAGCTTATCAGTAAAGACACGAGCGTTGCTCAGGCAGACCGAGTTGAGGTCGAAGAAATGATATACTCAACTGAGGCAAACATTTTACAACTACTTGACACTTTTAATACTCAGACTGTGCCTCCCGTATTATCGACGCCCATACAATTAAAGCCGATAAGTTTGCCTTGCTTCTCAGGCAACATTTTTATTCAATTTTCACCGATTTAGTGCATTCAAGATCTGATTTAACACCAGTGCAAAAACTGCATTATTTGCATTCCTCTGTGAAGTGTGAACCATTAGATTTAATTAAATCATTACCTATTTGTAAAGAAAATTATGCAATAGCGTTGAATTTGCTGTCCGAAAGGTATAACAACCCATTCATATTAGCTAAATACTATGTACAAAACCTACTTCAGGTTAAGTCCACAATAAAGGACTCGGTCCAAAGTTTGGCGGAGTTTACGAATACAATAACATCTTCCGTTAATTCACTGGCAGCAATGAAGCTGTCAGTGAATTCATTTGAATTTATCACCATACAGTTGCTCTCCACCAAACTTGACCCTATTACTTTAAAACTTTGGAAGGAGTCAATAGACCCTGACAACTTGCCTAGCTTTCAAGACTTTACGCATTTTTTAAACTTACGCAGACAGCTGTTAGAAAATACAATGCCTATTGAACCCGGACAGCAATTCAACAAACTTAATGTAAAACCTAACATTAAATTTGAGAAGTGTAGCTTAAGAAATACTGCTGGCAGCAATACTTTTAAGAGCTATCACACAGCGGCAAATCATTATTCATGCGTGTGTTGTAAAGCTAACCACCTGCTTCACATATGTAATAATTTTCATATGTTAAGCACCGCTGAGCGGAGGCAAGTTGTTGCAAATCATAAATGTTGTATCAACTGCCTTAGAGCAGGTCATTTGATAGCTAACTGTAAGAGTAAACAGGTCTGTAAAATTTGTTCAAAAAGACACCACACATTGCTGCACGAAAATTACGTGCCGAAATCAACAGCTGCCAGCAGCAATTATTGCTCACTTAAATTACAGTGTAAAAACAATGTTCTTTTATCCACAGCGGTTGTATCTGTCGTTGATCAGGCTGGCGCCAGGCATAGAGCTAGAGTGCTCCTGGACGCCGGTTCACAGATCAATTTCTGTACAAAATCATTTGCAAAAAGGTTACACCTTAAATTAACCAAATCTAATATTCCAATCACAGGAATAAACAACACAGCGTGTTGCGCAACTGATATTGCTTCTATACGTATTATTTCTCGCTATCAGAGACATAGTTTCGAGGCGAAATGTGCCGTCTTATCTACCTTAACTCACAATCTGCCTTCAACCTCGTTTGATATCAACCAGTTCCACATTCCAAACAAAATTTTTCTGGCCGATCCAGATTTTAATATATCTTCACAGATCGACATACTATTAGGGGCACAATTTTATCTGGATTTGATATTAGCCAATAAATACACACGCGGACCCAATTTCCCTATCATTCAGGAAACAAAACTGGGTTACATTTTAGCTGGCAATCTGCCCAAGCACTGCCACACCGAGGGTCCTGCTGTTTCGTTCCTGGCAAGGAACAATGACAGTCAGATTCTGCAATCTCTCGAGAGATTTTGGGAAGCAGAAACTATCCCTGACGATACCCCTGATAGCGAGTCGGCTTGCGAGGAGCATTTTGTGCGCTCTACTCAGCGCAACCACGAGGGTAGATTTATAGTGTCACTCCCATTCAAGTCTGATAATCCCCACTTGGGGGAATCTTACACAAGTGCCGAATCAAGATTTTTAAGCTTAGAGCGTCGATTTAGGCGAGATGCCAAGCTCGCTCGTGACTACGCGGACTTTATCAAGGATCCATTATCATGGATCTTGAGCACATGACACTCATCGATCATGGCGCTATCAATTTAGGAGCGTCAAATATTTACTACTTGCCTCACCATGCCGTGTTTAAACAGTCTAGCTTGACCACAAAACTGCGCGTTGTTTTTGATGGTTCGTCCAAGACTACTAATGGCCTTTCGTTAAATGACATATTGTTAGTAGGCCCCAATGTTCAACAAGACCTTTTTTCCATTCTTTTGCGTTTCCGCATACATAAGTATGTTCTTATTGCCGACATCGAAAAGATGTATCGTCAGATTCGCGTAGCTGAAGGGGATTGTCACTATCAACGCATTTTGTGGCGTGATTCTCCCCTCGAACCACTTAAACATTTCGCGCTGCGAACAGTAACCTACGGCACGGCTAGCGCCTCTTTTTTGGCCACTCGTTGCCTTCTACAAATTGCTAGAGACAATCAGGCTTCCTTTCCCCAAGCGGCTTTAGCCATAACCAACGATTTTTATGTCGACGATCTACTTACCGGTTCGGACACTATCCCCAATCTAACCAAGCTGAAATCCGATTTAGGTGCGTTACTTGGTCAATATGGTTTCACGTTGCACAAATGGGCATCAAATGAACCCACAGCGGTCGCAAATCATCACAACTTTTCACAACCCCTAAATAAACAGGACAATGTGCGTACCCTAGGCATTCTTTGGAACAATACTGCCGATTCATTTTTGTTTGACATCAAACTATCTCCGGTTGATTCTAGCATATCCAAGAGAAAAATTCTTTCAATTATTGCTGGAATATATGATCCTCTTGGTTTAATCGGTCCAGTTGTCTTTTTGTATAAACATTTCATGCAGCGACTTTGGCTTTGTAAGCTTGGATGGGATGAACCGATTTCCGGTCAGTCACTTTCGGATTGGCATTCTTTGTGTAACAAATTGATTATGATTGGTAAAATAGTAGTCCAGCGATCTATTCGTTGCAAGCGTGAGGCGGCTACAGTTCAGTTGCATGGTTTTTCGGATGCTTCGGAGAGAGGGTTTGGCTGTTGTATATATATCAGAGTCATTTATCAAGATTCCACTGCCTCCTGTCGCCTCTTGTGTTCCAGATCTCGCGTGGCTCCCCTACGCCAGGTGTCCTTACCTCGCATCGAGCTCTGCGCTTGCTTGTTATTATCGCGACTCGTATCTAAGGTTATTCCTGCTCTTTATTCGTTTATTGATAATGTATATTTGTATTCTGATTCTATGGTGGCTCTTTACTGGATTCATGCGCAGTCTACGCGTTGGAAAACATACGTCGCTAATCGGGTTGCTGAAATTCAGCGTCATATGCAAACTTATACCTGGCATCACATTGATTCGCGACGCAATCCTGCTGATATTATATCTAGGGGGTGTTTCCCTGACGTTTTGCGCGATTGCTCGCTTTGGTGGCACGGTCCTAGCTGTCTGTCTCAATCGTCAGAGTCTGATCCCTTCCCATCTTTCGTACTGGCCACTCCGTCGTCTTCTGAAGTCACCGCGGAAGAGAAAAACACACATAACCTGTCGCTAATGTCTACCCTGGCTGTTGACTTATCGTTGGACTTTTCCTCATTGCACCGGCTGACGCGTGTATACGCTTACTGTTTTCGTTTCATCAGAAATATTAGGCACTCATTTGCGGACAAACTTTCGGGTGATCTGACCCCTGTAGAAATTCATCAGTCTCTCAACTTCTTCATAAAACAATCTCAGTCGATCCACTTCCCAACCGAAATTAATTGTCTTCGGAACGGATCTTCTGTTTCCATTAGGAGCAAGTTGGCTTCTCTCGACCCGTTTCTTGACGACTCTGGAGTGATACGCGTGGGCGGACGATTGCAGCATTCCCAATTACCCTACGATTCGAAACATCCTATTGTATTACCCCCATCGGCGCATATTATACACGCCTTATCATCGAACGTGAACACATTCTTTTACTTCACGCTGGTGCTCAACTCGTGCATCATTCACTGCGTCAACGTTGGTGGATTGTTAATGCCCGGCTAGTCATCCGTTCCATTATTCGCAAGTGTCTCAAGTGTATCAGGTTTAGTGCCACACAGCAGGTTCAGAGACTTGGTATTTTACCATCCCCTAGAGTCACTCCTTCTAGGCCGTTCTTATTTTGCGCGGTTGATTATGGTGGTCCCTTCATGATTCGGCATGGCGGGCAGAGGTCGAGAACTCTTTCTAAGGCATACGTATCTTTGTTTGTTTGCTTAGCGACTAGGGCTATTCACTTGGAATTGGTGTCCGACCTTACGGCCAGCGCATTTATAGCCGCTTTACGTCGTTTCATGGCACGTCGGGGTATACCCAGTCAACTGTACTCCGACAATGGCACAAACTTCAGGAAGGCCCGCACCATCTTACATGATATTTACAACTTTTGGCACAACAAGGATGCCATCTCTTCGATTAAGTCATTCACATCCTCTCAGGGGATATCATGGTCATTTATTCCGCCCTCCTCACCTCATTTCGGTGGCCTTTGGGAGAGCGGCATAAAGAGTTTGAAATTTCATCTCCGCCGCATGGTAGGCAAATCTATACTAAACTTCGAAGAGTTCACGGCCGTTTTGTCTCAGATAGAGGCATGTCTGAACTCTCGACCTTTATTTGCTATCTCTTCGGATGTTAACGACCCGGTGCCACTTACACCTGGACATTTTTTGATTTGCGCACCCTTAACGGCGATTCCGGACCCAGACCTTTCTCACGTTCCTGTTTCTCGTCTTGGGTGTTGGCAACTCCTTCAGAGGTTTGTCCAGGGCATTTGGAAGTCGTGGTCTCGCGATTATTTGCAGCAGCGTCACAAGTGGAAGTTTGCCAAAGATAATGTTTCCATTGGTGATTTAGTTTTGCTCATTGAGGATAATTTACCTCCATTAGCCTGGAAATTTGGCGTAATTATCGCCACATTTCCCGGCCCTGATAACTTGGTTCGTGTCGTGGATATTCGCACGCCTACGGGTGTTTTGCAGAGACCAATACATAAATTATGTCTGCTGCCGGCGCAAGACGAGATTTGACATTATGATTACTTAGCAAAATGCTACTTTTATTCAGCCATTGGCTTATTACTTATTACGACCAGTTGGTCAACATAATTGTGATGAATTATCACAATCTTTTTTCTTATCAATTTTGCGCCATCGCATGCTTTCTAATTTTCATGTTTTGGTGGTCTCATTTTAAAATTGTAAAGGAGACAAACAATAACGTAAGGGAGTTATTACCTTGTTTTATTTTGAGGACACATAAGTCAAATGTTCCAACTTGTTAAGTTATAAACACTCGTTTTAGCATAAGCCTAATTATTTTTGAGTCAGCAACTGTCTGTTTGCTCAAGCAAGTATTAGTTTAGTTAATATGCAAGGCTTTATTATTATTTGTATTTTCGTATGTGGAACATTTGATTCATGCCTCATGTCTTCCTCACTATTGTGTACAACTTTGGTTATTTCTAAACTTATTTTCAATTGTTTCTGTAATCACAGTATTGTATGTTATCTGATTTATTGTTATTGTATTCACATAAATTGTGTCTATGTAAAAACTATTGTTAGCGTCTGCCGTATGTAACTGCCACGTCTAGGTTTATTTTATATTGTATTTTATATTGTATTCATTTTGCAAGTAAGCATGCACAATTCTTTTTACTTAAAATTATGACATACATGTCATATCTGGGCTTGCATTCAGCATCTAGCTTGTTCATACATTATTACATATTGTAAGTTCCTGAAACTTCAGGAACAGCATGACTAGGTCAATACATGCCGCCCTGCTAAATATACGATTGAACATGCAATTGCAACATGTTCAACAACAATTTTGTTCATGTAATGAACTCTCTGTACAGGCCCACGGGCCTCAATTAATTTTACAGTAACCATCTATGACATGCATAGGGTTACCAGCTATCGGTCCATCATGTGATGAGCTTCCGATCATGCATTAAACATTGTATAATTATGTATTTTTCTTTCATGTTTTATAATGTTATATACTGAACACACTTGTGTCAGTAATATTTGTCAAACCAGACTTATTCATATATGAAACAGCTGTTCGCCAACCTTGGCCTACAACCGCCTATCTCTAGGCTTATCTTATGCATGCTTATCTCTAAACTAGTGACGGACTGCCGTTATCTAATCTCATAACTCAAGGTACAACTCAGCCTTGAAGCTAACTATCATTATAAGAAACTGTACTCTTTTAAATTAAATTGTAAATGTATCATAATTTATACAAAAAAAATGTTAAAAAATCATTTGATTTTGACGGGCAGCTTATGTACGGTAGCGCGATGATTTCGTTTTCTAGGTTGGCTAATCTGCTTACTGCCTCGCCTCAATTTTCGCGTGTTTGACTTTGCACAGTGTGTATCAGACGCTCGTCAGCAGCGTTCGGCTCACTCGCAGCCTTGCTGTCATTTAAAAATACTTGCATTCAAGTATTATAGTGCCGTATTCGCGCACATCGTATTCTTACGACTTTTAATGTAGACCTTATGCCTTACATTCGTACTTATGGCCAACTAGCGCCATAACTATCATTTCAATCTAAATTTATAATACTTCGCAACACGCAGTATTAGCCAACCTCATTTCAACAAATAATACATTTGTAATGTAACTAAGTAAGACATTAAAATCTATTCAAATACAGTCCACTTCTTGTCATTTTCTTCCTACTGAAGAAATGCATTTATTACACAGTATTTTTAACTAACATGGAAAACCAGCCGACAGAATTCTTCAACTCAAGAAGTATATATTTAGCCCACTTGGGCCCAATTCATTAACTCTTTCTTGTCCACACTTGTTGGATCATTCTTCTCACTAACATTTTTTGGTCCACGCGGACCGGATACTAACCAGACAGTGAAATTTCTTCGCAACTAAAGGAATTTTGGAAGTTGGAGGAAGTTTCGATCCGTGATACCTCCGCTGAGGACTCTATATGCGAGAATCACTTTGTGTCCAACACTGTCCGTAATGACGATGGTAGATTTGTGGTATCCCTACCTCGGAAGGCGGACAAGTCTCATTTGGGTGATTCTCTGCGCGGGGCTATCCGCAGGTTTCAGTCATTAGAACTTAAGTTCAAGCAGAACCCTGGCCTTCACAAGGGCTATAGCGAGTTCATGCGTGAATATGTAAATCTTGGTCACATGTCTTTACTTAATGAGTACGATTTATCGCTTGACAATTCAGACACCTTTTATTTGCCTCACCACTCAGTCTTTAAAGGTTCCAGTGTAACTACCAAGTTACGAGTTGTTTTCGATGGCTCCACTAAGACGACAAATAATTTGTCTTTGAACGATACTCTGATGGTCGGTCCCACGATCCAGCAGGATCTGTTCTCCATTATGACTCAATTCCGAACTCATCGATACGTCCTCATCGCTGACATTGAAAAAATGTATCGGCAAATTCTAGTTAATCCGAAGGATTCCAATTTGCAGCGTATTGTTTGGCGCGATGCCCCGCATAAGGAGCTCCAACATTACGCCTTGAGAACAGTCACGTATGGGACTGCAAGTGCCTCTTTTCTTGCTACAAGATGTCTGGCTCAAGTAGCCCAAGAAAACAAATCTGAATACCCTATAGCTTCCTCAGCCATAGCCAATGATTTCTACATGGACGATCTAATGACGGGCTCAGACAACCCGAACGTCCTATCTAAGATGAAATCTGATATCATAAATTTGCTTGGCAGATATGGTTTTACCCTACATAAATGGTTTTCAAATGACCAGACCATTATGGCCTCTCGCGCCCACGTATCCCATGACTTTAGCAAAAGCCAAAATGTGCGTACATTGGGCATTCAGTGGAACGTCAATGAAGACAGTTTTTTATATAACGTCCAGAGGAATGTTAGCGTTGCGGTGGTCAACAAAAGGAGTGTGTTACCGGTCATTGCAGGGATCTACGACCCTTTGGGCCTCCTTGGCCCTATTACATTTTGGTGCAAGCATTTTGTACAACGATTGTGGTTAGCGGGTACGAGTTGGGACGAACCCTTATCAGGTTCATTGTCTGATCAATGGTCAGAACTCTATTCTCAATTGGTCTCTGACACGCATTTCAAAATTTCGAGGTCTGTCAAGAGTCTAAACAATTGCCGAATCACGTCATTACAGCGTCAGCTAAGGGTTACGCGTGCTGTATCTATGTGCGGGCGGTCTATTCAAACGTTGCCATATCGTCAAACCTGTTATGTGCAAAGTCTAGGGTCGCTCCGCTGAAACAGATAACGCTACCCAGGCTTGAACTTTCCGCTTGCTTATTGCTGGCACAGTTAGCTTCCAAGGTAATAAACGCTGTCAACTACAAATTCGACAGATTACATTTTTATTCGGACTCAATGATAGCCTGGCATTGGATTCATCAGCAGTCTTCCCGTTGGAAGGTGTTTGTCTCCAACCGTGTCACTGAAATACAGTGTCTCGCTACCCGGGGAACTTGGTACCATGTAACTTCACTGGACAACCCTGCCGACATTTTGTCGCGCGGTTGCCTCCCTCGCATTTTACACAACCACCCACAGTGGTGGCATGGTCCGTCCTGGTTATCCCATGAGTCATCGTCATGGCCCATCAGTGCCTTCGATATTCATTTGCCCTGCACTTATCCCGACCTGGAACAAGAACAACGCAAGCAGGTCCCAACCTCACTAATTGTCGCTTTATCCACCTTCAGTTATGTTGAAAATTACTCCTCCCTTACAAGACTCATTCGCGTTTTCTCATATTGCCGTAGATTCATTCGTAACTCTAGGCTCTCCGTAGCGGACAGGGGAACTTCTTTTTTGTCAGTCCAGGAGTTGCATGATACTCTTTTAGTTTTTTTCGCCAGTCTCAGCAATTGCATTTCGGCATTGAAGTTAAGGAGCTTGAGGAACATCGCTGCATCCCCAACAGCAGTAAAATTCTCTCTCTCAACCCCTTCCTTGATGAGTCAGGTATATTGAGAGTGGGTGGACGTCTGAAGCTCTCCCAGCTTAATTACGCTAGCAAACATCAAATAATTTTGCACCCACATTCCCATCTCACCAAGTTAATCATAGAATACGAACATCGTCATTTATTGCACTGTGGTGTTCAATTAACCCAGTTTTCTCTGAGACAGAAATATTGGATTGTTAATGATAAGTCCTATATACGCTCGGTAATACATAAGTGCATTACTTGTTTCCGTTATCGTGCTAGAGGCGCGAACCAGTTATTAGGACAGTTACCCTCTTCCAGGGTCACGCCTGCTAAACCATTTTCCCAATCTGCGGTGGACTATGCCGGACCCGTACTTATACGTCATGGCGGGTAGCGCTCAAAATCGACGTCATAGGCATATATTGCGTTATTCATATGCATGTGTACTAAAGCCACTCATTTGGAACTTGTATCAGATCTTACTTCAGACGCCTTCATAGCGGCCTTAAAACGGTTCATCGTGCTAGCAGCACATTACACGATTTGTACAGGCTTTTTAAATCTAAGGGATTTGAGCAAACAACTCGGGAGTTTATCAGTTCCCAGGGCATCAAGTGATCCTTTATTCCTCCCTATGCCCCTCATTTCGGTGGTTTGTGGGAAAGCGGAGCAAAAAGTGTCAAATTTCATTTACGTCGCGTGATTGGCTGTACCGTTTTGAATTTTGAGGAGTACTCTACCATTTTAACTCAAATAGAGTCCTGCCTTAATTCACACCCTTTATTCTCTATTTCTAATGATTTTAGGGACACTGAACCCTTAACTCCCGCTCATTTCCTGGTCGGTTCTCCACTGACTGCACTGCCGGAGCCCGACTATACCCAAGTCAGTATTAGTCATTTGGGCAGATGGCAGCTACTCCAAAGATTTACGCAATCCATCTGGAAACGATGGTCCAAAGATTATTTGCACCAGTTGCAGCAGCGCAACAAATGGCGCACCACGTCAAGGAATTTAAATGTCGGACAGCTCGTCCTCATTTTAGACAACAATTCTCCCCCCCCTTCAATGGAAGCGCGGGGTAATTACAAATGTTTTTGCTGGTCAGGATTCGATAGTGCGCGTTGCCGAAGTTCGCACCACACAGGGTATCCTACGTCGACCCATCCATAAATTATGTCCCCTTCCGGTGGACTCGGACTAATTCGCATTATCATGCATCATTGCTCTGAACATGTTTATCATGTTTTTTATTGGTTGTTTGTATTGTATTATTATTAAGTTTTTATTATTGTATTCCTATGTACCATTATTATGTTATTGAAGTTTTTGTGACTATTATTATGCTATTATGTACTATGAATCATTGTGTCAATCGTTATGTATTATGTATACTCATATTATGCATTTTTACATCCTGTCGGATATGTCTATCTTACTGCCATGTGTCATTGAATTTGATATCATTATATCAACACTATGCATGTACATTATTACGTTCTTTCTCTATTGTATTTACGATGGTTATGTATCTTTAAATTGTTTGTCTACTATTATTGTCTCTGCTACTATGTCGTTATTATTGTATTACTACATTGAGTCAGTTTTGGAGGATGTTTTCATTGTACAAATTAAGGGATGTCGCTTATTTTCTGTTAAAGATTAAATGTATGTACTTACCAAACCTATGTTAATGCTTCAAAGAAGATTATGTTAGTTATATAAGCACTTTTGTTTTTAGCATGAGATTTAGTTTGTATCTTTTCAATACAGAAATTGTTTTGTTTTACTTTAAGTTTGTTCTGATAGCTTAATTAATTTTGTTATTTATAGATTTCTTGTGTCAGAGACTATTTACTCTAAGCAAAGGTCAATTTATTCAATGTGTAAAGCTTTCAAGTATTTTATGTATTTTCTTTGTATACAACATTTTATGTAATTGTGATTTACGTTTCACACAATAACTTAAATTACAAAATCGTCCCGATTTTGAGCGGGCAGTATGTTCAGACTTTGAACTGTTAAACTATGTATTGTAATTACTGCACTGTGACACGCATGGATGACGTCACGTTTTTCTTATCTATCGCCTACAGCCGGCGCAGCTCAGCTGTCTGTTGCGATATTTTCATTAGTTCTACAAAAGGATCCGAGTCGTTCACTCGTAATATTCCAGGCCGCGGCTATTGGCTTTCATTTTTCTTTTTTTTAACTATTAATATGTGCAGCATGCACTAGTTGTATTCAACGATCTTGCTTATTATCATGTCTTTCGACTTCTATTATTAATCACCAAACGGGCGTCATGTCGCGTAAACGTCTGCGCGTGTCAGCAACAGTATCCAAATTCAAAATCATTCAATAAAACATTATCATCTAAAAGTCATACAGTCCACTTCTATTTACTTCAAACCAGCCCTCATCATTCAGCGTTTCCTGGAATAACTCAAGAAGACTTCAAGAGCTTCCAGTACGCACCAGTCATAATTTTTATGCATGGTTACGTATACGAGCCTCGTATTTTACCCACTTTTTATGTTTAGGCCATATTTTAGCAGCACTTGCATAAAGCATATTTGTGGTAATTTTAGATTTGTTTCTAATGTTTCTCTATTTCTTTTATTAGTATTTATTCGTTGCTTGCTTTATACTAATTATTATTTACATTATGTAACAAATATATTGTTCTGGGTATTACAAATACATATTTGATACAGTTTTGAGTAATGCAGAATAAAATTACAAATAGTAGTTGAATGAAATCCAGAAATGTCAACAATGTGTAAAACCCAAGTTGTAATAATTAAATAGTTAAGGGCACCAATAAAGCTGGCTGTAGCAACAATAAAATGGACATTTTTTAAATGAAGTGTTACAACTGAGTACACTTAGTCTCTCCACTACCCTCACTTTTTGCGCAGCTATGAAGCGGCCACCATAAAGTAACACGATTGTATGCCAGAAATGAGGACTTCAGTGATGAGTGGTGAGTGCTCCAATAAAAGGTTGCTCGTATTTATTGGAGTAAGAGAAATTTTGCTTCAAGAATTAAGATTCAAACAAGAGTGAACGGATAATTAAATGAGACAAAGGCATAGTAGTGTTAATGTTTTTGTTATAAGAAATCGATATTTACAATGAACATAACTAGAGTCATATCATATGTATTATTTTCAGTATACATACTATAAAATAACTATTATATTATATAAATTTGTCGTTTAATTATTATTTAGAATATTATTAAAAGGTGGTAGTCGTTGAAAGTTAATAATTTTATAAAGCGATTTAAAATGTAACATTCGAGGTTACTAAAAGTGTGTTTACAATTGTAGAATTATAATTATCTGAAAAGAATTCCCTTAGATAAAATAAATAAAATAGTTGTATTAATGTTATTTAAACACTAAAGTCGCTTAAGTTTTAAAAGTAAAGTATACTAGTTGGTCGCTTGATGGTGGTGGCCGTCTTGTTGACACTAGCTGTGAAACTTCTCCTCCACGTCGACAATCGTCTAAGTACGTTATGTCTAGTAATGTTTGGACAATAGAATAAATATGATATACTTTCACGTACCTGTTCGTGTTTTCTGGAAGTTCAATAAGCTGTCAAGACAGTTTACAAAACCAACTCACTTTATCTGCAAGGTTAGGTGACCTTGTTTAATAGTGGGCGCCACACGGATTTATTTTGGGAAAATCCCGTGGAAAACCCATTGATAAACTCAAATAATAATTTTCAAAAGTTAAAATAATTGTTTATTGCCCTTATGGCAATGCAAATCACCAATATTTAATCACAACTGAAGGTTGTTTTGATTCATCTAAATGAATTATTTAGTTACTTTTTTGAAATAAATTAAGTCGAGTTATGCTGTTAATAATGGGGTTTTATTCATACCCTTTATAGAGAATTCAAACAAATATAATTAAAAGTATACATTAAAATACAATTGCAAACATGTTGTTACAAACCCTATAAAGCTGGCTCAGAGCATAAGCAATACATCTGGTTAAGTCCAGACACTCTTTACTTTGAACATTAATATTATTAAAATCTCAGATGTGAATTCTTTGAGACACAAAAAAGAAAGTTTATGCCTACACAATAGCTAATGATTTTCTGATATAATATAGACTAGTAATTCCCTTGCGGTTACTATTATAAAATAAAAATAAAAATAACCTATCTTATAGGTTATGCGTTCGTCACGCTTGGTTCTTGATTTACAAAGTTTATAGTTTGAGAACACTTATAACTAACATTCAACTTAACTGGTATTAACACATTCATTAAATAAATTTAGACATGATGTAGTACAGAAAAATGTTTCAGTGTTATGCGTCAGTACAGATTTGTTTATCAAAATATACAGGTTATGGCACTCGGAGTAAAAATGAATAAATTGTTACACTGTTACCTTTTGTTTTAATTTTTTGATTAAAACTCAATTACCACATCGATGATCGGATTATAATGATCATCGTTATTCACTACACACGCACAAGAACAGAGAATTTCGATCCACTTCTGACTTAAAGGATCATAAATAATATTATTTAATTACTTCTTCTGTTCATTATTTCTCCCGCACTAAATGAAATAATACTGCACATAAACACAATGGTTCTTTGTAGAATATCTCGAAGTTGTCGTTAGTTGTTGTCGAACTGTTTCCATTGAAATCCTATTGTGATGACGCTATCAGTTATTAAAAATGTTGATGAGACCAGCGTACCTGTCACGCCGAATGTAATTAAGAAGTGTCTGATGAAAATTTGTTGCAGCCCCTTATATACCCGACCATTTGATCGGCTTTAGGCGATAGTGTTAATTACTAAGCAATTTTCTCATTGGCTTAGCCAGGTGTGATGAACGTGACGTATTGTCTTTCCAACCGTCAAAAACGGTTTTTAACCGACTCGTCACCAGAGTGATTGACAGTTGTCGTTGTTATTGGTCTTGATAACCAGATTCCTTGAGCATATTTTGTAAATGATGCTAACACCTTTCACGCACTTAATATAGTTGCGATTGGGGTTGTATCGCTATCAAATTAAAGAATATTTTGTCCTCTTTAATTTGATATATTTTAACACTGGTTTAATCCCACTTTTACAGACATTGCAAAATAAACAATGTTCATGTACAATACTTCGCACTGTCGTCTGTTAACCGAAATCGGCGCTTACACACTCTGACTAATATTGTTTGCGTTCTACACCGCGTTTTTTCACTTGAACGTTTATGTTAGAACACTATTAAATCTGTACTGATATTTAATTACTGGACATTATGAATAAACCTTAACTTAGACATTGTAATGAACTGTCCCTACTTACTATGATATTTCGTTTCACATTATTTTGCTCCGTTCTCTTAACTAACAATTGAACTATCAATTATATCATTTTAATAAGGCTTATCGATATGTTTGATTATAAAAATTGTTCTGTGGATGTGATTTACACTCATATCACCTCCTAATAATCATCTTACTGATGATTGTTCAGTCTAGGCCTTGTTGAGACATACCGTTTGTATAGGATCTCTGCCTTAACAACATTTATTAGTTCACAATCCGGTACCTTGCTGAGGTAGCTTATTTGTATAAGGTTCCCTCTTACAAACATGTTTACTTGTCATGAGTATATTTGAGATTGAAATATAGCTTCGTTCTCATTTTGTGGCCATCGCTAATTATAGTTCTTGGCATTAATAATTACTAGTCATGGTTGCTTAATTCTCAGCCAAATGCTGATTCTGATCTCACATTATTCAGATTCTTATTTAATCATTTTTTATTAACATATATTCCATTTAGTTATTCACTGACTCGCTTGACAGCTTAAAGTGAATTTAATTTGTCCATTAGTTTGTGTCTGTCATAGTATGGTTGTAGTGTCAAACAGTACTTGGGTTTACTGCTTCTTGTGGCACTTCATCTTCATTCTTCTTCCATGGTTCCTCTCTTCTTGGTTACACTTATCATTACATTATCTATTTATATTATCGTTACGTACTTATTAAATTTGATAGTATATGTCTAGGTTATGTAACATCTGGTCATGTTACAATACATATACAAAAAATATGTAAAACTGATTTTCTTCAGTATTACAATGATTTACACAATATTTAGTTGAAAAGTAGAATATGATATAACTTATATGCAGTATAATTTTTTTTTTTTTTCAAAAAAATTAAAAAGATTATTGTTTTAATTAAGCTGATTGTGTGATTACCAAATTTTGTTTGATGCTGCTTTGGTAGTGGACCTGAACTTAACGCCAATATTATGTGATACACTGTGATGAAAGAAATGACCATAGTGCTGCACTCTGTTGGCAGCCCTGAAGTAAACGCCACACATTTTGTCATCAGATGTGATCAGATTCCAAATGGCTTAATCAAAGAATAAAATGATTTTTAATATTTACATTATTCTTGTAATAGTATTTAAAATTTTATAATACGTCTAAAATATTACGCTTTGCTTAACGCACACATGTTTGCGGCAGTGGAACAATTTTTGGCAGCTATGTGGACAAAAGATGTTTTATTGAGCTGGCAATTTTGTTTAAGCTATTATGTGATGCATCGAATCAGTTTGCTGCCCTAGGAGCGCAAGGTGTATGGGAGTGAGCTGGGCACCATTGTATGTGAAGTCCTCATGTCAAAAAGTCTTTGTTTATTTCATTATAACAATCATGTATACACACATTTTAGGCGTATTAGATTTAAGTTTTTTGCCCTCCCAGTCAAAAACTCCACCAGCTGCGATTGCATGATTGCATACTTCACGTGTTTGTTGTAGTAACAAAGATGAAACATCGCAGAAATACAGATAGCAACACACAGAAATAATCTGGCAGCACACACAAGACTAGGAAAACAGCTAGGGAGTAAAGAGGGAAACAATTCAATCAGTCATTTGTATTAGTTTGGCTTAAGTCATTTTCCCATTTATCCAAAACACTACAACTAGCATCTCTCAGCTAGCCAGCATAAGACTACTGTCATCACCAATGTTTTTATACCTCCAAAGAGCAGTGAGTGGGAAAAATGAAAACAATTGTTAAAATGTACAAATCTTTGTATTTAACAACCTCTTTTATAATTAAAAAAAAAAATGAATTTATATATAAAAAGTATATATTATGAAATTATCTTAGATAAAATTATCAATATGCAAAAAAGCTGTAACTCAATTTGTTTATTATTTGTGTGTGGTATTGTGTCTCTATCTTAACCTTCAGAGAATTCCATTCCTTAGCTAATAAGCATACTTATTTTGCGTAGAAATAATAGAGATTTATACTACAAGCTGTCTTCTGAGTATTGGAGAGTAATGAAATTAGAGCGTAATAAATAAAAACTATTATAAAGTGGTTTTGTATTAAAAAACCATTTAAAGTATTATAAATAGATGATTTTAAATCAAATTCGAGTAGTGTGTACTTATAAATGGTTTGTATTTTATAGTAGAATGCTAGTTTACAGCACTGTTTCTGAAAACAATGTGCAATCCAAGTTCAATTGAGCCCTCTACCCCATGATGGCACTTCCTTATTGTGTTTTTGTTATGATTCCTGACTGTTTTATTTTGATATTAATCGGAATAATTTTTCTATAGTGGTGTGCAACAGTGTTAATCCTGTTTGTGATTATAACCACTAACACAACTTTCTTAATTAAAAAATGTTTTGTTTTGCTTACAGTGGAGTCTCGATTTACCGAGCTTCCGTGTTATCCAAGCCTAAACCAAGAATTAATGAAATCTCTATTATTGTAACTATTTCTTACAGCGGCACCAAATGCTATGCGACATTTTAATTGACACCAGACTGTACACAGCGACCTCAACTGCGTGGCTCACACTTCCTACCGTCCCCTGCTCAAACTCCCTGACCTGAGTTAGTTTCCTGTCAATCGTCGCACTGTTAAAATATAATTGACTGTGAAGTATGAGTAGCTGTGCTTTGTATTAAGGTTCTCGTGATTTGGTTTTACAGTTTCGTTTGGCAATGAGCGAAAAAAGAAAAAGTGTGGTTTTATCACTACAAGATAAGCTCAATGCTATCGAACGATTAGATCGCGGTGAAACCATTAAAAAAGTGGCAAGTGATTTAGGCGTTGGTGAAGTGACTGTCAGAGACTGGAGAAGAAAAAGGGTGCAAATTGAAGAGTGGGTGTCTCAACGTGCACAAATGACTGGGAACAAAGAAATAAAAACTCTCTCAAAGAAGAGAAAAATAGTGAATATGAACAGACATCGAAGGCGTTGTTTTTGTGGTTTCAACAGATGAGAGAGAAGGGAAGTCCCTTGTCTGGTCCAATGTTACAATCCAAGGCATTGCAATTCTTCAATCTCTTCAAAGATGGAGAAGAGGAATTTACAGCAAGTACTGGTTGGCTTGATCGATGGAAAAAGTGGTATGGTATGAGGCAGTTAAATATTACAGGTGAAATATTGTCAGCTGATGGCGGTGCAGTAGATTCCTTTGTTGACAAGCTAGACAACATCATTAAAAAAAAAACATCTTGGCCCACAGTAGTCTTGTATAGTTCGCGAACGACCTAGTTCAGAAGAGTGTTCTTTCAGACGAACTACGCGAACTAGTTCGCCGTCGATCCCGATCTTAGTTCTTTAGTTTGCCCGGCGGCCGCTCCACCACGAGGCAGCGCTGGCCGGCTGACTCCCCTCTAGAAAAACGTCATTAAATTTAATGTCAAACATTTATAATGAAGTATTGATCAATGTACAAAAGAAAATTCAAGATGCAGTTGCATTATCTCTCACTACCAATGGCTGGACCTCCAGCAATAATGAGAGCTACATAGCTATAACAGCATACTTTATATATGACGAGACCAAACTTTGCTCGGTTTTGCTTACTTGTCAAGCTTATAATGATAACCATACAAGCCAAATCTTATGCAGTTTTTTAAAAGATGCCGTGGTAGAGTGGAATATTTCTCATAAAGTTGCTGCTGCCATAAGCGACAATACTGGGAATATTATAGCTGCTGTCAGACTTGGCAAATGGCAGTCAGTCGGATGTTTCGCTCATCTTCTAAATCTCATTGTCCAAAATGCTACAAAGGAAATATCAGATGTTTTAGTGCAAGTAAAAAGTATTGTTGAGTACTTCAATCGAAGCACACAAGGGCAAAAAAAATTAACAGCTACACAAGAGCAAATGAGTTTGCCGCTACTAAAACTCAAGCAAGACGTACCAACTCGTTGGAATTCCACTTACGACATGCTTGAGCGAATAGTACAGGTAAAGGATGTTGTGATTGCAATGGTTGCTCTACTACGCTCTGATCTAACTATAAAAGAAGAGGGCTTTACCGGTAATAGGAGTTTTACCTTTACTTTAACCATTCCACGAGGTCACGGTGGAAATAAGTGCCAAGAAAAATGTGACCCTGTCAAAAGTCATCGTATTTTGTAACTTGATTCAAGGTTTTCTGCAAAAACATACGTCACAAAACGAAAAAGTAGTCGCTGTACAGTCAGCTTTAAAGAAAGGTATGGAAAACCGTTTTAAAGATTTGGAGAATAATCTTTTATACGCCGAATGTACAATTCTGGACCCGCGATTTAAAAGAGAGTGTTCAGGAACAAAAGAGCCTGTGAAATAGTAATACAAGGGCTCAGAAATAAAATTGGTAAAGTGCAATTACCCCAAAGAAAAAAATCAAGAAGTTTCAACAAGTATTTCCGACCTTGTATCCAGTACCACTGAAAATAAAAAAGATAGTACGAGTATATGGGAAGAATACGACAGTGAAATGAATAAAATCACAAGACCAGATAACAAAACTGTGGCTGGCATTTGTGAACTGGATAAGTACCTAAACGAAGAGTACTTAGATCAAAAGGAAGATCCTCTACAGTGGTGGCAAGAGCGGCGCCACCTATATCCTCATTTATATGCATACATTTGGAAAGGTTTTGCATCGTTGCAACATCCGTGCCCTGTGAACGTGTGTTCTCGGGGACCGGACAAATTATTAGTCAACGTCGAACGCTATTAAAGCCGAGCAAAGTTTCCAAATTAATATTTTTACACAATAATATGTAGATAAACATTGTGATATAACTACGTAGTATAGTATGTACAAGACTGTTTATCGACTGATTAGTAATGATAGGTGATTAGTACGGTATGACAGAAGAAATCTAATTTTGTTTTTTTATTTTCTTTACCCATATAAGTAATTTTATGTGCCATTTTGTTTCTTATTGTTTAATTAAAGAATATGTAAATGTCAAATATAACTTCAATACTTAAAGTACCAAATAGTTATGTCAGTCAGACAACAAATAATATTTAAGTTGATTGTTAAATAATTGATTATTTAATTATTATTAAAAATAAATATTGTTTGTGTTTAATTTTATTGGATTATTAAATATTTTGTATTCATTTCAATTAAAATAAAAAACATTGATTTTAATAGTTCCTTTCTTTCCATAATATCTTTGTGCATTCAAATACATACTTAAACATTTTTTAGTTATAGAGATCAAAGAGCTCCGGAACGGTGAACTAATTAAATCAAAGAATCGCTTCCGAGCCTCGAACTAGAAGAGCGAACTAGTTCGCCATGGAACTGCGAACTAAATTGAGCACTCCCGATGGTGAACTATTATGCCCAAGACTAGCCCACAGCAAATTTATAACTGTGATGAAACGGGCTTGAATTTTAAAATGTTGCCCACCAAGACTCTTGCAGCGCAGCAAGAATAGTCAGCTCCTGGCTACAAACGAAGCAAAGAAAGAGTGACAGTTTTAGCATGTGCAAATAAATGTGGTGACCACAAGCTTAAACTCTTGCTAATAGGCAAATAAAAAAAACCAAGAGCGTTCCAAAATGTAAATGTTGACAATCTTCCTGTTAAGTACACTAACCAAAAAAAACGCATGGATGGATTCCTCAATTTTCAAGTCATGGTTTCATGAACAGTTTGTGCCAAGTGTAAAAAGATTTTGTGATGAAAATAATCTGCACCGTAAGGCACTCTTAATTTTGGACAACGCTCCCACTCATCCCAATGAGTGTGAATTGGGCAGTGGAGATGACATCTGGGCCCTCTTTTTACCTCCCAACATAACGTCCCTTATTCAGCCCCTAGATCAAGGGGTTTTGGAAAACTTGAAAAGAAACTATCGAAAGAGACTACTGAGGCATTTGCTTGATGATTTAGAAGATGGTAAAACAGTTGTTGAAAGTCTAAAACAAATTAACCTGAAAGATGTGATTTATTGGCTGGCAGAATCATTGGACGATGTGAAAGAATCTACTGTCCTGAAAAGCTGGAAAAACATTTCGCCAAAAAGTGATAACACAAACGATGATGAAGAGAATGAAGATGATGTAGAACTAGTGGAACTTTTAAATCAGCTACCAGTTACTGAGGCAGTGACGAATCAAGACGTTAACAACTGGGTGAATGATGATGAACAATGTGAACTATCCGAAGAGGCCATTGTAAATTTGATTACTCAAAATAAAAACAGCGAATATGAAGAAGACGACACTCCTACTGTGGACAATAAGATAAGCCACACTGACGGCTTAAGTGCAATTGAGAGGGCTTTGTTGTACGCCGAGCAACAAGAAGACACGTCACCAGCTGACATTCTGGTCCTGTGGCGTTTGCACAATATGGTGGCAAAGAAGAGAGGCAGTACTGCTATCAAGCAAAAAACTGTTAGACTTTTTTAAGAAATTAAGAGTTTTAATTGTTTAAGATATTAATGTGACGAGAGCTGTACTGTTACTGTTTTTGCCACTTAGTGTAATTAATAAAGGTTTACATGAGTCATACTATTGGCTCAGTTTCTTATTTTTCCTTTTTTCCAATTATTAAATGTTTTTGTGGCAAAGTAGCGGCTAAGTATCACTTACAATATGAAGCAATTATGTGTATTACAGCAAATAGGTGCAATAGAAGAAAAGAGCTTATACTAATGCAATTTTTCTTTGAACCTTCCATTTTTGATTATCCGAGGAGGTCTCGGTCCACATTACCTCGGTTAATCGGGACTCCACTGTATTTATTTTTTTGTAAGTAGTATTGACTCATAACCATAAAACATGATGATAAAAAGAAACTGTATATAATTGTAAATCATAAATCTGCCAACATTATAAAAATTGTTATTGAAAGTCAACTCAAACAGTTAAGTCACTTGACAGTGTGGTAAAATCTATTTTTCTCAAGTTTTTTTTTGTTGGATATTTTGTACAAACAAAGCTAATATAGCATGCACTACACCACATCCCTATCAAAGTCATGTACATCAGCAATTCACTTTTCGGTGAGCTTTCTTTTTCCGTAGGGATATAAACTTGTTGCCTGTGATAATGTCAGCATTATTCATCACATCAGGGTGTTTTATTGCCTTCTGGTGTTTTTCACTGAATACGTCGAAACAAACATCATGCTCCAGCTGTTGCTCTTTTGGGTGTGGGTAAACACTTCACTTACGAGGTGTGTTCAAAAAAAGAAAGAACTTTTTGAATACCATATCAACCAGCACAAACAACGCGCTGCGACTTTGAGCGCACTTAGCGATGGTTTTTGACAACAAACTGGCATTTATTCTGTTCCGCTATCAGCACTAGTCTTTGAGCTATATCAGATTGAGTGGGGACGTGCGCACGCTGGCCACCGGATTAGTGACAAAGTGATTAAGAAAGACCTTGAAGAACAACGTGAGCCTATGAAACTTTGCGGCAAAACTAGGTTAAAACTTTACAGGGACATTCTGGTTTTTGAATTAAGCAGATGCAGAGGCCTGCAAGGCCAAACGATTATTTTAAGAAATTTTAAAGAGGGTAAAAACAATGGTCGGTGTAGATCAAAGCGATGTCGAAGATCATGGTAAGAGAGCTCTTGATGTGGTAATTGTAAATTATCGTTTGACCGCCGAGACTTTCTGAGAGAATGCACATCCATACAAGATCGTAAAACTAAATTTTGATCGAGAAATTTAAATGTATCGTATCACTGAAAAAAATTCTTACTGCGTTTGTTGACGACGATCAGAAAGAGACCCGTTTTAAAACCGGTCAGCAACTGCGTACTAATGCAAATGGTAATGACAACTTTGCAATGCAATGGAAATTGCTCTATAAAGATTTTACGAAGTTAGCACCAATGTTTTATATACACACGTTGCGTTAAGATCTTCATTTTCAGTTCATTATAAGTCCGCCGGACGGTGTGTACCTGTGCCTACTACAGCGTGTGTAGCTCGAAGACTGACGAGCATGACGGGAAGGAGGAAACTGCATTACAGCGTCAAAACCTGTCGCTAGCAGAACTTAATTGTGCAGTTCGCTCTATGGGCAGGTTGGCGTGCTATAAAAATAGTTCGGTCTTTTTTTGAACACACCTCATATGATAGTGTTTGTTGGTGTGTTACATCTAGCTCTTAAGGTAACTGAATACACTAAAAACTATTTTTTCTGACTTCTAAAAAAGGTAAAGTAAATGTTAAGTATTCAATAAGTGTCGCATATTAAAACCTAAATTTTAATTAAAATACTGAAACAAGAAATAGCTGATTTCACAATCACGAAATTTGTGGTATAACCACTTGTTTGCATACCAGTACGCCTATTGTGTGGAAAAATTCATTGTCATGTAAAACATGCAGCAATAAATTTTACTGAAACTGTTTTATAGGCTTAAAAATATACGAAATTATCCAGGCCCGCGTTTGACATCAACAGCACCCTGGACACACTGTGAGCAATTGCCCACCCCCAACCAGGACCTTTCAGTCCTCTGACAGTAACAATAGCATGGCAGTTTTGTTTCAGGTGGGATTTCTCTCTTAACGTTCCTTCAGAAAGCCTTTCCATTATCCACCACCTATGGACCTGCCGTGTCCCGGACTGGCAACCAGCATCCATAAAAAAATAAACCTGTATTATTCACATAATGAGAGCAAGAATATAGACTTAATTTTTATAGTATCAAGGACGTCTAAAAACTTGTAATTCTAACTTATCACATTATATATAATTTTTTACATGTCTTTTTGCCACATCAGTTGATACTTTTAACTTGGTGTCGTATAAAATGGGCTTCTTGCTGGTCTTGGGTCTAGCAAACGCATCAACTAAATTGGTAAAATCCATTTTCAATGTGATGTTGCTTTGTGTACACAACAATATCAAACTGTTTAGCTTTTCTTAATCCATTGTTGATCTTTTTTCAGATTTTATAGTCTTTAAGGCTGAAAAGCATCTTTCTGACATCAGAGGCGTAGCTAGGGGGCAGCCACCCTGGGCAGCATAGCCAGGAGGGCGGCAAAGTGAACATAGACTTGAAAAAATTGTTTTCAGTTTATAAAACTACAAACAACTTGTTTCTTTGATATGACTGTTCCTTAAGAACTATAGGAATATATGATTTTCTTAATATAAAATTAAGAACTACAACCAGTTCCAAAGAGTTTATGAAGTCTTTTATTCAAGGAAAGTTGAACCCTGAGTGTCGAAATATTACAATTAACAAGGAATCAACTTGCAATCATAAAATGGATGGTATTAGCGACGAGGCAGTTGAAGTAAAGTTAGCAACGTGAGTACTTCAAATTGTGAAAATGTCAAAGTACTCTTACAAGATTCAGTTGGTTCTAGTACCATGGTTGATGTTGCATCGTGCAGTCTTGAAAACAGAACAGGCGACGAAGGACAGAACATTACTAGCAACAATGTAGACCGTGTTCCCTGTGCTGCTCTACAAGATATGGGAGCTTGGCCAAGCGAGAAATCTCAATCCTTCTGAGATATAATGGTGAATAGAGGAACAAGTCAGGTGCAGAACAAAGACAGCTATTTTCCTGAAGATGAAGCCGGACGATCCTTAAACAAGTATTGGTTTGATAAAACCTTGCAAAATGGCAAAAAGGTAAATTGCACTTGGATGTGTTTTTCTCCAACTAAAAAATTCTATTCTGCTTGTGTTGCATTTTATTTCCACAAAAAAAAAATTTCAAAGAAGCCATTTCAATACTAAATAAAAATGGGTTTTCGTTGTGATTAAAGTTAAAGCCCCATATTCAGGATCACGAAAAAATGCTCTGCGTTTTTTGAATGGAAGGAATTGGAACATTCTTTAAACAAAGGGGGACTTATTGACGATCTGCTTCAGAAAAAAAAATTAGTAAAGCAGTTAAGACATGGAAAGAAATCCTCGAACGGGTCATTGCCACAGTACAAAATCTGGCACTGATAGGACATCGAGAGTCAGTTACTAACGATCCAAGGCCTGAAAACTTTCTGGCTTTGTTAAAATACTTGGATAAATTTTTAACGTATAAAAATATACTTTGTACATAACGTGTTAAGATACTTTGTTATGCTTTGGATAAATAAAGCATTCCCACTTCTGGAGACGCTAACAGACAAATTAAAAGTTTGGAGGAATGAACTGTGTGACAATGCCGTTACTGAGCCAGAGTAGGTATGTAATGAAGGAGTGTCAGTATAACAAAAAGGATAAGAAGAAGCTCACGATGCCAGGGGAGTATGCAGATGATTCTGCATTAACCGTTCGGCAAGAAAGCGACGTTCTCTAATAGAAATTTGGACAAACTGTCAGTTGAAATTTCAAGCCGTTTCTCTAACATAAAAGACTTAGAAAAACGCTTTGGGTTCCTCTTAAATTTGAGGCGTACGTAAATGATGGGGATATACATTTTAAGGAACAGCTATCCCAGATCAATATTAAGTACACAGTGCTTGCAAAACTGTATCCACATGACCTAACCAGTGAAGAATTGTTCAGTAACTTGAAAGAGTCATACTTTTATTTAAAAGAGAAAAATTAACGGAGAACAAAAAGACTTAACACCTCAGGGACTGCTACAATAATGACTTCAATGACATTAGAAGCCTACAAAACAATAGCAACAGCTTTTTACTTTACCAGTGTCTATGTCTTCTTGTGAAAGATCGTTTAGTAAGTGTAAATTGATTAAATCGTACCTACGATCAACAATATCTCGAGACAGGGTACCAAATCTAGCGATACTTCAATTGAAAACGACATTGCTTCGTCTTTAGATAATAGTGATCTAATAACCCACTTTACAGCAATTAAGACCTGGAAAGTTTCATTTTAAATATTTATTAAATATTAGTGTTTATTAACAGAATATGGAACCATTAACCTGTAATGGTGTGACTTATTTTATTACTTTTAATGTAATTCTTTGTTTAACTTTATGTTGCTTTAGGATATTGTTTTGACGATGTTTATTATAAAATTTTTATGTTATAAACTTTTTATATTACTATGTTTTTTATAATCTATATTTGTTAATAATAAACGTATACAAACTGAATAGCAGTAATATTATAATATGTAATTTCTTAATTTTGACTAAGCAAATATTGTTAAGACGTTTGCTGGACGTGCTTTCATTCAAAAATCTACACATTTGCATTTATTAAGTACTTTGTTTACTGGATGACCCTTAATTTTTGCTCTTTTGTCGCCCTTTAATTGTGAAGGTGAGGCGGCCGATGACCTCCTTGCCCTGGGCGCCAAAAAGCCTAGCTACGCCACTGTCTGCCATGCAGTTTGTCATGGGCAGTCAAATAATTTCTCATGGCGATCTCTAAATTTGAGAAGATACTTTCCAAATTATTTTTCTTGATGAAGGAATAGATTGCTCTTATGCATGTTATGTTTTCCCTTTTCATGTATATTTGAAAGTGCAGACATACCTGTACAAAACTTTCTTCATCATTGGTTTCTGGGTAGCTTTGAGTCAGCCTTTTAGTCTGGGTCATCACATCCTTTGATTCCTTCTCATGAAGATTTCTAAAAATTTCAAATCTGGTATTGAGTGACTCATAGCAATCACTTCTTTTATACAGTTGAACAATCAGATTGTAGATATAAGAAGGAATACTCTGGTCCAAAATCTATCTCTTGGATCCATTTCTTCTGATTCTACTTCTTTTTTATCTGAAGACACAGTCTGTTTTCTGATCCTTTCATAGTTTGCTTCTGATAGATTAGAAAGTTTAAATGTTGTGTTCTCATACTGATCAAAGGACAACACTTTTATCTTCTAAAAACAATGCTAAGGTTTGTAGCTGTTTAGTGACACCAAGTAAATCCAGTTCTTTTTGTAAATTTTCATTGGTTTCGTCCACTCTGTAGAATATCATTCCAAATTACTGCCAACACAGCTGTCTCCAAAACTGGTGATTTCTTTTCAGAACCTGTGCACTGTCATTCGGGTGTCAGGTGTTTAAGTGACGTCTTTCATCAGAGCTTCAAGAGCATGCTCAATTTCTCTATAACCAGAAATCAGAGATCAAATTGCATCTGCCTTTGCAAACCATCATGTGTCACTCATTAATTTTAGCATAGTTGTTCTGCTTTTGTTTTGGTTTTTTGGACACAGTTCTTCAGTATATCAGAAGAAAGACAAGCTATACTTCCTTTACCTTTGTTGCCATATTTAGCCACATGTTGAGCTAGGAATGGCTCAAATTCGCATATAAGTTCAAGCAGCCTAAGAAAAGGCCATTCGATAAAGAGCCTAGTTTTTGGTTGTCACCTTGGAATGAGAGACCCCTGACCACTAAAAATTGTATAACACTAACCACTCTAGTTAACACACCTTGCCAATATTTCATTTCACTTTCATGTTGTGATAGCACTGTAGATTCAACTGATGCGGACTTCTTCCTGGAAAGATATTTATAGAGATTCTGATGATGGTTCCCAGATTGTTCATGTTGCCTTGCTATGCCAAAGGAATGTTTCCATTCATTGAACCCTTTTGAAAAAGAAGTCCATAATAGTCATGGCACACAAAACACATGGCCTGTTGATTTGGAATATAAAAACCAATCTCTTTTAAAAGTTTCTCCATTTGGAAGTACACCAGAAAATAAATTCACTTATAGCATGCATTTGGGTTTAGCGTCTTTAATACAAGAACACTCTACATTTGAAAAATCTCTGCAAATCCGGTTTTATGTTGGAATTATTTTTTACACCACTACTTTGTCATGAATGTTCTATATAGTGAAACAAGACATATGAGCCCAATATTTAAGTAACCAAAATATTAACACATTGAATCAACAAGACACACCAAGTGTTTAATCTAAAATGCCAAGAATGAAACAACATGAGCAACTCATCGAGAAGAATAAACTCGCAACACAAGAGTTAATAAAAACTAATGGTAAATAACAAATGTAATAACATCATAAGAAGAAAGAAGATACAGCAAACAATGATTGTACCACAGGAACCAACAACCCAATAGTTTCGGTCAGTAAGGAACAAATGAAAACAAGGAAGAAACATACTACGAGAAAGACACCTAACAACCATGGCATAAAATATAGATTCAAAGAGCTAGTCAACTATAGATTAACATCTTACCCATATAAATAATAACTGAAGAGCTTACAGATTGAAAAGATAGACAATAACTGACTAACTTAGATGACCCATATACATCTAATAATGTTGTAAATGAGTAGGACATCCTATATTAGACAAAGAGTGGAAGTAACAATAATGTTAACATAAAAGAAGCTGTAAATAAAAGCATAATGACATGTTATGCACATCATCAATGTAATGTAAAGGAAGAATTAGAATTGTCTCATAATTATAATAATTGTTAGTCAAATAATCAAAAAATCATGTAAGATAAGGAAAGGAAATAAATAATGAATTACCAGTTGTCATTAATAAAACTAGACTTGAAAAAACAAGGTTAAAAAATGTAAATTTGTATCAACTTAGTACACCCATTGTTGCTACAAATAAAATAACCATATAACCTAAAATACAGGTACTGTCCACCTAACTTCATATTTAATAGTAGGTAAAACATATCTAAACTAAAATATTTTGTACCCCAGATCAAGTAGAAGTAATAAGCTTTCTACCAAGAGCAATCTTTATATAAGAATTTAAGTAAAGAAGGTGAACCAAAACCAGCCAAAATGAGATTCACTATGTGAAACATAAACAAAACCACATTGTAATGCTAAACAGAAATAACAGAAGAATACCTATGTGATAAGTAAGATATAATACCACTATTATAATAGCATAAGAGTATTATAAGCAAGGACATAATGTGTAATAAGAATAATTAAGCACACCTGTCATGTGACACCAGGTGTAATTACTATTATCCAATGTTATATGCAAAGGAAAAAGACTAATGTGTTAAAAAACACAAGGCTAACTATCAATATACTACTACTAGTAAACTATTCAAACTAAATAATAGTCTGAAAAGACAATAGAATCCCAAATAAGAGTTAAAATAAATGTACACCTCATAGTGCCATATAGAGGTCATATTAATGACAAAATACCAAGGAATAACAATACATTCCAGACTAACAGTAGTTGTAACAACTTAATGTTTACAACTGGGGTAATACAGAAGTTACCCAGATACCTTTTATTATAAATAATTTGTAAATACAATTGATAGACTCATAGGCTAAGTCAATGATAGCATAAGCACCATATTTTGTCATTAGATATAAGTGAGAAGTGTTGGAGGACTTGGAAGGCATGCCCACAAGGAGGTATGATTGCCATTAAATAGTTTTAATTTAAGAATAAATACAATTAATAGTGAATAGTGTAATGTGATGATCTCAAACATTAACTCCCTTAATAATGAACAGAAGCACACCATGAGTGGACTCAAAATAAAGAGCCAAGTATTACCAATACAGTGATGAGCTTAGATTTTAAATCTATGCCATAATAAGAAAGTTATTACAATTACAAGATATTTGTGTCAAATCGAGCAAATGTTTATAATCTCCAAACCAGCCACCCCACGCTAATAAAAACAATTAAAATATTGCGCGGAGGGGGTATGTGCATCAAATTAAAGATCGTCAACCAATCAGATACAAGAAATTAGCCAAATTTACAACGATCACAAGACGGAACGGCAGAGAGAGATGCTTTTTAGAGACTTTATCATCAACTTCAGAGGAAGGCAGACGGCTACTCGACACCGCTAAGAAACAGCTGTTCACATAATTGTGCGCGTCACCGTTGTAAACAAAGCAACATAACCTCAATTTGTGCCAACATAACTACACTAGTATTGAAGATGTTTAAAGCGTAACAGTGTGTAATAAGGATTGCTAAGTGTATAATCCATAGCAATTCCGGGATTTAATTTAAAAAAAAGGGAGTACAGTAATTTTTTCAATATTAATTAAGAATTTGAAAACGATATAATCGAACCACATTCCAATAATGTGTGTAAATAAAGTATGTAGATTAAGGTGTATTATCAATACTATTCAATCAACAGTACTAATGACAATCCTCAACTTAATTTGAATATTCTATTTTTAAGAATTTTGCAAACAATCAATCATTTATTATGTATAAATACTGAGTGTGATATAACCACACCTGATTAAAGTTGTTTACTAAACAGATCAAATCAGCAATCGCTTACCAAATTCATGAGCGATTGAGAATTGTCAACTGTATGAAACAATTAACGAAAGTTAATGAAAAATGCAAATGCTATTTATGTTGTGTAATTTAGGAAGAGTCTACTACTATTACTATTTAAATGTTTATGTCTATTATGAATAAGAAACTAAGGTTGTCAAGCTACATAAATACTTGCAACTATACAATTATCTTTTTGTAGAGTCAAATGATGATTCAGATGTTCCATTCAACAACACTATTTCAAAATATTATTTTATTGTTCACATTTTAAATGTTTTATCAAGAGTTATTTTAACGTTAACAAACGTTCTTTAAACCATTTATTGTCGATTGACTAATAATTTTGTTAACCTAAAATGTCCAAAGCAGGCATGGTTATAATTTTGAATGTTAATTATTAAGAGATGATTGAATTGTAATCGTCTTCAAACAGCCTAATAACGGTAGAATAAGAGTTCTAGTAAATAATTTGGTATTCTGCAAGCTAAAAGAACCCACATATGAATTAACTTATTTTAACCAAAAAGCATTCTAACCATACACTGATATTGTAAATCAGTTTTACCACCCTGAGACAAATTTTATAAAACAAACAACTACGGTAATGTTATTTTAATTTGAATTAAAATAGTTAATGATACTTCAGATCATTATAAAGGAGTGTTAAATAGAATAAATTATCATTTTATACGAGCAAACGGAGTCAGTTAGTTCATTTCAATAGACTAGGCTTACAGGATAGTGAACGACTCTTATTGGATAGCCCGACACGCCACGGCGAATTTGAATACAGTAAGTCAATCTACAGATTAGATTGCTACATGTACCCTGCAAGATCGGCAAGATGCACCACAAGTAAGTGATCATTCTTACAAAATATTTATGCTTTCAGTGAGGAATTGACGTCACCACTTCGCCTAGTCGACGGAAGAATAACAACTTAAATAAATTAACCGAAGTTGAAAACGACTTTGCTAACTAACTTCCAGTGGATTCAATGGTAGATTGAATTGAATTAAATAAATCAATAAAAATAATAAACTAAACTAAAAGTTATTGAAAAATTTAAAACACAACAAACGGTCATTAGCACCCCGTAAACGGTTACGTTACAATAGCAACGTCCTCTAGCGCAAACTCTTGGTCCTTGTTTTCTCCTATATCATCAATAGGGCCTTCGTATGTTGAATCTAAAATAACAAATGTGGATGATTGAGAACTTTCCACTAAAGTTAAGTCTATAGTCTGACTACCTAGTTTAAGAGCGTCTTTCTCTTTATTTAATGTAAATATTCGGCTAATTTGGAGTAGATCTAGTACCAAGCCCATTCCGTTGCTACATTGTCAATGTATTCTAATAATACAGACAAATATGATTCACTTGCACCTTTCATATTCATATTTTTTTTAAGTTTTGTTATGTGTTAAATGTTATTTTTTAGGTTAAGGACATTTTCTGATCTTTTCCTTGCACAGACATTGTGCCTCTGGTCATGTGCCCATTTACAAAATAGGGACTGAAATTATCCCAAAATTTGATATGTCGTTTGATCAAAAAGTTCCTGCAAATTTTGAATTCCCCGGCTACATAAACACCCCCTTAAAAAACTGCTTTTTTGTGATGTTACTCATTTTAGTGACAATTGTCTAAACTTTTAGCCTTCTTGGATGCATAGTTTAGACTTGACACCTAATTGATTGATAGTATATTAGGTAATATTTTGACATTCTATAATGCAATATCGAAGAACATAGGTTCAATTTTGAGAAAAGAATGAGACAAACTACTTTCAAAGTGCTACAGAAGGCTAAAGCCATCACTACCGTATGTGCGAAATGTGCACCACACACAGGTGGCCGTAGACTGCCAAATTCATCAGCAGATATTGCAAAATAAGTTAAAACAATTAATACCGACTAGGCCTACATATATGATAATAACGTTTATTGAGCTGTTCTTGATATTTGTTTTGTTAGCATTGCATTGCAGTGTACTGGCATCAGCCTTTATTTTGACTGCCAAGAAAGTGTATAGGCAGTGGTTGAATTATAAAATTATAGGTGCCGGAACGCATCAATTCAAAAGTTATACAGACACAAATATACTTACGTACATTTTATGTTAGCGTATAAGTTTGCATCCGGTTATTACAAAGGATGTCTACATTTTTAAAGCCTTATAAAATATGTAATATATATATATATATATATATATATATATATATATATATATATAAAAGCTTGTATCTAAAAAGATAATAAAGTTTACTGATATTTCTAAAGAGCTTCATTGTCAGGTTAGCCGCCGCACGACAATCGAAAACATGTCACTCGTGATGGCGTCATCCCAGATCCTCAATCAAATTCTAAGTGATGGTTTCGGTGGTTCGGACATTTTAAAAAAGTTTCCATAGTTTCATCATTGTGTCGTCATATTGTTTGTATCTTGACCTTTCCTTACTCTTTATGTCTAATGCTGTATTTTTGGAACCAAAAGGTTCTGGCACGTTCCCCCTGAAATCAAGCCTTGGTGTATAGGTATTGTTGCGCAACATTTATATCTGAGTTATACCTGCGGCCTCTTTGTGGTTTTGTAGACAGGAGTGTGCATGTTGACGCTGGAAAACTATAAAGTACCTACCCGATAAGATAAGAAATTATTTACATTTTGTTATGACAAATGGGTACCTTTAGGATTTGTAAACAGTAACAGAAATTTGTTAGTTATGCTTAAGACGTTTCAAAGTACAGTCTTGTTTTTGATCACGGTCTGGCGGTGTAATTCTGAGACGTGTCATATATTTGTATATGGTTTTTGTCAATTTTACCATTTATATGTATCAATTTTTAACTAAAATAATAATAAATAGTGTGGAAAAGTAGGGATATGAAAAGTATATTCAGGAGGGCGGCAAAGGTAAAACTGCACACGGGCGGCAAGCACTCTAGCGGCGGACCTGCAGAAGGCTTTAAGCATATCTAGTATGCATGAATGAGCAGTATAGAACTAATATAAAATCCTCAGAGAATGTTGTAAATGAGCTGGAAGATTGTGATTTAATATTTCATGAATGATCATCACTAGATAGATCAATGGTAAATAATAGTAGGCCTAATATTCAGACATTTTATGCCACTTGTGTGACGCTATTAGTAGGAAACAATTTATGGATCAGATTTTTAGAAAATGGACAAATGCAGACCAAATAATACATTAGGATGTATGTTACTGCTTGTTTAAAAATTTCAGTCAAAGAAACATTGTAAAAATAACATCGCAACTGCTGTATTCGACAAATATGTACCAGTGTGGCATTTTCTCTTCCCAATAATGGAAAGTATTATACAGAGTTTTGCGACTGTTTAAGAAATTTAAGAAATGCTTCAACAACTGAAAAGAACGTTGGCATAATTGGTTATATCTGACTGAGACTCAGTTAAACATTGATGAATCAAGCATAATTTTTCAAGTAAACAAAAATTTCAAGAACGTATTGATCAAACTCCTCGTACATTACTCAATAATTTGTGTGGTACCACTATTAAATTCTTTTGCTAGGACTGGTGAACAAATGAATGTGTGCAGGAAAACAAAGGTTAGATAAGGTTATTGTGGCTACATGATTATGCAAAATACCATGCGTATAATTATGAAAATTTCTTCCAATTTCCAAAATTTCGTTTATGAAAAATGTATACAAATGTTTAGAGGTTAGATAAGTACATGGGTAGGCTAGGCCTTAATTATTCAGAATTTTAGGAAAACTGTAGTCTAAAAAAAAAATTTTAGCCTGTTACTTCTTCAACCTACAGTGCACGTAAAATGCAAAAAAACACATTTTACAAGTATAGGCTGGTAAAGAATAGGTCATGACACCCTATGATAAGTGAAAAAATTTTAAGTTAATTAGATTTCAAAGACAATTTGGACATTTTTAATAGTATAAGTTATCTAGTTCAAATCAGTGAAATTTTATATGTGCAGATTTATTGAAGCAGTTAACACATCATTATGTGTGATACAGATTCATTGGATGTGGAAATTAAAATCTTAAAGAATCTGATTTACAGCATGACAAGGAAAACAGTACAATACCTCAAAATTTATCTGCTTTTCTTTAACTACTAGAAAGGTACCAGTAAGTATTGAGGGTACAAGTTGGCATAAGTAGTCATTACTATTCCTTTGTTAATATCATGTGAGAGGTCTTTTTGTGCTTAAAAAAAAAACCAAAAACCTACTTACGGAACAAAACGTATGATGAACAGCTCAACAGATTGTCTTGCAAATTAACAGCTGAAAGGCAAATGACCTGGCTTGTATAGTAGCTAACAAGTGTTATCCATAACAATAGGAGAATTTCATAAAACTTTTATAAACCTATTTTAATAAAACTGATCCTATTGGACATGAGTGGATGTGCTTCCATGTTAATGCATTATACTCTTTGACATTTTCACTGCTGACTTCCATACTTTGACGTAAAAGAGTACAAGACTAAAAAATACAAGCGTATGGAAACAATATACTAAATACACTGTAATAATATAATGTGGAATGGTTGCAGGGGTGAACACTGCCCACAACTGTTGCAGAAACACATTGTGTAGCTTTTAATTCCATTTGTAAACTTCTATCCACACAGAAAATTCTTATAGTGTGGCCCACCCTCAGCTTGGAAATGCTGGACCCACCACTGGGAATGAGGAAGTGAGAACTGTACTTGACCTTGGAATACAGATTGAACTAGTATAGAAATAGCCTATGATTCATGTAACAAAGGTGATTTTGCTGACTGGTAGAACACGAGATTTTTGGAATTGCTATTATAATTTCCATGGTATATGCAACAGTACACTGATAATTTTGTGGGGGTAATGGGTCACATTAACATAATGGCATACACATGCTAGCTGCCCCATACACACATTAAACATGTGTGCTTGTTTTCTTCAAAACATTTTTGTTATTTACAATTTGGAGATAAACTAAATTCATTGCACTGTTATTCTGGGTTGGTCTGTGTGTTTTCTGTATGCTCCGCAGTGCCTGTGGAGAACAGTGAAGATCAGTGCAAGCATCCCCACTGAAGAAATAATGGGTAGCACTATATAGTCTCCTTCTTTATCTGTTGTCTTTTGGTTTCACATGAAACAATAATTGACTATGGAAAAATACCTTCAGATTTATTCATTACATGTTTAAAGTTAGATAACTTCAAATATATGTGGACTTTGACTTATTTAAAGTTTTTGACTTTTGCTTGTGAAGATGTCAGTTACATACATTATTGTTAAAAGATTGTTTACATCATGAGTAATTGCCTACAACTTCATTTTCCAAGGTGGTAATGGAATGGACTAGTGTAGTCTTAGCACTGAAGCTTGCCAAGTGGTCACTTACACTGCAATTCAATTGCATGATGCTTCTCTTACAAACCAAACACAATATTAAAATATTTGTTATTCGAACATTAAAAAAGCATAATTCAAATTTTTTAAATGAATAATTTTGCACTTTCACAAATTAAATAACAGTATTTAAAGTGCAACAAAAGTGGAGTATAACAGCACTTACAGATTCATAAGAGATTGCCAGTGGGGCAGTGACTGATGATTTATGCATGCACATAACAGAATGTCAGTGTAGGCAGCAGTCACTTTCTTATAATGAATTAAGTTTACACTGGGCTTGCTGTAATTTCTCACACCTCTAGCTAAACCATAGGCAATTTGCATTATCTTGCTTTCTCATCTCATCATTGAACACTGATAAATTGTTACATAACACAGGTCTACAGAATGAAACTTTGTGAGAGCTGTTTTAGTTCTGATATGTGGTTATATATAAGCCAGCACCACCATTTTTGAAAATGACTTCCATTTTCTTCTATCACATCAGGATTTTTCACAAATCAAGTAAGAAAAATCTTATACTTACAATGGAAAATATACGGTACACAGATTAGGAAATGTATCCAGTAAAATGTTTAAATATTTTTTGTTTTACCCCACAGTGCACATAATAGTTTCTATGCAAGTCCAACACATCAATAAAATCTTGTTTGCTTGGTCTGGAATGTTCTTCTCCCACTTTTTCTCTTTTCTCTTATGTGTTGCCGCTGAATCCATACTCTGGAGCATCCAGCAGTAATCAGCTATCATTGATGTACTCCATTGCCCTTGGTATCTGCGTTCTGTGTCTTGAATATCTTGGTGGAATCCCCCTGGTCCTCACTCACTGCCCCTAGTTTTCAGGAAATTTAGATAAATGGGAAAAGGGAAAATGTAATTTAAGATTCATACTACATAACAAACCTCTGACTATGTCAAGCATTTTGTTCACAAAATCTGCATAATTCAGGATGTTTGTTGTTTAATAGGAAATGCTCAATCGTATCTTTTAATGCATTCCAACCATCTTTTCCAGCAGCAGTCATGCTATATTCAAACTGTTTGTATTTTATCAGGGTTCTGATTTGTGGTCCTACAAAAATCCCTTCTTTAATTTTTGCATACAAAAGAACAGTGAACTTCGTGCAGAGATATTTGAAGCAATCTCCGTCTTTGTCCGGAGCTTTTACAAACTGTTTCATCAAGCCGAGCTTGATATGAAGAGGGAGTAACAATTTTTTTTAGTATCCAACAGGCTAGCTCTAAGTACGTTTTTCTGTCCTGGTGTCAGATTGGTTCTTTTAGGCAACTCTTTTTGCTTCCAATGTTTTTCTCTTTCCCAACTGTGAATCCCTGTTGTAGAACTAGTAAAATGCACAGAACTTTTGAGATCCTCACACACCACCAACCACAGGTGGTTATTGTATGGAATTTTCTCAAAGATATTCTTCATGGTTTCATAATTTTCCTTTTAACGCACCGAGAGAGCAACTTGAACCCCAGCTAACTCTTTGCCATTGTACAATAGCATACCCTTGAAGCTTCTTTTACTAGCGGCCCATGCTTAGGTTGCACAACCTCCATTAAATCCCGAATTATATTTTAAATTATAGAATTATGAATAAGACAATAACTAATAATAGTGTTTTCAAGCTAAATCATCATAAATAATCACTTGCCGATTGAAAAGTGCAAAGCAATTACTAAAAACTGTACACGCTCTTGCTGCGGTGTACATGGCAAGTGTGCACCAACTGTTACGTGACCTCCTCAAAGTGTGCACCAACTGTGACACGCTTTGTGGGAAATACAATGGAGTAGTGCTCTGGCTGGCTAGACTCGGGTGTTCCTATTGCAGCAGTATAGGCTCGCTTGGTGTGATTAGGGACTGGAAACCCCGCTTGTACCTCACGGCGCCACCAGTCTGTTTGCTGAGAACGAAGGTAGTCGAAGTTGTCCGAGCGGTTTCACAATCGTCAGTCTGCAGACTCAAGTGTAAATAACACGTGGTGCGCCAGGTTGGAAGTTCGTTGTTAGTGTCAGTCCAGTTCATCGTTAAATGTAAATAATAGTACATATAAAGAATTAAGGTGTCATAGTGCAAGATATTTTTTATATTTAACTGGTAGGATGCAATTAATTCTGTTGTAAACATAACACAAATGCTGTTCAGTTTACGTCCTATTAAACAAAAAATTGAAATTAAAGAGAGTAGGTTGGCAGGCCTACACCAGACCTTTCAAATTTTAATCAAAGTGTAAAATCAGGTAACAATATTTAATCGTAAATTAAAAAAAATGCATACAATAAATAATATTCGTGGTTATGACACTAAAATTGCATTATTTTGCTTTCCTTGTATATTGTTTAGGGGCGAGGAGACGTGGACATTTTCTATTCAGAGAATAAAAAAATTGAATACCATCCAAACCCCAAATTTTTCAACCACCAGCCGCCACTGCTAGAGTCTATAAATAACCTCCATTCATTTGTGTCATAATTGATTCAACCAAGTTCGTTTAATAGCTGTGGAATGTTATTACAATATACCAGATTTTCTTCCTTACTGAAGTATTGTACAAGATCTTTTTCTCTGTGCCTGTAAAAAGTCACAGAGGTGCCAGCAGCAAGTAAGTTTTTTTCCTTTAGTCTTGAACCTAAGAGCTCATTTGCATCTTTAGAAAGGTTCAAATCTTACTAAATGGTTCAGCTGTCTGTGTGAATAGCTCTGGTGCATCAGATGTTTGAGGCGTGAACTCATCTGACTGTAATGGCGATTCACTACTGCTGGCTGTATCTGAATCATATCACTACTATTTTTAGGTGGCGTAGGCATTGGAAGATCAGGACCATGGGCTGGGGTACTGGTCAAACAGCAGATGGTTCATCTGGATATGTAATTCCTTTCTTATTCTTGGCATTAAAACTCTTCACATTGGATTATCTTCACGCTGCCTTCCCACATACCTCTCAAGATTGTACATTTTTCACGTACTTGTTTTTCTTAAAGGTTCCTGAAATTCCTGTACTTCCCATGGTATTTTATTTCATTTTTTGTTTGTTTGTATTTTTACACTTACACTATCATATTTCCAAGTCCATGAAGATATAAAACATAATTTTATAATTTAAATATTAATGCAGATTACAATGCGTATATCGCAAAAATGAATATCTAAACACAAACATTTGGGACAACTGTACAATGCTAGAGAACTATCAATTAGTGCCTGTTGGCTGAGTTAGCAATGACCTTTCAGATACCTTAGATTCCTAGAAACGTATATTTGTTTAGTGCTTGTGGATGTTGGAGATAACATTGTGAATGGAAGACAAATGAAGCGCTTTGGGATCACTGAGAAATTTAACATTTTGAAAGTAATTAAGAAGGTTGTGTTAGTGGTTATAATCACAAACAGAATTAACACTGTTGCACACCACTATAGAAAAATTATTCCGATTAGCGCTTTCAAGCTTCACAGCTCATTATCAGTTCAGCATATTTCCGATCTGATGAAGAGCTGTGAAGGAACGAAACTTTGTCATTAAGTAGCTGGTCCGTTTGTAACTTAGAAGCCCTGTATATCTCATATTCCTCCACAGCGTTCATGTATGCACCCTTTTTACAATTATGAAGCAGTTTAAAGTTTGTGTGCAAGTCTGAGTACTTATGATTATACAGCATTAAATGCTGAGCGTAACTGGATCTAGTTTTCGAGATATCACTTTTGGGCAGGTGTTCTTTAAAACGTTCGGCTGACGGCCTGCCCGTTTGTCCTATATAGAATTTGTCACAGTCATCGCATTCAAGCTTGTACATTCCAGTTTTCTCTTCAGCCGGGATATGAGTTCTTTGTCCCAAACGTTTTTTGATGTTATTTGTGGTTTTAAAGGCCACTGCTATTTTACGTTTTTTCAGCTCATTCTTTACAATGACTGGTACATTTGTGTACTCAGTTACTATAAATTTAGTATCTTCTTTAGATGGGCCGGTTAATCTGCTTTTACTATTGATTTTTACCGAGCGTTTTCTTAAAAGCTTGTCTATGATTCCACTGTTATACCCATTAGCGATAGCTATACTTTTGATTATATTAGTCTCTTCCACTCTGTCTTTTTGCTCAAGGGGAATAGCAAGCATTCTATGAACGAACGCGTTGAAGGCTGCCATTTTTTGGGAATATGGATGGTACGAATCAGCATGAATAGTAATATTCGTGGTGGTGGGCTTTCTATAAATTTTGAATCTAAAACGGTCATTATATTTGCTGATAGTGAGATCAAGAAAGTACAGGCAGCTATTATTCTCCATTTCTAGGGTAAATTGGATTTTCATGTTTATGCTGTTCATATATCCTTTCAAATTTTTTTTAAATTAAAAAAAAAATCAGGGATTTTAGCGGACCTATACTTGAACCACTTTGAGAATACATTTTTAATGTCTAGTCTTAATAAACAGCGAGACAAAATTAAATTTTACGTACGCTACGTTGACGACACTTTTATGATATTCAATGGAACGAGTAGACAAATAGAAAATTTGAAAGGATATATGAACAGCATAAACATGAAAATCCAATTTACCCTAGAAATGGAGAATAATAGCTGCCTGAACTTTCTTGATCTCACTATCAGCAAATATAATGACCGTTTTAGATTCAAAATTTATAGAAAGCCCACCACCACGAATATTACTATTCATGCTGATTCGTACCATCCATATTCCCAAAAAATGGCAGCCTTCAACGCGTTCGTTCATAGAATGCTTGCTATTCCCCTTGAGCAAAAAGACAGAGTGGAAGAGACTAATATAATCAAAAGTATAGCTATCGCTAATGGGTATAACAGTGGAATCATAGACAAGCTTATAAGAAAACGCTCGGTAAAAATCAATAGTAAAAGCAGATTAACCGGCCCATCTAAAGAAGATACTAAATTTATAGTAACTGAGTACACAAATGTACTACCAGTCATTGTAAAGAATGAGCTGAAAAAAACGTAAAATAGCAGTGGCCTTTAAAACCACAAATAACATCAAAAAACGTTTGGGACAAAGAACTCATATCCCGGCTGAAGAGAAAACTGGAGTGTACAAGCTTCAATGCGATGACTGTGACAAATTCTATATAGGACAAACGGGCAGGCCGTCAGCCGAACGTTTTAAAGAACACCTGCCCAAAAGTGATATCTCGAAAACTAGATCCAGTTACGCTCAGCATTTAATGCTGTATAATCATAAGTACTCAGACTTCCACACAAACTTTAAACTGCTTCATAATTGTAAAAAGGGTGCATACATGAACGCTGTGGAGGAATATGAGATATACAGGGCTTCTAAGTTACAAACGGACCAGCTACTTAATGACAAAGTTTCGTTCCGATCGAATCTGCTGTACAACACGGCCATCGATATCGATGGGTCAGCGGGCAATGATAACGGTCGTATAAGACAAAGTGCAACAGTTGGTCGTTGGCAACGAGACGATGCGCATCGGACTGTGTCGGTGTTAAATTGTGTGGGGTTTTTGTGTTCGTGTGTTTTAACTAGTTGACAACCCCTTTTGGGTGAAGTTGATGTTTTTATAGTTTTTTAAACCTGATGATGAGAATTTATTCTCGAAACGCGTTGTTTTAAGGAAAAAACTAAAGAAGTCACAAGACGGAAGTTAATACAGGTAATTGCCTAATATTAATTCTAAATACTACCGTTAATACAATGCGCTAAGCAACAATACTATCCTCTTTTTCACTTTCTGTTAAAAGGCACTTGTTTACTGAAAACCCTGGCTCAACAGAGGCATTACCATGTGAAACAATTAGAGCCAATTTAACAACTTCCCACAGTTCATAATACTACAGATTTTTGTATAAAAAAAGAAGTCGTCCAATCTAATTTCAGTTGTCGCTTTGTCATTGATACTGTCATTAAAAGAATTTAAAGTGTCTTTTAATACACCACTCCTCGTTACAGAGCACACAATACTGCTGTTTAGTTTTTTCAGCAACCACTTCAGTAATCCTGTTTTTCTCATACAGAACTTCGAGTAGAACATGGATTCTGTTCTTTCCAATACTTGGCCAATTACTTATAATTACAGGATCAAATGACACCAGGCGTCTAACAGCTTTGTATTTTAATGGACTTCTTTCCTTCAAGAAAAGTCTTAACAAGAACTTAGGCATTCCTTTTTAAATTTCATAATATCCAGCTGAGTCACTCCTTTAACAATTTAGATGTTTCAAACCCTATACCAATTTTCTTGGTTTCTATTAAATTCTCAGTCATTCAGGTCAATGGAGACAAGTTTACTGCCAGTATCTGCTGATTGTAAGGAATGGGATTTGACACAACGGACCATTAAACTTCTCAACAAATCAAGTAAATCTGAATACAGATATGGCCCGAGTAGTGACGTACTTTGAAATCTCCTCAAGAATGGCTCCCACTCACAATAACGAATCGCCTGTTTTCACTAATACAGTTGTCACTTTTTTGAGCAAATCTCCAATGATGACAGTAGGCTGTGCAGCAGTGGCGGCTCGTCGTTATGAACATGGGAGGGGCTCTTTCATAAGGTCATAACTATCTCTACACAAACACACATGCATGCGAACGCGCACACACACTCATTCACTTTCTTGTATGTATTTTTATAAATTTATAAAATTGTCAAAATTAGTCTACTTATAACATTTGATTTTACTGTAAGTATTTTATTTTTAAGATATGTGAATTATAAGAGTGGAAATTCAAAATATTTCATAGAACAGAAGTACATAGCTATATACAACAGGGCAAATGTGAAAGCTATATTTTTAAAATTAGACCAAGCATCAGAATTCAGGAGGAAGTTGTATTAAGTAACAAGGTATTAATCTTCTACCACTTTCAATATACTTAGTCACTTTTAATATCAAAAATAAATTAATCTACAACTGAAAATTCATACCTTTAGTTATATTGTTTGTAGCAGAAGTCCATCCTCCTCTCCATCTGTGCAGCGAAGTGGTTGATCACACGTTCATTGAAATTGGGGGTAGATAATAATTTCTTTTCAATTGAACACATGGCGAGTGCACTGAGTCTACCTTCTTTCATTGTGCTCCTGGTAAAAGTCTTTATTCGCTTTAAAGTTGAAAAACATCTTTCACTTTCTGCGGTGGTCATTGGGATTGTGCAGATGATCTGAAGTAATTTCACTGATTCGGGGAGCACATCTCTCAGATTATTATCATAAATAAAATTAAGCAACCGTAATGAGCCTGTAGCCTCAGAAAAATCACTTCTACTGTATATTACTACCAACTCTTGTTTCAGTTCTATTTTATTCAACTGGAATAAATTTACAGCAATTTCTAATTCATTTTCAGGAAATTTATTTTTGAACTCAGGAAACAAACATGGCTGAAATAACTTAGCTACCGACAAATGATCTAAGAAATTAAAGAGATTGTTAATTCCAGTCATGATAACATCACACACTTCTTTTGCCACAATGTGTCTTCTATCTTCAAATCGGCCACGTTTTCTACTGGGGCCTGAACAAGATAAATCATTTTCAGTTCCATCAAGTTCGTTAGAACTGGGCTGGTCAACCTCAGGCAATTTTCTTATTTTTTGGATTATAGACTTAAATTCGCCTATATATTTTAAGGCCTTGATGCAGTTGATTGTCTTGTTCTGAAGCTCATTGTACAAAATATCACAATGGGGCATTATTTTATTAAAAAATGTTACCCAGAAAATGAAATCGTTGTCTTTAAGAAGGTTGCTTAAACCAACTGCTTTGTTTACAGTTGTATAATCATTGCTGTCATCGTCTAATATTTTATGTAAGCATTCTTCTATTTCATTTTTATACTTAAATAATGTGCTGACAATTCTAGACTTGAAGTTCCAACGAGTGCCAGAGCTCTTTGGTATTCGTTTATTCATAATGTCATCAAGTACTGCTGTTCTTTTAGTCAATTGTGAAAAAAAAGGATGAAAATGCTTCAACATTACTGAAAAATATTTTTATCTGTTTATTTTGTATTGCGCAGCGTTCAATGATCAAATTTAGTTGATGCGCGTAGCAGTGTACGAAATATGCATTTTTGTACACAGCTTTGACTCTTGCCTGCACACCTGTGTGCTGGCCACTCATGACAGAAGTGCCATCATAGCTTTGAGCAAACACTCTTTCAGGTGTTTTGTCAATTTTTAGCTTTTCCAGCTCGTTAAAAATTGCTTCACTAACAGATGCTGCGTCATGACCTTTGGGTACTACAAAACTAACAAATCTTTCATTTACAACCCCATTTAACTCATATTTGACAACAAACACTAGCTGAGACAATGTAGCACAGTCAGTTGTCTCATCGGCTTCAATAGCAATATATTTAGTTTGAGTAATTTCGTCGCATATAATTTCCAAGCACACGGCGTATATGGAATCAAGTAAATCATTTTGGATGGTTTTGGAAAGCCCTAAAAATACTCGGTTATTGCTTTTTTCAATATGTTGTTTTAATGTAGAGTCTAACTCTGCCATTAGGTTGACAAGACCACGAAATATGCCAGGGTTGTTAGATGTGTCAGTGCTGCTTTCATCATGCCCCCTTAATGCAGGTTCAAAAGCCCCACAAAACTTCACAGCATCAATCAACTTACTTAAAATGTACCGATTTTTTGATACTTCCTCATTTAACTTTTGAATTCTTAATCTATATGCACTGTCTAACTGAGATCTAATGTTTCACCTTCCCAAGTACTGCATACTCGATACACGCATTTATATGTTTTTCACTAAATTTGTTTTTTAAGTTTTTCACTCAAATGCTTAATATCTGAGACACCATCTACAGTCCAGGTGCGATCCTGTACGCCCATTACTATGCACGGGTAACAGAAAAATGAGTTTTTTATTCCACACCCACACAACCAATCAGCATAATTATACAAATGAATACTAAATTTCTGATTGTAGCTATTCCTACTATTAGTGGATTTTTGTACTTGATTAATCACCATATTAGGCCTAGGAGGACCTAATCTTTTAAGTTCAACCCTGTGCTCTAAGTTCTTTATCCCTTGGCTAATAATTTTACTTACATCATTCGTAATTACAAAGTTATAATCCGTGTTATTCATTATGACACACATTAATCACACACTAAACACAATAACTCTGTTTGCAAACAAGGAGTGCCAATAACTGTTACACTGCTGGCCGCTGGCGCTGGCTGAGATGATTTGCGCATGCGTGGCCAAGGATGGAGTCCCAGCATGTCCGTAAGAACACAGTTGATTGACGTCACCGCACGGTTAGAGCTGTATGCTGTATTTTCCATTTACACTGCACACAGTAGCTTTGGGCTGTATGGCCAACGCCCGCAACTCAACTCCGGACTTTAAACGTCAAATGTTTTCCATTGTATTATTGTTTTGATGCGTATAGGAACTTTTTTAATTGATTTGGTGAAAAATTAATAATTAATTATTACTTTTTATTTTATTGGGAGGGCTGCGCCCGAGAGCCCTTATGGGCAAGCCGCCACTGCTGTGCAGATCATCATCGTGAACATTGGTCCTTCGTTTATTGAATAACCTAGACCACTTACACACATTTCCATCGCTCATGACATTGTTCTCATACACATCTACGAGCTGCTGATGAATTTCAGCAGGACAAACATTATTTTCATTCAAAAAACTAATCACAGCACGCACTTCACAATCAGTAGGATTATCGATCAACATGGTGAACAATGCTGTGTAACCAAACAACTAATGCTCAGGCACTTTAAACTTAGTAGCTGAGTCCCGGGGGGAGTCGACTACTAAACACTAATGCTGCCATTGGCTTGTGCGATCAAGATGCGCAAACGTCTTCTTACTTTAAAAATGAGCCTCATATTTTAAGTTTACGAGATATGTTCAAAAAAAGACCGAACTTTTATAATACCACGGTAGTATACACAAAGAGCGTGCTCCAACAAATGGTGCTAACAAGCGGCAACTTTCAGAAACATAATCCAATATTCCGCTTCTTTCTACCACTGTTGATATTCCCGCTACACAAGCTGAAATTAATACGTGTTCCAACGTATCAGCGAATTTTTCCTGTAATGAAAATGAAAGAACGTGTTTGCATACAATTTTGCTTCAACAAAATTTTTTGTTGGAAGAGAAACAGTCGAATGATTTGTTGAAGAAACACATGGGGATGACTGTATGAGCCAAACGCACTGCTACGACTTGTTTACTCATTTCAAACTGG